>CM035840.1:358638966-359351466 GCA_020510985.1 Pholidichthys leucotaenia
GATGAGAAGCTGAAACACTATCCACCATGTTATCAATTACAGAAGGAGCAAGCTGTCTATAGCTTATTTCTGTTGTGTTGACACATGGCATAGAAGAAACAATCTGCATAAATTTGGAAACAGCATCATCTGAGAGGCATCTACTGTGATAATATTTTTCTTTAGGAGCCAAATAGTCAGAAATAGTAAAATCAAAGGTTAACAGACAATGGTCTGACAGTACAGGGTTATGAGGAGACACTACAAGATTTTCTATTTTCTATGCCATATGTCAGAACAAGGTCCAATGTATGGTGGAGGTAATGAGTAGAATTTCCTACTTTCTGAGAAAACCCAATCGAGTCTAATATTGAATTAAAAGCCACATTAAGGCAGTCACTATCTACATCCACATGTATATTAAAGTCCCCTACTATAATTATTCTATCAGATTTCAGCACTAAATCAGCTAAGAAATCAGGAAATTCGGATAAAAATTCTGAATAGGTTGATGGGGGACGATAAACTATCCATCCATCCATCCATCTTCTACCGCTTTTCTGGAGGTCCGGGTCGCGGAGGCAGCAGTTCAAGCAGAGAAGCCCAGACTTCCCTCTCCCCAGCCACCTGCTCCAGCTCTTCAGAGGGGATACCAAGGCGTTCCCGACTAGCTGGGAGACATAGTCTCTCCACCGAGTCCTGGGTCTGCCCCGGGGTCTCCTCCCAGTGGGACGTGCCTGAAACACCTCAAGTGGGAGACGTCCAGGAGGCATCCTAATCAGATGCCCATACCACCTCAACTGACTCCTTTCAATGTGGAGGAGCAGCAGTTCTACTCTGAGCCTCTCCCGGATGACTGAGCTCCTCACCCTATCTCTGAGGGTGAGTCCAGCAATCCTACGGAGAAAGCTCATTTCAGCCGCTTGTATCCGCGATCTCGTTCTTTCGGTCATTACCCAAAGCTCGTGACCATAGGTGAGAGTAGGAACGTAGATTGACTGGTAAATCGACAGCTTTGCCTTAGAACTAAGCTCCCTCTTCACCACAACAGACCGGTACAACGTCCGCATCACTGCAGATGCTGCTCCAATCCGTCTGTCGATCTCTCGCTCCATTTTCCCCTCACTCGTGAACAAGACCCCAAGATACTTAAACTCCTCCACTTGGGGCAGGAGCCTGTCCCCAACCCGGAGAGGACAATCCACCTTTTTCCGGCTGAGGACCATGGACTCGGACTTGGAGGTGCTGATTCTCATCCCAGCCGCTTCACACTCAGCGGCAAACCGTCCCAGCAAGAGCTGTAGGTCATTGCTGGATGAAGCCAACAGGACAACATCATCTGCAAACAACAGAGATGAGATCCTGTGGTCACCAAGCATGACACCCTCCATTCCCTGGCTGCGCCTAGAAATCCTGTCCATAAAAATTATGAACAGGACCGGTGACAAAGGGCAGCCCTGGCGGAGTCCAACTCTCACTGGGAATGACTCCGACCGAGTGTTGGCAATACGAACTAAACTCTCACAACGGTCGTACAGAGACCGAATAGCTCGTAACAACAAGCCCGATACCCCATACTCCCGAAGCACCCCCCACAAAAATCCACGAGGGACGCGGTCAAATGCCTTCTCCAAGTCCACAAAACACATGTAAACTGGTTGGGCAAGCTCCCACGAACCCTCAAGAATTCTCGAGAGGGTAAAGAGCTGGTCCGATGTGCCACGGCCAGGACGAAAACCACATTGCTCCTCCTGAATCCGAGGTTCGACCAACGGCCGGACTCTCCTCTCCAGTACCTTGGCATAGACCTTCCCAGGGAGGCTGAGGAGTGTGATCCCTCTAAAGTTGGAGCACACCCTCCGGTCCCCTTTTTTGAAGAGAGGAACCACCACCCCCGGTTTGCCATGCCAAAAGCACTGCCCCCGACCTCCACGCAATGTTGCAGAGGCGTGTCAACCATGACAACCCAACAACATCCAGGGCCTTGAGGTACTCGGGGCGAATCTCGTCCACCCCCGGGGCCCGGCCACCAAGGAGATTTTTAACCACCTTGGCGACCTCAGCCCCTGTGATAGGCGAGTCATCCCCCTTGTCCCCAAACCCTGCTTCCTCTGTGGAAGGCATATCAGTGGGATTGAGGAGATCCTCGAAGTATTCCTTCCACCGCCCGACGATATCCCCAGTTGAAGTCAACAGTGTCCCATCCGCATCATACACAGTGTGGACGGGGAGCTGCTTTCCCCTCCTGAGCCGCCGAACAGTTTGCCAGAATCTCTTTGAAGCCGACCGAAAGTCTTGTTCCATGGCCTCACCGAACTCCTCCCATACCCGGGTTTTTGCTTCAGCAACCACCCGAGCTGCACTCCGCTTGGCCTGCCGGTACACCTCAGCTGCTTTGGGAGTCCCACAAGCCAACCAAGCTTGATAGGACTCCTTCTTCAGCTTAATGGCCCCCCTCACCACTGGTGTCCACCACTTGGTTCGGGGGTTGCCACCACGAGATGCACCGACCACCTTGCGGCCGCAGCTCTGGGCCGCCGCTTCAACAACAGAGGTGGAGAACATGGCCCATTCAGACTCCATGTCTCCAGACTCCCTCGGAATGTGGTTGAAGTTCTTCCGGAGGTGGGAGTTGAAGACCTCCCGGACAGGGGCCTCAGCCAGACGCTCCCAGCACACCCTCACTATACGTTTGGGTCTACCAGGTCTGAATGGCTTCCTCCCCTGCCATCGGATCCAACTCACCACCAGGTGGTGATCAGTTGACAGCTCTGCACCTCTCTTTACTCGGGTGTCCAAGACATACGGTCGCAGGTCTGATGATACGATAACAAAATCGATCATCGACCTGCGGCCTAGGGTGTCCTGGTGCCAGGTGCACATATGGACACCCTTATGCTTGAACATGGTGTTCGTTATGGACAGACTGTGGTTAGCACAGAAGTCCAATAACTGAACACCACTCGGGTTCAGATCGGGCAGGCCGTTCCTCCCCCCCCCCTCATGGATCGTCACCTTATCGTGGTGGGGGGGTTTGCGTGCCCCAGTGATCCCAGGAGCTATGTTGTCCGGGGCAATTTGCCTCTGATAGGGTCTCCCAAGACAAACTGGTCCTGGGTGAAGGGCCAGACTAAGAACGATCCAACAGACTCTCATGATAAATTGTATATCAAGGATTCAGTGTACCCCGCCCGGTATGGGGTTACCGGGGCCCCACCCTGGAGCCAGGCCTGGGGGAGGGGCTCGAAGGCTAGCGTCTGGTGGCCAGGTTTCCACCCATGGGACCCGGCCGGGCTCAGCCCGAAGGAGTTACATGGGTCCGCCCTCCAGTAGGTTCACCACCTGCAGGAGGGATCATGGAAGTCCGGTGCTATGTGGATTAGGTGGCAGTCAAAGGCGGAGACCTTGGCGGACTGACGATAAACTATGGCAAATAAAATTGGGTTTAACCTGGAATTGTTAAAGTGCCCAACACTGAGGACCAGGCCCTCAAAGGAATTATAACATGTTTTTTGCTTTACATTAACTAGTAATTTGGAATGGTAAATTGATGCTACTCCTCCTCCACGACCAGAAGTTCTGGGATTTTGACAGTTTAAATAACCAGAGGGAGTTGATTCATTTAAACCAACATAATCCTCTTGTCCTAACCAAGTCTCTGTAAGGGAAATTAAATCAATCTGATGATCAATTAACAGATCATGGACTAACAGAGACTTGGGAGTTAGAGACCTAATATTTAATAAACCACATTTAATTTTTAAATTATGAGGAGGAACAGAGGCCAAATCATTCAATTTAGAGGCTTTATGTTTAATTTGAGTTTTACCAATATTTTGCTTTATCACTTTGGGATGCTTATACATTATATTTTTATTTACTTTGGAGGGAGCAGACAACGATTCTCTGATGGGGAAGACAGGGGCTAAGCTGAGGGGTGGCGGATGAAGAGGAGCTGCAGAGAGGCGTGTAAGACTGCGACTCTGCTTCCTGGTCCCAACTCTGAGTAGTCATGGTTTTGGAAATTTGGATAAAAAAGATGCCAGATTGTTAAATAAATGAGAAGCACCATCCAAAGTGGGATGAATGCTGTCTCGTCTCATAAGACCAGGTTTTCCCCAAAAAGAGCTCCAATTGTCAATGTAGCCCACGTCATTTTTAGGACACCACACAGACAGCCAGCGGTTCAAGGATGACGAGCGACTAAACATGTCATCACTGGTCAGATTGGGGAGGGGCCCAGAGAATACTACAGTGGCAGACATCGTTTTGGCAAAGTCACACACCGATTCTATATTAAGTTTCGTGACTTCCGACTGCCGGAGACGGATGTCATTAATGCCGGCGTGAATAACAATTGTGGAATATTTACAGTTACTTTTAGCCAGCATTTTCAAATTTGACTCGATGTCGCCTGCTCTGGCCCCAGGAATGCATGTGACTATGGCCGATGGAGTCTCTAGGTTCACGTTTCTGACTACAGAGTCGCCAATGATCAGAGTTTTTTCCTCAGCGGGTGTGTCGCTGAGCGGGGAAAAACGATTAGAAACGTGAACAGGTTGGTGGTGAACCGGGGCTTTGCGACTAGGCTTCCTTCTCACCGTCACCCACCCAGTCTCCTCGCTGCAGAGGAGAGCCGGGGAACCGGTGACAGGGGGACCTAAGCTAGCTAGCTCCGCTGCAGCTAAGGGGCGTCCGTCGAGATTAACTGGCGCAGACGGTGTTTCAATGCAGCGGAGCCGGGATTCCAAATCAGACAACCTCGCCTCGAGCGCCTCAAAAAGACAACATTTATTACATTTACCGTTATCACTAAAAGAGGCAGAGGTGTAGCTAAACATCTGACAGAGAGAGCACACCAGAGGAGGAGAGGAAAGAGAGGTAGTAGCCATAGCTAGTGGCTCGAGAGCTGGAGAGCAAACCACACAGGCAGACAGCAAAACAGGAAGTGACGATACGTTACCACAAGGAAGTGACGATCCTCCAATATAATGTATTCTTCTTTTTACATGCATTTATTAACCCCTTGGTGACCCAAGGAATATTTTTTTGTTGTTGTTGTCTGTCACTGTATTGTTTTATAGGACAGTATTTATTGTACAATGATTGAAATATTTGTAAAAAAATATCATATGCTTTATTTATTTCATTTTCATCATAAACTATCTTCCAATCTTGTATTAATAATTCCTTTGTCAGTAAATACATTGATTCTTCGGTTCTTATTCTTTTATATTTAATATTTTTGGTATACTTTTTCTTCCTATAATCACATTGATAGACAACAAAAATCGGCAGGTGGTCACTGATATCATTCAATAAAAGCCCACTCCTGATATTATTTTCCATAATGCTTGTGAATATGTTATCTATTAGTGTGGCACTGTGTGACATGATTCTGCTAGGTCCGGTAATTGTTGGATGTAAGCCCATACTGTACATTGTGTTGATAAATTCTTCTGTCAAACTATGTTGTTTTGAGTTCATCAGATCTATATTGAAATCCCCACAGATGAACATAACTTTATGAGTTAGTTTTGCATACATTTTTTCCATCCAGTCCTTAAATAAGTCAATGTTTGATCCAGGTGTTCTATATACACAGCTCACTACTACATTCTTCACATTGTCCAGACAGATTTCTATTGTAATACATTAAAATAAATCATCCACAGTTACTGACAGATTTTCAACAGCCTTGTATTTCAAGCTCTTGTCAACATAAATTGCAACTCCTCCTCCTTTTTTCACTTTTCTATTTATATAATTTAATTCATAGCCATCCATGGTAAAATCCACTCCTTTCTTTTCACTGAGCCACGTGTCTCTGATATTGCCATAATATTGAATGGCTCTTTAAACTGATGTAAATAATCTTTAATGTTATTAAAGTTGGCATAGAGACTCCTGCTGTTGAAGTGGATCATAGAAATATTGAAATCAGATGTGACCATTGTGTTAAACTGTTCATCTGTGTAGTAATTACAGTCATTATTGATGGAGCTAAATAAATTATTATCAGGGTCTATGTTAAATTCTACGTCCTGTGGGTTGTGATCTGTGTATTCAAAAACTTTCAGTTCCTGTTGTTCCTGTTTGTTGATCTTTTGATTCATGTTGTTAAATATTTTGTTGCAGATGAGTAAAATCCTTCAGTGTCCTACAGTTGTCTGAATTGTTGCTGTGACTCCAGTTCATAATATTCATTGATATTTGCCCAGTTCCATAATATTACGGATGTTAATGACCTTGGCTTCTTCAGGTGATCCGTTTAATTTGATGTATATTTTACAGTTTGATGTCCAGGTGTTTTGAATCTTTTTTCTGCTTTTTCATGTATCTTGCTTTCCTGGCTATTTCTGCGTTTTCTTTCGTGAGGTGCTCGTTTATGTAAATGTTCGTTCCTTTCAGCTTCCTACCTTGTTTCAGTAGCGCAGCCTTGTGTTTTCTGTTTACAAACCTCATGATCACAGCCGGTTTGTCGCCATTTTTCCTGGGCAGAGGGTGGCAGGACTCAATGTTGTTGCAGTCCAGCTGAATTCCCTTCGACTGCATGAAGGCTGACACTTGTTGCTCAGCGGATTCCTCTTCCAGCTCACTTCCACTGCTGTCTGCGGCCACTGCTCTCGTGTATGATCGGGGTCTAATGTGGAGCCCCGTGATGGTCACGTCGTTCACCCGAGTGTTCTGCTCCATTTCCACCATTCTGCTCTCCAGATACGCCAGCCTCTTGTCTTTCTCAGCGTTCTGGCTCCGCACCGCTTTTATTTCCTCTACTAGGTCCAGGATGCTTCTTTGCTGCGTCTTTACAGCGGAAATCTCTTCCGCCAAGAAATCCAGCGCTTTTTTTATTTCATCCATCTCCTCATTCTGCAGAGCTCTCTTGGGACCCATTATCCCGGCCGATGATCGCTGATTTTGATTGTAGGAAAAAAAAAACCACATGTGGGAGAAATCCCTTTGTTTTCCCTGAGCGCGACGGGCCCGATTGCCTCACCAGCCACTACTGGCAATTTCTCCTTTTTTCTCATGAGCAGGTTCACTCTCCAGTGGCAGCAACAAAAAAAAAGCTCAAAACGCCAGCTCAAAACTGCGTTCTAACTGTGTTTAACTGCCTTTTAAACAGTAATGAACTGGGAGCCTTTACCTGTGCGTCCTCACCCTACAGGAACCGGAAGTGAATGATATATTATTATTATATATTATGAATATTATCTTCAACATATTATAATTTAAGAAAACTCTGTTTAAAATTGAATCACCCTTTATTGTCATTCAACCATACAACCAATCATGTACAGTAGAACAAAATTGTGTTTTATCCTATCTACAGTGTTAATCACACACACCCCATGTGTAGAATCAGAAGGGCCGCTGTCATGCAAGGCGCCGCCACAGATTTCGCTCCTCCATTCCATTATGCTGAGCACCAAGCTGGACAGCAGGAAGTTCCGCTTTTATATGGTCTTCGGCATGACCCGGCCGGGATTTGAACCCCTGCCTCCCAGGTGTGGGCCAGATGCTCTACCAACTGAGTCACCACTCCGGTTTGTGTGTGTGTGTGTTCATTCCGCACATATCTCCCGAACCGTTTGTCGGACTGGCCTCAGATTTTATGCGTCCTTTGCTGAGGTTACAAGTGTGTGCATCCCCGAATTTCAACCTCCCCAGATATGTGGAAGTTTAGCAGGGGAAATCTTTATTGAACGTCCTTAGGCGAGCTATGGACGATCATAGTTATGACATAGCTATGACATCTTCTGTGTGTCTATGATGTCATCGTGACCATGCCTGCCTGATGTAGGGAGGCATCACCGAATGAGTGATGCCATAGATCAAAGGCAGCTGAGTGGCATCATAGATCAATGGCAGGCATCACCATGGTTACTGTGATGTCATAGATCAAAGGCAGGCATTACCATGGTTACTGTTGCCAGGCAGACACATCATCAAAGATCAAAGGCAGGCATCACTGAACGAGTGGTGACGTCAAAGATCAAAGGCAGGTTTCACCATGGTTACTGTTGCCATGGTAACAGTAACTTTATACAGGCATGCAAAAATGCTTGTTTACACTTGCTTTCTATGGGCATGTAGAAATACTTGTGTTAGAAAAATTCCTGAAAACCTTCAGTCAAAAACCAGGCTGGATCAGAGTTTCAGCAAATTTAATTACACTGGCCAGTGGAGAACAATACAAAAATAGTCTCAGAGCCTATTCTCAGTTCTATAAGCCCTCCGTTACCTGAGAGGTGGAGGGGCAAATTGTCCATCATGATTGGTCCAGTACATCTGGTCAAAACTTGGTGTACAGATTATCTTTTCTCAGGAACCATGACACTCACTCTGTACCAGTTGCAGAGATGCCGCACAGGCTAAACTTAAAACAAGATGATAACTAGTGCAGATGTAACCTTGACACTTTTACACGGACTCTAAGACAGGCTCTGAGACAAATAAGACAAATATGAAATTTATTTATCATTCCCCCCTTTGATGCCATGCAAGGCATCAGAAAAGAACAGTTCATGGCATCTAAAACCCCATCTGTCAGCTATGCTAAGCTCCAATGCATTTGTGTGCAACAGATCCTAACTAGCTATCGATGGGGAAGGTCCGCCATCGGCCCTGCTTCCCCAGGCACCGGCTAAACATTTTAGTCCTTTAGGAGGAGAAATGAAACAATAAAGTCATTGATCAATAGAGAAAATCATTAATAGTAGAAACAGTGAAAGCAAAATGATGATAAAATGATAATAAAAGGATATAGTAAGGGTATATGTGTGTTATAGTTATGTGTCATTGCAGCTTATAAAAACAAACATAAAAGATAAAACAAAACAGTAATCATAATAAAGTATAATGATAAAATGTAAAAACAAAAATAAGAATAACAAAAAAACAAAATAAAAGTAAAAATAATGTTTCAAACTTCACATCATGATCATGCAACTCCTTTCTGTTTTCTGCATGTCAGTCATACTTTTACTCTGTACTTGGGTCATGGAGAGGCACCTTGAGCTCACGCTGTTTGTTCATCATCCCCACGATCCCTGGTAACTGCACTATGGTACATCACTAAGTTAACATGAACAAGCCTCATCATCATACTACAGATACAGGGAATGGCACAGGAAAAGGCCAAAAATAATACCACCAAAATCACTAACAGGTTCATAATGAGACTTCTCCATGGAGAAAGTAACCAATTCAACCAGTTTTGTTCATCAGCAACATCGTACTTGGCCGCGGCAGCCTGTAAGGCAGTGAGGTTGCGTATGGCCAAGGCAATCACGTGACCATCTGCATCATTTTCAGGGATAAAAGTACAACAATAATTTCCTACAATTACACACACGCCCCCTCAGGCAGCAGTTATCTGATCAAGAACCATTCTATTCTGAGCCAACATAAAGCTGTTAATTCCTCATGCATACCAGAAAAAGCAGATAATGAAAAATTCACAAATGACTGTAATCTATAATTAGTTGTTTCAATCCACAAGGTGTTCTTAGCCACTCCCACTAAAGGGAATAAGGAGGTAAATACCTCCTGCCACATGGTTTCTAACTTGAATTCTTCCGGCACATCTATGCCCCAAATGGGATCATGTCGTGCAAAGGAGGCATCTCTCCTCACCCTGCCCACCTGTCCTGCCGACAATATGATGGTATGGTCAGTCACAACTATGGGGGCACACACCCCTCCCCAATTCATGGTCAGGTGAGTGTAGGTACAATGGCCACACAGCTATCATCCCCCTGTCACCATATGCGTGTGATGCTTGTAAGAATCACAAATGGCAGCACTACAGAGCTCCTGCAGGGTGACATTTCTTTCCAGACTTCTAGACTGACAAAAAGGATCTTCAGGACAACTTTTGCCCACTTCGTTGGTCCAGCAGGTAGGGGGTGAAATGTACTATGCACTGTTGCACAGTTAGAAAGCGGTAAGCTGCCCAGAGAGATGTTTCCACACCCTTTTAGACAAAAGGAGAAATTCCCCGGCAAGATTAACCTTGCCTTCACCAAGTAAGGGGTGTCATCGTGTCTCCAGTCAGTGGAGTCATAAGCAATGTGACAGGCATGATTCAAAGTAATGCTTGCTGTACTATTTCTATACATAGCTTCTTGCAAGACACAAACAGCTTGTGATAGTTCCATTAGTTTAGCAGTGACAGATATTTGACCAGCTGAGAGTGGGAGCAAAGAACACATATAGCAATTTGAATGATTAGCTGATTTGGCTGTGTAATTAGCATACTTCCACCACACATTACCAGCATAAACATGATCCTGATGATCTGGACCTTTTAGCCAGTCCTGGTGTGTGTAAGTAATGCATCTAGCTCTACGATAGATGAGTAATGATGTCCCTAAAAATAACCAAAATAAAAGTGTTACCACAAGGATGATAATGATGAAAAAACAGGTGTACCATTCACATCTTTCAGCTGCCAACCCTCTCTCTCTGGCATTTTGTCTCTCCATGACAAACAGAAAAAAAATTAAGCAGTTAACCAGTTAAACAGCCATTTATTGAACAGTCACTTGTTGAGGATCTCCCCCACCACCACCTTTTTTTATGTGGTTTGCAATGAGGATTGAAATAGAAACAGTGTTGCTGAGGCAACGGGGAGTAATTAGTTTCTTGCTGAGGGTTTTGTATGGGGTAAAGTTTGTAATGGGTCAAAAGCACCCAGGAGTCACGTCCTTCGACTTTCACGGGTGTTGGTGTCGCCAGGATGACTTTGTGTGGTCCTTGCCAGGGAGCATCGGCCCAGTTTTTCTTTTTGATAACTTTGATAAGAGCCAGATCCCCCAGCTTGGCCAAGATGGTTGTTTCCCCGTGGTCCCTCCTGGGAAGAGCAGCATGAACAATATCTCTGTCAGTCAACATTCTTTGCATGTAATCAGCTAAACACCCTTCCTCATCACCTGAATTACATGGCCTTAATGGTGGGAGTAGGTAAGACTTACCATCCATTATTTTTCCTATTTCTGTCACTATTTTCCTAAGCCTTCTTTAATAGTCCTATTTGTGCGTTACGCTAATCCTGCAAAGTGTGGATGGTAAGCTGAGTGGTTTTCCAAGTTAATGTTGAGTGTTGTACCTAAGTGTGATATAATCTAATTTACCAAATGTGTTCCATTATCTGAGAAAATCATTTCAGTTATTCCAAATCTTGGTATTATTTCAGTTAAGAGTTTCTTTGCTACCATAGCGGCATTTGGATGAGTGCAAGGGAAAGCTTCTGTCCATTTAATAAATGTATCAATAATTACCAGACAATATTTCTTCCCTTCACATTTATTTAGTTCAATGGAATCTGTGCAAAGGTTTTGAAAAGGAAGGTGCCTTTTCTAGGCCTTAAGTTCCCTTAAGCATTGTTTTCTTCTTACAGAACTGAGTAGCAAAAAATTTTAAAAAATTTTTACTAATCATACATTATTAATTACTTTACTAATCATACCTTTTACTAATCATATATTACTAATTATTTTACTAATTATACCCCCCTTTGATACATTGGAAACCCCATGTAGCAGAGTGGAGGCCTGCTGAAACAGTTTGCGTGTCGTGTGATAAGTTGTTTTGTTTTTTTGTCAGTGTTAGAAGTGATGCTGTGGTGTGGTTTCCTATATGACCTTGTGCAGCTGCTTTTGCGATACTGTCTGCAAGTGTTTTTCCTTAGAGAGTCGATCTGTGCCATTAATGTATGCAGCACATTTGTGTATGGCTAATTTAGATGGAAGTTTTACACAGTGTAACAGTTTTAAAATGAGGTCTTTGTAATCATGCCTCTTTGCTTCCACTGTTGTGTAAAGTGATGGGTGGTAGAGAACGCATACTGGCTGTCAGTATACACTGTCAGTGCTTTCCCTTGGCCTAATTTACAAATTAATTTAATTGTGTTACCGTGCAACGCTCAATGGTTAGATGAGGCTGTGATAATAGCACTTTAATGCATGCAAGGTATCTAGATGGTGAGATGACTGATATTATACTTTGTGGCAAGATGACTGATACTTCATGTGTGACCTTTAGGGTCAAGGGATGAAAAAGAACAAGCTCTGCTGAGGCCCACACTGCCATGGAGACGGCTATGTCAGCCTGCACACATGGTAGCAGTGCCTCCGCGACAGGGTCAAGTCTTGTGGAGGAATATGCTACCGGATGCATTTTTGTGCCACTTGGCTGAAGGAGCACTGGCGTCATGTGTCCCTCTCCACAAACAGCCACTTGTACAAATGGCTTCCTGCAACTGGGGAGTGCCAGGACATCAGTGCTGACCAAATGTTTTTTTTTTTTTCATTTTAATAAATGCCTCTTCTCCCTCAGGTATCCACTCAATTTTGTCCACCTGAGCCATGGGTCTTTTGTAGATGAGATCAGACAGGGTTTGCATTTCAAATGAATAATTTGCAATCCAAGAACAACAATAATTTAGAGTACCCCAAAATGTCATCATGTCGCTTTTTGTGATGGGTCTTGGTGCTGACAAAACAGCTTTTTTGCGAGCTGGGTCAACATGTCTGCCTTCTGCTGACAAAATGTGGCCTAAATATTTAACTTCTTTTTTTCTACAATTTTTCCTCGTTGACTTTATGACCTTGTTCTGCTAAAAATTTCAATAAGGCAATGGTGTCTTGTTTGCATGTTTCTTCATCAGGTGATGCCAGCAAAATGTTGCCAATGTAAAGGAGCAACTGGCTCCCATTAGGGGGAATAAACTGTGCCAAGTTTGCTGACATTGCCTGTGAAAAAAATGGTTGGTGATTCACAGTAACCTTGTGGCAGTCTGGTGAATGTGTACCTCTTGTTTTCAAATATGAATGCAAACCAAAACTGATGATCTGGATGTATGGGGATGCTGAAAAAAGCATTGCTGATGTCTATCACTGTGAAATATTTCATTTGTGGTTGTAGGTCATTCAACAAATTGTGTGGGTCTGGGACTGAAACAGCCCTTGGAATAACTGCTTTGTTTACCGCCTGAAGGTCTTGGACCATTCGCTATCCAGAGGATGGTCCAGCCTTCCTCGCAGGAAACAAAGGTGTGTTACATGGAGAATTTGGGCATGGAATAATGACACCTGCTGCCTTTCATGTTGACCACAGAGAATTTGGAATTTGTGAGGGTGCGTGTTCCTCTCCTTGTGTTAAAGTAAAAAGTGACCACATGGGTGAATTGGGAACATCAATGTGGACTTCTTTCTGCACTGTGATCACCCACTTCAAAGGCAGTAAGTAGGCGTCCAGTTTTGAGGAATACTGAACTCTTGGATCAGGAGTTTGTTTCCAAGATTAACCACATTCCTCTGTGGAATGTTTTTCCAAAATTTTGATCTGGGCCACTCAAATGTCTATCAGCAATACTGGTCTGTGGCCTGCTGTGTAGTGGGGATATTGGACATAAAATATTGCATAGCTTTTGCGTGCAGGTCTGCGATCACCGCGCTTGACCTGGCCGAAACCAAATGCAGTGAGTAACAGTACCTTGGCACACCGAAATCCTGCAACACATTTACTACTGTCATATGTGGGAAATGTGATGCTCTCATACCGTTCTCCGTTGGAAAACTTTATTGGAATGTCCTGAACTGCAATGTCACTTCAGGTAGACACCGCATTGTTAACATCAAGTCAAAGTCAAGTAAATGGATGTCTGTTATGTCAGTGTTAGTGTCAACAGTTGTACTTAGCCTTGGTGTGGGCAGTCAGGTGGTCGGCCCCTGAAGTCCTCCTCCCCCCTTTCCGCCGCTGCTGGCGTCCAGGACATTGCCTCCGCCAATGGCCCTTTTGTCCACATTGAAGACAAACGTCACGTTCCCCTTGCCGCAGCCAGCTCGTCCCACGCCTCCCTCCGTCCCCTCTCCACCACTGGGGTACCACCCTGAAAAATAGAATTAGGGGGAAGCTCTCGCACCCCCCCCCCATTGTATCAACAGTCACACAAACAGGAGTTGATTTTTCTTTCACTTTTCATAAGTTAACACATCACCAAATGCACAGGTGCGGTATGTGACCAAATGTTAGCAGATGCAATCAGCTAGGTGTGGGTGCATGTTTTGCAAAAAGACACTTTTCAAATGCTGCCATTAGGATTCTACACCTGAATCATTATCAGCCTTAGTTAAATCAGAATGCCTATGTAACCTGGTTCTATAAGATTCAACATTTTCATCGTTGCATTGTTTGTGGTTTGGATCGTCCCATATAAGCTGTATTTAAAGTTCAATCATTGAGTATTATTCAGTGACAACATTTTCCATAACCTTCAGTTTTATTCATCGCATTGATGGTGAGTGTGGAGTGGATATGTGTGCACATCTACTTAACTTTGGGCACCCCGGTGTGGCCGCTCCAGGTAGAGGGGTGGAGACGAGTGGAGGCGAGGTGACGTCAGCCGCAGTTTCCCCAGCCTGGAGTTCTGTGAGATCGGGGTATGGGCTGAGCAGCGGGGGAGTATGGAGGAGGAGGAGGAGAAGCACAGCCCCCTGCCCCCATGCCAGACTCATCATGCAGCATAGGAGAGACAGAACACATATTAGTCAAATCTTTCTCCTTCCTGTTACCATGGTCAATTTTTCAGAATTATCATCAGGTTTTAATTTTACCGTCCAAGTCCAGTCCAAGTCAGCCTGTTGCCCCTTTTTTTCTTTATCCATCTGAAGCCACTGTTGCCCCTGCCTTCAGGCATCCCAAACCAAAGAAAAAATCAAATTTTCTTTCTCTGCTGGCAGGTAATTTTACTTAAAATAAGCAAAAAATTCTGGCAATTGATAATGTTAGTTAAAAAATAAAAAAACATCTGCCAATAAAGCAAGATTAAATTGTATAACACAAGTAACTATCATGAAGCCAGCAAACCCGGCTGCACGGTGGCGCAGTGGTTTAGCACTGTGGCAGCACAGTTTTACCCTCGGCCGGGGGATCGCGGGGATCATGAGATCGTGGGTTTGATCCCAGCCCCCGACCAACAGTGAGCTGTGTGGAGTTTGCATGTTCTCCCCGTGTTGCGCGGGTTTACTCCGGGATTTCTCCGGTTTCCTCCCGCACACCAAAAACATGTAGGTTTAGGGCGCTCGCGCACGCAGCGACCAGCAGCCGGTGGCTTGTCACCAGACTGCAAACCAAGTCTACCTACGGGTACAAATAGGTAACAAAAAAAAAAAAAAAAACAAAAAAAACAAAAAAAAAAAAAAAACACAAAAACTGCACAAAAAAGAAATTACTGCCCAAACTATCCCCAGTTCAGTGTGACCTTATTACAGCTTCAGCACAAAAAAAGTTAGTCCTTTTACACATGCACATACAGTACATACAATAGCAAGCTCAAATGAGCACACACGTTAGTAAACAATCCCAAAGCCACTTATAATAAGCAAACCCAAGGTTCTCATCATCAATCATCTTCTGCCACTCTGAAAACACATTCATTCATTGTTGTTTTTCCTCTCTTTTTCTCACCAAAATAAACCATAAAACATTAAAAACACACATGAACAAGCACGCGGACAGACAAACTGCAGTTATTTATTTGACAAATTTATTTTATTTTGTTATAGTTTGAGGTCATTTTATCGTGTATATATTTTTAAGGTTCGAAGGTTGTCATAGCCAGCAGCAGCACTGGGGTTAAGCTCCCAGTGCTCATAAAATGCTCCTTATGGCGTGCGTCTAGAAAAGCCTCTGACAACTAAGTCCAACTCCTAGCCTGCCCGTGCGGTATAGTCTCTAAGCCTGGCGGAACTGCTTTTACTAATAGGAGAAGGGGCGAGGGCGGATCTCTGGCGCCTTAAAACCAGATGCTTCGGGTAGATGGTGGCTCATCAACCTGGGAAGGTAGCCCATCTAGGGGAAGGTAAACCCTGATTTCAAACCTCCGCTGCCTTGCGGAATACCCGGTCACGGGAAAGGCTTCAGGAGTCAACCCTGAGGAAAAATCCGGAGTCGGAGCCCCTAAGGCAGTTCTATGTTGTGCTCAACATTGTTCTGGCAGCTCCTGCAACGGCGCTGGTGCCAAACTATAGCAGCCCTGCTGTTCCTTTGGATTCATCAGTGACGTGGAGAGGGGGGACATGCTGCATGGGCAACATCTTGTCCTCCATATCTTCCTGCCCAGGCTTGAATCCTACCAACGCACAACGCTGGAAGGTAGAACACCGGATCACTGGAGAGGACACTCCAGCTTTGCCTTCGGCGTAGACAAAACATGGGGAATGACAGTTACCGGTTATAAGCCACCGCTCAATTGGCATAGAGCGCGGCGCCAGGGGTTGTTCCCGACGGTGGGAGGGATCATTGGATCTCACTGGACAGCTACCGCCCGCCTCAAGCTGGGCAGCCCCCAGCCAATAAGGTGTTGTCCCGCCACAGCTTGCTTTCCTCATTGGGTGCACGGGGATGAGGAGATGTCCGAACAGCAGGCTGAGAACCTTCGCACCAGGCAAGACAATAAAACAAAAGAGACCAACTATAAAACTGGGAACTCGGAACGTCCGCACTATGATGACAGGACTCACTGCTAACCTCAAGGACATCAACGACAACAGGAAGACTGCCATCATCAATAATGAGCTGAAGAGACTGGGAGTGGATATCGCCACTCTCCAGGAAACACGGTTGGCTGACGCAGGCACACTGAGAAAGAAGGACTACACGTTCTACTGGCAGGGAAAGGGCAGTGACGAACACAGGGAGCACGGAGTGGGCTTCGCAGTGAAGAACACCTTGCTGAAGATGGTGGAACCGGGCAGCACTGGCTCTGCACAACTCCTCACCCTCCGCCTGAACACCACTCAAGGCCCAGTCACCCTCGTCAGTGTGTATGCCCAAACACTGACAGCCACACCAGAGGCAAAAGACGAGTTCTACGAGAATCTCGCAACAACTGTCAGGATCATCCCCAACTCTGAACAACTCATTCTCCTTGGAGACTTCAATGCCAGAGTGGGTGCTGACCATGACTCCTGGCCCTCCTGTCTTGGACCATTTGGTGTGGGCAGAATGAACGACAACGGACAGCAGCTGTCGAGTTCTGCACATATCACGATCTGCGCATCACAAACTCGTTCTTCAAGACCAAGCCCCAACACAAGGTTTCCTGGCAACATCCGCGCTCAAAGCACTGGCACCAGCTGGACTTGATCCTGACCAGGCGCACCTCACTGAAGAACGTGCTAATCACCCGTTCGTTCCAGAGTGCAGATTGCGACACAGACCATTCATTGGTGTGTTGCAAGGTCAAGCTGCAGCTGAAGAAATTCCATCATGCTAGACAACCTGGAAAGGCACGGATTGACACCAGCAAGATGGCTCAACCAGAACTTGTTGAGCAGTTTGCCTCCACCTTTGAGAAGGAACTTGGTGTACCACAAGAAGGAGAATCTGCAAAGCAGAAGTGGGAAGAGCTGCGAAACACCATCCATCGCACAGCCTTGGCTACCTTTGGGAGGAAGACCTCGAAGTCACAGGACTGGTTTGATGCCAAGTTGACCGAGATGACCCCCGTCATTGAAGCCAAGCGCTCAGCACTTGCTGAGTACAAGAAGTACCCAAACGAGAAGAATCTCCAGATTCTCAGGGCTGCGAGAAGCAAAGTTCAGCAGACTGCTCGGCGCTGTGCCAACGAGTACTGGACTCAGCTCAGCCAAGACATTCAAACCACTGCCATAACAGGGAACATCCGTGGTATGTACGATGGCATCAAGAAAGCACTTGGTCCGGCTCAGAGCAAGACGGCCCCCCTCAAATCCTCGACTGGGGAGATGATCACAGAAAAGAACAAGCAGATGGAGAGATGGGTGGAGCACTACTCCGATCTCTACTCCAGACAGAACACCGTGACACCGTCAGCCCTTGATGCCATCGATTGCCTGCCATCCATGGATGAACTTGACGCCGAGCCAACCATTGACGAACTCAGCAAGGCCATTGATAGCTTGGCTGCTGGCAAGGCACCCGGCAACGACGGCATACCCCCTGACCTGATCAAGCACTGCAAGACCGCCCTACTGCTGCCATTGCATGACGTCCTCTGCCAGTGCTGGAAGGAAGGTGCCATACCACAGGACATGAGGGACGCCAAGATCATCACCCTCTACAAAAACAAAGGGGAGAGAAGCGACTGCAACAACTACAGTTGCATCTCTCTCCTCAGCGTTGTTGGCAAAGTCTATGCACGAGTTGTTCTCGTTCGTCTACAGAAGCTTGCCGAACGTGTCTACCCCGAGTCTCAGTGTGGCTTCCGCGCTGAGCGATCGACGGTAGACATGATATTCTCCATCCGCCAACTCCAGGAGAAATGCAGAGAACAGAACATGCCCCTGTACGTCGCCTTCATCGACCTCACCAAAGCGTTCGATCTGGTCAGCAGAGAGGGCCTTTTCAAGATCCTGCCAAAGATAGGATGCCCACCAAAGTTGCAAAGCCTCATCGAATCGTCTCACACCAACATGCAGGGGATAGTGCAGCACGACGGCAACGTCTCAGAGCCATTCAACATACGCAGCGGAGTGAAACAGGGCTGTGTACTTGCGCCAACCCTCTTTGGGATTTTCTTTGCTATGCTCCTGAGGCATGCCTTCAGCACAGCAACAGAGTGAATCTACCTGCATACAAGATCTGACGGCAGGCTTTTCAACCTCGCCCGCCTGAAAGCCAGAACCAAAGTACGCGAGGCTCTAATCAGAGACATGCTGTTCGCAGACGAAGCTGCAGTCGTGACCCACACACAGCAAGAGCTTCAGACCCTGATGGACCGCTTCTCCCAGGCATGCAAGGACTTCGGGCTTACCATCAGCCTGAAAAAGACTAACGTCTTGGCGCAAGGCACGGAAGCACCACCAACCATCACCATCGACAACTACGAGCTGGAGATCATGAATCAGTTCACGTACCTGGGGTCCACGATCAGCAACAACCTCTCCCTTGATACAGAGATCGACAAGAGGATTGGAAAATCAGCCTCCACACTCGCTCACCTCACCACACGAGTGTGGGAGAATCCCAAACTCTCTGTCAAGACGAAGATGGCAGTGTACAACACCTGCGTCATCAGCACACTGCTCTATGGGAGTGAGACATGGACAACATACGCCTGGTAGGAAAAGAGACTGAACTCCTTCCACTTGCGCTGCATTCGCCACATCCTGGACATATCCTGGCAGGACAAAGTGCCCAACACAGAAGTTCTGTCCCGCGCCGGCCTTCCCTCCATGTTCACTCTACTCAGGCAGCGCAGGCTCCGCTGGCTAGGCCACGTTCACCATATGGAGGATGGCAGAATCCCCAAAGACGTCCTCTACGGAGAACTGGCGACTGGCAGGAGAGCCGTTGGCCGCCCACAGCTGCGCTTTAGAGACGTCTGCAAGAGAGACATGAAGGCCCTGGAGATCAACACAGAGCGCTGGGAGGACCTTGCAACGGACCGCTCCAAATGGAGAGGCACCCTGACCAGACAGTTCAAGGCGGGTGAAGAGAGACTGACTGCTGCAGCAGATGAAAAAAGGACCCGCAGGAAGAACCGCCACAGACCCAGCAGCACGGAGACCACCCACAAGTGCGACCTGTGTGACAGGGACTGCCAGTCGCGCATCGGCCTGTTCAGCCACAGGCGGTGCTGTTCCAGCAGAGTAGACGTTAAGGATTCTCTTCCATGGTCATCATAGACCGACGGAGGCCGACGATTTTTAAGGATTCGTTTATTTTATTTTAGACATGTTTTGAATTATGCCTTAAGGTATTTTGGTTCTTATTACCACATTAGAGTTTATCTTTATTATATTAGCGCTATTTACCTTTATTTTACGGTTAACCCCCACTTTATCGATGGTCACTTGTGATGTAAAGAAGATCTTGCATTGATTTCTTCTTAATCGATGCTCACTTGTGATACTGAAAAGATCTTGCATTGATTTCAATCTATGCTCACTTGTGATATAAAAAGATCTCGCAGTAATAATGTTTAAAGTGAAGAATCTATCACTGCCCGCAAATATCCAAACATTGTTCCAAATAAGGGAGAAACAATATCATTTCAGAGGAACATGTATATTTCAAAAACCTTCAGTGAGAACTACCACCAAGCAACACTGTCTTAGTGCAATGAGTCAGATTGTGGAACGCTTTTGGACATGAATTAAAATCATGTACAACGCTTGGACAATTTAAACAAAAATGAAAGGCAGAAATACTCCAAACATATATACAAGATGACATGTAAAATCACATAAGAATTATCATATTCAGTCTGTGTTGTGCTGTTGTGCTGTTGTTTTTTTTTTTTGGTCACATTTTGTCTTAGCTTTGTTCTGAATTGTAATCGCACTTGGTTTGTTTTTCTTTTGAATTCTTGGATGGAATATGGGTGGGCAATATAAGCTGCGGCTTCAGCTATCACCCATTTCGGATAACTTATGCTCAACTGTATAATCAGAGGAGTTACTGTTTAATTTGACCTTGTTAGATTTCTTTTCCCCCTTTGTTGTATTATTCTGTTCCTTTCTTTTAATCTTTACTTTTAATCTATCCGAAATAAAGAAATAAAGATTCATTCATTCATTTCCCCGCGCGCTCTATTGGTCCACTTAACACAGTGGAAATGTACATTTCCGTTTGCGGACTCGAACCAGGGCCACCAAGCCTCTACCTCGTCCGAACCTATTTGGACTTTGCGGTATCAAACGCTTGGCTTACAATCATTTTACGCGTATTTTCAGACCCACCGCGGACTCAAACCAGGTGTCATTACCAATTAAATTTACTCACTGTGATCCACCTGCGGATCAGCTCCCTCGCACTCCAGCCCTGCCCCCAGCACCCCTGGACCATGTCTCACTTCCACAAAACCGGCTCGTTGGTACCGGTGGAGGAGGCAGCTGTGCGCACTCACTGTGGTCCCAGAACACCGGAAGCAGGCAGGAGAGATATATGGATTTGCGCATCACTCTGACTCAAACACACATCACTCAGTTCTTTAAGCCCTCTGTTATCTGAGAGGTGGAGGGGCAAATTGTCCATCATGATTGGTCCAGTACATCTGGTCAAAACTTGGTGTACAGATTATCTTCATTATTGAGATTTATTATTGATTTGTTGATTTATTATTATTTATTATTGAACAATAATCAATCATTATTGATTATTGTTCATCTGAACAATAAACTGGACTGGTCACACAATACCGACGCACTCTGCAAGAAGGGACAGCGCAGGCTGTTCCTACTGAGGAGGCTCAGGTCTTTTGGTGTACAAGGGGCACTGCTGAAGACATTCTATGACACTGTGGTGGCATCAGCCATCACTTTTGGAGTGGTCTGCTGGGACAACGGCATTACAGCAGTTGATAGGAAGTAGACTGAACAAACTGATCAAGAAAGCTAGATCTGTCATGGGGCAACGCCTTGACCCAGTGGAGGAGATGGGAGAGAGAAGGATGATGGCTAAACTGTCATCTATGCTGGAGTCCGAGTCCCACCGTATGCAGGACATACTGAACACACTGAGGAGCTCATTTAGCAGTAGACTACATCATCCTAGGTGCGCAACCGAGAGGTTCCGCAGGTCCTTCCTACCTATGGCTGTCAGACTGTATAACCTAAGCAGGGCTGCTTGCAGAGATAGCAAAAAACGTGACGACATAATAGTATTGAATGCAAAAGATGCAACAGACTTACACAAATGGTCCCCTCCAGTATACAACTAGGACAATATCAGTCACTACGGAGGGTGACAACATGTGTGGGTACATATTCATACTATGTAGAATAACTAAGTAGACGGTTGTGCTGTTTATTCCATCTTGCTACAATGCTCCGCACTTTGTATATATATTTATATATTTATGTGTACGTTTGTATATTCACTGCTCTTATTTTATTTTTCGTATCTTCTTAATTATTGCTCTGAGTGTTGCTATCCCTGTGCTGCTGCAATCCTGGAATTTCCCCATTGTGGGACTAATAAAGGTTTATCTTATCTTATCTTATCTTAACTTATCTTTTCTCAGGAACCATGACGCTCACTCTGTACCAGTCACACAGGCGCCACACAGGCTAAACTTAAAACAAGATGATAACTAGTGCAGCTGTAACTTTGACACCCTTACACAGACTCTAAGACAGGCTTTGAGACAAAGCAATTCACAAATATAAGACAAATACAAATTTTTTCTATTAACTTGCTTATACTTGGTTTCTACGGGCATGCACGGGTATGCACTAGTTGGATATAATTACGTACCTGATATTGCTGAATGACATTTATTTCTTTCTAATCCCAACCCCAATCCTCTAAAATCTTAAAGGCATTTATTATAACTCTGGAAAACTCTTATTTTTATGGACACTGGTAGACAAAAAAATAAACTGTAGTTTTCTCCTGACTGGGTCAGGTGCCATTTATTAAAGCTTAAGTGACATTTATTAAAGCTTAAGCATTTAGATTATATTTACCACATGATTTGTTTGCTCCTCAGCCAGTCTGTCATCTTCCACACGATTGGAGGTACTTAATCTTCCTGTTGGATAAAAAAAAATCAGTAATCTTTTTTAAGTGTAGTCTATTTGCCTGAAACTAGTCATCTGACCTCTCACTTCAACACATTTTTGGCTATAAACTAAATCATTTTTCTTTTTTGTTTGATATAAAGATTATCATCACCTTTTGAACATACAGTTTAAACACATTTATACATTTGTTTTCAGATGATTTTTTTCATTAATTTTCTCATAAAACTCTTGGGAAATCATCATTTATACAGTATATTTATACATGTTGGACCCACTGTACCTTTGCAATGTTCACAAGCTGGCTTTTTCTTTTTTATGACAATCAGAGCAAAAATCACAATCAAACTGAGACCCAGCAGAGTCCAACGGACAATGGCCAGAGGCGATGGGGCTTGTTCTGAAACGAGAAACAACCCAGGGTTTAATACTTTGATGTTATTCACATGATTCATGATGATCTCTCTTCAACTGAAAATGCAGAATCTAAGAAAAAAACAACAAAAAAGAGTAAATGGCAGATTATGATGAATGTTGGTAAAAAAAAACAAAAAAAAAAACAAGGGCAAGATAATAACAATCAATTACACAGTATGGGGGGGAGGGCTGAAAAGTTCATAGGCTGAAGCGTTCATAGTGGTCAAATTTGACCAAATGTAGTTTATTTTTCAATCACAGTGATCCAAGCGCTGCAACACAATGGAAGAAGTGTGTGGACTGAAGAGGAGACTGTAGAAAAATAAACCACACTGGGTTCAGCACCCCCCCCCCCATACACAAATACACACACACACTTAGATTTTGTATTTCATAAGTAGTAGGGTTCTTTGTTTTTATGGAAAAATAATAAAGAATTCATTGTAAAATTTATTGTGAGCAGTATATGCTGTGAGATTTTTTGTTGAAGAAAAAAACTAAAAAGTCAAGGCTAATCTGGGTTTAGAAGAAACTGTTTGATGGATCACCTTGAATTCTAATGGTGCCTTCACACCAAATGTGAACGGGCTAATTTTTTCACATGGCCCAATTACATTACACTAACTCAATGTAAACACGTGAATAGATATGAATTCACCAGCTGAATGAGTTACAGACAGGCAAAGTTGCCTTTATAACTTCTGCAGCTGTGTTCAGCCTGCTGTGAAAATCCCCAAAATAATGTCATGCTTAGGTTTACATTATCGGACGAGGTCTCACCTGAAAAAGTTGTCCCTGTCTCCAAAACTTCACAAGATGATGGGCATTTATATTGCTAGCCTGCTAGCCTTGATAGCACATCCATTGCAGTAGTCTGTGGGTAAATAACACGGACATCCCGATTCAGCTGCAGAGCTCCCGGTCCTTCTGTCTGCAAGTGTCAGTCTCATTTTTAAACTAGTTTATGTTATGTATTAATAAGACGTATTATTGTGTGACGTGGGTGGTGGCTCCACCTTTCCGGTTCCGCTGCCACCCTGAGTATAAAGGGCTGATGTGGAAGAGGCACGGTCTCTTTTGACCTTCGCCTCTGCCTGTACGGGAGCACCTTGTAATACTGTGAGTCCCTTAATAAAGTCACGTTCTATTGGACCTCCGGCCTCGTTATTGGAATACTGGTTATGGACATAACATTTGGCGACAAGGATAAAAACATGGATAAAGGTATTTCGGGCATTCGACCATTTCTGGAGCTTCCCGGTGAACTGCCGGTACTGTGGGAGAGGTGATTTGCCACATTTGAGAATTATCTGGTGGCATTGAACCTTGGTGAACTAGAGAAATTGCGTGCTTGAGCGATTCTGGTCCATAATCTTGGCATGGAGGGACAACGCATTCTCAGCACATTGGGTGTGAGCGACAGTTTTGAGGATGCTCACTTTGAGGTGTTACTTTCGCGCTCCTGAGAACGTCATTGTCCGGAGAATTCAGTTTCGACAGCGCTGCCAGCGGACTGGAGAGTCGGTGCAGCAGTATGTTGCAGACCTGCGTCAGCTGGCTGGGTGTTGCTAGTTTGGGACCTTAGAAGAGAAGATGGTCCGTGATCAGTTGGCGGAGCACACACTGTGTGCGGCGGCACGGTCAAGACGCCTTACACATTCCGGTGAACCGATGTTGGCCAAGGCTGTGGAGATAGCCCAGCAATTTGAAGCAGTGGATAAACTGTCATGGGACCTCAGTGAGAGAACAACGTTGAGGGAACCCAAATCACAATCAGCGGTGCAGACTGTAGACCCAGATAGCAATGACAATGTGGAAGACAGAGAAGAATACGCTACTGCTATAAAAATAAGGTCCACCCCAGGGTTGCCAAAATGTTTTGGCTGCAGGTCTACCAAGCACCGGTACAAGGCAAGAGAGTATCCAGCAAAAGGCAAACGCTGCGTCAAGTGCGGACTCCTACATCATTTCCCCAGGATCTGTAAAAAATTTGAGTGAGGGGAACGGCGATGTGAAGTGGATTCCCCCGCCACGACTCCTACAGTTATCCACACCATCTCCCCGAGCAGAGAAAGCCGTACGTATTTAACAGTTACGCTGGACAGCGAAGAAGTGCCATTATTAATAGATACGGGCGCAGTGAGGTCCGTGCTGAACAGGCCAACTGTGAAGAGTTTTTTCCCCTACCATTGTGTGAGAGGTCTGTCGACGCCATTGCGTGGGTATGGTGGTAATAGGCTGTCCATCGTGGGTTCGCTGGAGCTGACAGCGAGGTACAAGTGAGTGGTGGTGTCCAGCCTGCAGTTCGTGGTGACCGTGAGTGGGTCGAATGTGATGGGCTGCAACCTTTTTTAAGGACTGTGCTTCTCAATTACCAGCAGCAGCAGAGAGGAGTGGTCGGGCTGTGGTTTGAGGGACCAGCCGATTCCGCAAGTGGTGGATGATACGGTTTGGGACGATACATGGCCTAGTATTCTGGGAGATGGAGAGGACCAATACCACCCAGGGCCATGGCGGAAGGGTTCCGGTGCCAGGGCCCAAGTTAGCCTAGGTGAGAGAACTGGGTGGCACGGTGGAACGCCCGTGATGGCAGGTGGAGCTGTGAGGACGGCTCCCTCTGCTTCCGGAGTTCGGCCTGGTGATACCGAGAAGCAAGGGGCTGCAACGGCTTCGCCGGCGTTCATAATGAAAGAGAGCGGGACAGGACCGGCTAGCACGGGGAACAGACGTGCCACACAGAAACAATGGAGGCTGAGTCGGGCTTCGCGGAGGGTCGCTGGTGTGGCACGACTCAGTGAGGAGGCCCGGTTGAGACATCATGGACACTGGAAGCCGAGTCGAGTTCCTTTGGGAGTCAGTGATAGGGTTCAACCAAGAGAGGAGGCTCGGCTGAGAGGGGTCCATGGGAAAAGGAAACAACGGGAGGACCAGGGGCGGCTGACGGTAGTAGTTGTTTGGGAGGACGTGTACCTCCGGCTGTCAGATGACTCATGGAGACACCCTAATGAACTGTGGCGCACCATCGAGGAGAAGGAGGTGTCGGGGCTTTGACGTGGCTCATCTCCAGGGGCGAAGAGAGACGAGGGAGCTCTGGGAGGGACCCGCCAGACGAGTCCCCGGGGGGGTGGCCTCTCCATCAAGACTGTATGGTAGCAAGGGGTGATGAGTGGGGTTAAATGTGATTGCCGGGGCTACGTAGTTAATATGTTTCTCGTGCAGAACTGCTACACCAAGTGTCCATGTAAAAAAAATTAAAAAAAAAAAAACAAGTAATGTGTGTGTCACCATGTTTAGGGGGTGTATCACTGTGGGGTTTGGCCGCGTTGGGGTGGTATTAGTGGGAATGGTGGTAGCAGGGCACCACCATTTTGTGTTATAATAGGAACACGGCAGTATTTTATTTTATGGACTCTATATTATCAAAGACGGCAGAATAATCCATCTAGCCATGTGGAGGTGGGACAGTAGTCCACCTGTCCCCCTCTAGTTTTAGTTGTTTGTGTGCATGGATAGGCCTGCTTTATCTGTTTATCATTAGAGTGTGACTCGGGTAATAAATTTGGGAGAGTCTAATTAGTGTGCATGTGTTTTGGACTTTTATAAAGTGGGAGAATGTTATGTATTAATAAGACGTATTATTGTGTAATGTGGGTGGTGGCTCCACCTTTCCAGTCCCACCGTCACCCTGAGTATAAAGGGCTGATGTGGAAGAGGCACGGTCTCTTTTGACCTTTGCCTCTGCCCGTACGGGAGTGCCTTGTAATACTGTGAGTCCCTTAATAAAGTCATATTCTACTACACCTCCGGCCTCATTACTGGAATACTGGTTATGGACATAACAGTTTACTCTCCAAAGTTGATACTTTCACTCCAATGATGGCAGAATCTCAAAGCTAGTACTATCCCTTGGACGTGAACGTGCTACTGCGTGATTTCGTGTGTGCTCACCTCTTTCCATTGACTGTATGCATTCATGCCACCCGTTCACGTTTGATGTGAAGGCACCATAAGAGCAAAATTCAAAATGTTTATGCGTCTTTTGTATGCAACAGTATCATCTTAAAATCTGTTATTTTTTAATCAAACAATTGTTTATGTCTCCTCACTTCCCATAATAGGAACAGTCTTAAAGATAACACCACAGGTGACATGTAAGAATGTCTTAAGAATATATTTATTTAAAGCACATTATTTAACTTGTGTAAAGTTGTGTCACATCCCACATCCTACTCATTATAGTCCATTCTGGCCTTTACCAACCCAGCCCTAGCATATTTTCAACAAAAATGACAATGCAAACTGCACAAGAGGACTGTTAAGAACATTTGAGACTCACAGGGGCCTCAAGGTGACAGAGGGGACCACAGAAAATGGCGAGCAAACAAACATACTCATACACAAAGGCCTACACAAAGAACAAAGACAGGAACGGTAGTGGAGGAAGCCAAACCCTGCCTGACAAAGGAGCCCCTCATGTAGCGGTTAACTGCATAATCTGGTTCAACTTTTAGATTTCTGTGACCTTTTAAGAATAAAACAAAAAAATCTTTTATTCCCCCCAATCTAATCTGAGGTTATACACAGGGTTTCTAATATTCAGCAGATTTATTTTGAAGGAATTTTGGAGGTTTTGGAAGATGACATTATAATCTTATATTTTTAAGGCATACATACCGGCCTTCACTTTGGTTCCTTTACCAAACAGGATCTCTCCACATGTGACTACAGCACAGTAGTAAGTCCCAGAATCAGAATAATCTTCTATAGTTTTGGACAGACGGTATACGCATCCTCTATCCTCTTCATCAGTTTTTATGCTGTCAGTGTAAAGGAGTCCTTGGTGGGACTCTGATCGATCTCTGAACCAGTGCACTCTGTGTTTAGCTGGACATTCATCTTGGTTTTCTTTGTTCTTGGATAGAAGTGAGCATTGCAGAGTGATATTCTTGCCCAGCTGGACCGTCTTCACATCTGGACTTTGTTTCACAAAAACAGGTTTCTGCTCAGTTTTGGGATCTGTGTGATTTACAAAAAAAGACCGAAATTGATTAAATAGGGAAGTTTACCCCCACCACCCAAGATATAGCAGTACGTTGAATATACGTTACCATTTACAACCAGAAGTGTTCTGTTAATGAATTCCATTATATATGCAGATCCCACTTGACAGTAGTATATTGCCTCATCTTCTTTGTTAACATTGTTTATTCTTAAAAAATAGGATTTACCATTTTTTGTGATGTGGAATCTTGAGTTTTTAAATTGTTTTTTAAATTCTATTGAGTCAAAAGTGACAAAAGTGACGATCCCCCTCATGGATCGTCACCTTATCGTGGTGGGGGGGTTTGCGTGCCCCAGTGACCCCCTCATGGATCGTCACCTTATCGTGGTGGGGGGGTTTGCGTGCCCCAGTGATCCCAGGAGCTATGTTGTCCAGGGCAATTTGCCTCTGATAGGGTCTCCCAAGACAAACTGGTCCTGGGTGAAGGGCCAGACGAAGAACGATCCAACAGACTCTCATGATAAATTGTATATCAAGGATTCAGTGTACCCCGCCCGGTATGGGGTTACCGGGGCCCCACCCTGGAGCCAGGCCTGGGGGAGGGGCTCGAAGGCTAGCGTCTGGTGGCCGGGTTTCCACCCATGGGACCCGGCCGGGCTCAGCCCGAAGGAGTTACATGGGTCCGCCCTCCAGTAGGTTCACCACCTGCAGGAGGGATCATGGAAGTCCGGTGCTATGTGGATTAGGTGGCAGTCAAAGGCGGAGACCTTGGCGGACTGATCCCAAGCTTTCTAAACTGGCTTTTGGTACGTGGAATGTCACCTCTCTGGTGGGGAAGGAGCCTGAGCTGGTGTACGAGATTGAGCGATACCGGCTAGATATAGTCGGCCTCACCTCAACACACAGCTCCGGTTCCGGAACCAGTCTCCTGGAGAGGGGCTGGAGCTTGGCCTTTTCTGGAGTTGCCCCGGGCGAGAGGCGACGAGCAGGGGTAGGTATTCTTGTATCGCCCCACCTTGCTGCCTCTATATTGGAGTTTTCCCCGGTGGACGAAAGGGTTGCTTCCCTGCGCCTTCGGGTTGGGAAACGGGTCCTGACCATCATTTGTGCCTATGCACCAAATGATGTTTCAGAGTACCCACCCTTTTTGGAGTCTGTGACTGGGGTGCTGGAGGGTGCTCCTCCTGGAGACTCCATTGTCCTACTGGGGGACTTCAATGCGCACGTGGGCAACGACAGTGAAACCTGGAGGGGGGTGATTGGGAGGAACGGCCTGCCCGATCTGAACCCGAGTGGTGTTCAGTTATTGGACTTCTGTGCTAACCACAGTCTGTCTATAACGAACACCATGTTCAAGCATAAGGGTGTCCATATGTGCACCTGGCACCAGGACACCCTAGGCCGCAGGTCGATGATCGATTTTGTTATCGTATCATCAGACCTGCGACCGTATGTCTTGGACACCCGAGTGGGGAGAGGTGCAGAGCTGTCAACTGATCACCACCTGGTGGTGAGTTGGATCCGATGGCAGGGGAGGAAGCCATTCAGACCTGGTAGACCCAAACGTATAGTGAGGGTGTGCTGGGAGCGTCTGGCTGAGGCCCCTGTCCGGGAGGTCTTCAACTCCCACCTCCGGAAGAACTTCAACCACATTCCGAGGGAGTCTGGAGACATGGAGTCTGAATGGGCCATGTTCTCCACCTCTGTTGTTGAAGCGGCAGCCCAGAGCTGCGGCCGCAAGGTGGTCGGTGCATCTCGTGGTGGCAACCCCCGAACCAAGTGGTGGACACCAGTGGTGAGGGGGGCCATTAAGCTGAAGAAGGAGTCCTATCAAGCTTGGTTGGCTTGTGGGACTCCCGAAGCAGCTGAGGTGTACCGGCAGGCCAAGCGGAGTGCAGCTCGGGTGGTTGCTGAAGCAAAAACCCGGGTATGGGAGGAGTTCGGTGAGGCCATGGAACAAGACTTTCGGTCGGCTTCAAAGAGATTCTGGCAAACTGTTCGGCGGCTCAGGAGGGGAAAGCAGCTCCCCGTCCACACTGTGTGTGGTGCGGATGGGACACTGTTGACTTCAACTGGGGATATCGTCGGGCGGTGGAGGGAATGCTTCGAGGATCTCCTCAATCCCACTGATACGCCTTCCACAGAGGAAGCAGGGTTTGGGGACGAGGGGGATGACTCGCCTATCACAGGGGCTGAGGTCGCCAAGGTGGTTAAAAATCTCCTTGGTGGCCGGGCCCCGGGGGTGGACGAGATTCGCCCCGAGTACCTCAAGGCCCTGGATGTTGTTGGGTTGTCATGGTTGACACGCCTCTGCAACATTGCGTGGAGGTCGGGGGCAGTGCCTTTGGCATGGCAAACCGGGGTGGTGGTTCCTCTCTTCAAAAAAGGGGACCGGAGGGTGTGCTCCAACTTTAGAGGGATCACACTCCTCAGCCTCCCTGGGAAGGTCTATGCCAAGGTACTGGAGAGGAGAGTCCGGCCGTTGGTCGAACCTCGGATTCAGGAGGAGCAATGTGGTTTTCGTCCTGGCCGTGGCACATCGGACCAGCTCTTTACCCTCTCGAGAATTCTTGAGGGTTCGTGGGAGTTTGCCCAACCAGTTTACATGTGTTTTGTGGACTTGGAGAAGGCATTTGACTGCGTCCCTCGTGGATTTTTGTGGGGGGTGCTTCGGGAGTATGGGGTATCGGGCTTGTTGTTACGAGCTATTCGGTCTCTGTACGACCGTTGTGAGAGTTTGGTTCGCATTGCCAACACTCGGTCGGAGTCATTCCCAGTGAGAGTTGGACTCCGCCAGGGCTGCCCTTTGTCACCGGTCCTGTTCATAATTTTTATGGACAGGATTTCTAGGCGCAGCCAGGGAATGGAGGGTGTCATGCTTGGTGACCACAGGATCTCATCTCTGTTGTTTGCAGATGATGTTGTCCTGTTGGCTTCATCCAGCAATGACCTACAGCTCTTGCTGGGACGGTTTGCCGCTGAGTGTGAAGCGGCTGGGATGAGAATCAGCACCTCCAAGTCCGAGTCCATGGTCCTCAGCCGGAAAAAGGTGGATTGTCCTCTCCGGGTTGGGGACAGGCTCCTGCCCCAAGTGGAGGAGTTTAAGTATCTTGGGGTCTTGTTCACGAGTGAGGGGAAAATGGAGCGAGAGATCGACAGACGGATTGGAGCAGCATCTGCAGTGATGCGGACGTTGTACCGGTCTGTTGTGGTGAAGAGGGAGCTTAGTTCTAAGGCAAAGCTGTCGATTTACCAGTCAATCTACGTTCCCACTCTCACCTATGGTCACGAGCTTTGGGTAATGACCGAAAGAACGAGATCGCGGATACAAGCGGCTGAAATGAGCTTTCTCCGTAGGATTGCTGGACTCACCCTCAGAGATAGGGTGAGGAGCTCAGTCATCCGGGAGAGGCTCAGAGTAGAACCGCTGCTCCTCCACATTGAAAGGAGTCAGTTGAGGTGGTATGGGCATCTGATTAGGATGCCTCCTGGACGCCTCCCACTTGAGGTGTTTCAGGCACGTCCCACTGGGAGGAGACCCCGGGGCAGACCCAGGACTCGGTGGAGAGACTACGTCTCCCAGCTAGTCTGGGAACGCCTTGGTATCCCCTCTGAAGAGCTGGAGCAGGTGGCTGGGGAGAGGGAAGCCTGGGCTTCTCTGCTTGAACTGCTGCCTCCGCGACCCGGACCTCCGGAAAAGCGGTAGAAGATGGATGGATGGATGGATGAGTCAAAAGTTCCTTGAGCAATTGTTTCGATGGTAAATCCAAAATCCACCTTATACCAGTAAAACAACCCAACAGTGTCCATAGTGGCGGTACATGTGAGAGTCAGATTATCACCAAGTTCTGCTGCAGTCAAAGGTATCTGGTCAAGAACTTCAAAGGTTTGAAAGACAGCTGAAGGGAAAAATACAGAGTTTCAGCAGAATAACAGGACAAACAAAAACTTAAACAATAATGTATGTAGAAAAATGCATATTGTTACTTTTTATATGATAATTCTGTTCTTATAGTAGACAAAGGGTGAACTCACGCAATGCACTCAGCAGAACCAGCAGAACCAGCACTCCAATCATTATGGCACAATATCAGACTTGTCTTGCACAACTGACGTCTTCTCACTCAAGGGAAGATTTAGTCACAAGGTTATAAACGCTAACAGTGAAAATCAGTCCAGTGATTGGGTGAAACGTAGAAAATGCGCACTTCCTGTCAAATCAGTACAAACAGGTGGTCCATTTTCAGAAAATAAAAGTTGTTTTTTTTAAACTATTAAAATGTCTAAACACCATGGTAATTCATATATACAGTATTTCCATTGCCTGTAGTAATACAGAATGTATAAATACTTATTGACATTATTTTAAAATTACTGTATAGTTTTTAGTTATTACGGAGTCCCCTAAGGGTCAAGGTGACAATTTATTTTTATTTTTTTTTGGGGGGGGGGTTACTTTTGCGTTCCCATGCAAAATATCTTTGCATTACCTCGCAATAATTTTGCGTGCTCTGGCAAAATGCTGCACAGCAACACCCCACTGAACAGTCACGCTCTGGCCCTGACGTCATTCCGTTCTGTCAGCATCTGGAGAGCTGAGGTGCGGGTTATCGCCCCATTTTAGGTAAGTGTTCCATATTAACTATAAGAGAATGATAGTCAGCGTCTTATTGTCATTTTCATTGTACAGTGAGCCATAAAATAGCATGAATTAGCTGACAAGCTGCTGTCATGGAGCTGATTTACTGTAGACAAGTTTCAGCTTCATGCTGCTGTGTTTGAGTGAAATCTTTCAGCGGTGACAAAGAACATTCACTTTAAGATCCAAACCAAGAGAACTGCATGTCGGACAGATTACAAGATTGTACTGTAGTGGGACCAACTTTACTGCTGCAGCAATAACGGAGCCTTTGTCTGAATCAAGCACAAGTTCTAATAATGAATGGCATAGCCTCATTTTATCAGAGCATGGTGTTGTATGAAATAGCAGCAGTAAGAGTGCAGGGCTGGAGACGGACACGTCTCTGTCGCCGTGGACCCTCTGGCCCGTGCGGAGCGCCGTAGTTATTGAACATATTTATATTGTTAAAGCTCCGTTCACTGCACCTCCAGCCTGCTCGTCTTTATATGAGTTATGGACACAACACCTTGCATTTGATTGTAGTCATTTTATCTGTAATTTATTGTCTTTGATCAAGCACTAATTTTACCTGTACTGTAATTAATGTATCAATGTAATTAATTAATTACGTAATGAACATAATTGTATGACGTTTGCAATTGTATACAGTACATTATGATGCATAACCAAAACTTTGCTTTTATAATAAGTTTCTCCAGAGGTTTAGGGTCCATTCTCCCTGCATTGATATTTAATTACATAAGAACATTAATCTGCGTTAAAAAAAAAAAAATAAGATCATTAACTTTCTCAAAGATGAGGACAGCCTGGAAAGTTCAAAGTTGTTTTTTTTCCCACAAAAGTTGTCAAAAGATTGTGGCTGTACAGACACCAAGTATTGTCATAACTTAGTCCTTTTTTACTTATTTTCCAAATGAACAATGTAGTTTTTATGATTGTGTGTACTCAGTAGTTTGGGAGTGTTACTGTAAATATCACTTTAATCTTGTGTACATTATATCGCAATAGTACAAAAAAGTAATGATTGTGTGGATAAGCTATCGCATTCTAAACTAACAAGTATTTTTACTGTAGAAATGGAGAAGGACCTAGAGGACTTCCTGCGGTCAAGACATGTGGCAGAAGAGGAGATAAACAGGATGAAAAGGGATAAGGTCATTTTTCAAGCATTCAGGGGCGTAGTCGGGGGGGGAGGCTGCAGCCCCCCCCCCCCCCCAAAAAAAAGAAGAAAAAAGAAAAGAAAAATGTAAATAAAGAGTAGGTTTTGAGTAGTTTGCATTGAAAATGTTAAGAAATCTATAGTTGACAGGGGGCTGAAGCTAAAGCGTCGCCCCAGGCATTCAGAATGGTGGTGGTGGTTGGGTTTCAGCCCCCACCCCCCTCACAAATTCCTGGCTATGCCACTGTGTGAATATCCCCTCCCAAATTTTTAACTGATTCAGCCTAAATAGAATATGCTTGCAAAATACTAGCTTTACCCATATTCACTCTGTTAAAAGCAGTTCCAGTAATTTGGCGTTTTAATTTCTGTTTGCAGACTGACAGAGGTGTCTTTGTATAATGACAGACGAGGAAAGGGCAAAGTATATCTCTTCATATGGAGACCGCTTGGCTGTTCTCTCCTTTTGTAGACAAAGGGAAGAAAATACTGATCAAAATATTTTAGACCGACTGTGCCAAAAGATTACCACAAAACCAATGAAAAGTTCTGGAGCTCTTGGAGAAGCACGTCCTTCCTCCACTGTGCAAAACGCCAGTCTAATGGCAAGACATGAGAACAACAATGCTGCAAAGAGCACTCGTAGAACTGAGGTGGGGTGGCTGCATTTTCAAAATCACGACTTTCATCAGGTCAGGTCCAAGAATGGAGGAGGAACAAGGCGTCTGTCACTGGACAAAAACACAACAGTTGAACACATCATGGAAACTGTGAAGGATTTGTTTTTTCCTAAGGGCAGGTCACCAAAGGGGTCTGCCACTGATTTGACCTTTGGCATGTGTGATTTCAAAAAACAGACTACATCGATGGAATCTACAATTGTTGAACTGTATGAGGAGTCCAAATTTAAAATGTGGAGGGTTTACCTTTGCACGAAGGACTGTGTGCATTCTGTCTGGGATTCTTCAGAGGACAGTGAGATGATGGATGGGCAGGTCATGCGTGTGGAGCTGATTACTTTAGCTTACAGCTGCTTTTTGAATTTAAAGATTTGTTGATTTTTTTCAATTTTTGAAAAATATTTTTTTCTGTCAGCTTGAGATCCACAGCTTCAGAAGGACATTTTAACCTTAGTTATGAATTAAACATTTCACACTTTAAAAACTCCACTTTAATAGTAATCAAGGGTTCTTCTACTTCAAAATAATTTCAGTACAGTTTGCCAGAAAATATTCATACCCCTTAGTTTTTGCATACTTTGTGTAAAATTTGATTTAAATGGATAGAACTGTTCATTTTTTATTTTTTTTTCAAATGAAAGCATGTTTCAGCAGTGGGGCAGTCACATTGGTCTCCTGGGCTTCTTTGGACTGATAGAATTGGAAGTATCTGGGAACTGCCATCGTTAGCTTCCCCCAACCCGACATGTTTCAGCTGTTGTATCCACCTTATTCCTGGCCCCCATGATGCCTTGCTTGAATTATAGGTGCAACTTTTTATTTTTTATTTATTTAGAATCCTTTATTAGTCCCACAATGGGGAAATTACAGGGCATCTACATGAATGGATGAGGCAGCCACGGTGCAGCGCCCAGCCCTTCACCATTCACACACACATTCACACCTAGGACCACTTTAAGATAAGATAAGATAAGCCTTTATTCGTCCCACAATGGGGAAATTCCAGGATTGCAGCAGCACAGGGATAGCAACACTCAGAGCAACAATCAGAAGGCAAGAAAAAAAACAAGAGCAGCTAGTATACATATGTACATATTACTATAAATATATATATATATATATATATATATATATATATATATAGACACAGTGCAGAGCATTGTGGTTGGTGGATGTGCAGCAGAAAGTCTAAGCTCTCTCTCCGCGGATGCAGCGGGCCAGCTGGATGTCTTTGGGCATGATGGTGACCCTCTTGGCGTGGATGGCGCACAGGTTGGTGTACTCGAAGAGACCCACCAGGTAGGCCTCAATGGCCTCCTGCAGAGCCATGACGGCGGAGCTCTGGAAGCGCAGGTCGGTCTTGAAGTCCTGAGCGATCTCCTTCACCAGGCGCTGAAAGGGCAGCTTACGGATGAGCAGCTCCGTGGATTTCTGGTAGCGACGGATCTCTCTCAGAGCCACGGTACCGGGCCTGTAACGGTGAGGCTTCTTCACTCCGCCAGTGGCCGGAGCGCTTTTCCGAGCAGCCTTGGTGGCCAGCTGCTTCCTGGGGGCTTTTTCCTTCAGTAGATTTACGGGCGGTCTGCTTGGTTCTTGCCATCGCTCTTTATTATTCTGTCTTATATTTCTTGCACGCCGCCTAAATTCCAGCCCGGCACCCACGTCGTTTTCGCTTAAGTTCTCCCGGTATGTCGAGTTTCTCCGTTAGCACCGAGTGGCGGTTGAGTGCCTTTAGAGTCTCCAGTTAACCTAACATGCAGGTTTTTTTGGCCTGTGGGAGGAAACTGGAGAAATCCCGGAGTAAACCCACGCAGACACGGGGAGAACATGCAAACTCCACACAGATCACTGTTGGTCCAGGGCTGGGATTGAACCCGGGATCCCCCGGCCAAGGGTGAGTTGCTGTGCTGCCGCAGTGCTAACCACTCCGCCACCGCCACCATCTAGTCGGAGCCACAAAGAACCACAACACCGTGCTTGGCTGTTTTAATGTTGAAATTAAAATGCTCATGCTGCTGTCATGCCATGAATGCTTATTTAACTTAACATGTACAGACATTTTCTGATAATTGTTCAAAATGTTATTGATGTATATGTTGTGATAATTTAAAAATTAATGCTTGCTGAAGCTCCTAATATCAAGTCCATATTGTTCCAAGGCAGTGCAACGAATGCAAAAAAACCCAAAACACCAATTTGATATCTTTCTTAAATCGTTAAGCCTTAGGAAGCGAAGTGTTACTATTTTTTATTTATCATTTTACTTCATGCAGCCTTGCATCTGGTGACGTATATAAACATCACATCTGTGACATTCATACAAGTGAAAACATACCTGCTGCTGTTGTGTCTGTACCACTGATCACACCAACAGTCCTTTAGTTTTCAGTGCATGACCTATGCATTGCTGTTGAAGCCACAGATTTAGCTGAGGTTTAGGAGCCTCACACCACGAACAGCAGCAAGTACCAGAACTACACAAAAATATTCAAAAATACAAAAACTACAAGTGCTGAAATTAGCTGCCACTTGACTGCAAAACAGGTATGTGGGCTATACATTAAAATGAATTTAAAACACTTTTAAAAATGCTATTTTAAAGGCCACACTACTCCCCCCTTGCTGACTGATTTAACACGACTTCAGCCAAAACCAGAAGTTGCCCCCTAATAGTTTCTACAGCAGCGCTCTCAGGAATAAGGTGGATAGTCCTAGAACTGTTTAGAAGCCCCAGTCCTGTGTTTTGTTTTGTTTTTCTTGACTGCTTTGAGTCATTATGAAGCAGAAGTTACTCTGGTTTCAGGTCCATGCACTCTAGTGAGATAGAAGCAAGCAAATGAAATCAACCTGATCACTATTAACAATGCTCTGCACTGTGTGTGTTTATATATTTACATATTTATTCCATCTAGCTACAATGCTCCGCACTGGGTGTGTTTATATTTATATATCTATATATTTATTCCATCTAGCTACAATGCTCCGCACTGTGTGTTTATATATCTACATATTATTCCATCTAGCTACAATGCTCCGCACTGTGTGTTTATATACTCATATATTTATTCCATCCAGCTACAATGCTACAATGCTCTGCACTGTGTGTCTGTGTGTGTGTATATATATATTTTATAGTAATATGTACTGTACATATGTATATTAGCTGCTCTTGCTTGCTTGTTTTTTTTCTTGCCTTCTGATTGTTGCTCTGAGTGTTGCTATCCCTGTGCTGTTGCAATCCTGGAATTTCCCCGTTGTGGGACTAATAAAGGCTTATCTTATCTTATCTTATCTTATCTTATCTTATTTCGAGCAACAGGAAATACTCTAAATAACACCAAAGATTGTAAAATACTGGTTTAATTGATTTAGAGTTGATTTTCTTGAACCGGTGGGCAAAAAGTTCTGATTCTTAGCCATTTTAGGTGCAACTGTGTAACTGTATTGAAAAAAACAAATGCATACTTATATATTTTGTTTTTTTAATAACAGAGTCCTAACAAAGACTGTCTGATCAACACAACCATTCTACCACTGCAACCGCAGCTCTGACAAGCCCAGGACAAAGCCCAGCACCACAAGCTGAAGAACACTTGAGTCCACTGCAGCACTTGGTCACTGATGACATAGCATCCCAGAACCCGGTTCAGGATGCTACACCAGGTGAAGTTGAGGTCCAGAGTCCAGTCTACTACAAGCATCCAGATGATGAAAAATTCTTTGGTCCAGTTCTCCATTCTACACCAGATACATCAAGGAATGGAAATACAGTCCATTACTTTATCACAGATGATGACATTGAATACCACAGTGTTGTGCTCGAAGTCCCAATGATGCCAACCAATGACAGTGAAGATTTGCTTGAAGACTCAGGAGTGGTGCATATTGGAAAACAATCAGTAGACAGTGATGATGACTTTGCATCAAGTCTTCCATGGACAGAAAACCAGTTGGAGGAAAATGGTGCTGATGTCATACAGGTTAAGTGTTTAAATTATTTGTTATAGCTTGAGTTAAGTTTTGTCTTTTAGAAATACGCTGAAGTAGCTGATGGAGGCATCATCTGTGTTCTCTCTTTCTATCTCCCTAAATCTAATGCTGCAACTCCACTAACTTGCCAGTTAAAATATCATGTTCCTGTTCTTTTTTGGGCCATGACAGTTGTGTTAAAAGACTGAGCCTCACATATTTAGGTAATAAATTGTTACTTAACATTATGTAATGGTCATAATGCAGATGTTCTTGAATGCATGTATATTACCATCACAATGTTGGAAAAAAATAACACATTATAGTCTGGATTTTGAATGTCCTGCAATGTCAACATCAGTCCAGCCACTGTTTTATTTCAAAGTAAAATCCTTCCAAACAGTGATGGTCTGGCAGTTAAACATCAGTTTTAACAGTCAGTCCTTCTACTTTTTAAGGGAGAATTCATTACAACTCTCCATAAACCTGCAACATCTCTAGATAACTTTCCTCACCTGTTGGCCTGACAGATACATTCTAACCTGTACACTGTCATAACAGTATAACCCCCTGTACATCAACACGTGAACTAGAATACACTGGCTCTTCTGTATGAGGAAAAATGCTCCCACCAAAAGCTGTAATGTCTTCAGGTTATGCATTACTTTGTATACTCATCACATTTTGTATGTTGTATTTTTTAATGTTTAGGCTCCCAAGATTAATATTCAAGTGGTCAGTGTGCCTGCGGCAGCTGGAATCCTTTCTCTGCCACCCTCTTCTCTTGAGGGACCACAAAATTCCAAAGAGACGAGGTATGCATACATCTGCCGAGTTATGATTGTGGATGCTCTCCTGGAAGTTTTCTCTGACAAAGATGTAATCAACATGGAATTAAAGATGGAGTTCAGAAATGAGATGGCCGTTGATGACTTTGGTGTTTCTAGAGACGTTTACACAGCTTTCTGGGAACGTTTCCTGGAAAACTGCAAAGGGGAAGAGGAAAGAGTACCAAGACTCAGACCTGATTTTTCAGAGGCCCAGTAGCAAGCACTTCGAAGGATTTGGGCAAAGGACTCATGGACCATGATATGATTCCTGTAAGACTGTCAAAGGTGTTTGTTTTGGCCTGCATCCACGGCATTGCTTCAGTTGATACTGCATTGCTTATGTCATCTTTCTCTAATTACTTATCTGATGGTGAGTGGATTACTGTTGACAGGGCGCTTCAGGGCACACTGGACGAGACAGAAAAGGAGGATTTGCTTGACTTGTTCTCACAAATGGGTTCACATTCCCTCCCTTCTGAGCAAACCTTAAAGATAGCCATTGAATCAATGGCACACAAAGCCATACTACAAGAACCCAGATACATAATTGACTGTTTTTCTTACAGTCTGAGAAATGTACAGCTAAGTCTGCATCATAAAGCTGATGGGCTGTATTTGTATGAGTCCAAAAAATAGAGATCGACCGATATGGGTTTTTCAGGACCGATACCAATACCGATTATTAGTAGTTAAGGAGGCCGATAACCGATATTTGGAGCCGATATTCATTTGCAGTAAAAGTGTAAAAATTGGCATAAAAATGTTGAATAATACAAACACTTAACTTTGTTTAACTGCCTAAAGCATGTTTATTTAACCAAACAAATAGAAAAATAGCTCCAGAAGTTGAATAAAAACTTAAATAGCTCCTTGAAATGTTTCCACAGTAAATAAAGTAACATTTAAATATAACTCTTTACTTTAATTTTCAGATTATAGGACCAGAAAGCTCACAGCAACATTAGTGGTCGTGAGTTGTAGAGTTTTTCATTTGTCTTTCACGCAAACTCACACTATTCTGTACATAAGATATTCTCCCATTGAGTCTGCGGAGCGTTTAGAGCAGGACCGGCGAGCTAATGTTATGCTAAAAGCTAGTCAGCCTTGCATCTTCCCTGCAACAAAACAAGACTGAAATGAATTTCTTACTCTCTCTCACAATCACACACACAGGCTTCTACAATCACAGACTGTTTCCACATTGATATTACCAACAGCATTGTTTCAAGTAATTCACAGACATATGAGGAGGTACTACGAGCTAGCAGAGCTGCCGCTAATGTTTACTCCGCTCCTACGTTATTCTCCTGCTCACTGTAACGTTAGTAGTAGCTGTGAGATGTAGAGCACGGGGATGTTTATTACAATTTCGAGAGAGTTTTCTGCATTTACCTTGACGTGTGCTTGCTCTGCATACGTTCTCCACACGAAAAAACTTTCCTTTCTGCCGTGTGTGTGTGAGGACAGCTTCCGCTTCAGATTGGCTCTGCCACTTACGCATGCTGTGGCTTGCTTAACCAATCAGATGGCGCCATGGGTGGTGGCTGGAGACAGAAGTGGCAGGAGAGAGAGAGGCGCGGCTGCATCTGAGCCAAAATAACCCAGTTTTAAATTGATTTCTTGATATCGGCCTGTCAGATTTAAAAAAAAGGCCAATGCCGATATACGTCAAAATTCCAAATATCGGCCCGGCCGATAATCGGTCGACCACTACCAAAAAACCAACAAACAAGAAGGTAGCTGAAACGCTCTACACAGAGTCAGTTGTTCTGTCACAGAGAACTTTAAAACCACAGTAGTTATTATTTGACCTTATGTTGTTGGCTGTATCATGTGTTTGATTTTTGCCATTTCCGGTCTATGCTTTTGTTTTGACAGTGTCTTGTTGACTTCCAGTTTTGTCTCAAGTTCACAGTATAACACAGCTGTCGTCATTCCGGTTAATTATTCCTCGCTCCTGTTCCACACCTGTTCCCATTTGTAGTTATTTCCTTTGCCTTATTTAAGGGCTGTGCACGATTGTCCGGCGCAGCACCCTTCTCAGCATCAGGACGTAAGTTCCTCTTCATTCCTCTCTGTTTTTTGTCTGTATCATCCTAGCGTGCGTTTCATGTCTAGTTTACCAGGTTTAGCCGACGTTTCCTCAGAAACGTCGGCTGCCCACAAATATCCAAAAGTTGTTCTAAATAAGGGAGAAACAATATCATTTCAGAGGAACATGTATATTTCAAAAACCTTCAGTGAGAACTACCACCAAGCAACACTGTCTCAGTGCAAGGAGTCAGACTGTGGAATGCTTTTGGACCTGAATTAAAATTATGTACAACGCTTGGACAATTTAAACAAAAACTAAAGGAAGAAATACTCCAAACGTATATACAAGATGGCATGTAAAATCACATAAGAATTATCATATTCAGTCTTGTGTTGTTGCTTAGTTGTTGTTGTTGTTTTTTTTGTCACGTTTTGTCTTAGTTTTGCTCAGAATTGTAATCACTCCTGTTTTTTTTTTCTTCTGAATTCTTGGATGGAATATGGGTGGGCAATATAAGCTGCGGCTTCAGCCATCACCCATTTCGGATAACTTATGTTCAACTGTATAATCAGATGAGTTATTGTTTAATTTGACCTTGTTAGATTTTTTCCCCCCTTTGTTATATTATTCTATTCTTTTCTTTTAATCTTTACTTTTAATCTATCCGAAATAAAGATAAAGATTCATTCATTCAGAAAGAGCAAACAACATTCAGTTACTTGCAGACATACATCAAGAATGTAGACCAACGCAAGTTGGAAAATTTTTTGCATTTTTGCACTGGATGCTCTGTGCTATGCACAAACCAGAATAAAGTCACTTTCAATGCTGGATCTGGCTTTGGAAGAAGGCCTGTTGCTCACACATGTGGCGCTACCATTGTATACTTAGAGCTCCTACCCAGAATTCAGAACAGAGTTTGACAATGTTCTATCTGGGAACTTCCTCCTAATGGATGTAATATAAGATCTATGAAAAATATTCATTAAAGAATACAAAATGCATTTACTTAAACATTCCAAACCAGCTACTGTTTTCTAACGTTCTCGTGGCACTATCACTACAGCTCTGGGAAAAAAACAAGGGACCACTACAAAATCTTTCCTAAATGATCATCTCTACATGTACAGCAGCCATTCAGTTTGAGTATTTGAGTTCCAACACAAGTCTGATTAAGGAGGTTCTGATTAGGTGATCATCTAAGTCTGGTAAGACACATGAAAGTGGTGAATAAAAGTCAGTTACATAAAAAAGTTACAAATACAGGTTGGAGTTCTTCCTAAGTAAAAGCTTAAGTATTGTTGTGTTTAAGAATGAACATGAAACTTTTTGTTTTTGCATTGTTTGATTAAAAATTACATCTAAAACAACATCTTTTTTGAGTGGTTAGAAACTGGTTCAGTTTCATTTACTCAAGCTTTTTACTTTTTTTAAACAAAAACACTTGGTCACAATCTTTAAGTTACTTTGGTTATTAATTTGAATTGTTTTCCATTTTAAAATTTTGTTCAGTTGTGTCAACACATCAACAGCTGTGTTATTAGTTATTAGTTAGGAACTGTTTGTGAGCTTGTTCAAACGTTAATAAATTTACTTACCAGAACTGACTGCATCTGTACTCATTTTTTTATGAATTTATTTTATTTTACTGAAATCATTGTTCTTCTTTTGTGTTTCAGTAAATCGTTATCAGTTTCTATATGATATGATTTGGATTTTAATAGTAGGAATGTGTTTTCAGATTGTTGTATTTTCTTCAGACAAACATAATGCTTTGTTAATGCTTTGTAATATTCCAAAGGCAAAGTCAGCTTTTTAGTAGACACTTTATTACTCTGAGGTGGGTAGTAATGACTTACTCCATGTTATCAAGTCACTATCAAAATTGTACTTTACAGTGAAATTTTATTGTGGGATACATTTTAATATTTTTAATGTTGACCTTCAAAAAGTATGTGCATTTTATACAGTAATATGTCAACTCTCAGGGTGTAGATAATGTTTTAACACACCGGATAAAATACCTTTATTCAAAGTTTTAAAAAATTTCTACAATGTTGAAAAAGTTCAAGAATTTGTTAATTTTAAATTCAATATAGTTCTTGGGGAAATGGTAGTTAATGTGTAGCTATACTGTAATAAAATTAATTTTGCACTTATTTTTCAGACTGACAATTTGGTGTCCTATTTTTAAACCAAATTATATTTGGACATGGTCCCTGTGTCTGGCAATGTAAAGCAATGCAGAGGGCTTTAACCTCTAAAATTCCAGTGTTCCACCTGTGGAATGTTTCACATTGGCTAGAAACTTGCTGGAATACTAAGGACTTTTAAATATACATTTATCTAATGGCCAGCAGTCAGCAGCAATTGCTATTTTATCTCAAACAGGTTCATTTTGTCTTAATGATAACTCTGATATTGTTCTTCTACTAAGACAAAGCAAAGGGGTCTCATACCTTTGATGTGTTTCAACTGTTGTCTGCATTCTTCAAAAAGCGTCATCTGACGTCCGTGACGTATCACGTCAGCTGTTTTATCCTTTCCATAGGCGTGACCAACCTGACAGATCTGCCAGGTTGGTCACGCCCCCTGCCGTGCGATGTTCTGTGGAGGAGAGTCCCAAGTGTGCGAGAGCATGAAGGCTCCATCATCTCGGTTCAAGGTGTTGTGGGCTCACTTCCTGATTTCAATTGCTTCTTTGATCCAGTGTTTGTGTTCGTTGTCTTCTGATTCAATTGGATCTGATCCAATTGGTCTTCCAACTGGATCAGAAGACAACGAACACAAACGCTGGATCAAAGAAGCAATTGAAATCAGGAAGCAAGCCCACAACATCATGAACCGACATGATGAAGCCTTCATGCTCTCGCACACTTGGGACTCTCTCTCCTCCAGAGACCATTGTACGGTGGGGGGCATGACCGACCTGGCAGATTTGTCAAATCTGTCAGGTAGGTCACACCTACAGAAAGGATAAAACAGCTGATGTGACACGTCACGGACGTCAGACGATGCTTTCTGAAGACTGCAGACGACTGGGGGAAAAAAAAGTTATGACTCAGCATTGTGGTCTCTATTCAGAGCACACAGGAGCACAAGGCATATTCAGTCCTTCACCCACCTTGATACTGATGAGCTGCTATGAACTGGCTGTTTGATAACACTGGTCAACACTAAATTTGTTGTCTAAGTTTTTTTAGCTGATTTAGGAGAATTTTGATGTGCCAAAAATCACACTGGTTTTGCTCAATCAGGTCAACTTTTTGAACTATGGCCACATGTTTTCTTGCGTTTTTGATTACATGTACGGGTATTTTCGCTTTAAATGATGCAAAATTCTTTTTTATTTCTTAAAATTCTCTGAATTTGGAACAATGATGATGTAGCATTCAATTTATATGTACTTACCTTTATCAATGTCTACTATTGATGTTTTGCAAGTGATGTCACGCGTCACGTGATTTTTGTTGATACCGCCATATTGGACGGCAACTCTGGCGCTGTGTGAGTGCATTTCAGCATGGCGTCCGCTCAGTCAGATGTGCCGGCTTTGTCCGATGTTGTGCAACTACTAGATAAGTAGACAAGTGGGTGGCGCGTTTTGGAGTCCCGTCGGACATTACGTCCGACAGGGGACCTCAATTTGTTTCCGAACTCTGGTCCGCGATGGCCCACAGCCTGGGTGTTACAATTCACCGCACTGCGTACAACCCACAGGCCAATGGTTTATGCGAGCGTTTTCATAGATCGCTGAAAGCAGCGCTCAGGGCTTCACTGACGGATGCAAATTGGGTAGACAGTCTGCCGTGGGTTTTATTGGGGTTGCGCTCCGTGCCGAAAGAGGATCTAGAAGCTTCCCCGGCAGAGCTCGTTTTTACGCAACCACTACGGCTGCCCGGGGAATTTCTACCAGATAATCCCGCTCCGGGCAGCTCCTCGTCTCAGCTTTTGCAGCGTAGCGCAAACACAGGCACGCTGCCGGGCCCTGCCCACCACAGTTTTCCGCGTGTTTATGTACCCGATAACCTGATTTATAACCAGGAGTACAGGATTAAAACATGGAGTCATTCAGACTCATGCTTTACCATTTACCAGTGTTTACAATGATATAACATTACATCTATAGACACTGATACATCAGACATACCCGATATAAAATGTTGATTGCATAGCCGCGAGTAAGGCGACGGGGACCAATCTTATCCTCTTCAGCGCTGCCACCCACCTCCTGCGCCTGTCTTCGTCAGCTGGGCACCGGTAAAACTTCAAGTTGGATCCCTTTTTCTGGCGATTTGTACACCCAAAGGCACAGCAGTGAAACACCATAGTCTAATTCAATGCCAACATAAAATAAAACAAAGATGTAGGTTGAAATCAGGTAAATATATCGAGATCTGGTACACCGCTGAACAGCTGCTGAATGTGCCGTCCACTCACTTTTGCCGTCCAATATGGCGGCGTAAACAAAACCACGTATAGGATGTGACGTCACAGCAAATCATCTATTCAATTCACAGTACAACTGTACAACTGCTTATAACTTAACATAAAAACCTGACCTGATCGAGAGAAACGGATGTCATTTTTGGATTCAGCAGTGCAAAATTGTCTTAAATCTGTTGAAAAAACACAGACAACTTACAAAAAAATTATTTTTGTTATGTTGTGTAATCAGAGCCCTGCTCTCTACACATCAGTCACTGCAAAAGCAACAGGTGACCTTACTGTGACAATGTCGTCGTCGGCCTCCGTCGGTCTATGATGACCATGGAAGAGAATCCTAAACGTCTACTCTGCTGGAACAGCACCGCCTGTGGCTGAACAGGCCGATGCGCGAATGGCAGTCCCTGTCACACAGGTCACACTTGTGGGTGGTGTCCGTGCTGCTGGAGCTGTGGCGGTTCTTCCTGCGGGTCATTTTTTCATCTGCTGCAGCAGTCAGTCTGTCTTCACCTGCCTTGAGCTGTCTGGTCAGGGTGCCTCTCCATTTTGAGCGGTCCGTTGCAAGGTCCTCCCAGCGCTCTGTGTTGATCTCCAGGGCCTTCATGTCTCTCTTGCAGATGTCTCTAAAGCGCAGCTGTGGGCGGCCAACGGCTCTCCTGCCAGTCGCCAGTTCTCCGTAGAGGACGTCTTTGGGGATTCTGCCATCCTCCATACGGTGAACGTGGCCTAGCCAGTGGAGCCTGCGCTGCCTGAGTAGAGTGAACATGGAGGGAAGGCCGGCGCGGGACAGAACTTCTGTGTTGGGCACTTTGTCCTGCCAGGATATGTCCAGGATGCGGCGAATGCAGTGCAAGTGGAAGGAGTTCAGTCTCTTTTCCTGCCGGGCGTATGTTGTCCACGTCTCACTCCCATAGAGCAGTGTGCTGATGACGCAGGCATTGTACACTGCCATCTTCGTCTTGACAGAGAGTTTGGGATTCTCCCACACTCGTGTGGTGAGGCGAGCGAGTGTGGAGGCTGATTTTCCAATCCTCTTGTCGATCTCTGTATCAAGGGAGAGGTTGCTGCTGATCGTGGACCCCAGGTACGTGAACTGATTCAGGACCTCCAGCTCGTAGTCGTCGATGGTGATGGTTGGTGGTGCTGCCGTGCCTTGCGCCAAGACGTTAGTCTTCTTCAGGCTGATGGTAAGCCGGAAGTCCTTGCATGCCTGGGAGAAGCGGTCCATCAGGGTCTGAAGCTCTTGCTGTGTGTGGGTCGCGACTGCAGCATTGTCTGCGAACAGCATGTCTCTGATTAGAGCCTTGCGTACTTTGGTTCTGGCTTTCAGGCGGGCGAGGTTGAAAAGCCTGCCGTCAGATCTTGTATGCAGGTAGATTCCCTCTGTTGCTGTGCTGAAGGCATTCCTCAGGAGCATAGCAAAGAAAATCCCAAAGAGGGTTGGCGCAAGTACACAGCCCTGTTTCACTCTGCTGCGTAAGTTGAATGGCTCTGAGATGTTGCCGTCATGCTACACTATCCCCTGCATGTTGGTGTGAAATGATTCGATGAGGCTTTGCAACTTTGGTGGGCATCCTATCTTTGGCAGGATCTTGAAAAGGCCCTCTCTGCTGACCAGATCGAACGCTTTGGTGAGGTCGTTGAAGGCGACGTACAGGGGCATGTTCTGTTCTCTGTATTTCTCCTGGAGTCGGCGGATGGAGAATATCATGTCTACCGTCGATCGCTCAGCGCGGAAGCCACATTGAGACTCGGGGTAGACACGTTCGGCAAGCTTCTGTAGACGAACGAGAACAACTCGTGCGTAGACTTTGCCAACAACGCTGAGGAGGGAGATGCCCCTGTAGTTGTTGCAGTTACTTCTCTCCCCTTTGTTTTTGTAGAGGGTGATGATCTTGGCGTCCCTCATGTCCTGTGGTACGGCACCTTCCTTCCAGCACTGGCAGAGGTCGTCATGCAATGGCAGCAGTAGGGCGGTCTTGCAGTGCTTGATCAGGTCGGGGGGTATGCCGTCGTTGCCGGGTGCCTTGCCAGCGGCCAAGCTATCAATGGCCTTGCTGAGTTTGTCGATGGTTGGCTCGGCGTCAAGTTCGTCCATGGATGGCAGGCAATCGATGGCATCAAGGGCTGACGGTGTCACGGTGTTCTGTCTGGAGTAGAGGTCAGAGTAGTGCTCCACTCATCTCTCCATCTGCTTGTTCTTTTCTGTGATCATCTCTCCAGTGGAGGATTTGAGGGCGGCCGTCTTGCTCTGAGCCGGACCAAGTGCTTTCTTGATGCCATCGTACATACCACGGATGTTCCCTGTTATGGCAGTGGTTTGAATGTCTTGGCTGAGCTGAGTCCAGTACTCGTTGGCACAGCGCCGAGCAGTCTGCTGAACTTTGCTTCTCGCAGCCCTGAGAATCTGGAGATTCTTCTTGTTTGGGTACTTCTTGTACTCGGCAAGAGCTGAGCGCTTGGCTTCAATGACGGGGGTCATCTCGGTCAACTTGGCATCAAACCAGTCCTGTGACTTCGAGGTCTTCCTCCCAAAGGTAGCCAAGGCTGTGCGGTGGATGGTGTTTCGCAGCTCTTCCCACTTCTGCTCCAAGTTCCTTCTCAAAGGTGGAGGCAAACCGCTCAACAAGTTCTGGTTGGACCATCTTGCTGGTATCAATCCGTGCCTTTCCAGGCTGTCTAGCATGATGGAATTTCTTCAGCTGCAGCTTGACCTTGCAACACACCAATGAATGGTCTGTGTCGCAATCTGCACTCTGGAACGAACGGGTGATTAGTATGTTCTTCAGTGAGGTGCGCCTGGTCAGGATCAAGTCCAGCTGGTGCCAGTGCTTTGAGCGCGGATGTCGCCAGGAAACCTTGTGTTGGGGCTTGGTCTTGAAGAACGAGTTTGTGATGCACAGATCGTGATAAGTGCAGAACTCGAGCAGCCGCTGTCCATTGTCATTCATTCTGCCCACGGCAAATGGTCCAAGACAGGAGGGCCAGGAGTCATGGTCAGCACCCACTCTGGCATTGAAGTCTCCAAGGAGAATGAGTTGTTCAGAGTTGGGGATGATCCTGACAGTTGTTGCGAGATTCTCGTAGAACTCGTCTTTTGCCTCTGGTGTGGCTGTCAGTGTTGGGGCATACACACTGATGAGGGTGACTGGGCCTTGAGTGGTGTTGAGACGGAGGGTGAGAAGTTGTGCAGAGCCATTGCTGCCCGGTTCCACCATCTTCAGCAAGGTGTTCTTCACTGCGAAGCCCACTCCGTGTTCCCTGTGTTCGTCACTGCTCTTTCCCTGCCAGTAGAACGTGTAGTCCGTCTCTCTCAGTGTGCCTGCATCAGCCAATCGTGTTTCCTGGAGAGTGGCGATATCCACTTCCAGTCTCTTCAGCTCGTTATTGATGATGGCAGTCTTCCTGGTGTCATTGATGTCCTTGAGGTTAGCAGCGAGTCCTGTCATCATAGTGCGGACGTTCCAAGTTCCCAGTTTTAGAGTTGGTCTCTTTTGTTTTTTTGTCTTGCCTGGTGTGAAAGTTCTCAGCCTGCCGTTCAGACTTCTCCTCATCCCCATGCACCCAATGAGGAAAGCAGGCTGTGGCGGGACAACACCTTATTGGCTGGGAGCTGCCCAGCTTGAGGCGGGCGGTAGCTGTCCAGTGAGATCCGATGATCCCTCCCACCGTCGGGAACAACCCCTGGCGCTGCGCTCTACGCCAATTGAGCGGTGGCTTATAACCGGTAACTGTCATTCCCCATGTTTTGTCTACGCCAATGGCGAAGCTGGAATGTCCTCTCCAGTGATCCGGTGTTCTACCTTCCAGCGTTGGGCGTTGGTAGGATTCAAGCCTGGGCAGGAAGATATGGAGGACAAGATGTTGCCCATGCAGCATGCCCCCCCTCTCCACGTCACTGATGAATCCAAAGGAACAGCAGGGCTGCTACAGTTTGGCACCAGCGCCATCGCAGGAGCTGCCAGAACGATGTTGAGCACAACAGAGAACTGCCTTAGGGACTCCGACTCTGGATTTTTCCTCAGGGTTGACTCCCGAAGCCTTTCCCGTGACCGGGTGTGCCGCAAGGCAGCAGAGGTTTGAAATTAGGGTTTACCTTCCCCTAGATGGGCTACCTTCCCAGGTTGACGAGCCACCATCTATCTGGTTTTAAGGCACCAGAGATTCGCCCTCGCCCTATTAGTAAAAGCAGTTCCGCCGGGCTTAGAGACTAAACCACACGGGCAGGCTAGGAGTTGGACTTAGTTGTCAGAGGCTTTTCGAGACGCATGCCATAAGGAGCATTTTATAAGCACTGGGAGCTTAACCCCAGTGCCGCTCCTGGCTATGACAACCTTGGAACCTTGGAACTGGGACAATGTGCACCTTTAATATTCAGTCAATCGTCCCAGCTCTGTTTGAATTGTCCTCAGAAGGGAACATGTAAATCGACAGAGGTGTGAAGTCTAGCCCAGCTGTTCCCACTGATGTCATGGGGGGGTGATCTGTTGGGTGTCATGGGGTGTCATGTGTTTACGTTTCCTGGGTTAACCAGATTATTTCTGCTGCTGGGAATCACCTCTCCCTCTCCTTCTTCTTTTCCCTGCTGATTAATGCAGATTTGCAGAATTTAACACCTCCGAACACAACCACTTAGTTCCTCCTCACAGCTGTCTTAAAAAAAAAAAAGGCCAACACACGCCAATTTATCACATCCTTTTTCATGTAAATTAGAAGCATTCTTTTGTAAATGTGAGGATTTTTCTCATAAATTTGCAGGATTTTCCTCTAGAGTTAGAGCCATTCTACTCAGAAATGTGCAGCTTCTTACTTGAAAATTTTCAGCTTTTTATTATTCATAATTTTGCAGCTTTTTCCTCATGAATTTAGAACTTTTCTTACTCTTGAATTTGCAGTTTTTAAAAAAAAAAAAAAAGCTTAAACTTGCAGTATTTTACTCAAATCTTAGATCTGCAGCGTTTTTACAAACAGTTGGAAATTTACACCTTTTTTGTCTTTTTGCTAAAGTTACAGCTTTTTACCCATAAAATTGCACTTTTTTGGTCAGAAATTGGCAGCTTTTAACTGAGACTTACATCCCCCCCCCCTTTTTTTTGTCAGGTCAGGCATTGGCTTGCTTGCTACCGGATAACCATGAAAACCGGTACTACCTGTGTTATGAAGGCATGACTGTGATTAAAGATATTACAGGTTTGGTTGCAGTTCTCAGACCGACCACTGGTGGCGTGGCCATTTTTGTGAGGAAGGAACTTATTAGAGATTATTTCTTATTAGAGCCTGCTTTAGGCTTGCGTTGGTCATGCCATTCTGACACTCTTCACTACAAGTCTAAACAGCTAGAGAGTAGTCCTCTCACAATGAGGAACATTTACAGAGTATTGGCGAGTCAATACGACCCATTAGGGTTCCTCATCCCATTCACCACAAGGGCTAAAGTACTTGTCCAGCAACTGTGGAGCAAGAAACGTGAGTGGGATGACCCTCTACTCCCTAGTGATCTACTTACTGCCTGGAAAGAATGGGAAGCAGAACTGCCACAACTGGACAACATCTGCCTGCCTCGTTGCTACGTCAACCCAGCGCTTGACAGGCCTGAATGCACCAGAGAGTTACACATCTTCTGCGATGCCTCTCTACATGCATATGGCAGTGTGGCATATCTTCGCACAGAGGACACACATGGGCAGGTGGAAGTTGCATTCCTGACTGCACGATCCAGGGTGGCTCCCAAACATCAGCTTTCTGTGCCACGCCTTGAGTTATGCACAGCTCTCACAGGGGCACAGCTTGCCAGCTTACTGACTAGAGAGCTAACCCTACCATTGTCCAAAGTTGTAATGTGGACAGATTCCACGACCGTCCTGACCTGGATCAAGTCTGACTCCTGCCACTTTGAGGTATTTGTGGGCACCCGGATCACAGAGATCCAAGAGTTAACGGACAATCAGAGTTGGCATTATGTGACATCAATGGACAACCCCACAGATGACCTCACCAGAGGTAGAAGATTACAAGAGCTCACAAGTCAGTCCCGCTGGGCATGTGGACCTCCCTTCTTGTTGCTCCCCCCACAGCAATGGCCAGAGCATCCACTTCCCCCTTGTGAGGACTTCACAGAGGAGCAGCGCAAAGCCATGACATGTCTGGCTACATCCGTGAGCACCGACTCTATACCCGATGCAACAAATTATGACAGCTTCAATGACCTACTAAAGGAAACTGCAACCCGCCTTCATGGGGCGGCCAGTACATAAGGAGGGAGCCCATCGGCAGACGATTTCAAGGAGGCTGAGCTCCGCATTCTAAGATCTGCTCAAAGAGACGGTTTTCCTGACGAAGTCTGGTGTCTTTCAGCAGCAAAACCAATACCTACCTCAAGCCACCTCTACACACTCGCCCCTGAATTTGATCAGTCACTTAAGCTCATCAGGGTAGGCGGGAGGCTCAGACGCTGCCCTAATCTGGAAGCTGATGTTAAACATCCTGTTGTCCTGGATCCCAAGCATCCTGTAACCAGGTTACTCATCCGGCAGACTGACCGTGACCTGAAGCATCCAGGGACTGAGAGGTTGTTTGAGGAACTGAGGAGGAAAGTTTGGATTCTGCGAGGCCGTGAAGCCATAAAGAGTGAGCAGCGTTCCTGTCCAGAGTGCCAAAGGTGGAGAGCCCAACCAGTGAACCCAAAGATGTCTGACCTTCCTGTGTCTCGTCTCAGGTTACAGCAGCCAGTCTTCTTCTCCACTGGCATTGACTGCTTCGGCCCCATGTTAGTAAAAGTGGGTCGCCGTAACGAAAAACGCTGGGGCCTGCTCTTTAAATGCTTGACAACTAGAGCTGTTCACATTGAAATATTGTCCAGCAGTAGTACCGACTCCTTCCTGATGGCACTACGTAGGTTTATTTCTCGCCGTGGGAAGCCTGCTGAAATACTTTGTGACCAAGTAACTAATTTCCGAGGTGGAAATCGTGAACTTCAAGAAGCCTTCAATGCCCTGCATCCTTCCCTGCAGGCTCAACTTGCAGAGTACCAGCTCAAGTTTCGCTTTAACCCTCCCAGTGCTCCTCATTTTGGCTGGTCTTGGGAGCGAGAGATTAGATCCATTAAGGCTGCTTTAATATCCACTCTGGGCTCTCAAGTTGTAAGCGCTGAAACAGTGCTGATCAAGATAGAAGGAATCCTCAACTCAAAACCATTGGGGTACGTCTCGTCAGACCTGGCCAATCCAGACCCCGTCACCCCAAGCATGTTGCTGATGGGGCGGCTGGATCCCTCACTTCCCCAAGTGTTGTACCATGATTCTGAGCTTATTGGATGCCATCACCGGAGAACTTGTCAAGTATTGAGTGACCATTTTTGGACGCAGTTTTTACGCCACTACCTGCCAACTCTCCAGACCAGGTCCAAATGGCAAAGGGACAACTCCCCCATTCAAGTTGGCACAGTTGTACTGATAGTGGACCCCCAACTTCCAAGAGCATCCTGGCCAGCTGGTGAGATCAGTAAAGTTTTTTCAGGACCTGATGGCTTAGTCCAATCGGCTGAAGTCAAGGTTAAGGACCGCACCTATGTGAGACCTGTGAGTCACCTCATTCACCTCCCAGCTGTACCAGACCAAGATGGACAGTGAACAGTCTTCAAACTTGCTTTAACAAGTTTGGGGGCGGCTGTGTTATGAAGGCATGACTGTGATTAAAGATATTACAGGTTTGGTTGCAGTTCTCAGACCGACCACTGGGGGCGCGGCTGTTTTTGTGAGGAAGGAACTTATTACACTGTTCATTAGTTTGCCCTGAGCATCGGTGATGGTAGCATATGTCCCTTTAGTTGTCTTCTTCATTAGAGTGTGCGTCCATTAGACAGGTGAGTGATTTGTAGAAGATTATTAAGATGTTTAGTATGATTATTGTTCACCGGGATAATTTTAAGGACATGATATTCCACTGTTTACCATTGTTAGCTATAGACTAAGGGGCTAAGCTACACTATGTTCTTGTTACTGTATTATTATTTTAGTTATTGGTTCTTAGGTCTATATATATATATATTGTTTAAAGCAGTTACCTGTATTTAAGCTTGTGTACTTATGGGTATATTGTTGTAAATGAGAGAAGTGTGCCTTTGTTTACTTTAACAATTAGTGTAGTAGTTAAGGCTTTGAGGCCTACCTACAAGGGCAGCACATGACTGCTATTTAATATTGGATTTGACCAACATTATTTTTGTTTATTATAAGCTGTTATATTTTCACCAATGCTTTAGTTATATTTTCCTGGTTATTTATGTTATTGAAGTATTAGGTAGAATTTATATCTGATATGCTCTTCCATTTTATTTGTTACAGAACCACACACACACCCACACATGTTGGAACAAGTGTTGAAGCAAGTCTGAATAAAAATCATAGAGAATTCATCCAGCCCAGTTCATGGCATTCTAACCGATGCTCACTCCGCGATCACAACTATACAGAACCAGATAGATAATTCTCCATAACAACCTGTCTTATGGGTCGGGCCATCGGTGACTCAACCGGCATCCCCGCCCTTCCGAGGGCGTGGAGGGTGAAACAGGGCATCCTGGCAGAACTAAAAACTATCTGTCACAAGTCTGTGGTGGACCACTCCCAGTTACACAGGGTGAGACTGGACATCCTGGCAGATAAACACATCTGTCACAAGGTCTGTGGTGGACTGTGCCAGTCGGTGCATTGTGACATGCACTACACAAAGAGCAGAGATAAACAAACCTATCATCTGGTCAGTCACTGCAACAGATACTGGAGTCAGTTTGTCTTGGCTTGTCCTTGCCACTGATATTACCTTTATCTGCCAAGAATGTGCTGCTAGTCCAGCAAAAACTAGCAGTACTCAAATATTTTGCAAGCAGTTTCATGAAATGGTCAATCAGAAAGCAACTCATACTGGCTCGGATGCCGCCCGGGCTTACAAGGTCTGCGCTGATCTGTTCACACTCCAACAGGCAGCGAAAAGTAAGCTAGGAGCAGGAAGACTAAAGAAGAGGAAAACAGCAACCTTGTGTGTAGCAGAATGGAATGTACGCACTCTGTTGGACAGAACAACATCACAGCGCGCAGAAAGACAGACCACGCTTGTGGCCCTGGAAATGAACAGGTACAATGTAGACATAGCTGCACTTAGTGAAACAAGATTGCCTGGATATGACAGCTTGGAAGACCATGGGTACATCTTCTTTTGGAGTGGGAGATCAACTCAAGAAAGGAGAGAAGCAGGAGTGGGCTTTGCAGTTAGAAAGGAGATAGCAGCAATGCTTGATGAGGAACCGGTGCCAATCAGCGACAGGATAATGACTATGAGACTCCCACTACAGCGGAAGATGTATGCCACACTCATCAGTGTATATGCCCCAACAATGACCAACACAGAGGAAGTGAAGGAAGAGTTCTACAGTGATTTACATGAGACTATCAGGCGTGTACCGACTGATGACAGGCTGATACTCTTTGGACATTTTAATGCCAGAGTTGGTTCGGACACCGAGAAATGGAAAGGAGTGCTAGGCAGTCATGGAGTAGGCAAGTGCAATGCTAATGGAGAACTTCTACTTGCACTATGTTCAGAGTACAACCTTGTGATAACCAACACTCTATTTAAGCACAAGGACACACACAAGAAGACATGGATGCACCCAAGATCCAAGCACTGGCACTTATTAGACTACATCATAGTCAGGCAGAGAGACAGAAGGGACGTATTGGACACCAGAGCAATGAGAGGCGTGGACTGTGGCACTGATCATGTTATGCTGAGATCTAGATTAAGGATTTGCAGACAAAAACAGCACTGCAGGACGGGTGCGAAGCCACCACGGAAGCTAAACACTAGTGCACTGAAAGGCCAAAAGAAGTAGGAAGAACTTACACAGGAAATGGATGAAAACTTGAAAGACTGGGACAGCAACAACTCAGAGAATGACATAGAAGAGAAATGGGAAACACTGAAGGATACGGTGTATCAGACTGTGAGTGATGTATTAGGCTACTCTGCGAGGAAACATCAAGATTGGTTTGATGAGCACGATGAACACCTGAAGAAACTACTAGAAGTGACGAATACAGCTAGGCAGGAAAACCCACAGTGTAACACAAGGTCGAAGGAGAAGAAATACTCAAAGGCTCAGAGTGAGCTACAGAAGTACACCAGAGAGATGAAGTCCAACTGGTGGGATGAAAAAGCGGAGAAACTTCAAACTGCAGCAGACAGGAAGGACATGAAAACATTCTTCACAGGTTTGAGAGAAATCTACGGCCCTAAACCAAGAGGATTGATCCAACTAAAGGCTATGGATGGTGAAACGGTTTTGCAGGAGAAAGACAAGATCCTGGACAGATTTGCAGACCACTTTGACCAGCTACTAAACAACCCTGGAGATCTCACTGAAGAGGCTAAAGAAGCTCTAGTGCAGCAACCAGCTGTATCAAGTCTGGATGAACCACCAAATTTTGATGAACTAATGGCAGCTATCAGGACAACACAGGATGGTAAAGCTCCAGGAAGGGATGGAATTCCAGCAGAAGTGTGGAAATTTGGTGGTGTTCAGCTGACCAACTGCCTGCACAAGCTCATCCAAGAGATATGGGATGCCCAGAAAGTACCTCAAGACTGGAAGGATGCAAGTATTGTGCCTTTGTTCAAGAAAGGTGACAGGAAGGATTGTGGAAATTACCGAGGTATATCACTACTAGCCACTGTTGGTAAGATTCTCTCACGTGTACTACTTAACAGGCTAAGTGAACACATCTCGCAGAATGTACTACCGGAAACCCAGTGCAGCTTTATAAGTGGAAGAAGCACAACAGACATGATTTTCTGCTTGAAACAGGTTCAAGAAAAGTGTATCAAACAGAATATGCCGCTTTATGTAGTCTTCATAGACTTCAGTAAAGCCTTCGATACTGTTTCGCGACAAGGACTTTGGCAGGTACTCAAGAAATATGGTTGTACAGAGAAGTTTGTCAGCCTGATCGAGGCACTCCATATAGGTATGCAAGCAAACGTGGCAACAAGTGGTTCAGTATCTGTGGCCCCTCTTGGCATCAGTGAGTGTGAGAGTTTTGAGTGTTTTGATCTTCCCAGACGTACATTCTGTAAAACTTACAACCGTGAAGCCTTATTAAACATCAAGGTACTGCACGCTGCAAGAATCGCGGCGATTGGTTGTGATTTGGACATTCTACGCCAGCATGGAATTCTGGCGGAGTCCCCGCTGGAAGCTACCCGAGAGAGGAGGAGGCGTAAGCGGAGCGAACGCAAGCAAAAGCGTGGAAAAAGGGCCGGGATCCATGCTAGGCTAAAGGCTAACCCCTCCAGACCAGCGGTACCGTCGCTCATTCTCTCTAACGTCCGCTTCCTCGACAACAAGCTGGACGAGCTGCGTCTGCTGAGAGAAACCCGGAGAAAGTGGAGCGACTGCTATGTGCTTGCGTTCAGGGAGACATGGCTCCACGACAACATCCTTAACGAGGCCATTCAACTGGAAGATATGGCGATGTTCCGTGCCAACAGGGAAACGACGAGCTCCGGTAAGAGCCAGGGGGGGGGTGGGCTATGCATCTATGTTAACAAGAACTGGTGCATTTATGCCACGTTAGTGTCTAAACACTGCTCTCCGTTGGCGGAGTTCCTTATTGTAAATTGTCAGCCATATTATTTGCCGAGGGAATTCAGCAACGTGTTTGTAGTGGCTGTTTACATAACGCTAATGCTAAGAAGGCACTCGGGGAACTGCACAATGCGATTAGTGAAATCCAAACTTCACACCTGGACAGTTTTGTGGTGGTTGCGGGGGATTTTAACCACACCAGCTTAAAGTCTGTGCTCCCGAAGTTTAAACAATGTGTTGACTTTAAGACCAGAGGAGAGAATATGTTGGACTTAGTGTACACAAACACAGATGCATATAAGGCGATACCCCGCCCCCATCTCGGCCTTTCTGACCACATCCGTGATGCTGGTGCCTGCCTACAAACCTTTATTGAAGCGCAGCAGGCCAGCAATGAAACAAATCAGAATTTGGCCAGAGTGCAACCTCTGCACTGAAAGACTGTTTTCTGCACACAGACTGGGAGGTCTTCAAAATAGCAGCCTCCCAGGAAGACAAGACAGATGTGGAGGAGTATGCTGAAACGGTCACCAGCTACATCGCGAAGTGCACAGAGGATGTCACTACAGTGAAGACCATCACTATGCGGGGTAACCATAAGCCCTGGATGACTGCAGAGGTGCGCTTGCTGCTTACAGCCAGGGATGCAGCCTTCAGAGCGAAGGACAGGATCGCCCTCCGCTCAGCCAGGTCTGCACTCTCAAAGGGAATTAAGGCGGCAAAGCATGCCTATGCGGAGAAAATCCAGGGACACCTCTGTGACACTAGGAACACCAAGAAGATGTGGCAGGGAGTTCGGACACTGACGGGCTATAAGTCTAGGCAGGGAGTCGATGATGACGACGCTTCGCTTCCAGACAGGCTCAACGACTTCTTTGCACGTTTTGAAGCATCAAACTCGACAATCAGAGGGAGGGCTGGCCCACCCCCCACCATCGGTCGGACCAGCTTTTACCATCAACACAGCGGACACACGGAGGACCCTAACCAGAGTCAACCCACGTAAAGCTGCAGGTCCGGACAACATCCCGGGACGTGTGCTCCGAGACTGCGCGAGCGAGTTGGCGGATGTCCTGACTGACATTTATATCATCTTCCTGAGTCAGGCCATCGTTCCCAGATGCTTCAAGACCTCTATCATTGTACCGGTGGCAAAGAAACCAGTTGTGTCCTGTTTGAATGACTATCGTCCTGTTGCACTGACACCAATTGTGATGAAGTGTTTTGAACGGCTTGTCAAACCACACATTACAGCCTGCCTCCCTGCATCACACGACCCGCTCCAGTTTTCATATCATTCAAACCGCTCCACGGAGGATGCTATAGTCACCACCCTACACTCTGTCATCACCCACCTAGACCAGAAAGGCACCTACGCCAGACTCTTGTACATTGATTTCAGTTCAGCATTCAACACCATTATTCCCCAGAGACTGATGGAGAAATTACTCCTTCTCGGTCTGAACACCGCCACATGTCTCTGGATCCTGGATTTCCTGACTGAGACACCTCAGTCTGTCCGGGTTGGAAACAACATCTCCCACTCTGTCACGCTGAGCACCGGATCCCCTCAAGGCTGTGTACTCAGTCCACTGTTGTTTACACTTCTAACACATGACTGTGTATCCAGACACGAGGGGAACCAGATTATTAAGTTTGCAGACGACACCACGGTGGTGGGACTTATTCAGAGGGATGAGGAATCAATGTATAGGGAAGAAGTGAAAGACCTGGAGGGCTGGTGCAGGGAGAATAATCTGGTGCTCAACATGGACAAAATGAAGGAGATGATTATTGACTTCCGGCAGTCACAGCCTGAGCATGTCCCCCTCAGCATCGGCGGCCATTTAGTGGAGAGAGTGGAGAACATCAAGTTCCTCGGAGTGCAGATCTCACAGGACCTGACCTGGAGCAAGAATTCCTTGGGGATCAGGAAGCGGGCTCAGCAGAGACTGCACTTCTTGAGGAAACTCAAACAGGCCTCTCTCCCCATCTGCATTCTCAGGACTTTCTACAGAGGTGTGGTGGAGAGTGTTCTGACGTACTGCATCGCTACATGGTACTCCAGCTGCAGTATGTCAGACAAAAAAGCCCTGCAGAGGATAGTCAAGGGGGCTGAGAGGGTAATTGGAGTCTCCCTCCCCTCTGTCCAAGAACTTTTTCAGAACCGTTGTAGGAGCAGGGCACTGAACATTGTCAAGGACCGTTCTCACCCTCTGCATAAACACTTTGAACTTCTTCCATCTGTTAAACGATTCCGGAGCATCAGAGGCAGAACCACCAGACTGATCAACAGCTTCCTTCCACAAGCTGTCAGGATGCTGAACAGTTGACCCGGAATCTCTCATACACACTACTGCACCTACGGACATTTTGTATTTTATTTGTATATTATAGTTAGTTAGTTTTTTCCCAAGTATGTCTCAGGGATGTGTGAATGGATGGGGGGGTGGGGGTGGGGGGGTGAAGCTATGTGTGAGTGTGTCTTAAATCATGCTGCTTCTATTTATATGGATGCCGAGAGAAACACAATTTCATCTTGCCTGCACTACAGTTGTATGTACAGCAATATGACAATAAAGTTTGATTTGATTTGATTTGATTGATTTGATCTAAAGACTTTTCAGTAAGCAACGGGGTGAAACAAGGGTGTGTGCTGGCACCTACACTCTTCTCGCTATATCTGGCAGCCATGCTTGAGGTGGCCTTCAAAGACACTTCAGAGGGAGTATATATTCAAACAAGGAAAGAAGCAAACTTGTTCAATGTGGCACAGTTTAAAGCCAAGAGTAAGACATTGATAAAGATAGTAAGAGAAATGCTCTTTGCCGACGACAGTGCTCTAGTTGCACACAGCGTGGAAGATATGCAATCTTTAGTGGAGAAATTTGCAAGAGCAACTAGCCAATTCAGCCTCCAAATCAACATCAAGAAGACAGAGTGCCTTTATCAACCACCAAAGTTCCAATTATCAACATCACTACCAGAAGAGATCAGCATTGGTACAGAGCCACTAGTCAAGTGCAAGACTTTCAAGTACCTAGGGAGTACTGTTTCAGAGAATGCTAGGCTGGAGGATGAACTATCCCTCAGAATGGGAAGAGCGAGTGCTGTGTTTGGAAACTTGAGGGAGAGACTGTGGAACAATCAACATGTGTCAATCCGTGTGAAATGCAAAGTGTACAGAGCGACAGTACTGGCTACTCTATTGTACGGTGCTGAAACTTGGACTGTCTACAGAGTGCAGGTGAAGAAACTCCACGCGTACATGATGAGACACCTTCGAGCCATAATGAACATCTCATGGAAAGACAAGATAACCAACATAGAAGTGTTTAAACGAGCTGGACTACCATCAATGGAGGACATGCTAATACAGATGAACCTGAGATAGCTCGGACATGTTGAGAGGATGGACCACCAGCGTCTCCCTCGGCAGTTACTCTACTCACAGTTATGCGAGGGCAAACGCAATCAGGGTAGACCAAGGCTCAGATTTAAAGACACTGTAAAAAGAAACTTGAAGAAGTTGGACATAGACAGGAGTTCCTGGCAGCGGAAGGCTAAGGACAGAGCTGTGTGGAGGAATCTGATCAGACCTAAATGAAACAGTCATTGTTGCCCACGACAGACTGCTATGATGATGATGATGATGATGATGATGATATCTCAATTATTTTGTTTTTCATTTGTTCCTGAATTTCTTTGGATCACAGCATGATGTCTAGCTTTTGAGGATCTTTTGGTCTACTTCACTTTGTCAGGCAGGTCCTATTTAAGTGATTTCTTGATTGAGTACAGGTGTGGCAGTAATCAGGCCTGGGTGTGGCTAGAGAAATTGAACTCAGCTTTCCAAAGACGTGATAAACCACAGTTAATTTATGTTTTAACAGGGGGGCAATCACTTTTTCACACAGGACCATGTAGGATTGGATTTTTTTTTTTACCCTTAATAATAAACACCTTCATTTAAAAATTGCATTTTGTGTTTACTTGTGTTATCTCTGTCTAATATTTAACCCCTTGCACTCCGGTAAATTTCCCTAAAAACGCCAAAAAATAACGTGCCCAAAGTAAATCGAAAGCTGTTCTTCAACCCTTTGCAGCATCTTCATGAGATTGGTCTCATTTAAAAGAAAACACTTTGAATTTTTTGGCAAAACAGTCATAATCTCTCTAAGTGCTCCGGCCACTGAGTTACAGTCATCTAAACATAGTGAACTTGAAGAAAATAAATTTGGCCTGGGTGTTTTTTCGGATACAAATGCTTGCAAATAACACACAGCTTCAGATCCAGGCTGGAAAATGCAACAGAAATGTAGAACCAAGTGTTATTCAGCTGAGGTCCAAATTTTGTAACAATACCACAAAAAATGAATATATTTTTGGCGAACGATTTTTCAAAACAAATAACAATAGTAATTAAAAAAAAGACTGGCGAACGCGTGTGTGTCACTCAGCCTTCGTCATCGGCCTCCGTCGGTCTATCCTAACGTCTAACGTCTACTCTGCTGGAACAAAAACAAAAAAAGCACCGCCTGTGGCCGAACATGCCGATGCGTGAATGGCAGTCCCTGTCACACAGGTTGCACTTGTGGATGGTCTCCGTGCTGCTGGGTCTGTGGGGTTCTTCCTGCGGGTCCTTTTTTTCATCTGCTGCAGCAGTTAGTCTCTCTTCACCCAGCCTTACACAAAAAAGCTCGCAAACTTCTGTGCTTCAATTGGCTCGCTGCATTCACAGCGTTGGTAGGCGGGTCCTTCTTGCTAGGTTTTCAGTCATTGGTTCTTCAAGGTTTCAGAAACCCAATTCAAGGCTCTTATTAGTCGAATGAGAGGTCAATCATATCCGATCTGTTCGTGGCTGTGTCTGTAGTGGGAGAACGGAAATGCAGCTTTTTTTTCCAGTGCGCTCTTAGGACGCAGCGCCCTCGTGCGTCCTAGAGCACACGAGAGCGCCCTCTGTGCGCTGTAGGACACAGAGACCTGCCCGTCTGCGGTACACCGGAGTGCAAGAGGTTAAATTTGTTTGATGATCTGAAACATTTAAGTGTGACAAACATACAAAAAATGAGAAATCAGGTAGAGGGCAAACACTTTTTCACACCACTGTACATGAGAGTATCCTTGTGGCCTTAACATATCCCAGCATTCAGCACGTGGCTCAGCCTGGCTTCTTTTTTTTTTTTTTTTGGCTCGGGCAGAAGCGTAACGAAGTCAGAAACAGTTCAAAGTAAGTTTTTTGCTTGAATTATGCAGCGGTTTGAATGTGAAAACACAAATACAGTGGTACCTCTACTTACGAACGTCTCTACATACGGGATTTTCAGGTTACGACACGCCTCAACGGGAAAATATTGCCTCTTGTTACGAAAGAAATTTCAGGATACGAAAGGCAAAAATACGCGCTGCTACTCGCAGCTCCCAGAGTTTACCGAACGTAAACATACTTGTAGCTGCTCTGCCATGGGCTATCGTCTAGCATCTTCCTGGCATCCCATTGGCCACGAAGTGTTCGGACAGCTTTACGTGTGTGTATTAACTTTTATTCACTATGGACCCCGAGAAAGTGATGGAGAAAAGTGGAAAAGAAGAAAAGAAGAAGAAGAGAGTTTTTTTGTCCATACAAACAAAGCAAGAGATAATAGAAAAGTATGATAAAGGGGTGCGTTTGGTTGATCTCGCCAAAGAATATGGCCGTAATACATCTACGATCGGCACGGTATTAAAACAAAAGGAAGCCCTAAAAGTTATGACTCCTTCCAAAGGCCTCTCTGTCATTTCGAGGAGGCAGCCATTATTCCATCAGCCCGAATAAAAGACATTTTAGGAAAATTCCATGAAGTTTCGGAATTTGTTGAAAAGAATTACCCAGAAAAAGTGTTCACTAGTCGGGCTATCGCTCACTATGATGATGTTTGCCTTGCACATTTTCGAAGGATTGTTAAAAGCCGACAAAAGCAAACGTCCTTGGATCGGTTCTTTACAAAACGTCAGGCAAAACCCACTGCTGAGAGAGAACATGAACCAAAGAAGGCAAAAGGTGATGACGAAAAAGGTAAATGAACATAATTTTTATTTTTATTTAATTTTTTTATTCTTTACTTTATTCTTTGTTTTTTACATTATGTACAACTCTCATTTTATGTTTATTGTGCAGTAATCTAATTGTAACATGTATTTGTTACATGTTTTGATGCATTTTTATGATTTATAAAAAATTTATGTCCAAATTTTGGGGGGCTTGGAACGGATTAGGGCATTTACATGGAAAACACGTCTCTACTTACGGAATTTTCAGGTTACGAAACTACTTCCGGAACCAATTAATTTCGTAAGTAGAGGTACCACTGTAATCCAGAAAACAGCAACATCTGATCATTTAAGTTTATATTATGTGACATTATTTTTTTCTGATGTGCTGTATGCTTTGCTTAATGTATTGATTAAACATTTTGAACTGTTATTTTTTCTGAAGTCAAACCTTTTTTCCCATTAATGTCAGTTTATTAACTAATGTAGTAATATAAAAATACAGTATGACGTGGTTGAAATAACTTGCTTTAAGACAACTTTTAAAGTCCCGTAGAGACATTGAGAATGCAAGGCAAGTTTATTTGTTTAGCACATTTCGTGCACAAGACAGTTCAAAGTGCTTTACATAAAAACACTAAAGCATTACAGCAGGTTGCAAAAGGAATACATAAGAATTTAAAAGCAAACTAAAAAGTAAATTAAAGAAAACAAAAACAAGCTAAAATAGAACATGACAGAAATAAGATTTACAGTGCATTGTAGGAGATTAACAATTGCTCTACTGAAAGGCCGCGGCAAATAAGATTGGATTTAAAGCAGCTGAGAGTTTCAGCAGCCCTGATGCTTTCTGGGAGCTTGTTCCATATGTGAGAGGCATAAAAACTAAATGCTGCCTCACCATGTTTGGTTCTAACTCGGCACAGATAGTAGGCCTGAGCCTGATGAGTTGAGGGCTCTGGGTGGTTCATAATGGACTAGCAGATCTGAAATGTATTTTGGCCCAAAATCATTCAGGGCTTTATAAACCAACAGGAGTATTTTGAAATCTATTCTTTGAAAGACAGGAAGCCATGTAAAGATCTGAAAACTGGAGTTATATGATCCACTTTCTTGGCCTTACTGAGGAGTCAAGCTGCAGCATTCTGAACCAACTCCAGCTGTCTAATGGACTTTTTAGGGAGACCTATGGGGACAGCGTTACAATAATCCAGTTTACTAAAGATAAATGCATGGACAAGTTTGTCTAGATCCTGCTGAGACATCAGACCTTTAATCCTCACTATGTTCTTTAAGTTATAATAGGCTGACTTCAATACTGTCTTAATGTGGCTGTTAAAATTCAGGTCTAAGTCCAGAACCACACCCAGATTTCTGGCTTGGCTGTTGGGTTTTTAGTATCATTGATTGAAGCTGGGTACTAACTTTGAGTCTTTCTTCTTTGGCTCCAAAAACTATTATTTCGGTTTTGTCTTCATTTAACTGAAGAAAATTCTGGCACATCCACTCTTTAATTTGACCAGTGCATTTGATAAGGGTTTTAATTGGACCATAGTCTCCTGGTGAGACAGTTATGTAGATCTGAATATCATCTCCATAATTATGGTAACATATTTTGTTGTTGTTGTTGTTTTTTTTAATGATTTGAGCTCGTGGGAGCACATAGATGTTGAAAAGCAAAGGTCCCAAAATGGAACCTTGGGGAACTCCACAGGTTATTTTTGTTCACTCAGACTTGTAGTTACCTATAGACACAAAATAGTCCCTGTCTTTTAAATAGGACTCAAACCAGCTAAGCGCTGTACCAGAAAGTCCCCCCCAATTTTTCAGCCGGTCTAGTAACATCTTATGGTCCACTGTGTCGAATGCAGCACTGAGGTCCAGTAGAACCAAGACTGAAATGTTGCCATTATCTGTATTAGAGTGGATGTCATTAACTACCTTAGCTAGAGCTGTCTCAGTGCTGTGGTGTTGCCGAAAACCTGACTGAAAAACATCAAAAGCTTTTCTATTATTTTACTAAGAAAGGAAAGATTTGATATGGCCTATAGCTGTTCATGAGTGAGGTGTCTAGGTTGCTCTTTTTTAGAAGTAGCTTGATAACAGCTGTTTTAAAGCACTGAGGGAAGACACCTGAATGCAGAGACATATTTATGATCTGTAGTAGATCTAAGGCCATACAATATGAAACATTATTTAAAAAAAAAAAAAACCCTGTTGGGAGGGTATCAAGGCAGCAGGTAGTGGATTGGTAGTGGATAGAGGGTGAGAATATGTATGGGCACATAATCATACCATGTAGGATAACTAAGTAGACGGTTGTGCTGTTTCATCCCATCTAGCAACAATGCTCTGCACTGTGTGTGTTTATATATTTACATATTTATTCCATCTAGCTACAATGCTCCGCACTGTGTGTGTTCATATATTTACATATTTATTCCACCTAGCTGCAATGCTCCGTACTGTGGGTGTTTATATATCTACATATTTATTCCATCTAGCTACAATGCTCCGCACTGTGTGTTTATATACTCATGTATTTATTCCATCCAGCTACAATGCTCTGCACTGTGTGTCTTTGTATATATATATATATATATTTATAGTAATATGTACATATGTATATTAGCTGCTCTTGCTTTTTTTTTTTTTTCTTTCCTTCTGATTGTTGCTCTGAGTGTTGCTATCCCTGTGCTGTTGCAATCCTGGAATTTCCCCATTGTCGGACTAATAAAGGCTTATCTTATCTTATCTTATCTTATCTTATCTTATCTTATCTTATTTCAGGTGCCGTATGATGTTATCCAAGATTTTATGATTGATTGGAAAAAATTTCACCATGGTGTTTATGTCTTCTCTCCATGAGCACAGAGGAGGCACATGTCCAGCACCTGACATAGGAGCAATGACTGACTGTCTAATTTTCTGAATTTTGTCAGTAAAGAAAAAGGCAAAGTCATTGCGAGCACGGATCTTCTTCTTCTTCTTTTAGATTTGATTGGCGGTTGGCAACCAGCTTACAGGTGCATTACCACAACGTACTTCACTCTATATCATCACTCCATATGTCTGTCTTTCAACAATCTAAGGAGTGTTCAGACCTCTTCTTCTTCTTCTTCTTCTTTTAGATTTGATTGGTGGTTGACAACCAGCCTACAGGTGCATTACAGTGGTTTTTAGCGATGATGTCAGAAAAATATGCTTGCCTTGCATTTCTCAGCTCCAAATTATAGATGCTCAATCTCTCATTATAGATTTCATAATGAACCTGTAATTTAGTTTTTTGCCACTTGCGTTCAGCTTTTCAACACTCTCTTTTTTTAGTTCTTACTAGTTTGGCATTTCTCCATGGAGGTTTCTTTTTAATAGTGACCACCTTCACCTTGATGGGAGCAATAGCACTGATAATATTTGTAATCCTACAATTGAAATTTTTCACAAGCTCATTTACTGAAGGTGGGGGGGGGGTGAGGAAGAGAAAGCTTGGATGAATGTTTCACTGGTATTATCACTGATGTACCATTTGTTGATGACCTCTGTCTGGATATTTCTGTTGATATTAATAGCACTCTCAAAGAAAACACAAGAATGGTCAGACAGAGCAATGTTCACCACCATAATCTTAGAGATGTTCAGACCTTTGGAGATGGGTAAGTCCAGACTGTGTCCTTTGTTGTGTGTTTTTCCATTACATGCTGAGTCAGTCCAAAGTTATCAAGGACACAACACAATTCTTTGGTCCCTCTGTCCTGAGGGTTGTCAAAATGGATGTTAAATCACCAACAATAACTACAGTCAGAGTCAACACAGATAATAGACAGCAGCTTTGTAAAATCATCAAAAAAAAGTTGCATGGTATTTAGGTAGTCTGCAAACATTAAGAAACAACACACGGGAGGATGGATATGTGGCTGAAGAGCCACATATGCAAATGAAGTAAACTTATCATAAGACATCTGCTTACATTGGAGGGAATCATTAAACAAAACAGCTACTCCTCCTCCTTTCTTATGCAGCCTGAGTTCACTTATAAAAGTGTAGTTGGGAGGGGCTGCTTCGATAAGAAGAAATCCACCATTATTATCTAACCAAATCTCTGTTAAAAACATAAAATCCAGTTTGTGTTTTATAATGAGATCGTTAATTAAAAATGTTTTTCCTGCCAAAGACCTAATATTTAATAAAGATAGTTTCAGTGTGTTAACCCTTTAACATCCTTGATTTCACATTCAGATAGCGCCCCCACTGCCTATGGCGCAGTGCTGCACCTGTCATGTGATGCCATGTGATGTGGACAAAAACTCCCCAGTTGTATTAAGAATTCCACGTCACAAGGTGGCAGACATGTATAACTTTCTGCTCTTGCCTTGGAGGACTAATGGCGGACATAGAACCATCCAAAAACCTCACTTCTGGACACCAGAGAAGAAGACATTTTTAGACAAACAAATGATGTACTCGCTCACAAGACGGAGGACTTATTCGCTCCCAAATTTGCCAACTATAATTCTAAAAAGAGATTATTTAGCTTATGAAGGTAAATATCAACATGTTGTTATAACAGAGGGTGGGCAAAGCTGGTTGATGTTCACCTGCTATCACCCCCAGCACCATGTGACTGCACAGAACAATCGCACCGGTTCTGTGTCATCATATAAGATAAACTGCGGCGGAATAAAAGCGAAATTGAGGTGGGATAATCATAAGAGTTTCTGGATGTGGGGGAGAAAGTGCAAATGACCAACAGAAGGCAACATAACGACCAGGATGGACGAAAATGGACGAAGCGAGAGCTGCCTAGCCAGTAGTAAGTGACAAATTTGTTTGTTTGTTTACATTGTAACTGATTTCCTGGTTCATATACTTTATAGATGTCACAGCTCGCTCCCGCCTGTCATCCGCTCCAGCCGTGCGCACACCTGGGCTTCATCAGGCTGCCGCTATTTAACCTGCTCTTCCTGCAGCCTCGGCCTGGAGCCGTCAGCTCTCCACGCTCAAGCTCTGCATTCGCCTACTCCTCTCGGCCAACGCTGCTACACTTCGCCCTCAAGTAGGTGCTCTTACCTGTTCTCCTCAGTTCTTCCCCTGTGCACTGGTGGACCCTCCTGGTGGCGGAATTTCCCTTCGTCATCCTTCCTCTCATCCTCACTGCATCGAGTGCAGCTGGGCGCTGTCTCCCAGGCGGGAGCTTCTCTTGCCAACGCCAGTCACCAATACATCTGCAAGTACGCCACACTATTATGTTCACCACCTTGCTGAGACAATTACTCATCCTCTGTTCTTTGTGTTGTCCTCAGGGTTGCCTGGCTGTATAGTGTCTGTTCTGCCCTCGGTGCTCTCCTGTCCCCAAGACTACATTTACATTTCCCACTCATTCATCCATACACCTGCTGTTGAATAAACTCTTAAATCTCACCCAAGCCTGTGTGCGTGTTTCCTGGGCCAGAAATCATGTCAGTACGGCTCCAGCACAGCGGCCCAGCGAACAGCGGGTACGTACGCTGACTCTCCAATCTCGAGGCTCGGGTGGACTTAATTGTTCACCAACAGCAGGTAATCCTTAATCAGCTTACCTCCATTAATAGCCGGTTGGATCGCCTCGACCCTCCGCAGGCGCTCCCTCCATCTCAGCTCGGTGGGCCAGCTCCTCCCGCTCCTCAGGCCAGCTCCTCTGCCCCGGGTCCGCCGATCCGTCTCACCCCAATTCCCACTCCCGCGCGCTTTAGCGGAAAGCTCAGCAGAGCGCGTGGGTTTATTCTACAGTGTGAGACGGTGTTTCAGCGCGTGCCCGGGGATTTTCCGTCAGACCAAAGCCGAATTGGGTATGTTTCTAATCTTCTGGAAGGGCGAGCGTTAGCCTGGGCTTACGGCGTTATGGCGAAGGCCAACTACGCGACCTTGACCTATGCGCAGTTCGTGCAAGATTTTCTCGAGGTCTTTGATCATTCGGATCGCGATAGCGTATTGGCTGAGCGGCTTCTTAGCCTTCGCCAGGGTAGCCGCTTAGCGGCCGACTACGCTGTCGACTTCCGGGTGGCGGCGGACGAGGTTGGTTGGTGTGATGCTGCCGTTTGCAGCCTATTCGTCCGAAGTCTAAATTCTGATTTGCGGGATGAGTTGGCCAGCCGGGAACAGCCGGATCGGCTGCCTGAATTAATTTCTTTGGCCATCAGTTTGGATAACAGGCTGAGGGAGCGGGCCGCCGAGCGGAAGCCATTCAGCCGCTCGCACGGAGCTCTTTCCCGCGCTCCCCAGTATCGCCCCCCGGCATTACCTCCTCCAGAGGCCGCCAACGATCCCGATGCTATGATCATCGGGTGGGCTAGACTTTCCTTAGCGGAGAAACAGCGCCGCTGGGAGTTGGGTCTCTGTATGTATTGCGGAGATGACCAACATCCCGTGGAAGTCAACCCGGTGAAGCCAAAAGGGGAGGTCCGCGAGTCAGTGTAGTGGGTCTCATGGACACTTCCCAGTCTAATCCCCTCTCAAAATGTCAGGTTCAAATTAGACTCTGCCACAACTCCATTGGTCACACATCTCACGCACTGGTGGACTCAGGGGCAGAACAATGTTTTATTTCTAAGAGCCTGGCAACCCGCCTGGGCATCCATTGCCAAGCTTTGCCCACTCCCCTTCATCTTGTCGTCCTGACCAGTTCTCCCCTGGAAAAGGTCACTCATATTACCAAACCCATCTCCGTCATTATCTCTGGCAACCATCGTGAGGACCTCAGTTTCTATGTCCTTCCCACCTCAGCGGCGTCCATCATTCTTGGCTACTCATGGCTACGCCTCCACAACCCGGTGTTTGATTGGCAGACCGGGTGCATCTTATCGTGGAGCACCTTCTGTTTGGGAACCTGTCTCCAGTCTGCGGCCTGTGCCCCGTCTGTGCCTGCACCTGCCCTTGACTCCACCCCGCCGGACCTTTCTGCTGTGCCACCGGAGTTTCACGACCTGGGCTTGGTTTTCAGCAAGTCGAAGGCGTTATCCCTCCCACCCCATCGCCCATATGACTGTGCCATTGATCTCCTGCAGGGGGCGCCTCTCCCTTCTGGTTGCCTGTATAGCCTTTCTGCCCCAGAACGGGAGGCCATGGACACCTATATTCGAGAATCCCTCAGTGCCGGAATTATCCGCCCCTCTTCATCCCCCCCTGGGTGCTGGGTTCTTTTTTCTGGCGAAGAAGGATGGGTCTTTGAGGCCTTGTATTGATTTCAGGGCCCTTAATGACATTACGGTTAAGGATCGTTATACGCTGCCGCTCATGGACTCAGCCTTCAATTCCCTCCAGGGGGCATCCCGGTTCTCCAAATTAGACCTCCGCAGTGCTTATCACCTTGTCTAGATCCGGGAGGGTGACGAGTGGAAGACGGCCTTCCGAACACCCAGCGGCCACTTTGAATACCTTGTCATGCCGTTTGGGCTCACCAACACTCCTGCTGTCTTCCAACGCCTGATTAATGACGTTCTTCGTGACTTCCTGGGGGTCTTCGTTTTCGTCTACCTGGATGGCATTTTGATCTTCTCCCGGTCTCGGGAGGAGCATCTGGTCCATGTGAGGCGGGTCCTGCAACGTCTTTTGGAGAATAAACTTTACGTCAAAGCTGAGAAGTGCGAATTCTTTACCAATACCACCTCTTTCATGGGTTTTATTGTCTCGCACAATCAGCTCCTCCCCGACCCTGCCAAGGTTAAAGCTGTGGTCGAGTGGTCTACCCCCTCCTCTAAGAAGCAGGTTGAGCAATTTTTGGGGTTCGCTAATTTTTACCGCCGTTTTGTCCCTGGTTACAGTGCCATCACCCCCCCTTTGACCCGCCTCACCTCACCGGAAGTGCGCTTTCAGTGGACGACAGAAGCGGAGACAGCCTTTGAAACCCTCAAGAAGGAATTCGCATCCTCCCGGGTCCTTTCTCTTGTGGATCCTGAGCGCCAGTGTTTTGTCGAGGTGGACGCGTCTGACACTGGGGTCGGGGCGGTCTTGTCTCAGCGCTCCCCGACTGATGGGGCGCTGCGCCCCTGCGCTTTCTTCTCCAAGCGTCTCTCCTCGGCCGAGAGCAATTATGACATCGGCGACAGAGAGCTCCTGGCCGTGAAGCTCGCGCTGCAGGAGTGGCATCACTGGTTGGAAGGGGCAGCTCAGCCTTTCGTGGTCTGGACCGATCATAAGAACTTGGAATACATCAGGACGGCCAAGCGCCTGAATGCCCGCCAGGCGCGTTGGTCGCTGTTCTTCGCCAGGTTCAGATTAACCATTACTCACCGCCCAGCTTCCAAAAATAAGAAGTCTGATGCGCTGTCCAGGCTGTTCGCCCCTGAAGCCCCAGAAGATGAGGTCCATACCATCGTTCCTGCTTTGTGCGTCGTGGGGGCTGTTTCCTGGACCAACAGAGATAAGGTCCTGGAGGCTCTGGAGTCCGAACTTGATCCTGGTGGTGGCCCAGTGGGAAGATTGTTTGCGCCCTCGTCAGTTCGAGGTGACGTCATTCACTGGGCTCACACTTCTAGGCTCGCCTGCCACCCTGGTGTCTCCCGGTCTGTTGATCTCCTCCAGCAGTCCTTTTGGTGGCCTGGACTCCCGGAGGATGTCTCCAACTATGTGCGCGCCTGCCCGCAGTGTGCCATGAATAAGTCGTCTAATGCTCCTCCTGCGGGTCTTCTCCATCCCTTGCCGGTCCCCGGGAGGCCCTGGTCACACATTGCCTTGGACTTCGTCACCGGTCTGCCGGTCTCCAACTCTTTTAACACCATCTTGACTATTGTAGACGGCCCACTTCGTGCCTCTCCCTGGGCTTCCTTCGGCACGCGAGACGGCCGATCTGTTGGTGCAGCATGTGGTCAGGCTGCATGGCATCCCCGCTGACATTGCCTCTGATAGGGGGCCACAATTTGTGTCTAAAGTCTGGAGGAGCTTCTGCATCGCCCTGGGGGCCACAGTCAGCCTGTCTTCTGGACATCATCCCCAATCCAATGGGCAATGCGAACGCACCAACCAGGAGCTGGATGCTGCTCTGCGCTGCGTCACCTCCTCTAACCCCTCTTCCTGGAGCATTCATCTTCCCTGGGTGGAGTATGCCCATAACTCCACTTTGTCTTCGGCCATTGGGATGTCCCCCTTTCGGGCGTCTTTAGGTTATGACCCCCCGCTGTTCCCTGGTGAAGAAGGTGAAGTGGCAGTCCCCTCCATCCAGGCCCACGTGAGACGGTGTCAATGGCTGTGGACCAAGACATGTCAGGCCCTGGTTCATGCCGCATCGCGCAATGCCAAGTCTGCGAATCGCCACAGGAGGCCTGCGCCACGCTACCAGGTGGGTCAACAAGTATGGTTGTCTGCCCAGAATATTAATCTGAAGGGGGAGAAGAAGAAATTGGCTCAGCACTTCGTTGGACCTTACCCTGTCAGGAAGGTGGTTAACCCGGTGGCTGTGCGTTTAGCGCTCCCCCCCCCCCCCACCGTGTTCATCCCACATTTCATGTTTCTCAGGTTAAACCTGTGGTTTTTAACCCTCTCTGTCCTTCCCCCAGAGTGCTGCCCCCCCCAGGATGATTGATGGACACCCGGTATGGAGCGTCACTTCTATCTTGGACTCCCGACGCCGGGGCCAGGGGTTGCAGTATTTGGTGGACTGGGAGGGTTATGGTCCTGAGCACCGATGCTGGGTGCGCCCCTCCTTCGTGCTGGACAAGCAGCTCATTGAGGTGTTCCATCGGGCGCATCCCAACAAGCCAGCGCCAGGAGGCGCTGCTCGGGGGAGAAGTACTGTCACAACTCGCTCCCACCTGTCATCCGCTCCAGCCGTGTGCACACCTGGGCTTCATCAGGCTGCCGCTATTTAACCTGCTCTGCCCGCAGCCTCGGCCTGGAGCCGTCAGCTCTTCTCCACGCTCAAGCTCTGCGTTCGCCTACTCCTCTCGGCCAACGCCGCTACACGTCACCCTCAAGTAGGTACTCTTACCTGTTCTCCTCAGTTCTTCCCCTATGCACAGGTGGACCCTCCTGGTGGCGGAATTTCCCTTCGTCATCCTTCCTCTCATCCTCACTGCATCGAGTGCAGCTGGGCGCTGTCTCCCAGGCGGGAGCTTCTCTTGCCAACGCCAGTCACCAATACATCTGCAAGTAAGCCACACTATTACGTTCACCACCTTGCTGAGACAATTACTCATCCTCTGTTCTTTGTGTTGTCCTCAGGGTTGCCTGGCTGTACGGTGTCTGTTCTGCCCTCGGTGCTCTCCTGTCCCCAAGACTACATTTACATTTCCCACTCATTCATCCATACACCTGCTGTTGAATAAACTCTTAAATCTCACTCGAGCCTGTGTGCGTGTTTCCTGGGCCAGAAATCATGTCAAAAGATAAGATACCAAAATGCCCAAAACAAGAAACGGTGACAAAAAACAAAACCATCCCTTGTGTAAATATGTCCAAAGTCCGCTTTTGACTGAAAGGTATATAATTCGAGATGGCTGCCATGGCATTATGCAAATTAGATGCATAATTTTACTCCTATCTCAACCACTGGTGGCGCACGGTGGCGCAGTGGTTAGCACTGCGGCAGCACAGTTTACCCTTGGCCGGGGGATTGTGGGGATCGTGGGATCGTGGGTTCGATCCCAGCCCCCGACCAACAGTGATCTGTGTGGAGTTTGCATGTTCTCCCCGTGTTGCGTGGGTTTACTCCGGGATTTCTCCGGTTTCCTCCCACATGCCAAAAACATGCATGTTAGGTTAATTGGCTGTTCTAAATTGTCCCTAGATATTTGTTTCCTATAGGCCCTTAGAATAGAGGGTTAGTATTAATGAAAGCGCTTTGAGTGGTCTTTGTGACTAGAAAAGCGCTATATAAGTGCAGGTTAGTTAGTTAGTTAGTAATCTTTCTAATTGACAGTAAGCCATTATCTCTTACCACTTTCAAGTTATAGCTTTGGAAATCTCTGACATCTGAACTGAATATTTTCTTGAAAAAAAAAAAAACTTGACCACTAGGGGTGGGGGCGCAACAGAGTGCCACAGGCAGTCAAACAGTTAAGAACATCATCTGCCAAATTTTTATTTTATTTGGGCTGTGACTGGTGAGAAATGAACTCTACATTTGATAAATTTACAGGATGTGTAGGATGGATTTTGTTTCTCTGTAAATTTTCCAACCTTTTTCTGCTACTTATTAAAACAGGAATAAAGGAAACTACTTCCATACCGGGCCCTGGCTTGTCTTGGAAAGAGCCATGAATACCAGTGGTATCAGAGCCCAGACCCAGTACATCAAACCCAGCTTGTGTGGTAATCAGGATGTGAATTTTGGCTCAGCTGTGAGGGTAGGGGTGGTGGTGGGCGGCGGGGCTTCAACTGTGGGGGTGGTGGTGGGCACCGGGGCTTTGGGAGTTGTGTCAGAGCTTGCTGGGGAATTGCTTGAGGGGAGAGATGGGGGGGATGAAGTGGGAGGTGTCGGGGTTAGAAAATTGGACTATGCATGGGGTCAGTGAAGTCGAAGAGTGGAAAGGATGGGGAAGAGGAAACTGAAAAGGAGGGGGTATGCAGTAGTAAAGGGGGTGGGTCCTCACTGGTGACTTTTTGTGAAGGAGAGGTCTGCACAGGCAGGGGCTGAGGTGGCTTTATCTCACAATTTCTGCTGGGCTGTATCTTATCTTGTTGTTTTAGTTCCTCTTGTCTCTTGTCCTTGTCCTGGGGAACAGGATGATAATGCAGGAAAAAGAACAGATTGGAGGTAAACAGCCTCATGCCTGACCTGCTGAGGCTGAGTCCATCTCCCTTAAAAAAGGTGTCTGCGGTCCCAGAAAAAGTTGAAGTTGTCAATAAAATGAAGTGATTTGTTTGTACAAGCTTCTGATAGCTATCCATTTAAATTGAACAGTCTGCTGAATCTCTCAACTCCTACTCTGACCAGTGGTAGTGGGCCATTAATAAACACGTCAGCATTCAGACAGCTGACTAAATCTAGGAGTTCCTTAGAGTCCTGTTTCAGCACCTCAGACTGCTGTTTCACAACATCATTTGAGCCTACATGTAATAAGATAAGATAAGATAAGATAAGATAAGCCTTTATTAGTCCCACAACGGGGAAATTCCAGGATTGCAACAGCACAGGGATAGCAACACTCAGAGCAACAATCAGAAGGCAAAAAAAAAGCAAGCAAGAGCAGCTAATATACATATGTACATATTACTATAAAATATATATATACACACACACACACACACACAGACACACAGTGCAGAGCATTGTAGCTGGATGGAATAAATATATGAATATATGAACACACAGTGCAGAGCATTGTAGCTAGTTGGAATAAATATGTAAATATATAAACACTCACAGTATGGAGCATTGCAGCTAGGTGGAATAAATATGCAAGTATATAAACACACACAGTGCGGAGCAATGTAGCTAGATGGAATAATATGTAGATATATAAAAACACAGTGCGGAGCATTGTAGCTAGATGGAATAAATATATAGATATATAAATATAAACACACCCAGTGCAGAGCATTGTAGCTAGATGGAATAAGTATGTAAATATATAAACACACACAGTGCAGAGCATTGTTGCTAGGTGGGATGAAACAGCATAACCGTCTATTTAGTTATCCTACATGGTATGATTATGTGCCCATACATATTCTCACCCTCCATAGCGACCGGTATGTTCCTAGTTGTATGCCGGAGAGGACCATTGTGTAAGTCTATTGCATCTTTTGCATTCAAAAACTATTAGTTTGTTACGTCTTTTTGCTATCTCTGCGAGCAGCCCTGCTTAGGTTGTACAGTCTGACAGCCGTTGGTAGGAAGGACCTACGAAACCTCTCGGTTTAATATGAGAGTTTTCACCAAGGGGTGATGAGCCATGATTTGCAAGACTTTGTCTCTCACATCAGACATCATATCCCTGGGAAACCATATTATTCCTGCGTGTTTACGACATACGTTCCTCACATCTTTCACAGCAGAGTCACCCACAATCAGAGTTTCAGGCCCAGCTGTTAGCTTTCTCTGTAGCCTTTTACCTTCTGAGTTGTTCTGATCTACGTGAGGATGGCAGTGGCTCAGGAGGTAGAGCAGGTCGTCCAATAACTGGATGGTTGGCGGTTCGAATCCCACTCTCCCCAGATATCCTGCCGTTGTGTCCCTGGGCAAGACATTTTACCCCCAATTGCTCCTGGTGGGTCTGGACAGCGCCATGTTTGGCAGCATGCCACCATCAGTATGTGAATGTGTGTGTGAATGGGTGAATAGCAGGATCGGTAAAGCACTTTGGTCATCTAGAGGTGAGAATAAAAGCACTATATAAGTGAATGCCATGTACCATTTTACCTTGCTGTGTGTGGGGGACATTTTATCCAGGTCATCAGATGGAGATCCAGGGTCCTGCAGTAGTGGCACAAATCTGTTCTGAAATGGCATGTTTGGCTGTTGTCGAGGAGGTTTGTTTTTAGGCTTCCCTTTGACGGCTATCCACGGCTGTGTCTTGCTGACAGTCGGGGTTGAAAAGGCTCTTGGTCTACCCGATAATGCAGGCCAGCCGTTCATATTACAAATTTCACCAAATTGAGCTGTTACTTGTCCTCCTCCCCTCACCCAGTGTGATGATTTATTCTTGGGCTTTGCACCAAGGGCATTCCAGGGAGGACAATCACTTCTGTACACAATCCTCCCGTTTCCTCTCAGCCATGTTAGCACTGGATAGCTGTGAGTTAGGGGTTTCAGAGTCCATTTACTTCCAGATCAACTTCTAGCCGCTGGATTTTAGTTTCCAGCATGGTAATCTTCTGTAGGAGTTTGTGGTAGTCATCTGTAGAAAGGGGAGGCATCTTGTTGATACTTAGCTTTAGCTTGTCAATCGCTGTAGTTCAGGCTTCAGCTGCTTTTAGGCCACACTCACGTAGCACTGATAAGGTCCAAAAAAGTGTTAGATCACGGTAATAGTGAGCTATATCTTCAGCGAAATATAGTTCTGAGTGATTTATGAGTATCCGGTAAGCACTGCCCATAAATTTCTTGCAGAGGAAATAAAAATATTGACAGAAAAGTGCAAGAAGAGGGAAGAGCAAAGCAGTGGCGTATCCTTCCACCAGCAAGGAAAGTTGATGTTATTTATTTGCTTATGTGGTACTGTAAAAAAAAAATACCTAAGGTTATTTTTTAGAGAAAGCGGAACACTTTATGAAACTGAGGAGGGACAGGACATCTGTAACAATTTTATTATGCTGATTTTGATAACATCCCTGTGGTATTGGGATACCACAAGGGATTAACTAGCATCGGCATGATGATGCAGCCATACAATGACGTCATCACGCCAAACCGTAAGGGGAAACTTAAGGGGAGACTCGGCCATCTCACGGCCTCTTTCCCGGCTGGCTCAGTATACAGCAGATCTGTATTGTATATTATTTAGGTTGTTGTAATGAAGTTCTTGTTCAAGGCAGACACCACTCTGTGCATCATTCCAGGTTTTCAGACATAACATTTGGAGATGAAAGTAAAACCATAGAAGTGTGCTTGGGGTCACTATGACCATTTCTGGAAACCCCAGGTGAGCCACCCGTCTCGTGACACCTCTGGTTCAACACCTTTAAGGATTATGTTGACGTGGCTGGCCTAAATGGTGCTGACAACAAGAAACTAAAGAACGTACTGGATCTTGGTCTAGGTGAGGAAGGACCACGCGTGCTCTGTACTTTGTGTCAAACAGACTCATTTCACTCAACAATGTGTGATTCTGATAGAGAGACATTACTACAGCTGGACCAACATTACGGCCCGAAGAGTCACTTTCTTCAACCGCTAACAAATGGCAGGTGAGTCAACTCAACGTTATGTCTTGGAGGTCTGAGTCTTGATGAGCATGTATGCCTTCGGGCCCTTAGCAAACGAGTTAATCAGTGTCAAGTTAATTGGAGAATGCACAGCACAGAGAGTGACCACAGCACAGAGGGTGAACACAACACAGAAAATAAACACAACACGGAGGGAGAGCAGCGACCGAATTCGCCTCAGTTCCTCACCCAGCAAGAGCCTCAGGGAGCTGCTACAGAGCTGCAGGAGAGGGAGCCTGTGTCTATCAGGAACCCCGGGACACAACAACCCAGTGCAGATTCTGACAACAGCAATAGCGGCATATCGTCACGACCAGACTTCCCGGGGGTAAGGGAGAACAAACTGGACTCGCCTCCGATCCTCGCGTGATATGAGCTCCAGACAGCTGCCGTGGAGCCACAGGAGAGGGAGCTTGTGGAGAAAGGGTACCCCAGTGACCACAGACGGCTCGGTGCAGCTCCCGTTACTGACACCAGCAACACATCACAACGACCTCAACCATCACCAGGTGAACGAGAGAAGGAACTGGACTGCTTTGGAATCCATGCACAGCACCAGCCTGCAAGAGCCGCTGCCGAGCTGCTGGATGAAGAGTCCACAATCATACAGAATGCCGTAGAACCACCAGACGTCTTCCAATCCATGACCGGCATCAGCCTCCAGGAGCTGCCGCCGAGATGCAGGATGAAGAGTTTGTCACCCAACAGGCTGTAGCAGAACCACCACAGCCTAGTGGACACCCCAAAGCAGACTCAAAGTTGTTACATCACAACCACGATGCCGAACGCAGCCAAACAGAGCGCCACTCACAGTGATGGACTGGGTTTGGATCCACAGAACTAAGCAACCAGGCTCACAGTTGACCTTAACATCATCACCACCATGACATATGAAGATCGCAGCACAGCTGAGACCAGCGACCGTTCAGATGGCGGATGGATCAAGATGGCAGGCCAGCCATCTGCAGAAGGTGAGAGCAGCTGCTGTTGATCAAGACACAGCGTTGGAGCAGATCCAGCTGGTGTGGGATCCATGCTGGGACATTGTTGACGAGCGTGCCATGGCTGCAGAGGGACGGCACCCAGGCCTGCTGCAACTGGCATCTCCAGGGGCGCGTCCACCACGAGCTCGCCTCAGGGTCCCTCTAACTGGACTGCCCTCCTCAGAAGAAGAAAAAAGAGGACTGTGTAGCTAGGGGTGTGGCTGCCAGCTGAGAGGGCAGAATTACCCACTCAGCTGCGCTGGGCTACGTAGTGGTCCACCTGCTAGTTTTGTTTTATTATTTACCAAACTGGGGAGAGTTGATTTGAACTAGGCATGCTGTTCTGTTTTTCCAAGGGGGAAGGGGGGGTTGAATGTGGTACTGGGATACCACAAGGGGTTAACCAGCATCGGCGTGATGACATAGCCGTACAGTGATGTCATCAAACCGAACCGTCTTAAGGGGAGAGTTGGCCATCTCACGGCCTCTTTCTCGGCTGGCTGAGTATACAGCAGACCTGTATTGTATATTATTTAACTTGTAATAAAGTTTGTGTTTAAGGCAGACACCACTCTCTGTGCATCATTCCAGGTTTTCACACATAACAATCCGATCACACTTGAGATGATAATCATATTTCTCTATTTTTTTTCCTTTTTTCTGGTTTATTTATGAGGTCCATGGTGGTGAACCTGCAGGAACTAAGGGTCAGCTGTGGAGAGAACAGGCTGGATTCAAAATTTCTAAAACTGATATCTGACTGAAATAACCACAGTAAAAGAGATTTGAAGAATTGTTTTATTGATTGTGATTTTTTAGCAGTTTACTTTGCAAACCAAAACAAGCTTGTCATGGGCCGAGCCAGCTTGGCTTTCCCCTTTCTTGATCTCTCTGTGGGGGTTTGGTTCTGTTGTGTATGTGCATCTTGTGTATTTCTGTAACCATAGCCACTGCCTGACTGGCAGCTGTTAGTCAGCATCAGCAATCTACTTTCTCCCACGCTGCTGACAGGCTGTCGGCCCAACTACGCCCCCTCGCTCTCCCTAGTTCCACCAGCTGTTTCCAGCCCCGGTAATTAACTTTCCCGCACCTCTCCCAGGTGTTCCCAATTTGTGTGGCCAGTGGCATTTGGATTTAAGCAGCTCCTCACTAGACAAATGGCGCTGGGTCACACTATCATTCTACATCGTGTGACCATGAGTCACTGAAGGTTTGTGCTCGCTGTTCTACTAGGAGGACTTGGATTGCTAAAGGCTGTGAGTAACTATAGCATTTCTGTGTGTGGTTGTGCCGCTACGCTGGCAGTGTTTCCTTGCGTGGCACAACTGCTACGCTTTCTCCCCGTACAGCCTAGCATCTTAGAGAACTCTGGTGTTAGCCCGAGCTGCCTTACCATTTTGTCTGGTTCTCCCTCAACTTGTGTTCAATAAATGTGTGTGTGGTAACCCCTGCGTATAAATCCTTCCCTCTTTCTCTTCCTCCATGCGCTGTGGTGAAGTGCACGGAGAGCTTATGACAAAGCTAAAGAAAAATATTGCGTGTTCACTGTTAATAGTTAGAAAAACTGCATTTCATTGAAGTAGTTTTTTGAAAATAATGATTTTTTTTGCAAGCGAGTTCTAAAAGAGACTTTCATATATTTATTACACATAGAGTGAAACATTTTAAACCTGATTTAATATTGATGATAATGATAATAGTTTTTAACGTTAAATGACAAATCATGATTTTCTAATTTACTGAGATGCACCAGTACAACTGAGATGAAGCTGAAGATGGAATCTGTTTTACTGCTGCTGAAAATCATTGAGTGTCATCATCCTACAGTACAGGACTGTGGTCTGCTTTAGACATTAAAAACTAAATGTCAGAGGTGATACTGGGGTGTCTAAATGGGTTAGGACGTGCTGAGATGGAATGCAGAAATGAGCACCTATTTTTCCACTGAAATACCCCACTCATAGCACAGCGTCTCTCCAATAGCCTCTCCTAACCAAATCCTACTGTCTGGCTTCTCGTGCCGACCCTGTTTTCACTAAATAACAGAGTGTGTCAGCGAGTCTCTGGCGCTATAACCAGGTTGCTCTGGGTAGGTGGGGCTCGTCAGACTTGGGTGTCAGTCCACCTAGGAGAAGGACCACTCTGATTTCAAATCCGGGCAGGTGGTGCCCGTTAGACTTGGCCGGCAAACTATCTAGGAGAAGGTAAACTCTGATTCCAAACCTCCGCTGCCTTGCGGCTATACCTGATTACAGGAAAGGCTTCGGGAATAAACCTCGAGGACAAATCTGGAGTGGAGCCCTAAGGCGGTTGGCAGATGCTCAGCACTACTTCCGGCAACTCCTGCAGTGGAACTGGTCCCAAACTGTATTGGCTCATCCTTTCCTTTGGACTCAGCCAGTGACACAGAGAGGGGGACACTGATGTATGGGCAGCCCACTGTCTCCATACTACCCCACTCAGACTTTTTAGCGCAAACTGGGGAGGCCACTCCAGCGGCATTACAAGATTCCGGCACAACACGGGACGAGGCAGTTACCAGTTATAAGCGCCAACTGATTGGCATAGGGAGAAGCGTCAGGGGTCTAGTCCGATGGTGGGAGAAGCCTTCGCAGCTTCACTGGGCAGCTACCGCCCGCCTCAAGCTGGGCAGCCCCCAACCAGTAAGGTGCCGCCCCACCATGGCTTGCCTGCTGTACTGGGTGCGTAGAGTTTAGGGGTCTCTCCCGACGAGCAAGCATCAATCTACACCAGGCAGTCAAAAGGAGAAACATACGAAGACTCCAGCTCTTCAATTTGCAAGCTGGAACGTTCGCACCATGTGCTCCGGACTTACCACTGATCTCCAACAAATGGATGACTCTTCCAAGACCGTCATCATCAATAAGGAACTGGCACGGCTTAACACTGATGTTGCCTTCCTTCAGGAAACTCGCCTGGCCAACAGCGGCTCTCTTAGAGAATCAGACTACACCTTTTATTGGCAGGGCCTGCCCCAGGACGAGTCCAGGCAGCATGGCGTAGGTTTTGCAGTGAGGAACTCGCTGATCGCCACCACAGAAATCCCTACAGGAGGGTCCGAAAGAATCCTTGCCCTCCACATGAAGACATCGTCGGGCTTTGTGAACATTCCTTCTGTGTATGCCCCGCCCCTCACCTCCACTCCAGAAGCCAAAGATCAGTTCTACGAGGCTCTAGAGGAAGTGCTATCTAGAATCCCCCGCTCTGAAGGCTTATTTTTGCTAGGCGACTTCAACGCTCACATCGGAGCAGACTGGCAAGTGTGGCCATCCTATCTTGGCTACTTTGGCATAGGCAGGATGAATGAGAGCGGACAGAGGCTGTTGAAATTCTGTTGTCATCACGGCCTCTGCATTACAAACTCCTACTTCAAGTGTAAAGAGCTGCGGAAGGTGTCTTGGAGACACCCCCAGTCCTGTCACTGGCACCAGCTAGATCTTGTCATCACCAGAAGAGCGGACCTCAGCAGTGTTCTTCACACGAGAAGCTAGGTTTCTAACCTTTGCTTGAAGGTTACCCTTCAAGCGACCGTGTGGGGTCATTTACGACCCCAGCCATATAATTTAATGTGCCGTCTCTTTATTTTTTATCCGAATTTTCTTTCCTAGCATGAGTTTGTCAGTCTACTAATCCTACACACTTTCATAGTTTTTTTTGCAAGGATCAACCAATTGGTGTGGCGTAGACATCGCAAACTCTTGTGGGGTCATTTATGACCCCGAAGAGAAGCACTTGTTTTTAAACATTGGTTTTATAAATTTTATTCAAATGTTCCACTTCTAATCAGTACTTTATATTGTATTGCAGTGAACCATGGCTAACAGACCTAGGATAGCAAGATTTACAGCTGCTGAAGCATTGAGACTAATACTTCAAGCCCAAAGTGATGATGAAAACAGTTCCATTGATGGAGACGAGTTGGCATCGGACAATGATGATCATATCTCTGAGATGTCAGACCATTCTGATATAGATTATATATATACAAGCCTCTCTTTGGTCTCTGGCAGATGGAAGACCAGTTTTCAAGGCCACGATGTCCAGAACTAGGTTCAAAGACATTTTAAAATACATGCGATTTGACAACAGAGCAACCAGGGCAGAGAGGCAGGCCATAGATAAGCTTGCTGCTTTCAGAGACATTTGGACAATGTTTGTGGCACAGTTACCCAAATACTACATCCCTGGTACTGATCTCTGTGTGGATGAACAGTTAGTAGCTTTCAGAGGCAGGTGCAGTTTCAGGCAATACATCCCTTCTAAACCATCCAAGTATGGCATAAAGATCTGGTGGAACTGCGATGCTGAAACATGCTACCCCTTGAAAGGAGACATATACCTAGGTAGGCAACCAGGTGAACAGCGAGAGGTTGGCCAAGGGGCAAGAGTTGTCAAAGATCTTACATCTCCATGGCGCAGAAGTGGAAGAAATGTCACTGCTGACAATTTCTTTACCTCAATCCCCCTTGCTGAAGAGCTCTTGAATGATGGGCTTACTTATGTGGGCACCATAAGGTCAAACAAACCACATGTCCCAGATGAAATAAGATAAGATAAGATAAGCCTTTATTAGTCCCACAACGGGGAAATTCCAGGATTGCAACAGCACAGGGATAGCAACACTCAGAGCAACAATCAGAAGGCAAGAAAAAAAACAAGCAAGCAAGAGCAGCTAATATACATATGTACATACTACTATATAAAATATATATATATACACACACAGACACACAGTGCAGAGCATTGTAGCTGGATGGAATAAATATATGAATATGTAAACACACAGTGCGGAGCAATGTAGCTAGATGGAATAATATGTAGATATATAAACACACAGTGCGGAGCATTGTAGCTAGATGGAATAAATATATAGATATATAAACATAAACACACCCAGTGCGGAGCATTGTAGCTAGATGGAATAATAAATGAACGCTAACAACAGGAAAGAGGAGCACAGCTCAATGTTCGGATTCCATGACCAGCTTACCCTTGTTTCCTATGTACCAGCTAGAGGAAAGGCAGTTTTGGCACTCTCATCCATGCACCATGACAACAGTGTTAGTGGTGATCAGCGAAAGCCAGACATCATCGTGCATTATAATAACACAAAGAGCAGGGTAGACAACCTTGACCACTTGGCGACAATGCACACCTCTCGACGCAAGATCAACAGATGGCCAATGGTCTTATTCTTCAACATGGTAGACATTGCAGGAATCGCTGCCTTCATTATCTGGCTCGGAAACTTCCCTGATTGGAAATCTTCAGAGGGCACCCGTAGGCGTCGTGTCTTTCTCAGAGAGCTTGGGTATGAACTAGTGAAGCCACATGTAGAGAAAAGGTCACAGGTTCCAAACCTCCATAAAGCAACTAGGGAAGCAATAGCAAGCATTGGTGTTGGTCCTGCTAACCCTGTAGAGCAGCCAGCAGTTGCTGCAGCACCTGGCAGTCGCAAGCGCTGTTCGTTTTGCCCACGCAACACTGACAGGAAAGTGTCACGTGCATGTGCTTCATGCAACAAGCCAGTGTGCCCAGAACATAGCCACAAACAAGTGGTTTGTGAAGATTGTGCTTAAAATATTACTAATAGTACATCGCTGAACCTAATTTCAAAGCTTTGTGGGAACTTGTTTTCATACCTGGGATTCTCATTTTGACAGTTACCATTTTCAGTTATTTCAGTAACCTAAAGATTTTTTATATCATGTTACACATATACAAACAAGAGGTTTGTGTGGTTTTTTGTTTTAAACACAGGCATGGTAGTTACATAGGTTGATCGAATGTGTTCTGAGTAGGATGACTTCCTTACCAGTTTTAGCATATTCCCTAGTCGGCAAGTCAGCTAATTATTTTTATTGATGTTAGCAGGATGCTAGCTCAACATAAGTCAAAATATTTCTACTCAAACATATTTTTATAATGTACGTTTTCATTTAGTGTGGCAAAAATATATTTTTCCAAGAGTGAACTGACAAGGACTGTCTAAATAAATGTAATGCTGTTCTTACAGTCTGCGTTTTGGTTATTTCTTGCAATAAAAGTATTATTAGCAAACACATTTTACATTAGATCGTTATAAAATACCTGTCTTAAATACAGGGAGTAGTTTTGGTATGATAAACCTCCAACCAGTCATTTATAATAAGGATCCCTGTACAGAGCACAGTGGGGTCATAAATGACCCCACTTGGTCATTTCAGTCCGTAAAATAGCTTGGTCGCTTGAGGGGTAAGGTCAGACTGAAGCCAAGGAAGATCCACCATGCCAAGACTAAGGGTCGCCCCCGCATCAAAACCTGTGGAACTTCCAATCCGATCAAGGCTCTGACCTTCGCTGACAGCTTTCAGAGGAAACTTACAGTCCGATATCCCAGGCGACATGGACGCCAAATGGAACCACCTTCGCGACGCCATCTATGACTCAGCCATGACCGCATTCGGAAAGAAAGAACGCAAGAATGCTGACTGGTTTGAGGCTCACTGGGATGAAATGCAGCCAGTCACAGAGGCCAAAAGAGAAGCACTGCTGGCTCACAAGCAGAACCCTTGCCCTGGCACACGCAATGCCCTTCGAGCAGCAAGGAGCAAGGCACAGCAGATTGCCCGCCGTTGCGCCAGTGAGTACTGGCAGAACTTGTGCACCAACATCCAGGTAGCTGCCAATTGTGGATATACCAAAGGAATGTATGAGGGCATCAAAACACTGCACGGTGGCGCAGTGGTTTAGCACTGTGGCAGCACAGTTTTACCCTCGGCCGGGGGATCACGGGGATCATGAGATCGTGGGTTCGATCCCAGCCCCCGACCAACAGTGAGCTGTGTGGAGTTTGCATGTTCTCCCCGTGTTGCGCGGGTTTACTCCGGGATTTCTCCGGTTTCCTCCCGCATACCAAAAACATGTAGGTTTAGGGCGCTCGCGCACGCAGCGACCAGCAGCCGGTGGCTTGTCACCAGACTGCAAAACCAAATCTACCTATGGGTACAAATAAGTAACAAAAAAAAAAAAAAAAAAAAAAAAAAAAACAGCTATCAGCCCCACAAGCATCAAAACAGCACCGCTCAAAGCCAAGACAGGTGAAGCCATCACCGACAAGAGCAAGCAACTTCAGCGTTGGGTCGAGCATTATCTTGAATTGTACTCAACCCAGAACATCATGACAGACGTTGCCCTCAACGCCTTGCCTGGCCTACCAGTCATGGAAGAGCTTGACAAAATGCCCACACTGGAAGAGCTCAGCAAAGCCATAGACTACCTCGCCTGTGGCAAGGCTCCAGGGAAAGACGGTATCCCCCCAGAAGTTCTGAAACATGGGAAAACAGCCATCTTACAACAACTATATGATCTCCTCTGCCTTTGCTGGGAGCAAGGTCACATTCCCCAAGATATGAGAGACGCCAACATAATCACGCTGTATAAGAACAAAGGCGACCGCAGTGACTGCAACAATTACCGTGGCATCTCTCTTCTGAGCATAGTTGGCAAAGTCTTCGCCTGGGTCACCCTGTTCCACCTGCAGAGCCTTGCTTTGCGAGTCTATCCTGAGTCCCAGTGTGGCTTCAGAGCCGGAAGGTCCACAGTGGATATGATCTTCTCCCTCTCTTAGCTGCAGGAGAAGTGTCGAGAGCAGCAGCAGCCATTGTTCCTTGCGTTCGTGGACCTGACCAAAGCCTTTGACTTAGTTAGTTGAAGCGGGCTCTTCCAGATCATGCAAAAGATTGGTTGTCCCCCAAAGCTCCTTGCAATCATCTCCTCCTTCTACATGGACATGCATAGTACTGTTTGCTTTGATGGATCCACCTCAGATGCCTTCCCAGTCAGCAGTGGAGTGAAGCAGGGTTGCGTTCTAGCACCGACTCTCTTTGGGATTTTTTTCTCAATGCTCCTCCACTACACCTTCGCCGACTGTCCTGAAGGTGTCTACGTCCGCAAGAGATCAGATGGAAAACTCCTCAACATCGTAAGACTTTGTGCTAAAACCAAAGTCTACGAGGTCCTCATACATGAGCTGCTGTTTGCAGATGACGCTGCTCTAGCATTGCACAGCGAGGAGGGCCTGCAGCACCTGGTCAACAAACTGTCCCACGCCTGCAAGGAGTTTGGGCTCATGATCAGCCTTAAGAAAACCAATATCATGGCGCAAGATGCTGTCTCCTCCCCTGTCATTACCATTGACAACACACAGCTGGAGGTTGTGGACACCTTCACCTACCTAGGGTCCACTGTTTCAAACACGCTCTCGCTGAACACCGAGATCAGCTCCAGAATCACCAAAGCAGCTGCTGTCATGGCCAAACTAAACAAGCGTGTGTGGAACAACAATCTGCTGAGTTTGAAAACCAAGTTACTTGTATACCAAGCTTGCGTCCTGTCCACTCTCCTGTACGGCAGCGAGTCCTGGACAGCCTATGCCAGACAGGAGAAGCAGTTAAACAGGTTCCACCTTCGTTGTCTTCGGCGCCTTATGCACATCAAGTGGCAGGACAGAGTCCCCAACACCGAGGTCCTTGACAAGCATCCCTGCATTTATCAGCCAGGGACGACTCCAGTGGCTCAGCGACATGCACCACATGGAGCCTGACTGTCTGCAGAAAGAAATCCTTTACAGAGAATTGCAGGTGGGCATCCGCTGTGTGGGCCGACCGCTGTTGCATTTTAAAGATGTCTGCAAACGCAACATGCGGTGTGCGCAGATCAACACCAATAACTGGGAGGTTACTGCCAGAGATCGAGCCACCTGGCACCACAGTGTCAAAGAGGGTGTTCTCAAGATGGAAGCAAACATGAGAATCCAGATGGCGACGAAGCGTGTGGTGAGGAAAGAACGTGCAGCATCAGCACGTGCACCATCAATCTTCATCTGCGCCAACTGCTCCAAAGACTGCCACTCAAGAATTGGGCTGTATAGTCATTCCATGCACTGCTCCAACCCTTGACGCGTTAACCATCGCCTCTTCGAGACGAGGATGCCAGAGAGAATGGTCATAAATGAAAACAGTAAACTGTGATATTTTCTACTGGTCATGTAATTAACAATATATTTTAGAGTTCAATCTAACTGGTATACATATTTAAAGTAATAAAAATTAATTTATCTATTTTTGTAGGTTTAATTTACCTTAATTTTACCTGCTGACTTTTACATGAGTTAAAATCTTATTTTATCTGGTCATGGTCCTCTTTCTGTCTGGTGAAGATTCTCAAGTAAAAAATACAATAATAAAGATAAAAATAAAGTTCTCTCTGTCAAAAATATCAGCAAAAAAAAAAACTCAACTGACACTGTCATGGTTGCTAGGTAACAGGGTAGTGTGTGGTTATGTAAACATACATCCTCCAAAGACTAGACCGTCTCATTTAACAGTCATAAATCAGCCTTTAGATGCAGCCTACCCGAACTTTGAGTCCTCTGGACTCCAGGGCCGTGGTCTATGAGGCTGCAACACCTGAATTGAGACACAGCCACAAATTTCTAACCAGGATGCACTACTTCAATACCACAATGCATCTTAAGTCAGGTCTGCGCAGAATTGCAGGAAGTCGAATGCACCCATTACAAGACACATGAGGCAGCACAAACAGTGTCATGTCACTCCAGTGTAGTGTATTTAGATTCATGGGTTTATAGGTGTTTATTGTTGGTACAAGTATTCATGTAAATATGAATATGAGTAAGAATGAAGATTTCCTTTCATTACACTCATATCTTCATAGGGCACCAGTCCAGATAATGGACAATTTTATTAACAATTCTTTATTTGTACCAATTATGAATCAGTCTCAGAAAGAAACCTTGCGAGTTCTTGTCTGCTGATAATCAAGAAGATGGACATGAAATCAAACAATAACTCCCATATGTCTTTCAATAGTTTAATAGGAAATGTCATAATAGGTTAACACATATGGTGTCATGGCGGCCGCTGGACCGTCATCATCATCATCAGCTGCGCACACACCGGCAGGTGGTAATCAGCGGGCTTTAAAAGCCAGAACCTCAGACTGCTCTGCATGGAGTCGTCTGTCGCCTTTGCCCAGCAATGCGTCGAGGATACGACCTCAAGCCAGAGCCAAAGCCAAGACATCGCGTCAAGCCACGTCAAGTAAGCAACCTCAGCACTCATCCTCTCCTAGCCTTTTCCCCTGTGCACAGGTGGACCTCCCTGGCGGCGGACTAACCTCCCCAGCTGACGGGACGCCATCTCCTCCACCTCGGAGTTCCTCCTCACCTCCGCTACGTCGAGCACCACGAGCACCACACCGCACGGGCACTCGGAGCCAGCAGGATTCTCTCTGTGGCGCCTGCAAGTAAGCATCACAAGCTTCAGGTCTCTCATCCAGCGAACAGTAGTAATTGTTTGTGCTTGTGTGTTCCAGGGTTGCCAGGTCGCCGCAGGATACGCTCAGCTCCAGTGACCAGACAGCCACGCACACACTCACTCACTCACCAAACACACATTATATTAATAAAGAATAATTGTCTTATATCTACTCGTGTCAGCGTCTGTCTCCTGGGTCCCTAACCATGTCAGTACGACTCCGTCAAGATGACCCAGCTGACAGCGCGCTGTCGCGTCACCTAAACACTCTTAGCGCCCGAGTAGATATGATTTCACATCAGCAGACAGTAATTCTAAATCAATTAACTCAGGTTAACAGCCGGCTGGACTGCCTGGAAGGACACCAGGCGTTCCCCCCGGCCACCGGGGCATCTCCAGCCCCCGTAGCCGCTCCTACTAGCCAAGCTAATCCACCATCTTTACATCGTCTTACTCCCGTGCCAACCCCCGCCCGCTTTAGCGGAAAGCTCGGGGAAGCGCGAGGTTTTTTACTTCAATGTGAGTCAGTGTTTCTCCGCATCCTGGGGGACTTTGCCACTGACCAAAGCAAAATAGGGTATATCTCCAACCTGCTGGGGGTAGGGCCTTAGACTGGGCTTATATAGTTATGGCTAAACCAAATTATCCTTTTTTGACTTACCAGCAGTTCGTGGCAGAGTTCATGGAGGTATTTGATCATACAGACCAGGGCGCGGTGTTAACCGAATGGCTGCTAAGTCTTCGGCAGGGCAGTATATCTGCCACCGATTACGCCATTGACTTCCGGATGTTAGCCGCTGAGATTGGGTGGGGGGAGCCAGCACTTTGTGGTATCTTCCTCCGTAGTCTTAGCTCTGAGTTGAAAGATGAGCTAGCGGCACGGGACAAACCAGACAGGTTAGGGGAGTTAGTTTCCCTCACCATCAGCTTGGATAGTAGGCTAAGGGAGCGAGCGGCCGAGTGGCGGACAGCTTCCCGCTCGAGTAAACCCCGCCCTCGCTCCACTAGGCCACCTCTCCTCGCTCTGCCCTCATCAAGAGGAACTTCCGGAGCAGGAAGATATGGTTATAGGGCAATCGGGAGTTTCAGCGGCTGAAAGACAGCGCTGCAGGGATCTGGGCCTATGCTTTTATTGTGGCAATGGGTCTCATGGGGTTGCTGAATGCCTGAACCGGTTGAAAGGGGAGGACCGTGGATCACAGTAGGGGGATTCACGGACGAGAATCAGAAAAAGCCCCTCACTAGTTGCCGCATACCCATTAGGCTACTCCACAAACATAAAGAACATTCCATACATGCCTTAGTTGACTCTGGAGCTGAGCAAAACTTCATCTCCAGAGACCTGGCAACCCAGATGAGCCTCAGCTGTCAACCGCTATGCCCTCCTGTCAATCTCGTCACGTTGTCCAAGACGTCACTGACATCTGTTTCCCATCAGACAGCCCCTGTGTCAATAATAGTCTCTGAGAATCACCAGGAGGAAATTCGGTTCTTGGTATTACCCATCTCCTCCTCCCCCGTCATCCTGGGGTACCCCTGGCTTTGGCTTCACAACCCCACCTTTGACTGGCAAGCTGGGAGTATTACTGCTTGGAGTTCTTTCTGTTTGAGTGCCTGCCTCCAATCTGCGGTGTGTGCTCCCTCAGTCTCGGTGCCTCCTCCTTCGACGCCTCCCCCGGACCTGTCCAAGGTACCAGAAGTCTACCACGACCTGGGGCGGTGTTCAGCAAGTCACGGGCGCTGTCCCTTCCCCCTCACCGTCCTTATGACTGTGCGATCAACCTCATGGCAAGGGCCCCTCTCCCGGCGAGCCGCCTATACAGCCTGTCCGCCCCGGAGCGGAGGCCATGGATACATATATCAAGGAATCTCTGGCTTCCGGAATTATTCGTCCTTCGTCCTCAGCTGTGGGTGCAGGTTTCTTCTTCGTGGGAAAGAAGGACGGTTCACTGCGCCCCTGCATCGACTTCCGGGGGCTCAACGAAATCACAGTTAAGGACAAATATACATTGCCATTGATGAACACAGCCTTTGAATCTCTCCAGGGGGCGTCCTGGTTTACGAAGTTGGACCTGCGGAATGCCTACCATCTGGTGCGCATCAGGGAGGGCGATGAATGGAAGACGGCTTTCCGGACCCCAAGCGGCCACTTCGAATATCTGGTGATGCCGTTTGGGTTAACCAACGCTCTGGCCATGTTCCAGCGCCTGATAAATAATGTCCTCCAGGATTTCCTCAACTCCTTCGTGTTCGTCTACCTCGATGACATCCTCATCTTCTCACGCACGTTGGAGGAGCACCAGGTGCATGTGCGACAGGTCCTGCAGTGCCTCCTGGAGAACCAGCTGTTCGTCAAGGCTGAAAAGTGCGAATTTCACACTGATAAGACCTCCTTTCTTGGGTTTATTATCGCCCGGAATCAGGTGCTCCCCGACCCGGCCAAGGTCAAGGCGGTGGTGGATTGGCCCACGCCCACTTCCAGGAAACAGCTACAGGGGTCCAAGCTGGCGTGCCATCCGGGAGTGGGCCGAACAACCGACCTTCTCCAGAGGGCCTTTTGGTGGCCAGGGTTGAGGAAGGATGTCAACAATTATGTCTGGGCCTGCGCCCAGTGCGCCACTGGGAAATCATCATCCCCCCCGGCGGGTCTTCTGCACCCTTTGCCTGTCCCTTCTCGCCCCTGGTCCCACGTGGCCATGGACTTCGTAAAAGGCCTGCCCCCCTCTGGTCATTTCACGACAGTTCTGACGATAGTGGACCGTTTTTCAAAGGCAGCTCACTTTGTGCCTCTCCGAGAGCTGCCTTCGGCGCGGGAGACAACGGACCTTCTTGTTCAACATGTGGTCCGTCTTCACGGAATCCCCGCTGACATCATATCGGATCGAGGACCACAGTTTGTATCCCAAGTCTGGAAGGCATTCTGCACAGTGCTGGGGGCCACGGCTAGTCTCTCCTCTGGGTACCACCCGCAGAGCAACGATCAGTGCGAGCGTGCCAATCAGGAGCTGGAGGCTGCGCTGCACTGTGTCATCTCCTCCTGCTCCTCTTCTTGGAGCACGTTTCTACCTTGGATCGGGTACGACCATAACACCACTGTGTCCTCTGCTACGGGGATGTCCCCTTTCAAGGCGTCCCTGGGGTTTGATCCACCACTGTTCCCTGAGGAGGAGAAGGAGGTAGTGGTTCCTTCAGTGCAGGTCCACGCCAGACGTTGTCGGTGGATCTGGTCCACCCCCCGCAGAGCCCTCCTAAGGACTACGGAATGTAACATCCAGGTGGCCAACCGCCATAGGAGACCCGCCCCGGACTATAAGGTGGGTCAGAAAGTTTGGTTGTTCACTAGGAACATCAGTGTGCCGGCCAAGAAGTGCAAGCTGACCAAGCGCTTCATCGGCGCTTATGTCATTTCTCATGTTATCAACCCTGTGTCTGTGCGTCTTGCTCTCCCCTCTTCCATGTGCATCTGCCCTAGCTTTCATGTCTCCCAGGTCAAGCCGTACATCGCCGACCCTCTGTGCCCACCCCCCACGGCTCCTGCCCCCCCCCCTCCCCGAGGATGATCGATGGCCATCCGGCCTAGGGGGTGACTGCCATCTTGGATGTCCGCCGGCGGGGTCGGGGCCTTCAGTATTTGGTGGACTGGGAGGGGTTTGGTCCTGAGCATCGCTCCTGGCTTCGCCCAGCGTTGATCCTCGACAAGCAGCTGATCCGCAATTTCCATCGGGCGCATCCAGGTAGGATTGGGCAGGTGCCTGGAGGCACCTCTAGAGGGGGGAGTACTGTCATGGCGGCCGCTGGGCCATCATCATCATCATCATCAGCTGCGCACACACCGGCAGGTGGTAATCAGCGGGCTTTAAAAGCCAGAACCTCAGACTGCTCTGCATGGAGTCGTCTGTCGCCTTTGCCCAGCAATACGTCGAGGACACGACCTCAAGCCAGAGCCAAAGCCAAGACATCGCGTCAAGCCACGTCAAGTAAGCAACCTCAGCACTCATCCTCTCCTAGCCTTTTCCCCTGTGCACAGGTGGACCTCCCTGGCGGCGGACTAACCTCCCCAGCTGACAGGACGCCATCTCCTCCACCTCGGAGTTCCTCTTCACCTCCGCTTCGTCGAGCACCACGCCGCATGGGCACTCGGAGCCAGCAGGATTCTCTCTGTGGCGCCTGCAATTAAGCATCACAAGCCTCAGGTCTCTCATCCCAGCGAACAGTAGTAATTGTTTGTGCTTGTGTGTTCCAAGGTTGCCAGGTCGCCACAGGATACGCTCAGCTCCAGTGACCAGACAGCCACGCACGCACTCACTCACTCACTCACCAAACACACATTATATTAATAAAGAATAATTGTCTTATATCTACTCGTGTCAGCGTCTGTCTCCTGGGTTCCTAACCATGTCATACGGATGATTTTAAAACAAAGAATTCAACATGTATCATGGGTATCATAGACGGTTATTGAATTACTGAGCATCACCTGTGAATCAAACATTTGTGGAATCAAATAAACCATAGTTTGACTTGGCAATATACTGGAAATTGGAAAACCATAAATAGTATTGGTTAAGAAAAGTGGATGCAATTTTATGAAGAAAATGATGAGTAAACTATTTATAAAAATGGAAAATTGGTGTTACTCAAAAAAGGAACGTAAATTAATGAAAGGACAAAAATGCATTTTGAAATTCTGATAGGAGTTGCATGAAAGTAAGTTTAAAGAACTTACACCAGGAGTATTCTGAAGAATTAAGTTAAATTAAACAACAGACCATCAATCAAGCAGAATCATTGCACCCCAGTAGGTAGCAGGTGGTCCACTGGATTCTGTTTCAATTGGACTGGTCCTGTTAGAAGACTGGCAGACAGGCTCCTTACCATGGTTATGGCCTAGTCCCAAGATCACAAAAGAGCTGGTTCTTCAGCAAGCTGGCTGCGGTCTTCTCTTATGCACTGAAGAAGGAATTGGTTTATTGTAGAAAGTCCCATCAGAAATTCCAACTGAGACAAAAACACACCACAAATCCGTTTCTTCCGATGTTTGTGGTTTAAATGAGTTGGTTTCAGCTTAACTAACTAACTAACTAACCTGCACTTATATAGCGCTTTTCTAGTCACAAAGACCACTCAAAGCGCTTTCATTAATACTAACCCTCTATTCTAAGGGCCTATAGGAAACAGATATCTAGGGACAATTTAGAACAGCCAATTAACCTAACATGCATGTTTTTGGCATGTGGGAGGAAACCGGAGAAATCCCGGAGTAAACCCATGCAACACGGGGAGAACATGCAAACTCCACACAGATCACTGTTGGTCGGGGGCTGGGATCGAACCCACGATCCCACGATCCCCACAATCCCCCGGCCAAGGGTAAACTGTGCTGCCGCAGTGCTAACCACTGCGCCACCGTGCAGCCCCACGGTGGCTTAAAAAAAAAAAAAAAACAACCAAAATCTTCTTGCAAGGTAATTTAAAGAAAAAGATTAAAATAAGGAAAAAGTGAACTTTAAAGAAAAGAAAAAAAATTCACAGAGCATGACAGGCTCTGGGCCTTACTTGGAAGATTGAAACAAAAAATGGGAGAGCAGAGAAGTCTGCTCCTTACAGCGCCCTAAAAACTGAACAAAGGGAAGATTTTTTCCGGGTGTGGCAGAATTTCACTGATTCACATGAAACCTGAGCTGGACCAATTACATTGCTTCTTTTTCCAGCAGAAGTCATAAGCTCGACCTCAAAAAAGGAAATGCAAGGGAGCTTGGAGGCCCATTGGTTATTTCAAACTTCAGGGCTTTGTGGGTCTCCCAGCAGAAAGAGGAGGGGGAGAGATATTTGATATGAGACCCCCCCTTAAGACACATATGTTACTGAATAAAGCATAAATTCCTTAAACTTTAGTGACTAAGATATTCTACTCAGTAATAAGGGAACATACAATGTCTCTACATTGTAACTGTAATTAATTTGTGATAGTAAGCATGCAAAAATTAATTTCTTCCTGAAAATAAAGCCGTACATATCAAATCATATCAAATCATATCAATAAAAACATTTGAAACCACAATTGTCCATTCCAGAGTTCAACCATGTCTTCAGTAGTGGATGCTGTCTTGAGAGAAAGAATATGAATTAATTTATTGTTCACAACTGCAGAGATTCCATTTCAGAGAGAGAAAAAAATATTAAATATTCCTACGTCATCTACCAGATGGCACTGTAAAACTCTCTGGCTGGTTAATGAGGAATCTTGACTCCCAATTCTGGATTATATCAACCATAAATCTGTCATTTGGGGTATTCCTTTGCCAAAGAGCAGAAAAAGAAGAATAACTAAGTCCTGGAGAAGAGATTAACTTATACTCTATGGCCGATGGATAGTGTTACAGCTCTGGTCCTTGGGTGATAGAAGCAGTTCATGACCAGACTTTTGAGTTGAAACAATTTTCTTCAGCAAAGAATGATTTTATGGATTGGAATCAAAATGGTTAATGCTACACCAGTGAAATCACAAGTCAGCTGTATACGTAGAAGTAAGCCAAGAGCATGTTTTAAGAAAAGATAAGGCACTTCACTCTTTTTATTAGAGATTACAGTTGCAATCAAAATTATTCAACCCCCATTGAGTTTTAGGTTTATTGGCAAAATTTTAAAATTTTTCAGGTGTTTGCAATAAACAAACTACACAAGAACAATTTAAATCGTTAAAACTAACATTGCAATGATGTTATCCAAATCCAACACTAAATCCTATTTTCAATTACTACTACAGTCTCAAAATTATTTAACCTTCTGAATAGAATTCCTCATGAGACCACACATTTGCAAATCAGGTGTGGTCTCAAGCACACCTGATGCAACCAATCAAGGGCTTCATTAGTTGAATCAGGTGTGCTTGAGATAGAACACCTCAAATACCTGGCCTGTTGACAGTGACATTTGATTGCATGTTAGCGATATGGCTAAGTCAAGAGAATTGTCCAAATAGTTCAGAGAAAAGATCAGTGCCTTACACGAACAAGAAAAAGGATGCAAAAAAAATAACAAAGGCACTGGATATTCCTAGAGATACAGTTGGAAGCATAGTTCACAAGTTCAAAGTTAAAGAAACAGTGGCTACACTACCTGGACGTGGCAGAAAGAGGAAGCTATCAGTGGCTGCCACCAGAGTCCTAAGGAGGCAGGTGGTCAAAAACCCTCGACAGACTGCAAAAGACCTGCAGCAGGACTTGGTGGCAGCAGGCACTGAGGTTTCAGTTTCCACAGTAAGGTGCATACTAAACACTGAAGGGCTCCATGGCCAAACTTCAAGACATATACCACTACTGACCCAAAAGCACAAGAAAAGTTGACTCTAATTTGCTCAAAACTATATAAATAAGTCAAAGAGGTTTGGGGATTCTGCTCTGTGGAACGATGAAACAAAACTGGAACTTTTCGGGCCTATGGATCAGCGATATTTCTGGAGTAGGAAAAAGGAAGTATACGCTGAAAAGAACACCCTGCCTCCAGTGAAGCATGGCGGTGGCTCAGTGATGCTCTGGGTCTTTTTTGCTTCCTCTAGCACCGGAAACCTGCAGTGTGTGGAGGGCAAGATCAATTCAATCAAGTATCAAGAAAAATGGCATTTTGTGTTGAATTTGGAGAAACTGCTTGTAATATTAGTTGTGTTGAGCTATTTAAATTATTTTTGTTTAATTTGTTAATTGCAAATAGCTGCTAGTTTGTACATCTTGCAAATAAATAAAATTTGCAGTGGGGGGTTGAATAATTTTGATTGCAACTGTATGTTTGCTTACCCTCAAAAGCAAACAAAAAATAAATAAGGCAAGGTGAAAATTCAGGCCAATCTCCTATTTTTATATGAAAATACAAAAACTGCCAAAAGTAAAAATGGATAAGAACAAATGATTGTTGCACTATAAATTTCACTGTTGCTACTTCAGCAAAAGTTGTGGAAATTAAAATGAAGATGCCATAAAAATGTTAAGGAATGTCAAAACAGAAGTTGTGTTTACGTGTCCCACTTTACACTGCTCTACCTAGAAACTCATAATGTTATATTAAAAAAATCAACTTACACAACCATAGAATAAGACGGGCCTATTGTTGAAAGTTATATTATCATCTGATGGGTGTGGGCTTGTGCTCGGCCCCCACCTTGTCACTCTGTTCCCTCCTCTGACTCGAAACCTCCCATCTGCTGAGGCTATAACAGTTAACATTTAATAACTATTCAGTCTATTACTACGATATTTTCATTCTTTTTCAGCAATAATTTAGTCTCGTCTTTTCTGTCCCTCCCTTGTGTTTTCTATTGCTGAATGTAAATTTACACACAGCAACCACACACATGTACAGTGCCAGGAAATCATCTCAAATTAACCTTACCAAAAATGCCTCCCAACAGTCTCAAAATAAACCAGCACTCCCCTCCATTTCCCTCTCTTTTCATACTCATCACACATAAGATAAGATAAGATAAGATAAGCCTTTATTAGTCCCACAATGGGGAAATTCCAGGATTGCAACAGCACAGGGATAGCAACACTCAGAGCAACAACCAGAAGGCAAGAAAAAAACAAGAGCAGCGAGTATACATATGTACATATTGTGGCGAAGATATTGAGCTCATATCTCCCCACAAATATGTGACTGTATGTGTATTGGTGACTCCACAAAAGAGGTCTGGACCTGCAGAGATCTACAGGAGATGACGAGTAGGTGTGAGTCTTGACCTTTGTCTCCGAGAGGATGTCCCAGGAAGATTCCCGGAACACCGTAGAACAAGAGACAATAGTGAGACATGAAAGAGTGCATTGTGACTGAGACTATGTGCCATGTAATTATATGTTTGCTTATGTAACATGTGACTGTGGGTTGTGGCCCCAGCAGAGTATAAGAACGTGGTATTCGATTGCTCAGTCTCTTTTCCTGCATAGAGATTGATAGAGCATGTGTTCACTCAATAAAGTTGACTCTGAGAAATAAACTCAGCCTCATTCTTGAACGCATTCTCTACACTGGTGACCCTACGACTAAGTATGGGTGAACTTCATACAGCAGACTCATCAGGAGCCAACCAGGACAGTGCAGCTACCACAGTCCAGCTGCCCGAATTCTGGCAGCACAGCCCACGTGCCTGGTTCAACACGGTCGAGGTGCAGTTTCACCTTCGGGGAATTTCAGCAGATGCAACGAAATTCTTCTACGTGGTAGCAAAGCTGGACAGCCTCACAGCACAGCGGGTGGAGAGCCTGACTAACCACCCACCAGAGGTCGACAAGTACGGCAAATTGAAAGCTGCGCTCATCCACGCCTTCACTCCCTCGCTGGGAGAGCGGGCAGAGAGGCCCCTGATGTTGACCGAAAGCGAAGCAGACAGCCCCGCTGACCTGATGGCGAGGATGCTGAACCAGAGAGGCGAGGATGATGACGGCTTTATCTTCGCCCATCTCTTCCTCAGGACACTACCGTCAGCGGTGAGAGTCACCCTGGCCAGCTCGCAACTGCTGACCAACCGAGATTACCATGAGCTGGGCCAGGAGGCACAACAACTCGTCGACGCCCATAGACGGCACACGGCCACGACGGCGGCAGCAGAGCTGGGCGCAAAACCCGGAGATGGCAAGGGGCCAGAGGCTACGACACCAAATGCCCTGACGTCAGCAGCGGCGGAGACCAGGAGACGCGGGGCGCACGACGCCCTCTGCTTTTATCATCGACGCTTCGCCGAGAGGGCATGCAGATGCATTCCCCCCTGCCAGTTCAAGCGCGCGGGAAACGCCAACCCCTAGAGTCGGTAGCAGCTGCTGCTCTCGGCGCAAAGACTAAGCTGCTCTACCTCACGGACGGGAAATCAGGGAGGCAGTTCCTGGTGGACACGGGCTCCCAGCTGAGTTTCGTCACACCCCTCCACGCTGATCGGTTGCCGCCTTCCAGCGGACCCCTGGTGTTGGCGGCGAACGGTTCGATGATCAAGACCTACGGGGAGAAGACCCTCCCCCCTGTCTTTCCACGGTCGGTCATTTGAGTGGACCTTCGTCGTGGCAGCAGTCAGTCATAACATGTTAGGTGCTGATTTTTTGTGCTCGAATGGTTTACTGGTTGATCTTGCTAATAGACGTCTGGTTAATGCACTCTTTTTACAGCATTTCCTGCACAGCCCGGGTGGTCCCGCCCACTGCACAGCCCAACCTCACAGCTGTGGGTGGTAAGTTTCAAGCATTGCTCACTCAGTTTCCAGCACTCACAGTCCCGACGTTTTCGGCGTCAGTGGCCAAACATGGGGTGGAGCACTTTATAACTACTACCGGTCCCCCCGTTTTTGCAAAAGCTCAGCGCTTGGACCCAGCTAAACTCGCCATAGCGCGCGAGGAATTCGCCAACCTGGAAAAACTGGGCATCATTAGACGCTCTAACAGCCCCTGGGCATCGCCACTACATATGGTCCCCAAGACCGATGGCTCGTGGCGGCCTTGCGGTGATTTCCGCAGGTTGAATAACGCTTCAGCTCACGACCGCTACCCGATCCCACACATCCAAGATTTTTCGGTACATTTGGCGGGGGCGTGTATTTTTTCTCAAATAGATTTGGTGCACGGGTACCACCCAGTTCCAGTCCGCGCTCAGGACATACCCAAAACAGCGGTAATAACTCCTTTTGGACTTTTCAAGTTTTTGCGTATGCCGTTTGGACTCAAAGGGGCTGCGCAGACGTTCCAGCGCATGATGGACGCAGTCCTACGCGACCTCCCTTTCGTGTTCTTCTACTTGGATGATATTTTGGTAGCCAGCACGTCCGAGGACGAACATGAAAGCCACCTCACAGCGGTTTTTCGGAGGCTGGCAGAGCACGGGTTAATAATTAACCCAGCGAAGTGCCAGTTTGGGGTCGCGCAGATCGATTTTTTGGGGCATCGCGTTTCACCAGAAGGAGCGGTTCCTCTGCCCGATAAAGTACGCGCAATAACGGATTTTCCCAAACCTCAAACGGTCAAAGCATTGCAAGAATTTTTGGGAATGGTCAGTTTTTACAACCGTTTCCTCCCAGGCGCAGCGCAGCTCATGCAACCCCTGTACGCAGTGCTTAAAAAGCAAAAACCCACGAATAAGATCGAGTGGTCCCCGGAGCGGGAGCGCGCATTCTCCCAGGTCAAATCAGTCCTGGCGAACACCGTTTTGCTGGCACACCCGGTGCCAACGGCACGTATGGCGCTCACCACGGACGCCTCTGATTTAGCGGTGGGGGCGGTCGTTGGACAGTTCGTGGCGGGGAGCTGGCAATCTCTCGCGTTTTTCAGTAAAACCCTGCGCGATAACGAGCGGAAGTACAGCGCTTTCGACAGGGAGCTTTTGGCCCTACATTTGGCCACCAGCTATTTCCAGTTCTGGCTAGAAGGGCGCCGCTTTACCGTGTTCGTGGACCATAAGCCATTAACTTTTGCGATGGCCAAGATTTCAGAGCCTTGGTCTGGCCAGCAACAGAGACAGCTGGCCGCGATATCAGAGTTCACCACCGATATTCAGCATGTCACGGGCAAACATAATGTGGTGGCAGACTGTCTTTCACGTGCAGTAGCGGCACCAAGCCCCATGGGGGCAGGCTCGGCAACCGTGGCCGCGGGCCAAGTCTGTGGCGCAGAAGCACTCGCAGCCCCGGTCCACGTTGGTTTAGATCACGCAGCCATGGCCGCGGAGCAGGCTGACGACGCGGATGTGCACGCGCTCCAGTCTGGACCAACAGGGTTAAGGCTGGAGCACAGGGTGCTGCAGATAGGTATGCCCCCTCTAATCTGCGATGTCTCCACCGGGCGGCCTCGTCCCGTAGTTCCGGCTGCATGGCGCCGCCGCGTTTTCAACTCAATCCACTCTCTGGTGCACCCAGGGGTGCGCCCATCGATTAAAATGGTGGGAGAAAAATTTGTTTGGCCGGGGTTGCGTAAACAGGTCAAAGAATGGGCAGCAGCTTGCGTAGCGTGCCAACGAGCCAAAATACACAAACACACTAGGGCTCCTTTAGAGCCTTTTCACATCCCGGCTAAACGTTTTGATCATGTGCATGTTGACTTGGTGGGCCCCCTCCCGTTGTCGCAGGGGTGCACACATCTTTTGATGATGGTAGATCGCACCAGGCGTTGGCCAGAAGCGGTCCCTCTAGCGTCAACTACGGCGGCTGACGTTGCACGCGCGTTTTTAACAGCTTGGGTCGCGCGTTTTGGTGTCCCGTTGGACATAACGTCCGACAGAGGTCCCCAATTCGTTTCTGAACTCTGGTCATCCATGGCCCACAGCCTGGGGGTGAAGATCCACCGCACCACCGCGTATAACCCTCAGGCTAACGGTTTGTGCGAACGCTTTCATAGGTCATTGAAAGCAGCCCTCAGAGCGTCTCTCACGGATACAAATTGGGTGGATAGACTTCCATGGGTTTTACTGGGGTTGCGTTCTGCACCTAAGGAGGATTTGCAAGCCTCCCCGGCTGAATTAGTTTTTGCTCAACCCCTCCGTTTGCCGGGGGATTTCCTCCCTGACAACCCCGCACCAAATTGCCCCCCCGCTCAGCTGTTGCAGAGCAGCACAGGATCAAACACCCTCCTTGGCCCAGTGCATCACAGTTTTCCACGCGTTTTTGTGCCAAGAGCTTTAAAGAATGCGGAGTTTGTTTTTGTTAGACATGATGCTCAAAGACCAGGTTTACGACCCCCTTACGACGGGCCTTTCAGAGTGTTAGAAACAAGAGAGAAGCAATTTTTGCTTGATTTGGGAGACAGAAAAGAGTTGATTTGCATTAACAGACTCAAACCCACTTTTGTTCTGGCTGATGAACACGTGCAGTTGGCCAGGGCCCCCCGCCGTGGCATGCCGCCGAAAAGGCATTGTTCGTTGACATCACAGAGATGTGCTAACAAGTCTGATTCACAGATGCAGGGAGCCGCTGCAGAAGGAACAAAGCCGGCTTACAGCAGATTTGGCAGGAGGTTTAAACCCAAGCAATTGGGGGATTGATTTGTGTTATGCTGTGATGTTAATGCCATACAGCTCTGATTAGATTTTGTCCCTGAATAGACGTTTGGGGGGGGGGGGGTTATGTGGCGAAGATATTGAGCTCATATCTCCCCACAAATATGTGACTGTATGTGTATTGGTCACTCCACGTCTGGTGGGACAAAAGAGGTCTGGACCTGCAGAGATCTACAGAAGATGACGAGTAGGTGTGAGTCTTGACCTTTGTCTCCGAGAGGATGTCCCAGGAAGATTCCCGGAACACCATAGAACAAGAGACAATAGTGAGACATGAAAGAGTGCATTGTGACTGAGACTATGTGCCATGTAATTATATGTTTGCTTATGTAACATGTGACTGTGGGTTGTGGCCCCAGCAGAGTATAAGAACGTGGTATTCGATTGCTCAGTCTCTTTTCCTGCATAGAGATTGATAGAGCATGTGTTCACTCAATAAAGTTGACTCTGAGAAATAAACTCAGCCTCATTCTTGAACGCATTCTCTACAATATAAACATAAATATATAGACACACGGTGCGGAGCATTGTAGCTAGATGGAATAAATATATAGATATATAAACACACAGTGCGGAGCATTGTAGCTAGATGGAATAAATATATGAATATATAAACACACACAGTGCGGAGCATTGTAGCTAGATGGAATAGATATGTAAATATATAAACACACAGTGCGGAGCATTGTAGCTAGATGGAATAAATATGTAAATATATAAACACACACACAGTGCGGAGCATTGTAGCTAGATGGAATAAATATATAAATATATAAACACACACAGTGCGGAGCATTGTAGCTAGATGGAATGAAACAGCGTATCCGTCTACTTAGTTATCCTACATGGTATGATTATGTACCCATACATATTGTCACCCTCCGTAGCTACCGGTATTTTCCTAGTTGTATACCGGAGGGGACCATTGTGTAAGTCTATTGCGTCTTTTGCATTCAATACTATTAGGTTGTCACGTCTTTTTGCTATCTCTGCAGCCCTGCTTAGGTTATACAGTCTGACAGCCGTTGGTAGGACGGACCTGCGAAACCTCTCGGTTGTGCACCTAGGATGGTGTAGTCTGCTGCTAAATGAGCTCCTTAGTGCATTCAGTGTGCATATGCATGTGGCTTTTGTAGTCTTACACCCCTTTTCTGATCGTTTTTCTTCTTGCCTTCTCTTTCTGTCTTTGTATTGCTTGTTGCTGTTTATATTTTTGTTAGATACAGTAATTCTGTATCATATGCATGTATTCTAGCCAATATCATAAATATGTTTACCCAGCCACGCTGGCTGTTCTCTCGCAAAGAAAGAAAGAAAGAAAGAAAGAAAGAAAGAAAGAAAGAAAGAAAGAAAGAAAGATCAGTTTACATGCAAATTAAAGGCAAGATAGATTGTTTCCGAACTAAAATTAAAAGTGTTCATTGGCCCATGTGCCAAGATCCAACAAGTTTCTTAAAATACTGCCATACAAATAAGATATTTCAGCAAAGTAACAGTATAGTCTAAAAGGCAATGTATATTCAAATAAATAACTAGAAAAGCACTCGGAGAGCGCAGACCTCCGCCAAGCGCCACAGTTCCCCCCATACAGTGTTTGTGTGTACGTTTTCAGATTTCTTGACCATGAAATCATATGACTAGCAATTGGATTGACAATGATAGGATTAGTGTTTCAGTAGTTATTCAGGAAAATGGCATTTTCCGTAATGGCGGCCACAGTTCCCCCCATACAGTGTTTGTGTGTACTCCTTGGCGGAGGTAAATATTGTTAAAACACTTATATAATGTAGAAGGGACCACCTTTGCTCCTACTGCATTAAGATAAAAGAGAATATTTTTTACCGACACTATCGTCAGCTAAAGTAATGATGAGCTGACATTAGAATTGAACATTAGATATAAATTCTAGCAGTGGGTGGAAAACAGAATCCCTTTAAAGAATTAGTTTCTTGTTCACGCTAGCAGTAATGAGAGCACATTAAACTGTGCAAAAGTTGTCAGATAAACAAAGGTCATTTACCTTTTCATTTTGAAGCTTTGTGGTATTTGTATGTTAGTAGAGACAAAGCCACATGTCGTGGCTGAACTCTGAGTGCTAAGCTGTGGTTGGCTGATTCTCTTTCATCTGAGAGACTGCCGAGCATGTTTGCTCAGAATGTATGTGGCTTTGGCGATCAACAGGATATGCTGCTAGTTCACAAGAAGCATCTGCAGGCTAAATTTTGAAGAAATGTTTATTGTGAGAATTTTCAGTTTTGTCTCCCTGGACATGTACTTGTATAATGTGCAAAATGTCTATTAGTAGCCACTTATGCCCAGACAAGTTTAAACCTTTCGTACAATTTTACGCACAATGCTATATGGTTAAATTGGTAACATTTGAGGTTCATATCAGTTGAAATCTTTATCTCTCTCTCTTGGTACTGTATATGGTTTGCAGACCACCAGCAGTTTAACTTGTGTTTGTTTGAGAAGATAAGGAAACAAATATGGCCAAACTGAATGTTGGTTTGTCTCTGATGAGGTGGCTTTGAGGGAAAAAAATGATCTTAAGACTATTTCACCAAGTGTGTGGTCGATTGATCTGAAGATCATTTTAGTCCCTCAGCCACCTTAAAGGAAACAAACCAACATTCAGCTTGACAATATTTGTTTCTTTATCTTCTCCATCAAATACAATTACTTTTTCACATAGGGCCAGGAGGATTAATGAATGAAATCATCATTTAAAAACTGCATTTTGTATTTACTTGGGCTATCTTTGTCTAATATTAAAAATTTGTTTGATCTGAAAAATTTAAATGTGACAAATATAAAAATGTAAGAAATCAGGAAGGGAAATACACTTTTTCACAGCACTGTACATTATGTATGTTAACTCCTTTTTTTTTAAATTGAAGCCGCTGCGAAACAACTTTTGCTTTATTTAGTTTGGCCAATTTTCACAAAATTCACGTGTTGAATGAAATAACCATAAAGATCAAATGAATGGATGTTTCCGGATTTAGTGGCAGCATATCCTTGCTTCCTTGAGACACATTTATGTGGGAACCGTAACTAAGGGCGCATTCACACAGCCACTGTTTGGTCTGGACCAAAGGACCAAAGTGTGTATTCCGTGGATAGTTTAGTTTGTTTGGCGCCATCTGAATGCGCCTGGAACTCTGGTGCAGTGCCAAGCAAGCGAGCTCTGGTCCCCCTGAAGGGGGGGGGGGTCTCAGTTCGCAGTCTGGTGCGCTTCGCTTGCCGTGTGAATGCAAATGGAGTATCCAGCGGACCAAAGAGCAGACGTGCCCCTCTGCGATTGTGTAACAACAGCAACACACAATGGCCACAGTTACATGGGCAAAATTTCTTCAATCTGATTACAATTCAGATCAGAATTTTACTGTTTACATGGATCCTGAAAAAGCTGATCTGATTAGGATGTGTGTTTCCATGTGTCACACGTTTGAACGGAATAAATCCTTTTGACATGCGCACATCAACATTTCGACATTCCAAAAATAGTAGAAGAAGAAGCAACTTCCGGTGTTAGCAAGCCCCGCTTCGTGTCGAAATGGACCTGTATTGTGTTATTCAGACTGTACTTTTGCTTCTGCTGGTCTCTGTAATGAAGCTATAAGTACATACTTCTGCATATGACAAACAGAGGGAGACAGCAGGACGATGCAGACCAGTTTTGTTTTACTCCCGCTATGTTTTCCGCTAGCTGCTGCTAAGGCAGAAATATGTCACGTCGATGTGCGGCTGGTGTACAGACATGCGCAGTAAACATACTGTATTTTCTGCCCTATGTTCGGAACAAGTGTTTTCATGTGCACCATTCCGATTAACAATCGGCATAACCCACCCCTCTCAATCGGAATGAAATTTTGATCCAAATGAGTGTGATCGGGTTAGAATATTCAGATTGGCATGTTTACATGAAGCATTTTTATTCTGATCAGGCTTTTAATCTGGTTACTTGCGTCCATGTAAACATAGCCATTGTGGTTGAGCGGTCAGAATGAGGTGTGAATCCACTGTGGAAGGATGTTTTGCAGTCTCACTTCTTGGTTCTACAAACACTGTTAGCTTATAGAACTTTCTAACATCATCTAAAAACTTATCTAAAAAGGAAGTGAGAAACCAATTACAACACATTCACAATCTTATCTACTCTGGGGTGCTGTGAAATATCAGTTGTGCTTTGATGTTTCTACGGCAGTAAATGGAACATGGATTTCTTTTTCAGTAGTTGTTCTATATAGATGAGACTGCTGCTTTAGGCTGCATTCACACCAGCATAGTCCAGGGGTTTCGGTTCAGCTCAGCTAATGGCGAGAATTTCCACACCTTCGTTTGGTTCGGTTTGCATTCACGCAGCACTTTACTCAAGCGGACCAAACTGCTTGGACAACGTCATTTATTTTTTATTTTTTATTTTACCTTTATTTAACCAGGAAAAAAACCTGTTGAGATTAAAAACCTCTTTTTCAAGGGAGTCCTGGCCAAGAGGCAGCAAAAAAAAAAAAAAATCACAAATACACTTAAAATGACATACAAATCATATAAAGCAGTTACAAATTAGTGAGGCCGTCTCAAGTGTTCTCAAACTGGATTTAAAGTCGTTCAATGAAACAAGTTCCGTTAATTTCCAGTCTTTTTGCAACATGTTCCATGTAGAGGGGGCTGAGAACATGAAAGCTCTTTTTCCCAGCTCAGTACGGGCAAATGGAACAGAAAGCAACAAATAATCATTAGAACGCAGACCATAAGAATCAACACTTCTCAGTGTGATCAAATTACAAATGTAAGGGGGCAACAGTCCAAGCATGGCCTTGTAAATAAAAATGTACCAGTGAGTCAACCTCCTGGTGGACAAAGAGGGCCATCCCACTCTAGAATACAGTTCACAGTGATGGGTCAAGGCTCTACAATTTGTAACAAACCTCAAAACAGCATGATATACAGAGTCAATCTTACTCAGACACTGAGCTGAAGCGTTCATATACAAGAGGTCTCCATAATCTAAAATAGATTAAAAAAAAGTTGCAGTAACAAGACGCTTTTTAACCTCAAAAGAAAAACAACATTTATTTCGAAATAAAAAACCCAGTTTCAGTTTAAGTTTCTTCACACCATTTTCAACATGGGGCTTAAAAGTCAGAGCGTCATCAAGCAAGATACCAAGATACTTATACGAGTGAACCACCTCAATTTCATTTCCCTCAAAAGTGGACACTGTGGGAAAAATTTGTGGACTCTTCCTAGAATTTGAAAACCACATCAGTTTAGTTTTGTCAGCATTAAGGACTAGTTTTAGCTGCAGAAGTGTGTGCTGCACCACATTAAAAGCTTTCTGCAGAGAAGCAACAGCATTAGCAGGGGAAGAGCCAAAGCAGTAAATAATTGTGTCATCAGCATAAAAATGCAAACTAGCATCAGACACATTTTGTCCTAAATCATTGATGTATATAATGAATAGGAGGGGTCCTAATACAGAACCCTGTGGCACCCCCTTGTGGACACTGACAATTTCAGAACACAAACCATCATATTTAATACATTGGGTCCTGTCACTCAAATAATTTGCGAACCAGGAGACTACATGTTCCAACAGTCCAAAACTGATGAGTCTTTGCTTTAAAACTGTGTGGTCCACAGTGTCAAAAGCCTTTGACAGATCAATGAAAAGTGCAGCACAGTGCTGCTTTTTATCAAGAGCAACAAGTATATCATTGACCACTTTTGTAGCAGCAGTAATAGTGCTGTGCTTTTTTCTAAAGCCCGATTGCAGTTTTGAAAGAAGTTCATTTGCAGTCATGCAGTTACAACAGCTGCTCATTTGTGGCGCTGTAGCCGAAACCACCACTGACCAGCAAAAAAAAATCTTGGCGAAGAATGCAGAGTATTGCTCACTTGCCAAGAATCGCATCCCATCCACCAAAACTATAAAATATAACACTACAGCCAGGCTTGTAACCATTTGTGCATTTTCAGAAGTACCCATTATACATTTTTAGAAGTAAAAATTGTTATTACCTCTTGTAAATTATCTTTAAATTATGTTTATTCAACGATGGGATGCAATTCTCGGCAAGCGAGCAATTCTCAGCATAATACCGTTCAGCCCAGGTGCTTATGCGCCACAAATTAATAAAAAATAAAACGCTTCGCTGTCTGTATAACCCCCGTGCTGCCATCATGTCGCTAAACATTTTAATAACATCGGTATTCTTGTGTGCAGCCACAAGCAGCTGAGAAATCTGGTTCTCAGACCAAATGTCTATCAGAGCCTGCATTTCCTCCTCACTACTTGAAGTCCAAGAGATTTTTTTTTTTTTTTTTTACTTTTCTCCTCAGCTTTCTCCAGTAAAAGTATTTCTTGGATCTGTGCAGGTGTCTTTATTGTATTTTCTACCCAAAATGGGGCAGAAGGACTGAGAGCTCTTCAGCTGAATCGGAATGTTGGATTTATTTATCCATGGATTCCTGCCACAGATATGAAACACATGTCAGGTTTTCAACTTTTTCAGGTGAGTGGCAACTTCGTCTGTCTGCATCTCACCCAGTCTTTTCTTGTATTTACATTGAGTTATAATGTAATCATGCTGTGCGAAAAATTCGCCTGGTGGCGTTCTGATGTGAAGGCACCTTACAGTAAACGTCACTTTCTTTGCTGAACTTTCCATCTTTCACTTTGGTTTTTTCACTATGCGTATGTGTGTGTGTGTGATCTCACATGGACTTGTGAAACATCAAACAAAGAATTTAATGTGAATTAAAACAACATAGAAGTGGAAAATTGTAACCTGAGGGATCACATGTAATATATTTTTTAAACATCCAGTGTGAAACAGACGGGATAGATGAGATTCTAGTATGTCCACTGAAGAAGAAAAATTAGCAAAGTAGTTTAGTGTCATAAACGCAAAGAATTTATGACTATTTTATTGACCTGTTCTCAGACAGCAGGTATTTATTCACATTTTCAAATCCTTTCTTGTAATTTTAAAGACACACTCCGGTGAACATAAATCCCCTATAAAAACAAATCTACATTGTCTAGAATGGCATCTTATGGCCTTTTTTTCTACAAAAAAAACTTTCATTGTCTTACAGTTTCAAGTCAACCCCCCCCCCCCCCCCCCCCGCCACAATAGGCCCAACTATACGACAAGGCAGGACTCCTTAAGGCAAGGCAGAACTTTAGTGCAAGAATGATTGGGTGCCGAAGGAAAAGTACTGTGATGTCAACGCACCGGAGAGTCGGTAGTGTCAACATAAATAGGAAACTAAATAATTAACTAACACAGGAAAGCTGGGAACTAACTAGGAACTAAACAATAACATAAGGAAGAGAAACTGAAAACAGGAAATGAAACTACAACAAGACAGGAAAAAACAAAGGAACCTTTCACAATAAGAGATGGGCTAGGAACTAAGGATAAACAAAGAATACTAATGTTAACAGAATGGCAATCATGGTGCAAAGAGTCAAAAAAAAAACAGAAAGGACCATGTCCAGATCATGACAAGTAGTTTGTTAAAAAATGCTAACTAGCCTGGAGGATAACTTCAGTTAGGCCAGGGAGTCCTGACTGGCTCAACACTACCGATGTGCCAGCACCACGTATAGTAACATCACCAAAACCATTCCATTTCAGCTCGCATTTTTGCAGGGGTGGGGCTGAAGTGAAACTTTACAGCAAAAACACAGACACGAGACATTTGCGCAATTTCGCTCTTGATATAGAGAGCCTACTGTAAGTCATGCCCCCTCTACTTCTGCATATGGGACCTTAAATCGAAAAAATTCTCCACTGAAATGAATGGCAAGAAGGAAATTATCTTTTGATCCCGATCAAATTTTGCCACAAGTTACACATATGATGCTTGTCAATTTAAAAGATAATTTTCCATGTAATTAAAATTGTTGGCTGTCATATAATAACAGAGTAATATTTAGTTTTTGCTTCAACGATTAGCAGACAACTCCCATAACCCCACATCACTAAACACAAGCATGGCGGGAGATTACTAAAACCTCACCTCCTGTTTTCTGATCGATGAAAAAAGGTTTCAAAGAGGAGAAAAACAACACAAAGGTATTGTTTTGTATTGTGAGAGCTGCAGCTGATCCAGAGGACTGTTAGTTACTTCACCCTGAGCGCTTTGAAAAAATGATGTAAGCTTCATCCATCTGTGTTTGTAGTTTTTTAACTTACGTATTTTCATAACCTTATACCTTAACAGACAACAACCTACACCGTTATTTATGTGGAAAATTAAACTTTAAATTGAAAAACATCATATGTGTAACTCGTGGCAAAACTCGATCGGGATCAAAAGATAATTTCACTCTTGCCATTCATTTTAATGGAGAATTTTTCTGATTTAAGGTCCCATATGCGGAAGTAGAGGGGGCATGACTTAGGCTCTCTATTCAATTCAATTCAACTTTTTTTATATAGCACCATTTCACAAGAACCGTCATGTCATAGCACTATCAAACTGTAGGGGAAAACTCCACCATTGCAGAGAGACCCCAGCAATCAGGCGATCCCCTGTGAGCAAGCACTTGGCAATGGTGAAGAGGAAAAACTCCCTTTTAGCAGGAAGAAACTTCCAGCAGAACCAGTCTCAGGGAGGGGCAGTCATCTGCTGCGACTGGCTGGGGGGTGAGGGGATAAAGAAGAAGAAGAAAAGAACAGACATATAGAGCACAAACAGCATGATGGGGACTCAATCTATGGGAGAGAACAAACGGATGTTAACGACCAGCAAAAATATTTCATTGAGAGTGAAGAAAGGAGTGAAGCCCAGTGCATTGTTGGAGGTCCCCCGGGTGTCTAAACCTATTAGCAGCCTAACTAAGGGAGAGTTCAGTGTCAAGGTCTTGTAAATCATAAATAAACATGTTACAGACATGTTAGCAAGAAAAAAAACCCTCAATTTTTGGCAGAATGTCACTTTAAATACTCATTAAATAGTTGATTTTCCTTAATTGTCATGTACGCCCCTCCGGGGCAAAGACAGACCCAAGCGCTTGACTGCAGTGAGACATTTATTGACAGACAAAAACATAAACAGTCCAAAGATAAACTGTACAGGCAACAATGCAACAGGAGAACTTACACTGATGAGGCTTCTCCAGAGTGAAGCACGCTCTGGAGGGAAAGGAGGGGGAGGCTGACTGTAAGGAATAGTCCAGTCCAAACACTGTCATGACTGCCACGGGGACAGAGAGGAAAGGCAGAGTTTAAATACATGAAAAGCAATGAGTAACAGGTGTGGGAGCCAAGCTGGCAGGTACAAATTGCCTAACTGCTCCCAGCTGATGGGAGAGCAGCTAGAGTGAGAGGGGAAAATAGCAAGTGTCCAAAAATACAATCACTCACAGCTGATGGACTGAAAACAGACTGTGAGTGAACGATGAGTGTGTCTGGGAAGGGAGGAAAGGGCTCGTGTTGTAGTGACCCAGCACGCTGCGGACGGATATTATCTCACACTCATCAGGGCTGGAGGAAATGGAGGACAATTTACATACGGACAGAGAGCACCAGGGGGAAATCAGACGGGACTGTTATGTATGCGTCCTCGGCGAGGACATCCGGGCCGGGCGCCAGCTGATGTCATGCTAATGATTTGTATTGACTGATGTGTATTAGATGACAATCACTATGCTAATGTGCTGTGCATTCTCTCTGTCTGTTTAACGTGTATAAAAGAGCTTGTGACACATGCCTGAGCAACGCAGTAGCTCACTGAGCTACAAAGCGTGTTTCATTATGTTGGAGGAAATACAACCTTGCACCCTTCCAGCTCGTCGCATCTCGCCTGTTCTATTACCTCCACATTGGTGACCCTGGACGTGCATGGTGCTTCTCTCGACTATGCCATTTTCTCCACACTGGTGACCTGACGAGAGAGAATGAGCGTCTACTCTTTCTCACTGCGCTGTGGATTCCAGAGTACCAGAGAACGCCTGCATCCTCTTCATCCACACTGGAGCACGCTCTCCAGAACAGGCAGCACTGGGACCGACACGCACCATGAACGGCGACACGAGCGAACCAAAGGAAACAGCATGAACGGGAAAGATCATCGGCACCGTCTGCGTTGATTTCCATCAAACTCCCCGACCCCGACTCACCTCCCAACAGTGGACTTTCTGCACACAGAAGCCTTGCGCGCACACCGCAGGATTACGAGAACAGTGCAGCTTCCGGCTATGTGGTCATTGCGCCAGGCGTGCGCCATGCACCAGGGACAAACCAGCTCCACAGACTTATACATTGTCCTCCGCTGCTGCACATGCCCGTGAAACACAGCCATTCGCCATACTCGGAACCTTTAGGGCTGCTCATGCACCTGAAGCAGACATGCAGCCCGCACACGGGATTTTATATAGGTTTCTCAGCCACGGCGCACAACGGAAATTTAGCCAGTTGCTTTCCCCAATGACTTTACGGCTGCTCCCGCACCTAAAACCAAACCGCCAAGTCCCTCACACAGCTTCAGTTTTTTTTCACAGCCGCTACACATCCTTGGGGAATTTGGCCGTTCGCCTTCCCCACACCCTCGCAGGACTGAGCTGCACGAGGAGTCAGAGACTTAATTTTTTTTTTTGCACAGCCACTGCGGATCACCGCCAGGTTTATCGGGAAAGTCCCTCACCATGGCGGATCCACACGCAATTTTTGCGCGGCCCAGACACCTTTGACGTCCCAGGCCGGCGCTCACTTTTTCCCATCCACCTCCCCCTCCTCCTCCACATCATTCCTCCCGCACCTCAAAGCCGGCCGATCGCCGGTTTGTTCCATTACGCACGACGCACACCAGCCCCGTGCCACGTGCGAGCTGATGTCATGCTAATGATTTGTATTGACTGATGTGTATTCGATGACAATCACTATGCTAATGTGCCATGCATTCTCTCTGTCTGTATAACGTGTATAAAAGAGCTTGTTACACATGCCTGAGCAATGCAGTAGCTCACTGAACTACAAAGCATGTTTCATTATGTTGGAGAAAATAAAACCTGGTACCCTTCCAGCTCAATGCATCTTGCCTGTTCTATTACCTCCACAGTGTCACCAAAACAATGTGACAAACTCACAAGAAAATAATAATAGACAGAAAAATACTCAAAACTACAAAGGGAGTCTGAGCGCTGTGAACAAACGCTGAGACACATGACATTAATTACACTATGCAGCACTTTTTTCTTGTTTATTTCCCAGTTGCTTATGCAAATGGAACTTATTTTCTTTTCAAACTTTGCAGTCCATCCATCTTCTTCCGCTTAATCCTTGTCGGGTTGCGGGAGGGCTGGAGCCTATCCCAGCATCTTTGGGCGAGAGGCAGGGTACACCCTGGACAGATCGCCAGTCCATCGCAGGGAGACAGACAACGATTCACTCTCACAGTCATATCTAAGGACAATTTAGAATCCCCAGTTTGATGCCAGTTGACCATTGCATGTTTGAGGAAAACAGAGAAATCCTGGAGTAAACCCACGCAGACACGGGGAGAACATGCAAACTCCACACAGACCACTGTTGGTCAGGGGCTGGAATCGAACCCAGGATCCCCCGGCCAAGGGTGAGTTGCTGTGCTGCCGCAGTGCTAACCACTCTGCCACCTCGCTGCCCTACATTGCAGTCATCTTAGAAATTAGTCACTCCCAGGCATTTTTGAACAACTTTAATGCAAATGCATGTCAATTTTGATTGATATGTTGCTTTAGTCAAACCTTATGTAAATGAAAATGTTCAAATTTGCCAGTCATTACACAGAACAGATTCATTTCTAGGTTGTAAGTCACAAAAGCAAAGTTTGAAGGGAGTATTGGTCATGTTCTATACTTTACACTACAAAGATTTCAGAAAAAACAAAAATATTTGTGTTACTTTTTTCAGGTTAAATAAAAAAAAGACAGACTTGAATTTTAAATTTTACAAAAAGGTAACAAAAACAGAAGAATGACAATAGTAGTTACTGCTCTTGGCTTCAGTTGAGTACATGAAGTATTGCAGGCGCTGATGTTTTTAGACAGTGTTGATAAGACCTCTAGTGCTACCAACTGGTAAGTACATTAATTTCCACTTACTGTCATGGAGTTGTTTTTACTCACTAATCAATGTATGCATTGAGTTATATGAGAAAACAAGGTATAAAAAAAACAGGTGTAATCTACTTCACTTATTCTCAGATTTATTTCTGGAGAGTATAGCATTAACCAAGAATCACAAGGCCTTAATTACTGCAAAGCATGGAGGGTGATGTTTTGCTCTCTGCTGATGATGGTTCTGGGTGAGCACATCGTCATCTTGGCACATTCTACTCTTTGGCTGTTGTGTAACTGCCTCATCAGGTAATCAAATGCAGCTGGTGAATTGTCCATGCTCAGCTGATTGTTTGAGTGAGCATCTTCTTAAGGAGTGCCCAGTTGACAGCCCGACATGGGATCATCAAGTTCATGAACCTCCTCCATTTGACTGAAGATATCAGTAAGCTATCGCAGCCCATCTATTTGAGTCCTGCTCCCTTGCTCAACACCATATCCCTGTAATTATTAGGTTACTCCAGCTGAAGCCTCCAGAATAATCCCTGGACATTCTCAAGTTCATGCTAACCTCTGAGTCTCAGGAATTCCCTGCCTTCTTGCTCTCTTGTGAATCTGGATCCCTGTGGTTCTCTCTGTGTGGACCCTCAACTCCAACAGGCTTCTAAGTCACCCTTCAGCCACCCCAGACAAGACTGTGTTGCAAAATCCTATCCCTTACTCACCAGTGCCTCTGGTCCCTCCATGGTTCATAGCTGTCAGGTTGAAATCCTCCCTTGTTTACCACTGCTCTAACTCCACTGCCAGACTTCTCTGTTTTCAACTAAGCCCACATCATATATTGACTCCATAATTGTCTTCACCTATTATTCTGACCACTCATCCAGCTCTCTCCATGCGTCCTACAGGTGTCTCTTCTTCCATTCACTGTGTAGTGCTTAGAATATGCAATATTTTCAACTTTAAAATATTCAAGAAATACATAAAAACATAATTATGGTGTAAAGAAATATCTCTTTGTGCTGTCATGCCAAACATGATCATTTTTGATTTTTGCCAGGCTGATAAAGTGATAATTACTACTCTACACCAGCAGGGTGAGTATAGAGCCAGTTTTTAGCTCAGAGTTAAAAATCTTATGTTGTACATTGATTACATTAATTTCTAGAGGAGAGCAGAACAAGTAATGACACCAGTTAACTACCGGTTCACTTGGAGTAGACAAAATTTAAGAAGTTTTCATGGGTCATCAGTTAAAAAAAAAAAAAAAAAAACTTTATCAAATTCAGGTGGGACTAGTGCATGATGTTTTTCACTACTGCCATCTTGGGGGTATTCCAGAAATCAGGTTTAGTGGCTTATCTGGGTAAGTTAACTCAGAGTTTGTGGAATCTCTGAGTTTTTGGTTCCAATGTTTGTAACTGTGGTAACAAAGGCTATGAACATAACCTGCTCCTGACTAGGTTATGTTTGGGGTATCTTTAGAATATTTAAACTTAAAGAGGAATCATATCCACAAACAGTAGCGTGAATGCAGAGAATCAGATAACTTGTCACTCAAAATCACCTATAATAAAAACAAATCATCACTAATTTGTTTTTAAAGCACCTTGTTAATTTCTTGAACAAATATTAGTGATGGCCACATGAAGCTTTCTAGAGGACTTGAGGCCTTTCATCAAAATGGTTCATATAGACGAGGCCTCGTGAAACTTCATTTTCTCTACTAGGCCATGTCGTCGACAAAAAGTATACAACATGCAGATTTTTGCACGGTCATTATTGGTTTAATGTTTTTTTTATTTCAATAAATGCACTGTCTTTTAAGAGATATCAATGATCATAAGGGAAAAAAGAAATAATAAAACTTGGGTGACTACAGTGAATGTGCTTATGGTACTTATCCATTTTTATTAAGAAATAACTTTTCAACAGTCTTTGGACTAAGGCAATTTCTTTTTTTTTTTTATTATTTCTCCAGCTTTGGAGAATACTCTCTCAGAGCACAGAGGATGTAGGTGTGCAAAGGAAGGCTACTGCAAATTTGTACAGTGTAGGGTAGACAAGTTTCTCTCTCTCCCAGTACATTCACCTCTGTCCTTATTGTCATTCAGGGCACAATAGTGCCTCAGCAAAATGATGTGTTATTGTTGTATCCAAGGTCTTTGACACACAACAGCCACTTCACCGTGCGCTAGTTGCCCAAACCTGCACCTGCTCACCAGACAGCGGAGTCCGGCTCATCCAGCCACATCACTGTCCGTACAGGGTGCCCGACATGCGTCCATCTTCAGGAAAATGATTCATTTTCCTTCAGAAGTTAATTAGATTAAGTTTTCTCCTCATTGCCAATTGTTACAGATGTGGTCAAAATTGTTGGTACCCATCTGTTAATGAAAGAAAAACCCACAATGGTCACAGAAATAACTTGAATCTGACAAAAGTGGTAATAAATAAAAATTTGATGAAAATTAACCAATGAAAATCAGACAATGCTTTTGAATTGTGGTTCAACAGAATTATTTTAAAAAACAAACTCATGAAACAGGCCTGGACAAAAATGATGGTACCCCTAGAAAAGATTGAAAATAATGTGACCATAGGGATATGTTCAAACAAGATGTGTCCTCTAATTAACATCACAGGTGTCTACAAACTTGTAATCAGTCAGTCAGCCTATTTAAAAAGTGACAAGTAGTCACTGTGCTGTTTGTTGACATGGTGTGTACCACACTAAACATGGACCAGAGGAAGCAAAGGAGAGAGTTGTCTCAGGAGATTAGAAAGAAAATTATAGACAAGCATGTTAAAGGTAAAGACTATAAGACCATCTCAAAGCAGCTTGATGTTCCTGTGACTACAGTTGCACATATTATTCAGAATGTAAGATCCACGAGACTGTAGCCAACCTCCCTGGACGTGGCCGTAGGAGGAGACGGATAATATGAATGGTAACAAAAGAGCCCAGAACAACCTCTAAACACATTCATGGTGAACTCCAAGGTCAAGGTACATCAGTGTCAGATCGCACCATCTGTCATTGTTTGAGCCAAAGTGGACTTCATGGGAGACGACCAAAGAGGACACCACTGTTGGAAACAAATCATAAAAAAGCCAGACTGGAATTTGCCAAACTGCATGTTGACAAGCCACAAAGCTTCTGGGAGAATGTCCTATGGACAGACAAGACAAAACTAGAACTTTTTGGCAAGGCACATCAGCTCTGTTCACAGACACAAAAATGAGGCATACCAAGAAAAGAACACTGTCCCTACTGTGAAACATGGAGGAGGTTCTGTTAAGTTCTGGGGCTGCTTTGCAGCATCTGGCGCAGGGTGTCTTGAATCTCTGCAGAGTACAGTGAAATCTCAAGACTATCAAGGTATTCTAGAGAAAAATGTGCTGCCCAGTGTCAGACAGCTTGGTCTCAGTTGTAGGTCATGGGTCTTGCAACAGGATAATGACCCAAAACACACAGCTAAAAACACCCAAGAATGGCTAAGAGCGAAACATTGGACTATTCTAAAGTGGCCTTCTATGAGCCCTGATCTAAATCCTATTGAACATCTGTGGAAGGAGCTGAAACATGCCATCTGGAGAAGGCACCCTTCAAACCTGAGACAACTGGAGCAGTTTGCTCATGAGGAGTGGGCCAAAATACCTGCTGAGAGGTGCAGAAGTCTCATTACAGTTACAGAAATCGTTTGATTGCAGTGATTGCCTCAAAAGGTTGTGCAACAAAATATTAACGGTACCATCATTTTTGTCCAGGCCTGTTTCATGAGTTTGTTTTTTAAAATAATTCTCTTGAACCACAATTCAAAAGTATTGTCTGATTTTCAATGGTTAATTTTCATAGAATTTTTATTTATTACCACTTTTGTCAGATTCAAGGTATTTCTGTGACCATTGTGTGTTTTTCTTTCATTAACAGAGGGGTACCAATAATTTTGTCCACGTCTGTAGATGGTGATCAACATTGGTTTTCCATGTCTTTTCTTGCCAGGTTTGCATAATTATCCAAACAAGAAATCACTGTTGTACACTGAACCTGCAACGTTTGCTCCTCGGTCACTGGCTCAGTTGTCTAGCTGCTCAGTTACTGGCCCAGAACTATCACATAATGACATTAAAGCCTATATCAGTGCATTAGTTTGGGCATTCACTGGGCTGTGCTGTTCATATTGCATCCAGTCAGAGATGAAGCTGATATACTGTGTATCCCTGTCTGCAACAGAGCCATCTGACCTGGGAGCGAATGCTGAGTGAACCAGAAAGTCTGTTTGTGGCGAGGCTGGAGCCCAAGGCAACACCCTCCTGCCCCTATGTATTTGGCTGTTGTAGGGATGCGTCCTTGATTGCAAGGGTCATATGCTGTATCCCACACCTCGAAGAGAAGGAGCCACTAACAAAAACTAAGTATTAAAGGACACACAGAAGAGCCCCACAGTGATGGAAATTTCCTTGTATGTTGATAGAAGACCAGGTGGAAAGCTCGGTCAAAGACCAATAAAAAAATTAAACCTATTTGACCCTGTCCACACTGGCAGAGGGTAAGGGTCAGGTTCGAGGAGAGCAGTACTGGAGAAGATTTCCAAACATGGGTAGAATCTTTAAATGTTATGATACAGCCTGAGGGAGACCTGGATGAAGTTATTTAGTAGCTAGACAAGACTCCTGAACACACAGGCAGCTGTGGCAGGTTTAAAATATTGCGAAAATGTATACTGCTCAAAAAAATAAAGGGAACACTTTGAAAACACATCAGATTTTAATCGGAAAAAATAAGGTGGATATCAAAATTGTGACAGGCTAGTCCAGCTTATTCAGATTAAAGGAACACTTTTTAATCTGAGTAAGCTGGACTAGCCTGCCACAATTTCGATATCCAGCTTATTTTTTCCCATTAAAATCTGATGTGTTTTCTAGGTGTTCCCTTTATTTTTTTGAGCAGTATATATTTGTGAATGTGACCTTTAAATTTGTGTATTTCATTATTTCATGCTCAAATAATGGTCATAGTGCTACAGCCTCATAGTAGATGTACATAACTGAGAAAGAAAATTCTGTGATAACCCTGGGTGTCTGAGGATGACGCGTAGTGTTTTATAAACAGGAGCAAGCTTACATATTTGTGAGCACAAATGGACACCACTCTGCTTCACGCTGGTGAAATTCACCTCAGAGGGAAAAAGTCATGTTCTGACACAGGTCTACATGGTGGGAGTTTTGGTCAGTGGAAAAGGAGCTTTTGTAAGAAACTTTTGTCACTAAAACCCAAGTTTCCAAAGGTTATACACAGTAGATTTAATTCCTTGCGAATCAAGCATATTTCCCTAAAGGTAACCTTTTTAGCTCAAGCCATCTCTTCCCTTTTACATGTTGGCATTTACCTCCAAGTTTTGTTTTCTTCACAGAATATTCTTTCATCTTCATCAAACACATTCAGCCTTAAGCATCATGGTTGCCATTTGTCCTTCAAGATCCATTCAGTGTCATATTTCATCACAATCATCTTTTAAAAAATTAAGTACAAAAGCAGACATTAAAAATCTCCAATTCCTCTCAACATGGCTTCATACAAACACACAGTACAAACAGTAACCAAACAATAAAAAAGCATCACACAAACACACACATTCAGACATTATGTTCACTAGCATTCTTAAAGATGCCACAAAAACACTGCAGCTGATACCTACATTTTTTTCTTTTTTTAAATATCAGAGAAATTTAAAGACTTACATCAGAAAATGAAAATCCAGACTTAAAATAAACAAGACAATAGAAAAAATAAATACATAAGTAAAAAATACAAATACATACTGTACATCACAACCCATAGATTGAAATTCATTCATCTTCTTCCACTTAATCCTTTTCGGGTTGCGGTGGGGCTGGAGCCTATCCCAGCATCTTTGGGCAAGAGGCAGGGTACACCCTGGACAGATCGCCAGTCCATTGCAGGACCAACACAACGAGACAGACAACCATTCACTCTCACAGTCATACTTAAGGGCAATTTAGAATCCCCAGTTTGATGCCAGTTAACCTAACTTGCATGTTTTTGGCATGTGGGAGGAAACCGGAGAAATCCCGGAGTAAACCCACGCAGACACGGGGAGAACATGCAAACTCCGCACAGATCACTGTTGGTCGGGGGCAGGGATCGAACCCAGGATCCCCCGGCCAAGAGTGAGTTACTGTGCTGCCTCAATGCTAACCACTCCGCTACCGCGCCGCCCATAGATTGAAATTTACATTCAAAATCAACTCCCTTGTTTAGTTTCAAGGCTCAAACTTTTGCCTTTTCAGGAAATTTCAAACCCAAACTACAGACGTTTAAATTAATGAGTTAATTAAGTTCTATAAGATAAATGATGAACCCCAGATCAGAATCATACTCAAAGCAAATTAATTAACTGAACTTTTATGAGAGAGCCAGCAAACAAATGCACTTAGACCAAATCAGCTCATTGATGCAATGCAGTAATTACTGGTTCAACTGATCCCCCACCAAACTATCGGCTCCATCACCTAAAACAAATGTTTATTTGGTCGATGTTTAAAAAACTGGTCCTTATTTGTTCCCTTACAGTCATCCAGGCCACACCATTCAGCATCAGATTCCAATCAATCAAACATCCTAAAATTAGTATTTAAAAAATTATGGCATTTATTGGTTTGCAATTATCAATTTCTGCTGATGTCTTGTTTTGGTGTTTGGAGAATATGAAAACATTTGTTTATTCATTTGTTGCTGTAAACAGGTCTTGGATTATTGCTAAATTAGCCTGTGTGGTCTGGGATTTTTTTTTTTTTTTTCCTGCTGGTGTAACCTAATGGAATGGTGTGGGGTTTTTTTTAATTTTTTTTGTTATCTCAACAATGTGCTCCAGCATGACAGAAAAATCACTTTGTGGAGACTGTAAATAACGAGACTGATTCATGTAGCAGATGACTTCATTCACTCTCTCATCAGTCATACACAGCAAAAGCATGTCTCAATACATCATGGGTTCTCCTTTTATACCAACCGCTCATCTCACATTTGCATGACATTTCACATCACAATACATTCATCCTTTCTCCCCCCAACTCCTCCTTCCTGCTATCTCACCATGATCTCCCTAGCTATTGTTCTCCTCTGTTTACCATCTGCATCCAGTCTGAGATGATTAACCCAGTCTCTCCCCCCCCCCCCCAGAATCTCAGACAGAGTTTCAGTCCTCATGTCCTTTTGGCTTCAGTCTCCTCCCATATCTGCTGTAACAGGGGTTTACCGCCTCTGCAGCGCTGCTGTGCCGGCGGGGGGTTCCTGGGGGTGTGTCTGTCTGCGGGTGGGCCATGGCGAGGGGGGAGGAAACTTCAATTTGCCCGTGTGGCTGCTCTGATGAATCGTTTACCTGGGGAGTTCTCAGTGGGGGTCTTCCACACCGAGGGGCCCGAGCCAACAGCACTTGCTCGTCCGCCACTACAAAGGCGGGCTTAAGTCTGTCTATGCATATTTTCTTTCGACGACCCCCCAAGTCTAACAAAAAATGTTTGTCCCCTGTTTCCAGCACTCTGAATGGGCCATTGTAGGGTGGGCGCAATGGAGGGCGGTGGGCATCATGCCTGACAAACACGAACGCCGCGTTCTTCAAAGTTTTCGACACAAAAGCGCATGGAAAACAGTGGTGGGCCCGGCAGCGTGCCTGTGTCTGCATTATGCTGCAAACGCTAAGACGGGCAGCTGTCCGGCGCGGGATTATCTGGCAAAAATTCCCCGGGCAGCCGCAGTGGCTGAGAAAAAACAAGTTCTGCCAGGGAAGCCTCCAAATCCTCTTTTGGTGCGGAAAGCAACCCCAATAAAACCCACGGCAACTGGTCTACCCAATTTGCATCCGTCAGCGAAGCCCTGAGCGCTGCTTTCAGTGACCTATGGAAACGCTTGCATAACCCATTGGCCTGTGGGTTGTAGGTGGTTGTGCGATGAATTGCAACACCCAGGCTGTGGGCCATCGCGGACCAGAGGTCGGAAACAAACTGAGGGCCCCTATCGGACGTGATGTCTGACGGGATTCCAAAACGTGCCACCCATGTCGTCAAAAAAGCGCGCGCCACGTCCGTGGACATGGTTGCCACCAGCGGGACTGCTTCTGGCCAGCGTGTGGTGCGGTCCCTCACTGTCAGAAGGTGCGTGCACCCCTGCGATGGCGAGAGGGGGCCCACGAGGTCCATGTGAACATGGTCGAACCTCTTAGCCGGTATCCTAAACGGCTCCAAAGGAGCCTTCGTGTGTCTGTGTACTTTGGCTCGTTGGCACGTTACGCAGGCTGCAGCCCACTCTTTCACTTGTTTGCGCATGGCCTGGCCACATGAACTTCGCTCCCACCATTTTGACTGACGCGCGCACTCCTGGGTGCGCCAGGGCGTGAACTGACTCAAACACGCGGCGGCGCCACGCAACTATTTCCACTGGGTGCGGGCGTCCCGTGGAGACGTCGCAGATTAGGGGGGGCTTGCCGTCTTGCAGTACTCTGCTCTCCAGCCTTAACCCTGTTGGTCCAGACTGGAGCGCGCACCCGTCTGTATCGCTAACCTGCTCTGCAGCCATGGCTGTATAATCTATCCCCACGCAGACCGGGGCCACTACTGCGCGCCAGAGGCAGTCCGCCACCACATTCAGTTTACCCAACACATGCTGAATATCGGTCGTAAACTCCGAGATCGTGGCCAGCTGTCTCTGCTGCCGGCCCGACCATGGTTCCGAAACCTTGGTCATCGCGAACGTCAGCGGCATGTGGTCCACAAACGCGGTGAAGCTGCGCCCTTCCAGCCAGAACTGGAAGTGGTGTATGGCCAGGTGGAGAGCCAGCAACTCTCTGTCGAACACGCTGTATTTACGCTCACTGTCGCACAAAGCCCTGCTGAAAAAAACGAGCGGCTGCCAAGAACCGGCGACACGTTGCTCCACGACGGCCCCTATGGCCACGTCCGAGGCATCGGTAGTGAGCGCTATCCGGGCCGCCGGCTCTGGGTGCGCCAATAGTGCGGCGTTTGCCAGGGCTGTTTTAACCTCAGAGAATGCCTGCTCTCGCTCCGGAGTCCATTCGACTCTATCAACAGGGTTTCCGTCTCTTGAGCGCGGCGTGCAATGACTGCATGAGTTGAGCTGCACGGGGGAGGAACTGGTTATAAAAGCTAACCATCCCCAAAAATTCTTGCAGTGCCCTGACCGTCTGAGGCCGGGGAAAATTCGCCACGGCGCGCACTTTGTCGGGCAAGGGTATCACTCCCTCCGGTGAGAAGTGGTGCCCCAAAAAATCAATCCCCGTCACGCCAAACTGGCATTTCGCCGGGTTGATTATTAACCCGTGCTCCTCCAACCTCCGGAAAACCATCGTGAGGTGGGTTACGTGTTCGTCCTCGAACACACTGGCCACCAGGATATCATCCAGGTAGACGAACACAAACGGGAGATCGCGCAACACCGCATCCATCATGCGTTGGGATGTCTGTGCCACTCCTTTTAATCTGAAGGGCATGTGTAAAAACTCAAACAAGCCAAACGGAGTTATTACCGCTGTTTTGGGTATGTCCTCCACGCGCACTGGGACCTGGTGGTAACCGCAGACTAGGTCTATTTTAGAAAAAATGCGTGCTCCAGCGAGGTGAACGGAAAAATCCTGAATATGGGGACTCGGGTAGCGGTCGTGAGCTGTGGTGTTATTCAATCTGCGGAAATCACCGCACAGTTGCCACGACCCCTCAGCCTTAGGGACCGTGTGTAGCGGGGATGCCCATGGGCTGTTCGATCGCCTGATGATGCCCAACCTTTCCAGGTTGGAAAACTCCTTGCGCGCTATGGCCAGTTTAGCTGCGTCCAAGCGCCGAGGCCGTGCGAAAACGGGCGGCCCAGTGGTGGTGATAAAGTGTTCCACCCCATGTTTAGTGATGGCCACCAAAAACGTCGGGACTGTGAGTGCTGGGAACTGAGTGAGCAGTGTGTGGAACTTACCACCTGGAGCTGTGACGTTGGCTTGTGTTACTGGCCCGGCCCCTCGAGCTGTACAGGGGAGAGAGTCAAAAGACAGTGCATTAACCAGGCGCCTGTTAGCCACATCAACTAGTAACCCATGTGCACACAGAAAATCAGCTCCCAGGATTGGGAAACTCAGTGCCGCTATGACAAAAGTCCACTCGTACATACGGCCGTGTAGGGATAAAGTCAGTGTTCTCTCACCAAAAGTCTTAATGTCCGAGCCGTTTACTGCTGCCAGCCCGGGGCTTGTCCTGCCAGCCGGTCGGCGTAGGACGGCAGGATGATGCTCTTCTGGGCTCTCGTGTCTCCCGTGAAGTGCCTCCCTGAGCGCGAGTCCATCACGTAGAGCAGCTTGTTCTCTTCACCGGCGGTCGCAGCTGCTACCGACTGCCAGCCTTGCCGTTTCCCGAGCGCTTGAATTGGCACGGTGGCGCACATCTGCATGCGTTCTCTCTGAAACGGCGGTGGTAGAAGCAGAGCGTGTCTCTCTGGCGCTCCCTGGCCCCCGCTGCCGCTACCATCGGTGGCTCCTCGCCTCTGCTGGTCGTCTCGCTGTGTTCCGACGCCGCCGCGTTCACTGTGAGGGCTCTGGTGATGAGGATGATCCGATCTGCCTCCTGGACTAGCGCACGGTAGTCAAGCGCGGCCAGCAACGGCGAATTGGCAAGAACCGCTCTCGCCTCTGTTGGGAGGTTCCGGAGGAAAAGGTGGGCAAACAGAAAATGCCCGTCGTCCGTGCCCATTAACACCAACATCTTCTCCATCAGTTTGACCGCAGAACCATCTCCTAACTCGGAGCACCTCAGGAGCCTCTCTGCTCTCTCACAGTCCGAGAGCGTGTAGCGCCGGGTCAGCGCAGCCTTGAGAGCCTCGTATTTGTCGTGGGCTGGAGGCTGTTCGAGCAGGCTCGCTACTTGCTGAGACGTGCGAGCGTCCAGCGCTGCGACCACATAGTAATATTTGGTGTCGTCTGCCATTATTCCCCGGAGGGCAAACTGAGCCTCGGTGTGGTGGAATCAAGAGCACGGGTTTTGCAGCCAAAAGTCCGGTAGTTTGACCGAAATAGCGCACGTGTCGCTGGGGCTTCCCGTCCGGGCCGACTCCGGGGTCCTTGCCTCGTGTTCCATAATTCGTCAAAGGGTCACCAGTGTGGAGAGTGTAAATAACGAGACTGATTCATGTAGCAGATGACTTCATTCACTCTCCCATCAGTCATACACAGAAAAAGCATGTCTCAATACACCATGGGTTCTCCTTTTATACCAACCGCTCATCTCACATTTGCATGACATCTCACATCACAATACATTCATCCTTTCTCCCCCCAACTCCTCCTTCCTGCTATCTCACCATGATCTCCCTAGCTATTGTTCTCCTCTGTTTACCCTCTGCATTCAGTCTGTGATGATTAACCCAGTCTCTTCACCTTCACCTTCACACTGGCAGTAAGCAGCTATCTCCACAGGGTGGCAGGAGTGACCACAAAAGACAAACACAACAAAGGAAGCAGGGAGGAGGTGAGCGGGCTGGCTGCAGATTGGCTGTTGTTTCTGTTCCACTTGGATCCAGTTTTCTCTCGGCCTCGAGGCGGCTTTGCTGGGTTGGGTGCAGGATTGTGTGGGGGTCTGCTGTAGGATGGAGAGTAAGGGCCATGACCGGGCCAGTCATGGTTGTACCGCTCCCCATGATCTCCTCCCCCTGAGCTACTGCCTTCCTCACCTGTAATAAAGGGGGAAAGGTGTCATGGGAACAACAATAATAATCTGATTAGGGCTGAGTGAGATGGACCCCAAAAAATCTGAAGTAATGATATTTTTATCATGACTGACAGCTCTTTTAGTCTTTCTAAAACCTCCTACAGCTGGGCAAATGTGAAGCTGCTCTTGAATGGATGAACTGTGTACTCATGGGTGTACTGTTCTATATTTCCAACATGGTGCCTAAACAAACCAGACCATCAATTACGGAGTAGCTCATTCCAGCCTGATGAACTCAACCCAAGAGTACTCAGAACTCCTGACCCTTGCCCTGGATATTGAGCACAACCTAGATACAGACAAACCTGAGTACGATTGTGTGCAAGTTTGTTGTGAATTAGGGCAATTGCCTAGAAAGAGTAAGAGTTTTCATAAAATCATAAGTGCTGAGATCTCCTCCTGACCTTTGACCCTGACCTTGAGCACAACCTTGATGCAGACCCACCTGAGGATCATTGTGTGTGAGTTTGGTGACTACTGGGACAGTTGCCTAGGACAGGGGTCTACAGCCTTTGCCAACACAAGAGCCATCTTGCCCATCTCCGACTAAAATAGAATCTAGTAGCTGAGTGCCGCAACAGCAATTTGACCTTTAAAATAAAGATTGTGCTGCTTATAAAGTTTTTTTTTATATACATAGGTCTGAATATTACACTACTCACAAAAAGTTAGGGATATTTGGCTTTCAGGTGAAATTTCTGGAACATGTAGAAAATTCACACTACAGTGATATTATATCATAAAAGCAGGGCATTAAGTAGACACATGCAATGATGATTTCCTCATCTCAAACAATTTATTGAAACAAAAGCCAACAACAGTGGTGGGTATACCACAACAAAAATGTCAATGTCTCAATAACTTGTCATGTGCCCTTGAGCATCAATTACAGCTCGACAACGATGTCTCATGCTGTTCACAAGTCGACTTATTGTCTGCTGAGGTATGGCATTCCACTCTTTTTGAAGGGCGTACCGATGGTATGATAAGTGGGACAGTACTGTGTTTATCTGTTGTTTGGGGATGGGTATATGGGTGTTTTTATTTATTAGGGGTCCAATGTGTGACATTGGTGGCAAAATTTAAAATTGATCAAATCTGCACATGAAATTGACTAATCACTATCCAGTTGTGTCAGGTTTATGAAACTATTAACTATTTTCGTAACGGCATTCGCGTTCAGGAACTCTTGAGGATGAGCGCTCACTTCAACTACTTGTAAATGGAGACGTAAACGGGACACTCGGGCTTTTGTTTCCCCGTGTGCCAATGCACTTTGCAATGGCACACATTTTACACGAAACAACTTCAACACTTTCATTATTTTTCACGCATCAAAACTCATCAACAGCTACATTTTCATGACATATTAAGATGTGATAACGTGTATACATACCTTCAAATTCTCCCTGTTTGTTGGATAAGACGTAAAATCACAAAAGGCGTAAATGCGGGACACGGAAGTTTGGACCTTCGATAACTTCAATATAAAGTGACCACGGTTAATCCTCTCCACATGGGTTGAGCACATCCGGGGTAGAGAAAATAAAAGTGCTTTCCCAGGGCGGTCACCTCGCCACACGGGGCTGCGCGTGGCCGACCAAGACCGAAGACGTAAATTTTTTAAAGGACACCATATTCGATGCGTCATAAATGTTTGAGATTTTATTGAAATATTCTACATCTGAGCTTCACAAAGACTGATCTCCTTTTTATGTGTATGGTTTGGGATTTGAAAGGTGCAAAGTGAAAAGCATCAGCACTTCCATTTTTCTTGTTACTTTACCAAATAACTTCCATGTTGCTGCGTAAATTCGGGGGCACGGAAATTTACGTCGTACGAGTAAATTTGCAGGGGTCGCCGTACAAAAACCATAGATCCGATCACATTGGGGAATGTTTTATTTTGAATTTGCATTACAACTCTGTTATCTCTTGCATAAATGAGTAGAAAGAGTTACTCAGAGATCACTTTACAGTACTTTGAAATTGATGCGATTTTCATGTCACATAAAAACTGGGAAAAATGAGGGGACACGACCAATAGTTTCGATTCTAACGGCAAAATCAATGATTTTTTTTAAAAATTGCAATGCAAGTCTGAAACTCTTTTATGTTCCCTTGCATATTATAAAAACGAAACCGACATCTGCAAATTACAGAAAAAGAGAGAGCGCTTGAAAGTCGGATACCCCTGATATAGTGCACTGGACCCCAAAAATAAAAAAAGCACCCATATATGTATGGACTGGCTATAAGTATGTATATGTATACTATATATGCATGTAGGGATGGATGGGTGTCAATGTTTATGTATAAAATATAGTTAATTGTCTACTTGGGGTTCTTAATAGAGGTTATATGTATATATTTCACATGGGTTGTATTTAGGGAAAAGAGGAGTTGGAATAAATGTTAACTTCTTCTTTCTCTTTCTTTGAGCACTGTACACTGTCACTTTTATTGCACTTGCCATTGAAGTATCATCTCATCTCAAGGGTGACCCTCACGTCATTGAGGTTGTGGGGTGCAGGGTTACGAGCCTTTACACGGTGACTCAGCTGATCCCATAGGTTTTCTATGGGATTCAGGTCTAGATAAAGTGCAGGATACTCCATTTGAGGTACCCCAGCCTCCAGCAGCTGTTCCCTAATGATACAGCCTTGATGAGCTGGAGCATTGTTGTCCATGAAGATGAAATTAGGCATGTGTTGTTCATGCAAGGGCACAATGACTGGATTAATGATGCTATTCAGGTAGTATCAGCTTGACACTGTGCTATTCACAAGGCGTAGGCAGTTCTGTATTGACTAGACACACCTGCCCAGAGTGTAACACCACCACCACCAAAGGCTTGTCTGGTGACAACAGTGGCTGATGCATAGCACTCTGCTTGACATATCCAACATCGTTGGTGTGGTAGACTGCAAGTCTAAATGAAAACATTACTGGCACATGCCTCTAGGGGGAACTACCTGTATTGTTCAGCACTACTACTAAAGGGACACATCAGAATAAGAGTGTAAAAACCCCGCGCAGAATCCATGTTCAGTCTTTGTCGTGTGTGTTGCAGAATAAATGGCAAGAGTTAGCCCAAAGAAATAACTCAAGTGTGATCATTGCTACACGGTAGGATATCACACAATTGGCGACGAGGATAAAAAAAAAAAAAAATTAGCGGCGAGAAACAGAGAACATTGCAAGTGTGGCGAACTCAAGTGACTCCAGTAGTTCGAGTGCAAGTTCAGAGGAGGAAAACGAAGTTTCCCCACCACGACGAGCAATGGCGGCTGTAATCGGAACGGTAACCCCTTTTGATAACTCGACTCAGTCATGGGAAGAATATAGTGAAATGTTGGACTTTTTCTTCGAAGCTAATGATATTGAGGAGCCAGACAAACGGAAGGCTGTACTGTTGAGTGGAGTTGGTGCAACTACTTACAGCTTGTTGAGAAATTTAATAAGCCCTGCATTACCGAAAGATAAAACGTACGACCAGCTTACTGCTGAGCTTCAGAAGCACTTCAGCCCCAAACCGAGTGAAATCGTACAACGATTCAAATTTAATTCACGCATAAGGAGGAACACTGAGTCCATAGCAGAGTATGTGGCAGAATTGAGGAAATTAGCACTGCACTGTGATTACAAAGACTCATTGGAAGAAATGTTAAGAGACAGACTTGTGTGTGGAGTGAATGATGACCGAATGCAACGGCGACTTTTATCTGAAACAAAACTCACTTTTGCGAAGGCTTTGGAATTATGCCAAGCGATGGAAACAGCATCTAAAGATGTGAGAGAAATGCAAGGGAAGCTGGCAGAGGACACAGCAACGCATGCTCGTGTGCCTAAGACCCAAGTAGGTGTCTACAAAGTGTCGACTGACAAAACTCAGCGCAAATTCCCCAGTTGTTATCGCTGCAAAGGCCAGCACAATGCCGCCGAGTGCAAATTTGCCACTGAGCTGTGTCATAATTGTGGCAAGCGAGGGCACATTAAGAAAGCATGTAGAACAAAGGTGGGCAATGCACAGGTGCAGAAGGCAACAGTTAAAGGGCAAAAGAATGAAAACAAGGGCCCAGGAAAGGAACAGCGAGCGAATCAACTTAGAGGGGAGGGAGAAAGTGATACAGAAGACATGGGTTTTCACACAATTTACAACACGTCAGAGGAGCTGACCAAGGTAGCGCCCATCACGCGTACCATGAATGTTAATGGAATGAAAGTAACATTTGAAGTTGATACAGGCTGTGGAGTAACCATATTAAGTAAACAGCAATATACACAACTGTGGAAGAAAACAGACACAGCAGAATTAAATCCCTGTTCATTAAAATTAAAAACATACACAGGAGAGAAGCTAGACGTGCTAGGCATGGCACAAGTGAAGGTGCAACACGAAAACAAAGAAAAGGACTTACCTGTAGTAGTAGTTGGGGGCGAAGGACCAAATCTACTAGGGCGAAGTTGGCTACAAGAATTGGCCATGATTGATCAGTTAGTGAATAAGGTGGAATCTCAGCCCAAATTGCAGCTGGAGGAGATCCTCGAAAGACACGCTGAGGTGTTCAAAGAAGGCTTAGGACAGCTAAAAGGTGTCACTGCAAAGATTAATGTGGACAAGGAGGCCCAACCACGATTCTGCAAACCCCGACCGGTACCCTATGCAGTCAAGCCACTGGTCGAAAGCGAGCTACAGAGGCTGCTGGATGACAAGATCATTGAGCCAGTGCAGGTTGCAGAATGGGCGGCGCCCATAGTCCCAGTGAGAAAGCCGGATGGCTCCATGAGAAGATGTGGAGATTACAAACTCACTGTCAATCGAGCATCACGGGTGGATCAGTATCCAATTCCTAAAGTGGAGGACCTCTTCGCACAGCTGAATGGCGGCCGACACTTCACGAAATTGGACATGAGTCACGCTTACCAACAGGTAGTCCTGGAAGAAGAATCAAGAAAGTATGTAACCATCAATACACACAAAGGCTTATATACCTACACACACTTACCATTTGGAGTAGCTTCCAGTCCTGCTATATTCCAGAGAACTATGGAGGGCATCCTAGGTGGAATTCCGAATGTTGCCATTTATTTGAATGGCATCCTTTGTACAGGACCAAATGAACAAGAACATCTGAAAACGCTGGAGGAAGTGCTTCAACGGTTGGAGAAAAGCGGTCTGAGGTTGAAAAGAAGCAAGTGTGAGTTCATGGGAAAAGAGGTGGTGTTCCTAGGCCACAAGATCAACGCCAGTGGTCTACACCCTCTGACAGACAAAGTGGAAGCCATTGCGGAGGCGCCTGAGCCACAAAATGTTACTGAGTTAAAAGCCTACCTGGGCTTGTTGAACTATTACCATAGGTTCCTCCCAAAGCTCTCCACGCTGCTGGCACCACTACATACCTTACTTAAGAAGGAAGAAAAATGGTCATGGGGGGTCAAGCAGCAGAAGGCGTTTGAAGAGTCCAAAGCGCTACTTCAGTCCTGTAGTGTGTTAGTGCACTATGATTCAAACAAACCACTCATCCTGGCGTGTGACGCATCACCCTACGGTGTGGGAGCTGTACTCTCTCATCGTATGGAGGATGGCTCAGAGAGACCCATAGGGTTCGTCTCAAGAACTCTTAGTGCAGCTGAGAAAAACTACTCCCAGCTAGACAAGGAGGGCCTTGCAGTAGTATTTGGTGTAAAAAAGTTCCACAAATACCTGTACGGGAGACAGTTCGCTATAGTGACTGACCACAAGCCACTAATTTCACTGTTCAGTGAAATGAGAGCCATACCCCAGATGACATCTCAGAGAATTCAGAGATGGGCCGTTACATTAGCAGCGTATGAGTACACCATCGTTTACAAAGCCGGACGGAACCATACGAATGCTGACGCGATGAGTAGGCTACCCTTGGATGGAGGAAGAGACAGCACGCCTGAGGAGGAGGAGAGAGTGCTATTGTTTGAAGATATCGGCGTGCCCCTGGTGAACGCATAACAAATAAAGAAGTGGACAGACAAAGACCCTGTTCTAGCAAGAGTGCGAGAATACATCTTGCGAGGATGGCCGAAGATGAACAGTCCTGAGTTCATTCCCTATGCCCGACGACAGGATGAGCTCAGCACCCAGGAAGGTTGTATCCTGTGGGGAGGACGCGTGGTTGTTCCACCGCCTGGTCGGAATGCCTTACTGCAACAACTACACCAAGCACACCCTGGCATCACTCGCATGAAAGCGTTGGCGAGGAGTTACATGTGGTGGCCCAACATGGATGCAGAGGTGGAGACGCTTGTGAAGTCATGTGCGGCATGCCAGGAGAACAGGAACAGTCCTCCAGCAGCCCCACTACATCCCTGGGAAGTTCCAGATAAACCATGGAGAAGAATTCACATTGACTACGCAGGTCCATGGATGGGAAGAATGTTCCTGATCATAGTTGACGCATACTCAAAGTGGATCGATGCATATTCTGTGAGTAGCTCTACTTCTACTGTTACCATTGAAAGTCTTAGAAAGAGTTTCAGCCAACATGGCATACCTGAAATCATAGTATCAGATAACGGTACATGTTTTACGAGTGAACAGTTCCAAGAGTTTTCTGAAAAGAATGGCATACGTCACATCACGACTGCGCCATACCATCCTTCTTCTAATGGCTTAGCCGAGAGGGCCGTGCAGACGTTCAAGTCACTCATGAACAAGATGGCAGGAGACTCTATTGAAACCCGAATGTCGCGAGCTCTGTTCAGCTATCGAATAACACCCCAATCTACAACTGGCAAGTCACCAGCTGAGCTGTTGTGTGGAAGGAAGTTGAGGTCAACATTTGACTTAATACATCCAGACTTCAGAAACAAAGTGCATGATAAACAAGAGAGACAAAAAGGTTATCATGACATGCATGCTAGAGAGAGAATACTGAGAGAAGGAGACGTGGTCTACACCCGCAACTTTGGCTCAGGACCAGCCTGGGTACCAGGAGAAATATCAGAAAAGACAGGCCCTGTGTCATTCAAGGTGACATTAGGCCATGGACAAGTGGTGAGGCGACACATCGATCAAGTTCGTGGTAGGAGCTCCATTCCCCTGCCGATGGCACCAGAGGTGTTGTCTGACAACCATTCTGAGGAGAGCATCAACGAACCACCACTTCAGGTGATACCTGAGGTACCCGTCTCTGCAGATTCTACGGGCAGCACTGCAGCAGCCGAAACAGTGGAGCAGTCTGAGTCTGCACCGGCAGTTGGCTCACCCGCCGTGAGAAGATCTCAGCGAGCTAGGAAAGCTCCAGACTACTTGAAGGACTATACTTAGTCAGTAGTGAGTTCCCCAGCCACAGGACAAGAATGCGTCCTGGAACCTCACTGGGATGCGGTAGTCAAACCAATTCCCCAGTTAGACTGTTATGTGTGTTATACATGTGAAAAAAAAAAAAAAAGAGAAAGAAATTATGTGTATGGCACATGTGTTTAAGAAGTTAAAAAGTAACTGTGATAGTTTAGGGTTAAATGGGAGTTCCAGGATGTCTAGTAATTGGCTAGTGTAATTAAGAGTAGTTTAATCTAGAGGGGAGGGATGTGGTAGACTGCAAGTCTAAATGAAAACATTACTGGCACATGCCTCTAGGGGGAACTACCTGTATTGTTCAGCACTACTACTAAGGAGACACATCAGAATAAGAGTGTAAAAACCCCGCGCAGAATCCATGTTCAGTCTTTGTCGTGTGTGTTGCAGAATAAATGGCAAGAGTTAGCCCAAAGAAATAACTCAAGTGTGATCATTGCTACACGGTAGGATATCACACAATTGGCGACGAGGATAAAAAAAAAAAAAAATTAGCGGCGAGAAACAGAGAACATTGCAAGTGTGGCGAACTCAAGTGACTCCAGTAGTTCGAGTGCAAGTTCAGAGGAGGAAAACGAAGTTTCCCCACCACGACGAGCAATGGCGGCTGTAATCGGAACGGTAACCCCTTTTGATAACTCGACTCAGTCATGGGAAGAATATAGTGAAATGTTGGACTTTTTCTTCGAAGCTAATGATATTGAGGAGCCAGACAAACGGAAGGCTGTACTGTTGAGTGGAGTTGGTGCAACTACTTACAGCTTGTTGAGAAATTTAATAAGCCCTGCATTACCGAAAGATAAAACGTACGACCAGCTTACTGCTGAGCTTCAGAAGCACTTCAGCCCCAAACCGAGTGAAATCGTACAACGATTCAAATTTAATTCACGCATAAGGAGGAACACTGAGTCCACAGCAGAGTATGTGGCAGAATTGAGGAAATTAGCACTGCACTGTGATTACAAAGACTCATTGGAAGAAATGTTAAGAGACAGACTTGTGTGTGGAGTGAATGATGACCGAATGCAACGGCGACTTTTATCTGAAACAAAACTCACTTTTGCGAAGGCTTTGGAATTATGCCAAGCGATGGAAACAGCATCTAAAGATGTGAGAGAAATGCAAGGGAAGCTGGCAGAGGACACAGCAACGCATGCTCGTGTGCCTAAGACCCAAGAAGGTGTCTACAAAGTGTCGACTGACAAAACTCAGCGCAAATTCCCCAGTTGTTATCGCTGCAAAGGCCAGCACAATGCCGCCGAGTGCAAATTTGCCACTGAGCTGTGTCATAATTGTGGCAAGCGAGGGCACATTAAGAAAGCATGTAGAACAAAGGTGGGCAATGCACAGGTGCAGAAGGCAACAGTTAAAGGGCAAAAGAATGAAAACAAGGGCCCAGGAAAGGAACAGCGAGCGAATCAACTTAGAGGGGAGGGAGAAAGTGATACAGAAGACATGGGTTTTCACACAATTTACAACACGTCAGAGGAGCTGACCAAGGTAGCGCCCATCACGCGTACCATGAATGTTAATGGAATGAAAGTAACATTTGAAGTTGATACAGGCTGTGGAGTAACCATATTAAGTAAACAGCAATATACACAACTGTGGAAGAAAACAGACACAGCAGAATTAAATCCCTGTTCATTAAAATTAAAAACATACACAGGAGAGAAGCTAGACGTGCTAGGCATGGCACAAGTGAAGGTGCAACACGAAAACAAAGAAAAGGACTTACCTGTAGTAGTAGTTGGGGGCGAAGGACCAAATCTACTAGGGCGAAGTTGGCTACAAGAATTGGCCATGATTGATCAGTTAGTGAATAAGGTGGAATCTCAGCCCAAATTGCAGCTGGAGGAGATCCTCGAAAGACACGCTGAGGTGTTCAAAGAAGGCTTAGGACAGCTAAAAGGTGTCACTGCAAAGATTAATGTGGACAAGGAGGCCCAACCACGATTCTGCAAACCCCGACCGGTACCCTATGCAGTCAAGCCACTGGTCGAAAGCGAGCTACAGAGGCTGCTGGATGACAAGATCATTGAGCCAGTGCAGGTTGCAGAATGGGCGGCGCCCATAGTCCCAGTGAGAAAGCCGGATGGCTCCATGAGAAGATGTGGAGATTACAAACTCACTGTCAATCGAGCATCACGGGTGGATCAGTATCCAATTCCTAAAGTGGAGGACCTCTTCGCACAGCTGAATGGCGGCCGACACTTCACGAAATTGGACATGAGTCACGCTTACCAACAGGTAGTCCTGGAAGAAGAATCAAGAAAGTATGTAACCATCAATACACACAAAGGCTTATATACCTACACACACTTACCATTTGGAGTAGCTTCCAGTCCTGCTATATTCCAGAGAACTATGGAGGGCATCCTAGGTGGAATTCCGAATGTTGCCATTTATTTGAATGGCATCCTTTGTACAGGACCAAATGAACAAGAACATCTGAAAACGCTGGAGGAAGTGCTTCAACGGTTGGAGAAAAGCGGTCTGAGGTTGAAAAGAAGCAAGTGTGAGTTCATGGGAAAAGAGGTGGTGTTCCTAGGCCACAAGATCAACGCCAGTGGTCTACACCCTCTGACAGACAAAGTGGAAGCCATTGCGGAGGCGCCTGAGCCACAAAATGTTACTGAGTTAAAAGCCTACCTGGGCTTGTTGAACTATTACCATAGGTTCCTCCCAAAGCTCTCCACGCTGCTGGCACCACTACATACCTTACTTAAGAAGGAAGAAAAATGGTCATGGGGGGTCAAGCAGCAGAAGGCGTTTGAAGAGTCCAAAGCGCTACTTCAGTCCTGTAGTGTGTTAGTGCACTATGATTCAAACAAACCACTCATCCTGGCGTGTGACGCATCACCCTACGGTGTGGGAGCTGTACTCTCTCATCGTATGGAGGATGGCTCAGAGAGACCCATAGGGTTCGTCTCAAGAACTCTTAGTGCAGCTGAGAAAAACTACTCCCAGCTAGACAAGGAGGGCCTTGCAGTAGTATTTGGTGTAAAAAAGTTCCACAAATACCTGTACGGGAGACAGTTCGCTATAGTGACTGACCACAAGCCACTAATTTCACTGTTCAGTGAAATGAGAGCCATACCCCAGATGACATCTCAGAGAATTCAGAGATGGGCCGTTACATTAGCAGCGTATGAGTACACCATCGTTTACAAAGCCGGACGGAACCATACGAATGCTGACGCGATGAGTAGGCTACCCTTGGATGGAGGAAGAGACAGCACGCCTGAGGAGGAGGAGAGAGTGCTATTGTTTGAAGATATCGGCGTGCCCCTGGTGAACGCATAACAAATAAAGAAGTGGACAGACAAAGACCCTGTTCTAGCAAGAGTGCGAGAATACATCTTGCGAGGATGGCCGAAGATGAACAGTCCTGAGTTCATTCCCTATGCCCGACGACAGGATGAGCTCAGCACCCAGGAAGGTTGTATCCTGTGGGAGGACGCGTGGTTGTTCCACCGCCTGGTCGGAATGCCTTACTGCAACAACTACACCAAGCACACCCTGGCATCACTCGCATGAAAGCGTTGGCGAGGAGTTACATGTGGTGGCCCAACATGGATGCAGAGGTGGAGACGCTTGTGAAGTCATGTGCGGCATGCCAGGAGAACAGGAACAGTCCTCCAGCAGCCCCACTACATCCCTGGGAAGTTCCAGATAAACCATGGAGAAGAATTCACATTGACTACGCAGGTCCATGGATGGGAAGAATGTTCCTGATCATAGTTGACGCATACTCAAAGTGGATCGATGCATATTCTGTGAGTAGCTCTACTTCTACTGTTACCATTGAAAGTCTTAGAAAGAGTTTCAGCCAACATGGCATACCTGAAATCATAGTATCAGATAACGGTACATGTTTTACGAGTGAACAGTTCCAAGAGTTTTCTGAAAAGAATGGCATACGTCACATCACGACTGCGCCATACCATCCTTCTTCTAATGGCTTAGCCGAGAGGGCCGTGCAGACGTTCAAGTCACTCATGAAAAAGATGGCAGGAGACTCTATTGAAACCCGAATGTCGCGAGCTCTGTTCAGCTATCGAATAACACCCCAATCTACAACTGGCAAGTCACCAGCTGAGCTGTTGTGTGGAAGGAAGTTGAGGTCAACATTTGACTTAATACATCCAGACTTCAGAAACAAAGTGCATGATAAACAAGAGAGACAAAAAGGTTATCATGACATGCATGCTAGAGAGAGAATACTGAGAGAAGGAGACGTGGTCTACACCCGCAACTTTGGCTCAGGACCAGCCTGGGTACCAGGAGAAATATCAGAAAAGACAGGCCCTGTGTCATTCAAGGTGACATTAGGCCATGGACAAGTGGTGAGGCGACACATCGATCAAGTTCGTGGTAGGAGCTCCATTCCCCTGCCGATGGCACCAGAGGTGTTGTCTGACAACCATTCTGAGGAGCGCATCAACGAACCACCACTTCAGGTGATACCTGAGGTACCCGTCTCTGCAGATTCTACGGGCAGCACTGCAGCAGCCGAAACAGTGGAGCAGTCTGAGTCTGCACCTGCAGTTGGCTCACCCGCCGTGAGAAGATCTCAGCGAGCTAGGAAAGCTCCAGACTACTTGAAGGACTATACTTAGTCAGTAGTGAGTTCCCCAGCCACAGGACAAGAATGCGTCCTGGAACCTCACTGGGATGCGGTAGTCAAACCAATTCCCCAGTTAGACTGTTATGTGTGTTATACATGTGAAAAAAAAAAAAAAGAGAAAGAAATTATGTGTATGGCACATGTGTTTAAGAAGTTAAAAAGTAACTGTGATAGTTTAGGGTTAAATGGGAGTTCCAGGATGTCTAGTAATTGGCTAGTGTAATTAAGAGTAGTTTAATCTAGAGGGGAGGGATGTGGTAGACTGCAAGTCTAAATGAAAACATTACTGGCACATGCCTCTAGGGGGAACTACCTGTATTGTTCAGCACTACTACTAAGGAGACACATCAGAATAAGAGTGTAAAAACCCCGCGCAGAATCCATGTTCAGTCTTTGTCGTGTGTGTTGCAGAATAAATGGCAAGAGTTAGCCCAAAGAAATAACTCAAGTGTGATCATTGCTACACGGTAGGATATCACAGTTGGCGGCCATCATTTCTGATCAGTGTGAATCGACTTTCATCAGAAAACAGCACTGAGGCCCACTGGTCCCTTGTCCATCGTAAATGCTCCCTGGCCCATGCAAGATAATGATGTCTGTGCTTGGTATTGTGGTCAGGTACCCTTGCAGGTCGTCTAGCACGCAGGCCACACTGATGTAAACGGTTTTGAATGATCTGACATGACACTTGGGTGCCTCTCACCTCCCTTAAATGTGCCTGAAGTTGAGTGGCATTTATCATCCGGTTCCACAGGGCACTGTTCACAATGAAGCGATCATCAGCGTGGGATGTGGCCAAAGGACGTCCACTTCTATGCCTTTCTCTGACTCTTCCAGTCTCTCTGCATCTCTGTTACAACCCACTGATGACACTCTGTGCCTCTTTAAGCTCAGTGGCCATTTCCCTCTGAGAACATCCTGTTTGAAGCCTCATAATGGCGAGGTACTGTTGATCAGTTGTTAGGTGTCGTCTTGGTCTCATAATGTCAAAATGTGAACAGCATGATGAAGAGGAATGTTTAAATACCAATTCTAACTGAACCAAAAAATTTATTGGTCAATTCACTGATCAAACACCTGTTGTGAATTTTGCATTAAGCACTTTGATAGAGAACAGCAAGTTATGCAAAAAGTACTGAAACACTGAACAGTTGATCATGTGCATTCAATAGGTTAGAGAAGGTCAAATTAAGTTCACCTGTAAAGGTTATAGTGCATTTTAGGTGCATCCTGAAATTTCACCTGAAAGTCAAATATCCCTAACTTTTTGGGTTGTGTATATGGCATTAATGAATTCATACTACAACAGTGAAAGAAACCTTTAAAAAACTTTGTCAAGCTTTATATATAGCTTCATTCACGAAATAAAAGTATTACAAATATATTACAAATTGTTTGTGCTGAAAAATAAATTTCTGAATATCTGACCATAATTTTTTTTGTAGTTTTCAATTATCAGCACATTCATAAATTGTTTAAATCTGAAAAATATCATCCATCTCCTACTTTCAACAGTGACCACACAGCTTTAGTTCCTGATATTTTTAATAAATCAGAGACAAAAGTTTCATTTAGAAGAAGCTACTTTTCATCCTTTTTATGTTTCCTCATAATGGTCCTTATTCAAATATATTAATATAGTATAAATCTGTATCCTTCATTTGTTCTCCAGACTTCTTGTCTTATAATTGGTTGTCTGATATTCTTCATTTATTTTGGAATAAAACAAAAAGAATTCTGAACAGTTTTGTAAATAATATAACTTTAAAAAATCATTTGATGCAAATGAAGCCAATTAGAAACAATTACAGCAGAGTGGAAAAGATGTTTGAAAAATACCTTCTTCCACTGAGCTAAATGTTGGTTATAATTTTTTTTTTTAAAATGCATGGCATTGATAGACAGTCTGCACTTATAATTCACTGTCCAAAACTCCACAGGTAACAAGCAGTTATCCTACAGACAAAAAACTAAAAACATCCTTAAAACTAGAGGGCAGTCAGAGAGCGCATATCTCCACCAAGGCTCCGTCCCTCCCTCCCCTTGTCCTCCCCTCCATCCTTTTGTCCATCCATATTGCCATCCATCTGTACATTGCGAGATCGGGCCTTGGTGGAGGTATGCACTCATGAATCACCTCCAGCGTCTAATGAGTTCATCTTTGGGCCAAGAACCACCTCTGGTGAAAATTTCATCCAAATCCATCCAGTAGTTTTGGAGTATTGTTGCTAACATTCTGTGAGAAGGCAAGAGCCTTGGCAGAGGTATGCATTTTGAGATCATCACCAAAATCTAATCATGTGTTCAAGTGGGCCATTACACACCTTTCCTGAAAATTTAAATGAAAGGCGCTATATAAATGCAATCCATTATTATTATTATTATTATTATCAGACAGAGAAATGACATTATATGACTACATAATAATAATAATAATAATAAGACTGTCATGATTGTACTGACCATACTGTTATGTATGTAAATAGGCTGGTACAACCAAGGATTCTAGAGAACCTTAGAGGTGCAGACAGTTTTGACTGTCTGCACCTCCAAGTGCACCACTTAGTGGTGCAGCTAATGGCGCGATACTTTAAGGCGCCAGAAAACGTCATTGTGAGACGCATTCAGTTTCAACAGCGCCACCAGCAGTCGGGAGAGCCTGTGTGAAGATTTGTGGCGGACCTCCGCGAGCTGGCGAGGGAATGCAGATTCGGGGCCCTGGAGGACGAAATGATTTGGGACCAGTTGGCGGAGCATGTCTGTTGCACGGCGGCCCAGTCCAGATTGTTGACGCACCCAGGAGAGATGACGTTAGCTGAGGCTGTCGAGCTTGCCCAACAGTACGAGGCAGCAGAGACCATCGCGAGGGGCCTTTCTGAAGGGGTCTCTCTGCGGAAGAATGAGTCTTGCGATAAGGCACTGAGCCTGAACCCTGGTGATGGCGAATGCAGAGAGGATGATTTTGCCTCCGTGGTCAGGATAAGATCTGCACCTGGTACGCCAAAATGTTATGGATGTGGATCTACTGAGCACCACTGTAAGTCCAGAGTGTGCCCGGTGAAAGGAAAGCGTTGTGGCACATGCGGTCTTTTAAACCATTTTGCCAGGGTGTGCGAAAACTTCGTACACAGGAGCCATGGGAGAGATCCAGGTGCTGGGCAGAAGACTCCGACAGTTGTGCATACCGTCTCCCCAGAGATGACAGGGAGGATTGGTTGCAACGTCACGTTGGATGGAGTCGAGGTCCCGCTCCTTGTGGACACAGGAGCGGTGATCTCCATCCTGAATCTTGAGACCATGGACAGACTGTTTCCCTACCGACAGATAAGAAGGCAACAAGTGGAGTATTATGGTTATGGGTGGAATAGGTTGGCTATATTGGGCTACGTCGAGATGGAGGCCCAATATAAGGACAGTGTGGCGCCCAGTGTTCGCATTAACGTTTCTGCATCCGGTGTTAACGTTATGGGTTGCAACCTATTTTACAGCCTTGGGTTCTCCATTATGAACATCAACGGTGAAGAATGGTCTGGATGTGGACTGTGGGCCAACCTGTTCCTGCCATAGAGGGTGCTGAGGTGTGGGATTCGGACTGGATGGTCAATATGACTTTGGAAGTGCACACACCGCGCCACGTGGAGACCTCTCGGGATGGGCCCGATGCTGCCACGCAGGCTGCCCTGGACGAGGGTGCCGGACAGCACGGCGGGACCCCCAATGAGGCTCATCAGGACGAGGTGCCAACGCCGGGAGAAAATGGGGCTAGACCGCCGAGCATGGTTATCATAAAACGCTCCCAGCGACGACCTGCCAAGAGAGGTGCTTTTCCACTAGGGTCAGTATGGTACGGGACAGTATAGTTCGGCCCGCTTTGTGTTTTCACTGCACTCGGTCCCATATGAAGTGGGTGGGAATATAGTTACAGGGAGGCGGCGCAACCCTCTCCCTCCCATTACGTAAAACCAGCGTAACTGGCGTAAAACAAGTGTAGCGTTACGCAAAACACAAGCTGGCAGGTTACGCGGTGTCTGCCTTCTCTGTCTTTTTTTGCCTGAATAAATGCATAAAAGGCAAACAGAAAGCAGAGGAGGCGATACGACACACTCTGGAAAAGTACTGGAGTGTTTAGGAAACCATAGAGCAGTATAAAGGAGAAGCCATGAGGATACAAAGTACATCACATATCAAGGAAAGCTAATGATTGCTAATGCTACTTTGCTTTTAAGTCCACCGTACAACATTGTAATGTAGGCAAGTTATCGATATTAGGTACTAAAATATGTATTCTCTGTGTGTGTGTGTTTCAGATGGCTCTCTTGTGGCAAAAATATTGTTTCAAACGATCGACATTAACGTTCAACACAGTGATGTGACCCCAACTTCACGAACGCGAAGTGGCTATAATGTCTGTAGAAATGTTTAGCTTCCTGTGCAATAAATTGCTCTGATCTGTGTCAAAATCATAGAGACTGTTGAGACGTCATGGAATTTACCTGCTCCAGCCAGTGGTGCCATGGCAAAACATGGATCAGGTGCCATATTGTAGTATATGAGCCGTTAAATATATATTTCAACAGGTAAACAGTACTGAGTTAGGCATAAGATATATTTAACAATTATGATGCATTTTAAGCCAAAACAAATGGATCTAGAATTAAAAGTAATTAAAATAATGCAGTCAAAGCTAGTTTAGAAAGCTTGGGATCAGTCCGCCAAGGTCTCCGCCTTTGACCGCCACCTGATCCACATAGCACCGGACCCCCATGATCCCTCCTGCAGGTGGTGAGCCCACTGGAGGGCGGACCCATGTAACTCCTTCGGGCTGAGCCCGGCCGGGTCCCATGGGTGGAAACCCGGCCACCAGACGCTAGCCTTCGAGCCCCTCCCCCAGGCCTGGCTCCAGGGTGGGGCCCCGGTAACCCCATACCGGGCGGGGTACAGTGAATCCTTGATATACAATTCATGAGAGTCTGTTGGATCGTTCTTAGTCTGGCCCTTCACCCAGGACCAGTTTGTCTTGGGAGACCCTATCAGAGGCAAATTGCCCCGGACAACATAGCTCCTGGGATCACTGGGGCACGCAAACCCCCCCACCACGATAAGGTGATGATCCACATGGAGAAATACGTGGATTAACTGGAAATATATCGTATTGAGTATTGCTGACTACATGTAGATACTGTATAAATATATATTCTCTGCATCAACAGTGAACTATACATGTATTCATGTAGTATTGCCCTGGGAATTTTGACAGTAAACTTTTGGAATTTTGCAGATGTCTCTATTTTGTTTTACAGTCTTCAGCAAATAATTGTTTTGGTTACTTTTCTTAAAAATGAGCCATTATTTTCAAAGTCACTGATAAATGGTTTGTACTGTTGACTCTTTTCCCACCGGTGTCTTAACAGACAAAATAGAAAATCATGATGCAAACACATAAATCACTAAATTGTTTATTACAATCAGCAGCAGATTACAGATTATTTAGAATGTGCAAAATTCAAACTGTAAAAAAAAAAAAAAAATTGTAATGGGTAACACATGCCAGCCACGCTGCCTCACTGAGAAGCAACTGGATCAGCCCCTCGTACTGGTCCTGGTTCAGCAGATCTTCAGCCTGCATCTCTGGAAATAGTGAAGCAAGGTCTGGTTTGGGTGGATCGTTTTCCCCTTGCCTAGATGAAAGACAGAAATGGGTGGTGGATAATTAAAGAAAGTTTAAAACATATTTGAGAAATGAATGAATGAATCTTTATTTTGGATAGATTAGATTAAAAGAAAGGAACAGAATAATATAACAAAGGGAGAAAAAAAACAACAAGGTCAAATTAAACAGCAACTCCTCGGATTATACAAATCAACATAAGTTATGTGAAATGGGTGATGGCTGAAGCCGCAGCTTATATTGCCCACCCATGTTCCATCTAAGAATTCAAAAATAAAATAAAATAAGAGTGATTACAATTCAGAACAAAGTCAAGTTCCCAAGAAACCCTCTATTACAGGATTAAACGACTACAGACCTGTTGCCCTGACCTCTGTGGTCATGAAATCCTTGGAGAGATTGGTGCTGAACCACCTGAAGGTCATCACAGGCCCCCTGATGGACCCACTGCAGTTTGCCTACCGGTCAAACAGGTCAGTGGATGATGCAGTGAATATGGGACTACATTACATCCTGCAACACCTCGACTCCCCAGGGACGTACGCCAGGATCCTGTTTGTCGACTTCAGCTCAGTGTTCAACACCATCATCCCAGGCATTCTTCATCAGAAACTCCTCCAGCTCAAGGTGCCCCCCTCCACCTGCCAGTGGATCTCCAGCTTTCTGACTGACAGGTGGCAACAGGTGAAGCTAGGGAGATTTACATCCAGCTCCCGAAAAATTAGTACTGGCGCCCCCCAAGGATGTGTCCTTTCCCCACTGCTCTTCTCCCTCTACTCCAACGACTGCACCTCAGAGGACCCTTCGGTGAAGCTCCTGAAGTTTGCGGACGACACCACAGTCATCGGTTTGATCCGGGATGATGAGTCTGCATACAGGCGGGAGGTGGAGCAGCTGATCCTCTGGTGCAGCCAGAACCATCTTGAACTTAACCCAGCCAAAACGGTGGAGATGACTGTGGATTTCAGGCGACACCCCCCTTCATTCCCCACACTCACCATCCTCAACAGCACAGTGTCCACTGTGGACTCCTTCAAGTTTCTGGGTACCACAATCTCCCGGAACCTGAAGTGGTCCTCCCATATAGACACTGTCCGGAAAAAGGCCCAGCAGAGGTTGTTTTTTCTGCGTCAGCTCAAGAAGTTTGATTTGCCTCAGGAGCTGCTGGTTGTCTTCTACACCGCCATCATCCAATCTGTCCTCTGCTTTTCCATCACTGTCTGGTTTGGATCTGCCACTAAACAGGACAAGACCAGACTGCAGCGGATCATTAAGTCTGCGGAGAGGATCATTGGTACCGACCTACCCTCCATTGAGAACTTATATCGGTCCATAACCAGGAAACGGGCGGGAAACATCTGTGCTGACCCATCACACCCCGGCCACAAACTGTTTGAACTTCTATCTTCTGGTCGTCGTTACAGATCACTGAAGGTCAAAACCACCCGTCACAGGAACAGTTTCTTTCCTCAAGCCATCACTCTGATGAACTCCTAACATTCACCTAGTCCTACCTGTTGCTGTACTCATGACTTTTCATCCATTATTACATTGCACATAACTCTCACACTGCTTTTTACTTCATTCACATTATATCACTGAATCTGAGTCCACATTGAAATACTGTGTGATTGTATATTTTTTCATATATTTCTGCAAAGTGTGGTTAGTCCGAGTAAATAACTGCATATATTCCTGTATATATTTGCATCCTTTTATAGAAACGTGGACAGACTGTAATTTACTGTACATACTGTGGTTGTCATTGAATCCTTATTTAAATCCTTCACCTGAACAACGAGAGCAAGTTTTTAGCCAAAGTCAAATTCCTTGTATGTGTTGTGCATACTTGGCCAATAAAGCTGATTCTGATTCTGATTCTGATTCTGAAGACAAAACGTGGCAAAAACTAAGCAACAGCACAACACAGACTGGATATGATAATCCTGATGTGATTTTACATGTCACCTTGTATGTATGTTTGGAGTATTTCTTCCTTTAGTTTTTGTTTAAATTGTCCAAGCGTTGTACATGATTTTAATTCAGGTCCTAAAGCGTTCCACAGTCTGACTCCTTGCACTGAGACACAGTGTTGCTTGGTGGTAGTTCTCACTCAAGGTTTTTGAAATATGCATGTTCCTCCGAAATGATATTGTTTCTCCCTTATTTAAGATAAGATAAGATAAGATAAGCCTTTATTAGTCCCACAACGGGGAAATTCCAGGATTGCAACAGCACAGGGATAGCAACACTCAGAGCAACAATCAGAAGGCAAGAAAAAAAACAAGCAAGCAAGAGCAGCTAATATACATATGTACATATTACTATAAAATATATATATACACACACACACACAGACACACAGTGCAGAGCATTGTAGCTGGATGGAATAAATATATGAATATATGAACACACAGTGCAGAGCATTGTAGCTAGATGGAATAAATATGTAAATATATAAACACCCACAGTACGGAGCATTGCAGCTAGGTGGAATAAATATGCAAGTATATAAACACACACAGTGCGGAGCAATGTAGCTAGATGGAATAATATGTAGATATATAAAAACACAGTGCGGAGCATTGTAGCTAGATGGAATAAATATATAGATATATAAATATAAACACACCCAGTGCAGAGCATTGTAGCTAGATGGAATAAATATGTAAATATATAAACACACACAGTGCAGAGCATTGTTGCTAGGTGGGATGAAACAGCATAACCGTCTATTTAGTTATCCTACATGGTATGATTATGTGCCCATACATATTCTCACCCTCCATAGCGACCGGTATGTTCCTAGTTGTATGCCGGAGAGGACCATTGTGTAAGTCTATTGCATCTTTTGCATTCAAAAAACTATTAGTTTGTTACGTCTTTTTGCTATCTCTGCGAGCAGCCCTGCTTAGGTTGTACAGTCTGACAGCCGTTGGTAGGAAGGACCTACGAAACCTCTCGGTTGTGCACCTGGGATGATGTAGTCTGCTGCTAAATGAGCTCCTCAGTGCATCCAGTATGTCCTGCATAGGGTGGAACTCGGACTCCAGCAGAGATGACAGTTTAGCCACCGTCCTTCTCTCTCCTATCTCCTCCATCGGATCAAGGCGTTGCCCCAGGACAGAGCTAGCTTTCTTAATCAGTTTGTTCAGTCTCTTCCTATCGGCTGCAGTAATGCCACTGCCCCAGCAGACCACTCCAAAAGTGATGGCTGATGCCACCACCGTGTCATAGAATGACTTCAGCAGCGCCCCTTGTACACCAAAAGACCTGAGTCTCCTCAGCAGGAACAGCCTGCGCTGTCCCTTCTTGTAGAGTGCGTCAGTATTGTGTGACCAGTCTAGTTTATTGTTCAGATGAATACCCAGGTACTTGTAGGATGTCACCATCTCGATGTCTGTTCCCTGTATATTTACTGGTGCTGTGAGGGGCTGCCCATGCCTGCGGCAGTCCACCACCAGCTCCTTAGTTTTCCTCGCGTTGATCTGGAGGCAGTTCCGATGGCACCAGTCCACAAAGTCCTGGATAAGCCCTCTGTACTCAGCTTCATCTCCGCTGGAGATGAGACCAACGATCGCAGAGTCATCAGAGAACTTCTGTAGATGGCAATGTGTTGTGTTGTGTGAGAAGTCCGCAGTATAAAGAGTGAACAGGAAGGGAGCCAGCACCGTTCCCTGGGGGGCCCCCGTGCTACTGATGATCGTGTCGGAAACACAGTCCCGGGTTCTCACAAACTGAGGCCGGTTCGTGAGGTAGTCCAGGATCCATGATGACAGGTGCTGGTCCACCCCTGCGCGCAGCAGCTTGTCCTTCAGGATCATCGGTTGGATGGTGTTGAAAGCACTGGAGAAGTCAAAGAACATGATCCTCACCATATTCCCGGGCTTCTCCAGGTGGGACAGAGAACGGTGAAGAAGGAAGATCACCGCATCCTCCACCCCAATGCCATGCTGATAGGCGAACTGGAGTGGATCCATCGCTGGTTCCACCAGGGGGCGGAGATGAGCAAGGAGCAGTCTCTCCAGGGTCTTCATCAAGTGGGACGTCAAGGCCACCGGTCTGAAGCTGTTCAGGTCTTTGGGGTGGGAAGTTTTTGGTACAGGTACCACACAAGATGTTTTCCACAGCTGTGGTACCCTCCCCAGTTTCAGGCTCATGTTGAAGATATATGTCACAATCCCACACAGCTGGTCTGCACAGGACTTGAGGAGCTTTGCGCTGATGCCGTCCGGTCCCGACGCCTTCCTCGCCTTGATCTTCCTCAGCTCCGTCCTCACCTGGGTCTTGGTCAGGGTCAGGATGGGGGGCTGTGTGTTGGGAGTGGGGGGGGGTGTCGGTGGAGTGGGGAGTGGGTAGCAGGACTTGATTTCTTAGAGGCAGCAGTGGTTGTTGTGCAGACAGGGGGGAGGGCGGTTGGTCAAATCTATTGAAAAACAGATTCAGGTTGTTCGCCCACTCCCTGCCCCCCGTGGCCTGGCGGGAGGTATTCTGGAGCCCCGAGATGGTTTTGAGGTTTCTCCAGACCCCGCTGATGTCGCTCTGTTGCAGCTTGTCCTCCATCTTCTTCCTGAAGCTGTCCTTGCCTTCTCTGATCTTTCTCCTCAGCTCCCTCTGTACGGACTTCAGCATCTCCCTGTTCCCCGACCTGAAGATCCTCTTCTTCTCTCTCAGAAGTGTTTTTATCTCAGGGTTGATCCAGGGTTTGTTGTTTGAGTGACGCCGTATGGTCTTGGTGGGAACGGATTTGTCCACACAGAAGCTGAGGTAGCCCGTGAAGGTGTGAATGAGGCCATCGATGTCCTCACCATGTGGATCGCAGAGCTGCTTCCAGGCAGTGGCTTCAAAACAGTCCTTTAGAGTGTCCATTGTCTCCTCAGACCATAACTCCACAGTGTGCATGGCCGGAGGTTGTCTGTGCACTAGGGGTTTGTACACCGGTCGGAGATGAACCAAGTTGTGATCCGATCTCCCAAGTGGGGGGAGTTGTGATGAGGTGTACGCCTCCTTAGTGTTTGCGTAGAACAAATCCAGTGTTTTATTGTCTCTAGTGTGGCATGTGACATACTGGGTGAAAGTGGGCAGAATGGGAGACAGTGAAACGTGGTTGAAATCGCCTGAGATGAGGAGAAGAGCATCTGGGTGTTCTGTCTGCAGCCTGCTGGTTACTGAATGGATGACGTCACGCGCTGTCCCAGCGTTCGCCGTCGGATTTGCATAAACAACAATGCAGATCACGTGTGAGTGTTCTCTCGGGAGATATGTAGGCCTCATGCTAACAGCTAGCAACTCAATGTCTTTGCTGCAGTGTCGTTGTTTAACAGTGATATGTCCCGGTCTGCACCAGTTGTTGTTAACATACATTATCACTCCACCGCCCCTAGTTTTGCCACTCTCTGGTGTTCGGTCAGCTCGTATCATGTGAAAACCCTCCAGCTCAATGTTAGCATCTGCTGCTAGTTCAGTTAGCCACGTCTCAGTAAACAAAAGGAGAGAGCACTCCCGGTAAGTGCTATCATAACGGGAGATAGCCGCTAGCTCATCTAACTTTCCCAGTATCGACCGTACATTTCCCATGACAACAGATGGAAGGGAGGGTCTGTACCTTATATTTTTTGTCCTCCGCCTTACTCCAGCCCGGCAGCCGCGGCGTTTTCGCCTCAGTTCTCTCGGTATGTCGAGTTTTTCCAGTGGGACCGGGTGGCGGTTAAATGCTAGCAGCTCTTCCCTGTTGTATCGAATCCTGCTATAAACAGTGGCTCCGTCCACCGGCTCAGGAGACATTTGGGACGATCTGTGTGTCCGTGATATAAGTGGGGTGAAAAAAAAAAAGTGATCAAAAGAGAGAGGAAGGGAAAAAAAAAAACTCGGAATCGAGCCGCTGTTGCAAAAGGCAGCCGACTGGTGTGGCGCCGAGAGATGAAATTTGGAACAACTTTTGAATATTTGCGGGCAGTGATAGATTCTTAGCTTTAAACATTATTACTGCAGTTTTAAAGGCAACCAGATCTTTCAACTTGAGAGCTTTTAATTTAAGAAAAAGTGGATTTGTTGGTTCCCTGTGAGCAGCTTTGTTTATTATTCTAATAGCTCTCTTCTGAAGCATAAAGACTGGATATATGTTTGTTTTATATGTATTTTCCCATACTTCAGTACAATATGTCATGTATGGGAGTATTAATGAATGATACAAAGTATATAGTGTGGGTTGATTCAGCAAATATTTCACTCTGTGTAGTATTGTGATTGATGAGCATAGTTTACCTTTAATATAATTAATATGTGACTTCCAACACAGTTCATTATCAATTATTACACCAAGGATTTTAATTTTGGATACACTTTCAATCTCTACACCATTTACACTGAGTTTAGAAACTGAGTTGTTGTGATGGTGTGAAATAAAGTTGTCAATAAAAGTTTAGCCACCGCTGTGTCGCCCTGGTTTCAAGTGTGGGTGGTGTTTTGTGCTTGTATTGCTAACATATAAACGGAAGCACTACAATGGGTCTCAAATATTTGTAATGTGTTCTATTACTGAATGAGTTTAAAGATGAAATACTATAAACTACACATATAAACTAAATTCTAATGGTGACTGAACATCTCCCATTCCCCAAGGTGCAAGATACACTATTATGACTATAACTCATAAAGGATCACAGAAATGATCTGATAAAAAAAAATAAATAAACAAGCGGTTTACAGTGGCTATTATTGGATGTGCCATTCATTTTCAATTACTCTGTAATTAATATTCACACAATCAAATAAATCTCAGTTCAGTCCCTTTCATATTGTGTGGAAATTGTGCTACTTTAAATTTGGCACTTTACCTGTACTTTAACTTAAAAAGGAAAAGATTTGACTATTAATATGATGTGTTGTTTACCTGTCACAATACATTGGTGTCAAAACGTCGCCATTCCGAGCAATCCTGCTTGGACTCTACAATGAAATACACACAAATTAAGTGCATACACAGCACGAAAGTGCAACATGTAAAAAAAAAACAAACACCCTTTTAACCAGGATTACAACTAGCATTGACATGGTTAGGGACCCAGGAGACAGACGCTGACACAAGTAGATATAAGACAATTATTCTTTATTAATATAATGTGTGTGTAGTGCGTGAGTGAGTGAGTGCGTGGCTGTCTGGTCACTGGAGCTGAGCGTATCCTGCGGCGACCTGGCAACCCTGGAACACACAAGCACAAACAATTATTGCTGTTCGTTAGGATGAGAGACCTGAAGCTTGTGATGCTTACTTGCAGGCACCACAGAGTAAATCCTGCTGGCTCCGAGTGCCCGTGAGACGTGGTGCTCGTGGTGCTCGACTTAGCGGAGGTGAGGAGGAACTCCGAGGTGGAGGAGATGGTGTCCCGTCAGCTGGGGAGGTTAGTCCGCCGCCAGGGAGGTCCACCTGTGCACAGGGGAAAAGGCCAGGAGAAGATGAGTGCTGAGGTTGCTTACTTGGCTTGGCTTGACGTGATGTCCTGGTCTTGGCTTTGGCTTGAGGTCGTAATCTCGGCGCATTGCTGGGCAAAGGCGACAGACGACTCCATGCCGAGCAGTCTGCGGTTCAGGCTTTTAAAGCCCGCTGATTGCCACCTGCCGGTGTGTGCGCAGCTGATGATGATGATGACGGCCCAGCGGCCGCCATGACAGTACTCCCCCCTCTAGAGGTGCCTCCAGGCACCTGCCCAATCCTACCTGGATGCGCCCGATGGAAATCGCAGATCAGCTGCTTGTCGAGGATCAACGCTGGGCGAATCCAGGAGCGATGCTCAGGACCAAACCCCTCCCAATCCACCAAATACTGAAGGCCCCAACCCCGCCGGCGGACATCCAAGATGGCATTCACCCCCCAGGCCGGATGGCCATCGATCATCCTCGGGGGGGCAGGAGCCATGGGGGGCGGGCACAGAGGGTCGGAGATGCACGGCTTGACCTGGGAGACGTGAAAGGTGGGGCAGATGCGCATGGAAGGGGGGAGAACAAGGCGCACAGACACAGGGTTGATAACACGAGAAATGACATAAGGGCCGATGAAGCACTTGGCTAGCTTGCGCTTCTCGGCCGGCACACTGATGTTCCTAGTGGACAACCAAACTTTCTGACCCACCTTATAGTCCGGGGCGGGTCTCCTGTGGCGGTTGGCCACCTGGATGTTTCGTTCCGTGGTGTTCAGAAGGGCTCTGCGGGTGATGGACCAGACCCGCCGACAACGCCTGGCGTGGACCTGCACTGAAGGAACCGCTACCTCCTTCTCCTCCTCAGGGAACAATGGTGGATCAAACCCTAGTGATGCATTGAAAGGGGACATCCCCGTAGCAGAGGACACCATGGTGTTATGGGCGTACTCGATCCAAGGTAGAAACGTGCTCCAAGAAGAGGAGCAGGAGGAGATGACACAGCGAAGCACAGCCTCCAGCTCCTGATTAGCACGCTCGCACTGGCCGTTGCTCTGCGGGTGGTACCCAGAGGAGAGACTAGCTGTGGCCCCCAGCACCGTGCAGAACGCCTTCCAGACTTGGGATACGAACTGTGGTCCTCGATCCGAAACGATGTCAGCGGGGATTCTGTGAAGACGGACCACATGTTGTACGAGAAGGTCCGCCATCTCCCACGCCTAAGGCAGCCCTCTGAGAGGCACAAAATGGGCCGCCTTTGAAAAACGGTCCACTATCGTCAAAACTGTCGTGAAATGATCAGAGGGCGGTAGGCCGGTTACGAAGTCCATGGCTACGTGGGACCAGGGGCGAGAAGGAATGGGCAAAGGGTGCAAAAGACCCGCCGGGGGGGATGATGATGTTTTCCCAGTAGCGCACTGGGCGCAGGCCCGGACGTAGCTGTTGACATCCTTTCTCATCCCTGGCCACCAGAAGGCCCTCTGGAGAAGATCCGTGGTTTGGCCCACTCCTGGATGGCACGCCAGCTTGGACGCGTGGCCCCATTCAAGTACCTGACCCCTGACAGAACGGGGAACGAACAGACGACCTGGGGGGCCCCAACTCGGATCAGGCTCCGTCTCCTGCGCTCTTCTGACCTTCTCGCGGATCTCCCAAGACAGCGCACCCACCACACAAGAGGAAGGCAGGATGGTCACCTCCTGCTCTTCAGTGGATGGTGCGTCGAACTGCCGCGAGAGGGCGTCAGGCTTGCCATTCTTGCTCCCCGGCCGGTAGGTGATGGTGAAATTAAACCGGCCGAAGAAAAGAGACCAGCGGGCCTGGCGTGCGTTCAATCGCTTGGCCGTCCTGAGGTACTCAAGGTTACGATGGTCAGTCCAAACGACGAACGGTTGGGCAGCCCCCTCCAGCCAGTGTCTCCACTCCTCCAGGGCGAGTTTCATGGCCAGCAGCTCCCTGTCTCCAATGCAGTAATTTCTCTAAGCAGGCGTCAGGCGGTGGGAGAAGTATGCACACGGTCGAATCTTGCCATCCACTGGAGAGCGCTGGGAGAGAACGGCCCCAACCCCCGAATCCGAGGCATCCACCTCCACCAGGCACTGCAGCTCCGGGTCCACCTGGGTCAGCATGCGGGCCGAAGCGAACTCCTCCTTCAGTCTCCCGAACGCCATGGCAGCCTCCTCACTCCAACGAAAGGGGACCTTAGGGGACGTGAGAGCAGTCGGGGGCGGGCGATGTTCCCAAAATTGGGCACGAAGCGACGGTAGAAATTGGCGAAGCCCAGGAACCCCTGTAGCTGTTTCCTGGACGTGGGCGTGGGCCAATCCACCACCGCCTTGACCTTGGCCGGGTCGGGGAGCACCTGATTCCAGGCGATGATAAACTCAAGGAAAGAGGTCCGGTCAGTGTGAAATTCACACTTTTCTGCCTTGACGAACAGCTGGTTCTCCAGGAGGCACTGCAGGACCCGTTGCACATACACCTGGTGCTCCTCCAACGTGCGTGAGAAGATGAGGATGTCATCGAGGTAAACGAACACGAAGGAGTTGAGGAAATCCTGGAGGACGTCATTATCAGGCGTTGGAACACGGCCAGAGCGTTGGTTAACCCAAACGGCATCACCAGATATTCGAAGTGGCCGTTTGGGGTCCGAAAAGCCGTCTTCCATTCATCGTCCTCTCTGATGCGCACCAGGTGGTAGGCATTCCGCAGGTCTAGCTTAGTGAACGAGGACGCCCCCTGGAGGGAGTCAAAGGCTGTGTTCATCAAAGGCAATGTATATTTGTCCTTGACCGTGATTTCGTTGAGGCCCCGGAAGTCGATGCAGGGGCGCAGCGAACCGTCCTTCTTTCCCACGAAGAAGAACCCTGCACCCATGGCCAAGGACGAAGGACGAATAATTCCGGAGGCCAGAGACTCTTTGATATATGTATCCATGGCCTCGCGCTCCGGGGCGGACAGGCTGTATAGGCGGCTCGCCGGGAGAGGGGCCCCAGCCTTGAGGTTGATCGCACAGTCATAAGGACGGTGGGGGAAAAGGGACAGCGCCCGTGACTTGCTGAACACCCAGGTCGTGGTACACTTCAGGTACCTTGGACAGGTCCGGGGGTGGCGTCGAAGGTAGAGGCACTGAGACCGAGGGAGCACACGCCGCAGATTGGAGGCAGGCACTCAGACAGAACGAACTCCACGCTGTAATACTCCCAGCTTGCCAGTCAAAGGTGGGGTTGCCGAAGCCAGGGGTACCCCAGGATGACAGGTGAGGAGTAGATGGGCAATATCAGGAACCGAATTTCCTCTCGGTGATTCCCAGAGACTATTATAGACACAGGGGCTGTCTGATGGGAAACAGATGCCAGTGACGCCTTGGACAAGGTGACGAGATTGACAGGAGGGCATAGAGGTTGACAGCTGAGGCCCATCTGGGTTGCCAGGTCTCTGGAGATAAAGTTTTGCTCAGCTCCAGAGTCAACTAAGGCATGTGTGGAGTGTTCTTTGTGTTTATGGAGTAGCCTAATGGGGATGCGGCAACTAGTGAGGGGCTTTTTCTGGTTTTTGTCCGTGAATCCCCCTACTGTGATCCACGGACCTTCCCTTAACCGGTTTGGGCATTCAGCAACCCCATGAGATCCATTGCCACAATAAAAACATAGGCCCAGATCCCTGCGGCGCTGTCTTTCAGCCGCTGAAACTCCCGATTGCCCTATAATCATATCCTCCTGCTCCGGAAGTTCCTCTGATGAGGGCAGAGCGAGGAGGGGAGACCTAGCGGAGCGAGGGCGGGGTTTACTCGAACGGGAGGCTGTCCGCCATTCGGCCGCTCGCTCCTTTAGCCTACTATCCAAGCTGATGGTGAGGGAAATTAACTCCCCTAAAATGTCTGGTTTGTCCCGTGCCGCTAGCTCATCTTTCAGCTCGGAGCTAAGACTGCGGAGGAAGATACCACAAAGCGCTGCCCCCCCCACCCAATCTCAGTGGCTAACACCCGGAAGTCAATGGCGTAATCGGCGGCAGATCTACTGCCCTGCTGAAGACTTAGCAGCCGTTCGGTTAACACCGCGCCCCGGTCTGTATGATCAAACACCTCCATAAACTCTGCCACAAACTGTTGGTAAGTCAAAACAGGATAACTTGGTTTAGCCATAACTGTGTAAGCCCAGTCTAAGGCTCTACCCCCCAACAGGTTGGTGATATACCCTGTTTTACTCTGGTCAGTGGCAAAGTCCCCCGGGACGCGGAGAAACACTGACTCACATTGGAGTATAAACCCTCGCGCTTCCCCGAGCTTTCCACTAAAGCAGGCGGGGGTTGGCATGGGAGTGAGACGATGTAAAGATGGTGAATTAGCTTGGCTAGTAGGAGCGGCTACGGGGGCTGGAAAAGCCACGGTTGCCGGGGGGAACGTCTGGTGTCCTTCCAGGCGGTCCAGCCGGCTGTTAATCTGGGTTAATTGATTTAGAATGACTGTCTGCTGGTGTGAAATCATATCTACTCGAGCGCTAAGAGTGTTTAGGCGACACGACAGCGCGCTGTCAGCTGGGTCAACTTGATGGAGTTGTACTGACATGGTTATCATCATCATCATCATGATGATGACGGCCCAGCAGACGCCATGACAAGCATATTTCATCAGATATTGTCAACACAAAAAAGCAACATACAAGGACAGACATAGCATTGAGCTAGGTCATCATTTAAACACGATGAAGTTTCCGTCTGTCCTAAGTGAACTTTCCACTGCTGGAAAAAATAACGTAAAACATGAATATCACATCACTCACCGTCCTGTATATCACAATATCATGGCTTCAACTGCTGAAGCTGAGTGCTGTCGCAGCCGTACATTCAATTCAATTCGGGTGGCTAGGTATAATTCCCGGTGCATCTCCGTCTATTTTCCAGTGCGTCTGCTTGTGCTCCCCACTGCAAGCTCAGTCTGCTTCCCTCTGCATTCTCTCATCAGCCGAAATGCACAGAAAACTCTGCTGGACCGTGGTGTTGATTTCTGCTGATTTCTGTTAAGCCATTCTATCGTTATAGTTTATAATATCACTTGTTGGCTGGCTCACGGACGAATAATTGCAAATGGCGGCCCGCGAGCGAGTCAGGAACGTCAGCATAACGCCCACTCTGATGACGCCACACCCAGACCAATCAGTGGCCAGTAGTGGGTTAATGTAACAGTGCCGGTACGCTTCGGACCTGCTCTTCAGCGGTCCGAAAAAATAGGAGCAGTTCCCAAAAAACAGAACTGTAGGGACTGCGGGTCCCTAGTGGAAAAGCGGACAAACCGTGCTGAACCGTACCGTACTGACCCTAGTGGAAAAGCGCCTGAGGAGACCCAGGAGACCCTGAGCGTCGGAGCAGCTGGAGTTGGGGGCCAGTCGCAGGACTGGTGATCTGATGAAGAGGAAGTGGGATCCCTCGAAGACCAAGGTTGAGGCTCGATTACGTAGAGATAACAGTCCACGCGAGCAGCAGGACAACCAGAGGCGGTTCCAGGTGGAGCCCGGTCGGATGGAGGAAGATGGGCGCAGGTCTATTTGTGCCTGGAGGCACCTGAGGGATCTGCAGCTGCCAGAGGAGGAGAGGAGACGGCGCAGCAGGAGCCCTGATGTGAAGAGACAGAGACGCCTTGAGAGGGATCCATCCGGGGACTGAGGGTTTTATTTTGCATGTTTGTGTTGTTTCTTCAGTCCTGTTTTATTCTTGGCTCCTATTTGGTGTCCCGGTAAATTTAAAAAAAAAAAAAAGTAAAAAGGGAAAGGAGAAGGTGACAAATTCTGAGTGAGTGTGAGTGCGGGAGGCGTCCGTTTGATGTTTGATAGCATTTTGTCTATTTTACGTGTCGTGTGTAGATGCCTGTGTGTATGCACTGTATTTTTGGTTATATTGGTGAATTGGATTTTGTGTCAGATTTTGGTAGTCTGGCCGGTAGCTTCTCTGTGTGAATTTACGTTAGTAATTTTCTAGAGTTTGCCTGGTTTGAATGACTTGTATTGATTGAGTATTTGGTTTAGTTGAATTGTTTTTATTTGTGTTGCTCCTATTGGTACATTTTACTCCGTGTGCCCATTGTGGGGTGGGAGTTTGGTTGGGGGGCCGCCTAAAGGAAATGTCTTGCATTTTACTGTGTGTTATTTGATGTGTTTTTAAGGGATTGCTTTCAGTTAGAAACGCGGCTCATTATTATTTTGTTTGTATGTTCCCCTATTCCAAGCAGCAGAATAATCTGCTCAGCCATGTGGGGGAGCTGGTGGTCTACCCAGCCCCTCAGCCTTTGTTGTGTGAGTGGATAGGTGTTTTGTTTACTTTCTGTACATATTTTTGGATTAGTGCGTGTGTCGGGTGATAAATTTGGGTGGTTTGGGGAGTGCATAATGGTATAGCATCTTAGGCTAGAACAAAGAGCAGAGTTTCCCTTGGAGATAACAGGGAGGTGTGAAGGATGAATGGAGTGTGATCTTTTGTGTATCAGAGACTGCTAGGAGGATGTTAAAGGATTAAGGAAGTGAATGCAATGTGACCTTTTATGTGTAGAAGCTTCTGAAGGAAAGCCTTAGTATTTAAGAGAAGAGTCTTGTCTGAGATGCCTGCTTTTCTGATTATGCTTCTGTGTGAGATGTGTAATAAACTGTCTGAGTCAAATCCGCCTCGTTATTTACACACTCCACACTGGTGACCCAAGACGAATCATGGAACACAACGAAAGATCCCCAGAGCCAACCTCGACGGGAGCCCCCAGCCACGCAGGTGCTGTTGCTATCCAGCTACTGGATTTTTGGCAGCACAACCCGCACTCCTGGTTCCACCTAGTCGAGGTGCAGTTCGCCCTCCGGGGTATATCGGCGGATGACACAAAATTCCACTATGTGATCGCAGCGCTCGACGCCCGCATGGCTCAGCACGTGGAGAGCCTGCTTGATCAGCCACCAACTGACGACAAGTACGGCCCGCTGAAGGCTGCGCTCATCCAGCACTTCACACTCTCGGATGGTGAGGGAGCAGAGAGACTCCTGACTCGGACCGGGTTGGGAGATGGGTCGGCCATAGACCTGATGGAGAAGATGCTGAGGTTAAAGGGCACAGGAGACGACCAATTCATTTTTGCCCACCTCTTCCTCCGGAACCTTACGTCAGCGGCAAGAGCGACCCTGGCCAATTCGCCGTTGCTGGCCGAGCGGGACTACCGTGCGCTAGCCCGGGAAGCGAACTGGATCATCGTCGCCAGCAGGGAGTTCACGACCATTGCAGCAGCGACAGAGCTCGGCGCGGCGGCCGGAGGAGGCGAGGAGCCATTGACGGCAACAGCAGAGCCACCGACGGCAGCAGCAGCGGGGGCCAAGGACCGCAAGGGAGACAGGTCTTGCTTCTACCACCGCTGCTTCGCAGAGAGGGCACGCAAATGTATACCACCGTGCCAATTCAAGCGACTCAGGAGGCACCAAGACCAGCCACGACCCTCGGGGAGGAGAACAAGCTGCTCTACTTGACGGACGCATGCTCGGGGAGACATTTCCTCGCGGACACCGGCGCCCAGATGAGAGGACTCTACTCCTGTCGCTACACGGCCGTACATTTGAGTGGGCTTTTGTCATAGCAGCATTGAATTTCAATATACTAGGGGCTGATTTTTTGTGCACACATTGTTTGTTGGTTGATGTTGCTAACAGGCACCTGGTTAATGCACTGTCCTTTGATTCTATCCCCTGTACAGCTCGAGCGTCCCGGCCAGCAGCACAAGCCAACGTCACAGCTGCTTGCGGTAAGTTCCACACACTGCTCACTCAGTTCCCAGCACTCACTGTCCCGACATTTTCGGCAGCCATCGCTAAACACGGTGTGGAGCATTTTATCACCACCACCCAGCCGCCCGTTTTTGCAAAACCTCGGCACTTGGACGCAGCTAAACTGGCCATAGCGCGCGAGGAGTTCGCCAACCCGAAGAGGTTGGGCATCATCAGGCGTTCAAACAGCCCATGGGCTTCCCCGCTACACATGGTCCCTAAAGCTAAGGGTTGGTGGCGACCTTGCGGGGATTTCCGCAGGTTGAACAATGCTACAGCGCACGACCACTACCCAATTCCTCACATTCAGGATTTTTCCGTTCACCTGGCAGGAGCGCGCGTTTTTTCTAAAATAGACCTGGTCCGCGGTTACCACCAAGTCCCAGTGCGCGCTGAGGACATACCCAAAACAGCGGTGATAACTCCGTTTGGTTTATTCGAGTTTTTGCACATGCCATTCGGGCTTAAAGGGGCTGCACAGACGTTCCAACGCATGATGGATGCAGTGCTGCGCGATCTCCCTTTCGTATTCATCTACTTGGACGATATCTTGGTAGCCAGCGCGTCCGACGACGAACACGAAACCCACCTCACGGCGGTTTTCCGGAGGTTGGAAGAGCACGGTTTAATAATCAACCCAGCGAAGTGTCAGTTTGGGGTGACGCAGATTGATTTTTTGGGGCACCGCATCTCTCCCGAAGGAGCGGTTCCGCTGCCTGACAAAGTGCACGCGGTAGCAGATTTTCCCCGGCCGCAAACGGTCAGGGCGTTACAGGAGTTTTTGGGAATGGTGAATTTTTATAACCGTTTCCTTCCCCGCGCAGCGCAGCTCATGCAACCACTGTACGCCGCGCTCAAAAAACAGAAACCCGCGAATAAGATCGAATGGTCCCCGGAGCGAGAGCAGGCGTTCTCGGAAGTCAAAGCAGCCCTGGCAAACGCTGCATTGCTGGCACATCCAGACCCAACGGCCCGCATAGCGCTCACTACTGACGAGTCAGATGTGACCATAGGGGCGGTCGTGGAGCAGCGTGTAGCCGGGGCTTGGCAGCCGCTCGCCTTTTTCAGCAGAACTTTGCGCGATAGAGAACGTAAATACAGCGCGGTCGACAGGGAGTTGCTGGCTCTCCACTTGGCCATTCGCCACTTCCAGTTCTGGCTGGAAGGGCGCTGTTTCACCGCGTTCGTTGACCACAAGCCACTAACATTCACGATGGCCAAGGTTTCAGAACCGTGGTCGGGCCGGCAGCAGAGACAGCTGGCCGCCATCTCAGAGTTTACTACCAATATTCAGCATGTGTCGGGTAAACTGAATGTAGTGGCAGACTGCCTCTCGTGCGCCGTGGCTGCCCCAGTCTGCGTGGGGATAGATTACACAGCCATGGCCGCGGAGCAGGTTAGTGACGCGGATGTGCGCGCGCTCCAGTCTGGACCAACAGGGTTAAGGCTGGAGAGCAGGGTGCTGCAAGACGGTATGCCCCCCCTAATCTGTGATGTCTCGGGGCGACCGCATCCCGTGGTACCGGCCGCGTAGCGCCGCCACGTTTTTGACTCGATTCATTCTTTGGCGCACCTGGGAGTGCGTGCGTCGGTCAAAATGGTAGGAGAGAAATTTGTGTGGCCGAGCCTTCGCAAACAAGTGAAAGAGTGGGAAACAGCCTGCATGGCGTGCCAACGAGCCAAGGTACACAGACACACGAAAGCTCCCTTGGAGCCGTTTCGCATCCCGGCTAAGAGGTTCGACCATGTTCACGTGGACCTCGTGGGCCCCCTCCCGCCATCACAGGGGTGCATGCACCTTCTGACAATGGTGGACCGCACCACGTGCTAGCCGGAAGTGGTTCCACTGGCGGCAACCACAGCCGAGGAGATGGCGCGCGCGTTTTTAACAGCATGGGTGGTGCGTTTTGGAGTCCCGTCGGATATTACGTCCGACAGAGGCCCTCAATTTGTTTCTGAACTCTGGTCAACAATGGCCCGCAGCCTGGGTGTCACAATTCACCGCACAACCACGTACAATCCACAGGCTAATGGGTTATGCGAACGTTTTCATAGGTCATTGAAAGCGGCTCTCAGGGCGTCACTGATGGATGCAAATTAGGTAGACAAGCTACCGTGGGTTTTATTGGGATTACGTTCTGCGCCTAAAGAGGATTTGGAAGCTTCCCCGGCTGAACTTGTTTTTGCGCAGCCACTTCGGCTGCCCAGGGAGTTTCTCCCAGATAATCCTGCGCCGGGCAGCTCCCCGTCTCAGCTGTTGCAGCGTAGCATAGACACAAGCACGCTGCCGGGCCCTGTTCACCACAGTTTTCCACGCGTTTTTGTGCCTAAAACTTTGAAAAACACGGAGTTCGTTTTTGTCAGACCCAATGCCCATCGCCATCCACTGCGCCCACCTTATGATGGACCGTTCAGAGTGCTGGAAACAGGGGACAAGCATTTTTTGCTAGATTTGGGGGGTAGGAGGAACAGGATTGGCATAGACAAACTCAAACCCGCTTTTCTTGTGGCGGACGAGCAAGTGCTGTTGGCGAGGGCCCCTCGGCGTGGAAGACCCCCGCGGGGAGTTTCCCAGAGAAAAGATTCCCCAGAGCACCCACATGCACAGACTTTTACCCCTCAATCATCAGCCCCCCAGCATTCATCAGCCCCCCAGCATGACAGCGCCACGAAGGCGGTGAATCCTGGTTACAGCAGATACGGAAGAAGACTGAAGCCCAAACAGCATGTGGATTGATGTTTAATGATTTTACCACAGCATATGGACTGTCATTCTATTGTTCTATCCAAGACGCTCGGGGGGTCGTTTGGGGAGTGCATAATGGTATAGCATCTTAGGCTAGAACAAAGAGCATGAGTTTCCCTTGGAGATAACAGGGAGGTGTGAAGGATGAATGCAGTGTGATCTTTTGTGTATCAGAGACTGCTAGGAGGATGTTAAAGGATTAAGGAAGTGAATGCAATGTGACCTTTTATGTGTAGAAGCTTCTGAAGGAAAGCCTTAGTATTTAAGAGAAGAGTCTTGTCTGAGATGCCGGCTTTTCTGACTATGCTTCTGTGTGAGATGTGTAATAAACTGTCTGAGTCAAATCCACCTTGTTATTTACACACTCCACAGTGGGTTATTTGTGTGCTTGGCGTTTTTTTTTTTTTTTGAGTGGGGCGTGTTATGTATGTAAATAGGCTGGTACGACCAAGATGGCGGCCGGGTTGGTCACGGGACAGACCGGGGTGGCTACTGCCGGTTTCCAGTGGTGACACCGCCCAGGGTATAAAAGAGTGGGTGGAAGGGGCTCTGCCTCTTTCGTCGTGAAGCCACCTGGCCAGCAGCAGAGTGCTGTAAGCCTCTGTATGTAGTCTGTGTTATATCCTGAATAAACCCTGTTAACCGAGGTGAGACTCACTTGTCATTCCTACATTATGGACACAACACATACATTGGGGGGGGGGAATTCCACCTTAAATCAACATCATGATTTATTGAATCTTTCAGATCGGTTTTCTTTTATTTTTCCTCTCCTCTCTTCTCCATTACAGTTTACTGACAAAGTTCATAATTATTAAGCAATATTACACAACAGTGCAGTATCATACCAGTTTTTTGCAGTTATCAACTCCAAATTCACATTGTATGATGCAGCAAAGCTCAGCCTCCACTTCCTCCACCATCACCTCCTGTTCTTGTCTTCCTGTACCAGCGTCTTATGTCCCGCCCTTCCTTAATTCTGATTGGCTGCTTTGGTCTGACATTGATGAGCGCAGATTGTGAGGAAAAACTGTCGGCTGTGGGTTGTTTATTTCAGCCAAGTATATCCGGTTCATGGTGTTTCATAATAAACGCACATAACATAAACAACCGTTCTGAATCACTGTAGAGGGCTTTTATTTCTGCATAATTCAGGATGTATAAAGCTGTGACGGTGAAAATAAATTTACACCAATTCGGACTACGGTCATGTCTGGTGAATTCAGCATTTGTAGCGCAGGCAACTAATTTTAATGTTATTGAGCAGGAATTCTAGGATTGTTTCACATTTTTAAGGATAATTAAGGTGTTGATTTTAGATAATCACATTTATGACTGTTTATGGACCTGCAGACACTAATGAGGCGACTGTTTTTCATTGTTTGTATTTTCGTGGAGAAATTCTCTCCACAACACCCATACATGAACGCAAATTAATCTGTCCACACAGAATTAAACTCCATTTTCCTTTGTGATTTTACTTTTTCTGGATTTGTTCATGCCTTACCGAGGATGGCAGGAAGCAGCTGCTCTCCGTGCTCTCCACATGCACTGAGGAGAGGCTGAGCGGCTCTGTGCAGCCGCCGTCAGGTGTGACACAGTGAGGCATGGGTGACAATATAATGAATAATTTAAAAATATATATATTAGCTTCATAAAAGTATGCATTTCCATTGAGAAATGTATCGAATTGCAATAAACAATAATTTTGAAAAATAAAATAATTAAAATTTACTTCATTCATTTCCATGTGTTTTGAGATATAACTGCAGGGAGCAGCAGCATGGAGGCTGAAGGGCTGCATGCGGTTCCAGAGCCGCGGGTTGCCGACCCCTGGCCTAGGAGGAGTAGCTTTTTTTCTGAAATCACATAAATGCCCTGATCATCTGACCTTTGACCATGACCTTGAACGCAACCTGGATGCAGACCCACCTGAGGATCATTGTGTGTGAGTTTGGTGACTATGGGGGCAGCTGCTGAGGAGGATTAGCGACTCCCGTGTAATGTGAACGAATGGACGCCGTGCCATCACAATAGTTCCTTTCGGCTTCACCGGAAAGAGCTAAAAACCCTTATATCTTGAAAACAAAGCGATAAAAAGTGTTATTGAAAATGTTTGGGGAAAGCAAAAAAAGCCGTTTACTCACTGAATCTGTTTTTATTTGACACTATCAACTGCTGGTTTAAATGTTCATAATCACAAGTTTCATTGTGCCGCTCCCAGAATACAATGCAAAGCATTCTACACAGACAATGAATGGAAAAATGGAGAAACCACAGATCCAGTGGAGGAGAGCTGAGGCATCATAAAGATGTGTGAAGATGGGGAGAAGCTCTATAACTATAATTTTAATATATGATCAGCTATACTGATATTTCTCCACTGCATTTTCTAACCTCACACACCACTCAAAGAGCTTAACTAGGAACTACACTAATCTGTTCTATGGGCTGAACAGGATAACTAGGCCCAATTTAGAATCACCAATTAAACAATATGCATGTATTTGGATTGTGGGAAAAAAGAGGAAAACCCAGAATAAATCCACACGTCACAGGGAGAACATCCAAATTCCTCACAAAGGTTCCTTCTCCTGCCAGCTTGGGGATTCAAACCAGGAACCCTCAAGTTTTAAAGCAAAAGTGCTAACCACTGTACCATCATGCAGCCCAACTACTGTCTCACCATATTCTGGGTGGAAATCTACTGATAAACAGTAAAAAGTCAACATATCATCCAGCCCTGAGACATACAGTGGAGGTACAACTCAACTGTGAGGAACACTCACTGTCCATGAAGTCCACGTCCTGTCCGCTCATAGCGTGCCTCAGTTTGTTGGTCACCACTCGGAGCTCCATGATCAGCTCTTGTCCTCACATCTGGATGAGTGATGTCCACCTCCACCTCAGGGTTGTTGATCTGACTGACCAGGCCGTCTCCCGTCACATCTGGGAGGTACCTGAGCACACAAACACACAGGTATTCACGTCCATCATTTATATTCAAATGAACCTGTGACGTTTTTGCCCTTAATAAGTGGTTTCCTCTGCACTGGCAACAAATAAAAAAATACTTAAAAGTTACAAGAACAGTTAAGAATTAAAAGTAAAAAGTCACAAATGAGTTACAGTAAAAGGTTGGAAATTTACAAGGGAAACATTTCAAATTTCCAGAAAGTCTCAAATTTCTGAAAAAAAAAGTTGCAAATATAGAACAGTCTCAAGTTTACCTAGGTTTTTTTTTTTTCAAACTTAGTAGTAAAAAGTCACATAAGTAAAACAAAAAGCTAATTATTGTGTTTCAAAATTTTTACAAACTAAAAACTAAACATATTCCTCAAATATTTTTTTTACAGTGTTTCTGTCCTCTTAAGTAGTTCTTATCATTCTTTTCAAGTTTTTGTTCAGTTTGTTTTTTATTAGATATTTAATGCTTTAAAATCGGGGGTGCAGTCATGATTGAGTTTGGTTGTGACTGGTCATAACTGAGGGGGCTGCTGCACAGACTGTAATGGGCGGCTGTATTTGTGATGACTCGCTCTGTGCCATTACAGATGTGGACAAAATTGTTGGTACCCCTCTGTTAATGAAAGAAAAACCCATAATGGTCACAGAAATAACTTGAATCTAACAAAAGTGGTAATGAATAAAAATTCTATGAAAATTAACCAATGAAAATCAGACAATGCTTTTGAATTGTGGTTCAACAGAATTATTTTAAAAAACAAACTCATGAAACAGGCCTGGACAAAAATGATGGTACCCTTAACTTAATATTTTGTTGCACAACCTTTTGAGGCAATCACTGCAATCAAACGATTTCTATAATGTCAATGAGACTTCTGCACCTCTCAGCAGGTATTTTGGCCCACTCCTCATGAGCAAACTGCTCCAGTTGTCTCAGGTTTGAAGGGTGCCTTCTCCAGACAGCATGTTTCAGCTCCTTCCACAGATGTTCAATAGGATTTAGATCAGGGCTCATAGAAGGCCACTTTAGAATAGCCCAATGTTTCGCTCTTAGCCATTCTTGGGTGTTTTTAGCTGTGTGTTTTGGGTCATTATCCTGTTGCAAGGCCCATGGCCTGTGACTGAGACCAAGCTGTCTGACACTGGGCAGCACATTTCTCTCTAGAATACCTTGATAGTCTTGAGATTTCATTGTACCCTGCACAGATTCAAGACACCCTGTGCCAGATGCTGCAAAGCAGCCCCAGAACATAACAGAATCTCCTCCATGTTTCTCCTTCATGTTCTTTTCCTGGTATGCTTCATTTTTGGGTCTGTGAACATACAGCTGATGTGCCTTGCCAAAAAGTTCCAGTTTTGTCTTGTCTGTCCATAGGACACTCTCCCAGAAGCTTTGTGGCTTGTCAACAAGCAGTTTGGCAAATTTCAGTCTGGCTTTTTATGATTTGTTTTCAACAGTGGTGTCCTCCTTGGTCGTCTCCCATGAAGTCCACTTTGGCTCAAACAACGACGGATGGTGCGATCTGACACTGATGTACCTTGACCTTGAAATTCACCATGAATGTGTTTAGAGGTTGTTCTGGGCTCTTTTGTTACCATTCGTATTATCCGTCTCCTCCTGTGGCCAGGGAGGTTGGCTACAGTCCCATGGATCTTAAATTTCTCTATAATATGTGCAACTGTAGTCACAGGAACATCAAGCTGCTTGGAGATGGTCTGATAGCCTTTACCTTTAACATGCTTGTCTATAATTTTCTTTCCAATCTCCTTTGCTTCTTCTGGTCCTTGTTTAGTGTGGGACACACCATGTCACCAGACAGCACAGTGACTACTTGTCACCCTTTAATTAGGCCAACTGACTGATTACAAGTTTGTAGACACCTGTGATGTTAATTAGAGGACACATCTTGGTTGAACATGTCCCTATGGTCACATTATTTTCAATCTTTGCTAGGGGTACCATCATTTTTGTCCAGGCTTGTTTCATGAGTTTATTTTTTAAAGTAATTCTGTTGAACCACAATTCAAAAGCATTGTCTGATTTTCATTGGTTAATTTTCATAGAATTTTTATTTATTACCACTTTTGTCAGATTCAAGTTATTTCTGTGACCGTTGTGGGTTTTTCTTTCATTAACAGAGGGATATCAACAATTTTGTCCACGTCTGTATCATCCACAGCTGCACGCACACCGGCTCTCTATCATGCTCGGGTTATATAACCCACTCTGCCCTCAGACCGGCACAGGGCCATCTGTCTCCCTGGCTGCATGAAGCTCTACGCTCGACTTCCCAGCCTATCATCCTGCCTTCGTCATCCCTGCCACTTCAGCGTCATCTTTTGGAAGGATTTCCCTCGTTATCAAGTAAGCCCTTTTCTACTCACCTGTTCTGCGTTTATCCTCTGCGCACAGGCGGAATTCCCAGGCGGCGGAATCATTCCTCCTGGCGGGGGTCTCTGCCTCTCTCTCCTCCGCTAGCCATCCTTCTCCAGCGGCGTTGTGTTAGCAGGCGCTGTCTTCCTGGATTTAGCCTTTGGGCCAACCTGAGTTCACCACCTCTCCTGAAACAGTAAGCCTCAGTCATTCCCCGAGTACACTCCTGCCAGAACTGTGCTAACACTGTGCCTCTGCTCTATCCATAGGGTTGCCAGATCGAACTGCGCTCTGTTCACTCCCAGTTACGACGAGTCCACAGACCCACGCAGTCACATCCACATACACTACACACACGTGCACCCACACACTTTCACTATTACAAATAAAGATTGTTGAATCCACTCTTGAGCCTGTGTCTGTTCCCTGGGTCTGCCAATTACAGTTAGGCCCAGAAATATTTGGACAGTGACACAAGTTTTGTTATTTTAGCTGTTTACGAAAACATATTCAGGATACAATTATATAATCAATATGGGCTTAAAGTGCAGACTCTCAGCTGTAATTTGAGAGTATTCACATCCAAACTGGAGCAAGGGTTTAGGAATTACAGCTCTTTAATACATAGCCACCTCTTTTTCAAGGGACCAAAAGTAATTGGACAATTGATTCAGAAGGCTGCAAAAAAAAAAAATAACAAGGCTGCATGGGCTCTTCCCTCGTTAACCTGTCATCAGTTAAGCAGTTAAAAGGTCTGGAGTTGATTCCAGGTGTGGCATTTGCAATTGGAAGCTGTTGCTGTGAACACACAACGTGTGGTCAAAGAAGCTCTCAATGGAGGTGAAACAGACCACCCTGAGGCTGAAAAAAAAGAAGAAATCCATCAGAGAGATAGCAGAAATGTTAGGAGTGGCCAAATCAACAGTTTGGTACATTCTGAGAAAAAAAGAGTGCACTGGTGAGCTTGGGAACTCAAAAAGGCCTGGACATCCACGGAAGACAACGGTTGGATGATCGCAGAATCCTTTCCATGGTGAAGAACAACATCCACTCAAGTGAAGAACACTCTCCAGGAAGTAGGTGTATCAGTATCTAAGTCTACCATAAAGAGAAGACTTCATGAGAGTAAATACAAAGGATTCACCACAAGGTGCAAACCATTAATCAGCCTCAAAAATAGAAAGGCCAGAATTGACTTTGCCAAAAAATAACTGAAGAAGCCATCCCAGTTCTGGAACAGCACTCTTTGGACAGATGAGACTAAGATCAACCTGTACCAGAATGATGGGAAGAAGAAAGTTTGGAGAAGAATTGGAACAGCTCATGATCCAAAGCACACCACATCTTCTGTAAAACACGGTGGAGGCATTGTGATGGCATGGGTATGCATGGCTTCCTATGGCACTGGGTCACTGGTGTTTATTGATGATGTGACCAAAGACAGAAGCAGCCGTATGAATTCTGAAGTGTATAGGGATATACTTTCTGCTCAGATTCAGCCAAATGCAGCAAAGTTGATTGGACAGCACTTCACCAATGATCCAAAACATACTGCAAAAGCAACCCAGGAGTTTTTTAAAGCAAAGAAGTGGAATATTCTGCAATGGCCGAGTCAATCACCATATCTCAACCCAATCAAGCATGCATTTCACTTGCTCAAGACAAAACTTAAGGCAGAAAGACCCACAAACAAGCAACAACTGAAGACAGCTGCAGTAAACGCCTGGCAAAGCATCACAAAGGAGGAAACCCAACGTTTGGTGATGTCCATGGGTTCCAGACTTCAGGCAGTCATTGCCTGCAAAGGATTCTCAACAAAATATTGAAAAGTAACATTTTACTTAGGGTTATGTTTATTTGTCCAATTACTTTTGAGCCCCTGAAATGAGGAGCGTTTGTATAAAAATAGCTACAATTCCTACATGTTTAATCATATATTTTTGTTCAACCCCTTGAATTAAACCTTAAAGTCTGCACTTCAATTCCGTTGTAGTTGTTTCATTTCAAATCCAATGTGGTGGCATGCAGAGCCCAAATCATGAAGATTGTGTCACTGTCCAAATATTTCTGGGCCTAACTGTATGTCAGTATTGGCTGGAACTTGATGCTTCGTGGTGCTGTTGCAAATAATGTCACCAATGCAAGATTGCAGCATCCTAAATCCAGGAAGTAGAGCTTCACTTTTCGACAATGGATCTAAGTGGCAGAATGTTGTTTATATTTATACACAGTATAGGTGGGCAATAAATCGATTTTAAATCGGATTTCAGATGCTCTTGTTTGGAATATTTTTTGAATAAAAATCAACTGAATTGAATTTTTTTTCCCACATAAAATGTTTTATTTTCATTTTCCCCGTTTTTGCTAAAGTAAATACAGCAGCCTCTAGAACTGCCTCCCCCACCACCATCTCTCTTCAACACAAACCCAAGCGAAACATGGCAGCAGAGTTACTAAAATCCATGATAATTGCACTCCAACTTTCACTGGATATGTATCACTCCGCTTCAGAGGTGTTCATGTAACCGTTAATTACTAACAACTAACTCTCAGTGACAATTGCAATATTGTGTTGAATACTTTAATTTCTGCAGTGAGGTCCATACATCCATCTTCTACCGCTTTTCCGGAGGTCCGAAGTCACGGAGGCAGCAGTTCAAGCAGAGAAGCCCCAGAATTTTCTCTCCCCAGCCACCTGCTCCTGCTCTTCAGAGAGGATACCAAGGCATTCCCAGACCAGCTGGGAGACATAGTCTCTCCAGCGAGTCCTGGGTCTGCCCCGGGGTCTCCTCCCAGTGGGACGTGCTCAAAACACCTCAAGCGGGAGGCATCCAGGAGGCATCCTGCCCATACCACCTCAAATGGCTCCTTTCAATGTGGAGGAACAGCGGTTCTACTCTAAGCTCCTCACCCTATCTCTGAGGGTGAGTCCAGCGATCCTACGAAGAAAGCTCGTTTCAGCCACTTGTATCTGCAATCTCGTTCTTTCAGTCATTACCCAAAGCTCGTGACCATAGGTGTGGGTAGGAACGTAGATTGACTGGTAAATCGACAGCTTTGCCTTAGAGCTCAGCTCCCTCTTCACCACAACAGACCGGTACAACGTCCACATCACTGCAGATGCTGCTCCAATGCATCTGTCAATCTCTCACTCCATTCTCCCCTCACTCATGAATAAGACCCCAAGATACTTAAACTCCTCCACTTGGGGCAGGAGCCTGTCACCAACCTGGAGAGGACAATCCACCTTTTTCTGGCTGAGGACCATGGACTCCGACTCGGAGGTGCTGATTCTCATCCCAGCCGCTACACACTCAGTGGCAAACCATCCCAGTAAGAACTGTAGGTCATTGCTGGTTGAAGCCAGCAGGACAACATCATCTGCAAACAACAGAGATGAGATCCTGTGGTCACCAAGCATGACACCCTCCATTCCCTGGCTGCGCCGAGGAATCCTGTCCATAAAAATTATGAACAGGATAGGTGACAAAGGGCAGCCCTGGCGGAGTCCAACTCTCACTGAGAATGAGTCCGACCGAGTGTTGGCAATACAAACCAAACTCTCACAACGGTCATACAGAGACCAAATAGCTCATAATAACAAGCCGATACCCCATACTCCCGAAGCACCCCCCACAAAAAACCACAAGGGGCGCGGTCGAATGCCTTCTCCAAGTCTACAAAACACATGTAAACTGGTTGGGCAAACTCCCACAAACCCTCAAGGATTCTCGAGAGGGTAAAGAGCTTGTCCGATGTGCCACGGCCAGGACGAAAACCACATTGCTCCTTCTGAATCCAAGGTTAGACCAACGGCTGGACTGTCCTCTCCAGTACCTTGGCGTAGACCTTCCCAGGGAGGCTGAGGAGTGTGATCCCTCTAAAATTGGAGCACACCCTCCTGTCCCCTTTTTTGAAGAGAGGAACCACCACCCCGATTTGCCATGCCAAAGGCACTGCCTCTGACCTCCACACAATGTTGCAGAGGCGTGTCAACCATGACAGCCCTTCAGCATCCAGGGCCTTGAGGTACTCAGGGCGAATCTCGTCCACCCCCGGGGCCCGGCCACCAAAGACATTTTTAACCACCTTGGCGACCTCAGCCCCTGTGATAGGCGAGTCGTCCCCCTCGTCCACAAGCCCTGCTTCCTCTGTGGAAGGTGTATCAGTGGGATTGAGGAGATCCTTGAAGTATTCCTTCCACGCCCAACGATATCCCCAGTCGAAGTCAACAGCACCCCATCCGCACCATACACAGTATGGACAGGGAGCTGCTTCCCCCTCCTGAGCCGCCGGACAGTTTGCCAGAATCTCTTCGAGGCTGACCGAAATTCTTGTTCCATGGCCTCACCGAACTCCTCCCATACCCGAGTTTTTGCTTCAGCAGCCACCCGAGCTGCACTCCGCTTGGACTGCCGGTACACCTCAACTGCTTCAGGAGTCCCACAAGTCAACTAAGCTTGATAGGACTCCTTCTTCAGCTTAATGCCCCCCTTCACCACTGGTGTCCACCACTTGGTTCGGGGGTTGCCACCACGAGATGCCCCGACAACCTTGTGGCCGCAGCTCTGGGCCGCTGCTTCAACAATGGAGGTGGAGAACATGGCCCATTCAGACTCCATGTCTCCATACTCCCTCAGAATGTGGTTGAAGTTCTTCCGGAGGTGGGAGTTGAAGACCTCCCGGACAGGGGCCTCAGCCAGACGTTCCCAGAGTACACCCTCACTATACATTTGGGTCTACCAGGTCTGAATGGCTTCCTCCCCTGCCATCGGCTCCAACTCACCACCAGGTGGTGATCAATTGACAGCTCTGCACCTCTCTTTACCCGAGTGTCCAAGACATACAGTCGCAGGTCTGATGACACAATAACAGAATCGATCATCGACCTGCGACCTAGGGTGTCCTGGTGCCAGGTGTACATATGGACACCCTTATGCGTTATGGGTTCGTCTGCAGGCCAAGGACCATCTCTGGTTAAAATTTGAGCATAATCCATCCAGTACTTTTTACATAATCCTATTAAACCACTGCAAGAAGATTGAGCCTTGGCGGAGGTATGCAGTCATGGATCACCCCCAAAATGTAATGGGTTCGTGTGTAGGCCAAGAACCACTTCTGGTGAAAATTTCATCCAAATCCATCTAGTAGTTTTTGTGTAATCCTGCTGCACAAATGCAAACAAAGCCCTTGGTGGAGGTGTGCACTCTCAGATCATCACCAAAATCTAATCGTCTGTTTCCCGTGCCATGATACACCTTTCCTGAAAATGTCATCAAAATCTATCCATAACCTTTTGAGTTATGTTGCTAACAAACAAACAGACAAACACCGGCAAAAATATAACCTCCTTGGCGGAGGTAATTATTACTTTTTACTAGGAGAAAGAAAGACAGTAAGCTCTTTAACTTCTAAGGAGATGTGATGGTGTTAAGGGTGCTAGAACTTAACTCCCATCGGCACTTATGTGAATCATGTGACTCCAGAAACATCTCCTTGTTTACAGAGGTGGATAGAATAGCTAAAATATGTAGTCAAGTAAAGTAGCAATACCTTCTTTGTCTCGCATGCATACATACAAGAGTAGTCCCCTAAAAAACTGCTTCAGTAAGAAAGTATTGGTGTGTAACACCCTCACTCTTGCTTAACTTTTTTCATCTACATTTCCAACTGTTTTAATAACTTTGCAACTCAGTTTTTTTAATTTTGCAGCTTTGCAATTTGACAAGTGTTTTCTGTTTCTAAAACTAAAATATACACTACCTAAATGTGCCCTCTATTATAGTAAAATCATATGTAGAAACAATAAGTATTCACTGAGCCAGAATATACAAGCAATTAGAAAATAATTTCACATATGATGAGAAAAACTTTGCTCCCATTTTTTAAAAATCAGTGAAATCAAGATACTGAAAGAGTACAGTCGTGTACTTGAGTAAAAACATCAGGATTTTTTCTAACTGTTTTTCTTTTTTGGCTCAGTGAATATTTATTACTGTTATTTAGTTAATTAAATTTAGTATATCAAGTAATTTTGAGGGACCACTTGTTTACTACATTTTACACAACCTCTGTTTTTCAAGGATGCTTCCAGGAAGCTGCCCAGTACAACCACAGACTGACCTGTGACCACTGAGCAGCTCCAGTTGGGGTTAAGGGCCTTGCTCAAGGGCACCACAGTGGGGTTAAGGCGGGTGGGGCAAACACTGCTATGTTATCTGTCCCACCCAGATCTAATCCTGCCAGTTCAGGGATTGACCCCGCGACCCTCCGCTCACCAGTCCACAGCCCTAACCATTAGGCCACCACTGCCCACCATGTGTCAGGTTTCTCTTCTATTTGTTTTAATAAAAGATGTTGGAAGTAAATACTTTGCTTTAAAAGGGCCAACTTGTCACACAGTGGAAGGGAAAAATCTTGAATAGAAAAAAAAAATATGTCAAGATGCACTGAGAATTGTTTTAGAATCAAGTCGGAGTTCTGAACCATAATCAAATCATGAGGTTTCAAAAGATTCCCACACCTAGTTCGGACCTCAGCCGCGGAGGAGGACCGACTTATCGGACCTTTTGCAATTTTATTTGGTGACCCCTGTCATATAGGAAATTGTTAAAAGAAATGCATATTTCCTGAGCCTGAGTTGACAATGATGTCAACACTGATTTATATTAGATACAATTATAAATTCACTTAAAGGCTCATAAACCTGATTCTTCTCTTTTCAGAAATTAATATTTAAAAAAATAATTAAGTTTAATGTATTTATGGCTGAAACGTTACTACAGCAGTCTACTCTTCACATGTACTACACATTTGTTGAAAAAATAAAATGTAGTATAAATGTCACAGATTTTTGCTTATGTTTAGTGAGATTTAGTCACCTGACATGAAAAAATAGAATAATTTATTCTGATTAAGCTCTAAGTACACTCTGAATATGCTCATCATGTTAATACAATCATGTTTCTGTACATCATGTGATATGTTACAGATTATAAATTATCATGTAATCAATACTGCACTAATATTGTGGATGATCTCTGTGTAGTTAATAATGAAACAGACAAAACTGGACAGTTATTGATCATCTACTGTCACATAGCAAATATGACAATAAGTTTTATGACAGTGGTTTTTATCAATACATTAAATGTAATATTAGGCTGTTACAAATCTAAAGTGTGACAGTTTTGATGGCTAATTTATAGATTATATCTAAAGTCATTTTTAAGTGCTGATTTCTGACGTTAGCATCTTACCAGCTGACTGTGGCTAATTATCAAGCTAACGACACTGCTAATTTACTTGCCAACCTATTAACAGCTTTATTAGTTTAAAACCTAGTTTTAAAGGACAGACAACCACTGTAACTACAGTCTCCATCCTCTTAGTAACTCAGAGAAGGCAGAATTCTTCATTCTTATTATCATTTCATAATTATGTCTTCTATGTTTACATGTGCACAAAATAAATCGATTATGATTGGATTTCTGGAGTAATCTGATTATTCAAGTGGCCATGTAAACAGAATAATCCGATAAAGGCCATGCAACCAGGGTCATTAACTCAAGTAGTTTACCCTCCAGTAATCTGTTTATTCAGTGCATGTAAACAGGAGAAAGTGAATTGATTATTGGCATTATCAGTTTATTGCTAGTAATCAGTTTATTGTGACCATGTAACCGAGGTCATTGTTCAAAATCAGGGATGGCAACAGGAAATTCTGATTTCAGCTGAAATCTAATTTGGTCGATTGACTTATGGGGGGCCGGGGGGGCACAGCCCCCCTGAAGCTGGGAGGTTTTCAGTAAAACAGAAGTAATTTAGACTGAAAAAAATTATTTAAAAAAAAATGAAATGCTAGATTTAGATAAATCATTAAATTTAATGAAAAGTTAACTTACTTTTTCTTCAATGTTGTCTCACTGTCTTTAGTCCAACATATTTAACAGTTCTATAAGAGTTTATTACACTATTTACACTATTTACACTGGTCACCAAGTCACTTCTAATGTGAAACTTTCTTCCTTTTGGCAGCAAGCTGTGTCAGTCTCTGAACTTTGAACTTCATCTCCTTTTCTGGTTTCTTCAGAAACTGTCCGAGTGTTTCTGTTACCTCGTCGAACTTTGAGCCAATTTTCACCTTTACCGTCACTTTTCTCTCAAGCCAATTCCATCGGAGCTTATTTTTTACACTTTTGTCTATTTCTAGCACTGATGACTCCTGATCCTTCGATAAAAATCTCAGAATTCCGCTGAAAACAATACCAAAAGCTCAGAATTCCAACACGAACCAGGGATGTGATTTGGGGTTGGGGAAATTATTGGAAAATTTAACTGGGGGCCCGGGGGACGCAGTCCCCCAGCGGAGTCCGGGGCAGAGCCCCGGTGGGGGGTCAAGGGGGGTGAAGCCCCTTGAAGCTCCTGGGTTTTTATGAATTTTAAGTACCAGAACTGTGCTTAAATGACATAAAACAAACAGCTGAATGCCACTTATTACTGTATAATATTGACTTATGTTCCAAGAAGATAGCATTTCTAAAATATTCCAACAAGCATTATCCATCACATGCTTTAACACTTGATCAAATCAAAATCAGTTAATTTTATCTATTCCATAATAGAAATAAAATTCCAACATACCATTACTTTTTATAATTTCAGCATTCATTTCAGATCACCAGTTTCAATCTCCATTGAGTCTTGAGCAGTTCATTTTGCACAATCACTGATGCAGCCAAGTCTTAGAAATATTCAAAAGTTATGAGTCAATATCCACTGTGCACTGTCAATTTCAAACTGTTTGGAATCATAAAAGTAATGTAACTAAATTGTTTTGCTATTTTTTTTGCTCCTCAACATCAATGTCAGGGCGCTGCGGGAGTTTTTGGGGATGGTTAACTTTTATAACCGTTTCCTCCCCCGCGAAGCCCAGCTCATACAGCCATTGTACACCGCACTCAAGTAACGGAAACCGGAGGACAGAGTCGACTGGACTCCTGAACGGGAGCAGGCGTTCTGAGGTTAAAACAGCGCTCACTACCGACGCCTTGGACATGGGCATAACGGCCGTCATGGAGCAATGCGTTGCCGATTCTTGGCAGCCGCTCACTTTTTTTTTAGCAGGTCTTTAGCACGACAGTGAGTGTAAATACAGCGTGTTCGACAGAGAGTTAATGGCTCTCCACCTGGCCATACGCCACTTCCAGTTCTGCCTGAAAGGGCACACCTTCACTGCGTTCGTGGACCACAAGCCGCTAACGTACTTAACGTACTTTATCTTCCTGGAAGATAAAATAAAGCGGAATTCGGCGAATTACCGGAAAAATCGCATCCCTGAGAACAAGCCGCCATGAATTTTTGACAAAGCATACAACGAGCCATTTGATTGGTCCAATCGTTTGCAACTCTCCAATCGCAGGGCTGTTTACAATACAGCAGTAGCTTGAGTACATAACATCCGGGTTATAGCAGGAGACTTGACCCGGGGAAGCGCCGAGCGCTTATGTAATCATGTTGATTTTCGCTAAAATTGGTAACAATAAGGTACCTTACCCCCCCTAAAATTTTCTCAACGGATTTAGACGATTCACAGAAATGATCAATTTGAAAATAAATCGGCGGAAATCCGCGGATCGGCGGAAAATTGCCATCCCTGCAAAATACAAACCAGTTCCAGGACTAAACAGTAGATGGCAGTAGTACAATACCTGGGTCCTTAAATGGCATTTGTTTTTATTGTGATTAAGATATTGTTCTTCAGCAGCTTCAGTTCAAAACAGAGCAGAAAAGAAAAAAATTCAGGTTGTTCATACTTTGATGAAGAATCATCATTCAGTTTGTTCAAGATTTGTAAAAGATCAATGGTTCAATAAATGTAAACATTTCATAATGTACTTGTAAATCTTTGTACTAAAACAAACAATGAAATTTGGAGTTGCATTTAAGTTGTTTTGCTATTATTTTACTGGTCCGGCTGACTTGACATTAAATCCAGCGGTATGTGGCCCCCGAGCTAAAATGAATTTGACACCCCTGCATTAAATATTTCGCATCAGCCTTTGCAGTTGCATTCTCCTAGAATGCCACAATATATTTTACAGCTGCCATTTTTCCTATTTTAGACATTATATGCTTCACCTCCTCAAATGTTTCCATGACAAGTTGCTGTTCTGCTGGTGAGAAATATGCTGCTCGTGTTTGTCTACTGTCTTAGCTGCAGTTAGATCAGTGATTCTGTGATCCATCATGTGGTCTATTTAAGTTTGCCATGAACGTGCACTTGTCCCAACTATCTACACCTGGTTTGACATAGCTTCCTCTTCTCATCCTGACTTGACAATGGTGCAACTGAATTAGCCAGGATAAGCAGGTTCAACTATGTCAAGCCACGATTTTTCACTTATCCTGGCTTTCTTAATTCTACTTTTATGCAATACCCCTCTGGACTAAGCCTGGTTTTAGTGTTGTCATCTTTTAATGGTGCACATGCAAGTTTTGATGTAGTGTTTGCTTCATCAATGAGTAGATATTAGGAACATCATGACACCTCCATGACACATGCTTTCTCAGTTCCATTTTATCTTACTAGTTTCTACAGGTTGTCTACCTTTATAGCCATATATATAGAACCCCGATCCAAACTTGAGAAGATAAGAGCCTTGGCAGAGGTATACGTTCTCGGATCATTACCAAAATGTAATGGGGTCCTCTCTAGCCCAAGGACCACTTCTGGTGAAAATTTCATCCAAATCCATCCAGTAGTTTTTGTGTAATCCTGCTGCACAAATACAAACAAGGTCTATGGTGGATGTATGCACTCTCAGATCAGCACCAAAATTTAATGAGTTCATCCTTGGCCCAAACGTTACCTCTGGTGAAAATTTCATCAAAATCAGTACAGTAGTTTTTCCGTAATCCGGCTAACAATACCTGCAAACACCACTTTTTGATGAAAATAGACAAAACTAGAAAAGCACTCTGAGAGCGCAGACCTCCGCCAAGCACCACAGTTTCCCCCATACAGTGTTTGTGTGTACGTTTTCAGATTCCTTGACCATGAAAACATATGACTAGCAATTGGATTCACAATGATAGAATTAGTGGTTCAGTAGTTATTGAGGAAAATTGCATTTTCTGTAATGGCGGTTTAGCACCACAGTTCCCACCATACAGTGTTTGTGTGTACGTTTTCAGATTCCTTGACCATGAAAACATATGACAAGCAATTGGATTGACAATGATAGGATTAGTGGTTTCGTAGTTATTCACGAAAATGGCATTTTGCATAATGGCGGTTTTCTTGTGGACGGTGATCCAGATCACCACCAAAATCTAATCATCTGTAGGATACCCCATTTCTGACAATCTGTGAAAATTTCATGAAAATCCGTCCATAACTTTTTGAGTTATCTTGCTAACAAACAGACAGACAGACAAACAAACAGACAAACCAACACCGATGAAAACATAACCTCCTTGGCGGAGGTAATGAATCCCAAATATGTCACTTACATGAATCATGTAGATGTGAAGAGTTTTTTTGGGGGGGTGAGGGGGTTGGTGGCAGCTGCCGGCAGTTTCCCTTAAACTAAGCTTTCAGAAACAACGGGGACAGTCACCTTCACAATATATTGTCTTTGGTGGAACACATCATGCGCAGTGTTGGGAGTAACGCCACTACTTTTGCAGTAACGTGCTGTGTAATGAAATTACAGTTTAAAAATTCAGTAATGCGTTACAGTTACTGAAATTTGATCAGATGTGTTACTCATGTTACTCGTTTTATTAATATGGATAGATATTTTAGCGCAAACAGATGATCATACAACTTGTAGTTGCTAGACACCCTCCTCATCAGCTGCCAACTGAGGATGAATACACAGTTTCGGTGGCTATTAATAGGACAACTGCCATCCCCAACGGCCTCAAGCCACTGGAGGTTGTCATGCCAAAGGCAAAGGCTGTGATGATTCGCTCTGCCTGTCTGATTCTCCACAGCTGCGCGCACACTTGCTCTCCCTCATCATCGGAGCTATTTAAGCCGTGCTGCCCGCAGGTCAGCACAGAGTCATCTTTCTCCCTGGTCTGATGAGACCGGCACACCACTTCGTCTTCCTCCAGAGTTTTCCTTCTCGTCGTCGTTCTTCAGAGAATCTCGCCATTCCTCGTCGTTCGCCTGGGAGTGCTCACTTCCCCACGACAAGTAAGCCATCACCTTCTTCACCATTATTCTACGCTCTAATCCCCTGTGCACAGGCGGAGATCTGTGGCGGCAGACCTCTCCCTCCTGGCGGTGGATCGAGCTCCACTGCATCTCTACAACACCTCCATCATCTCCACTCGCAACCGGGCCTGTAGACGCTGTCTCCCTGGCCAGAGCCTCCGGGGCTAACCCTGAACTGCTCACCATCTTATCCACAGTAAGCTCTAAACTGTGCAGTCCTGCCTGAGTTCTGACACTAATCTTCCCTGTCTTTGCTCGTTCATAGGGTTGCCAGGCTGTACGGTGCTCTGCTCGCCCCGGCTGCAACATCTACACATACATGCACACACTCAGCACACAATAAAGATAACTGAGTTTACTTCTGAGTCTGTGTCTGCTTACTGGGTCCTAAAACATGTCAATATGACTCCATCACAACGACCCAGCAGACAGTGCGCTCGTGCACAAGGTTAACATCTTAGAGGCTCGAGTAGGTCAGTTTTCGGACCAACAACAGCGCTGATCCAGATTAATTCCCGTTTGGATAGCCTGCCTGGTCCTCAGCCCTTTCCTCCAGCTTCAGGTAGCTCCACCGCTCCCGCTAGCTCCCAACCTGCTCAGTTTCCACCATCTTGGCTGACACCAATTCCCACGCCCACTCGCTTTAGCGGTAAGCTGGGGGGGCTAGGGGGTTTCTATTGCAGTGTGGAATAGTCTTTCAGCGGGTGCCAGGGGATTTTCCCACCAGTCACAGCCATATAGGCTATGTAGTTAATCTCTTGGAGGGGCGGGCTTTAGGCTGGGCCTGCGTGGTGATGGCTAGGGCTGACTACGCAACTATGACCTATGACCAGTTCGTCAGCGAGTTTAACAAGGTCTTCGACCACTCCGACCGTGACAGTGTGCTTACCTCCCGGCTCCTTAACATAAGGCAAGGGAGCAAATCTGTAGCCGACTACACCATAGATTTCCGGGTGGTAGCAACGGAGGTGGGGTGGGAGGACGCCTCTCTTTGTAGCATCTTTGTCTGAAGCCTTAGCCCTAGCCTGAGGGATGAGCTAGCCCATCTGGAAAAGCCCAGTAGGTTAACCGAGCTTATCTCCCTAGCCATTAGCCTAGACAATTGGTTAAGGGAGCGGGCCACCAAGCGCAAGGCTTCCGGTCGCTCAAGCGCCCAGTTTCGCCGCTCCCCGCAGCCCCCCTTGCTGGCCCTACCTCCCTCTGATTCTGTAGACTCCCCTGAGCCAATCAGAATCAGAGTCAGCTTTATTGGCCAAGTATGCACAACACATACAAGGAATTTGACTTTGGCTAAAAACTTGCTCTCGTTGTTCAGGTGGAGGATTTAAATAAGATTTAAATAAGGATTCAATGACAACAGAGTATGTACAGTAAATTACAGTCTGTCCACGTTTCTATAAAGGGATGCAAATATATACAGGAATATATGCAGTTATTTACTCAGACTATCCACACTTTGCAGAAATATATGAAAAAATATACAGTCATACAGTATTTCACTGTGAACTCAGATTCAGTGATATAATGTGAATGAAGTAAAAAGCAGTGTGAGAGTTATGTGCAATGTAAGAATGGATGAAAAGTCATGAGTACAGCAACAGGTAGGACTAGGTGAATGCTAGGAGTTCATCAGAGTGATGGCTTGAGGAAAGAAACTGTTCCTGTGACGGGTAGTTTTGACCTTCAGTGATTTGTAACGACGACCAGAAGATAGAAGTTCAAACAGTTTGTGACCGGGGTGTGACGGGTCAGCACAGATGTTTCCCAATGGTAATAGGACAGTCCAAGCTACTGCTAGCGGAGAAACAGCGCCGCCATGAGTTAGGGTTATGCCTCTATTGTGGCAGTGAGGAACATGGGGTAGCTACCTGTCCCATACAGCCAAAAGAGGGAGTCCGTGCGTCGCAGTAGGGGGACTCATGGACTCACCTCAAAACAATCCCCTCACTAGACTCCTATTACCTATCCGCTTTGTCCATAATCAGGTAGAGATAGCCACACATGCTCTTATTAATTCGGGGGCTGAGCAGAGCTTCATTTCTGGGGAACTGGAAACCCAGTTGGGGCTTCCTTGTCACCAATTAAAGACCCCCCTGAAACTAATCGCCCTGTCCAAAGCCCCACTGGCCATGGTGTCTCAACAAACTGCTCCAGTATCGGTCATGGTGTCTGGGAATCATCGGGAACAGCTCAGGTTGTTCATGCTGCCGATGTCCACCTCTCCGGTAATTCTCTGTTACCCCTGGCTCCAATTACACAATCCTTCGATTGACTGGCACTCCGGGAACGTGGTCTCTTGGAGCTCGTTCTGTCTCAGCGCTTGCCTTCAGTCCGCTGCTTCCTCGCCAACCATGCCCCTCGGTGCCCCCGACCCCCCCCCCCCCAGTCTGTTCAAGGTTCCTCCAGAATACCACGACCTGGGAACTGCCTTTAGTAAGACCCAAGCTCTATCTCTTCCCCCCCACCGCCCATACGATTGTGCCATCAACCTCCGGTCTGGAGCCTCGCTACCATCGAGTCGGCTCTACAGCCTGTCAGCCCCAGAGCGGGAGGCTATGGAGACTTATATTAAGGAGTCCTTGAACTTGGGCATAATTCGGCCTTCGTCCTCAGCGGTGGGGGCAGGATTCTTCTTCGTGGGCAAAAAAAATGGCTCGCTGGGGCCATGCATCGACTTCTGTGAGCTCAACAATATCACCATCAAGGACAAATACACTCTCCCTCTGATCAATACAGCATTTGATTCCCTCCGGGGGGACTTGATCTCCGCAATGCCTACCATCTAGTGCGGACCTGGGAGGGCGATGAGTGGAAGACAGGGTTCCAGACCCCTAGCTGTCATTTTGAATATCTCGTCATGCCGTTTGGGCTGACCAACGCCCCCACCGTATTCCAGCGGCTTATCAATGACGTGCTGAGAGACTTTTGGGGCTCATTTGTCTTTGTATACCTTGATGACATTTTGATTTTTTCCCAGTCCCTGGATGAGCATCGGGTGCACGTGAGGCGAGTCTTGCAGTGGCTACTTGAGAACAAGCTGTTTGTGAAGGCAGAGAAATGTGAATTCCACACTCCCAAGACATCTTTCCTGGGTTTCCTCATTTCTCATAATGAGGTCATCGCAGACCCTGATAAGGTAAAAGCGGTGGTAGAATGGCTGACTCCCTCCTCCTGGAAGCAACTACAACAGTTTCTGGGGTTCGCCAATTTCTACCGCCGCTTCATCAAAAACTACAGTATTACTGCCCTTCCTCTTACCAGTCTCACCTCCTCCAAGGTGCCCTTCCGGTGGACGGAGGAGGCTGAGGGGGCCTTTGTCAATCTGAAATCTCAATTCTCCTCCCCTCCAATCTTGGCACAGGTGGATCCTGCTCTGCAATGCCTGGTGGAAGTGGACGCCTCGGACTCTGGTGTAGGAGCTGTTCTGTCCCAGCGCTCCCCGGTAGACGACAAGACTCGCCCCTGTGCGTTCTTCTCCCGTCACCTCTCCATGGCGGAGAGGAATTATGACATCGGGGACAGGGAGCTCCTGGCGGTCAAGCTAGTGCTGGAAGAGTGGCGCCATTGGCTGGAGCGGGCTTCCCAGCCATTCGTCATCTGGACGGACCATAAAAACTTGGAATACCTCAGGACGACCAAACGTTTGAACACGGGCCAGGCCCGTTGGTCCCTGCTTTTTGGCCATTTTGATTTCACCATCACCTACCGTCCCGGGTCCAAAAACACCAAGCCTGACGCCTTATCCAGACAATTCGCTTCAGATGCCGCGGAAGTCTCGGAGCACCCCATCATCTCCCCGTCGTGCATTGTGGGCACCATCTCGTGGGGTATCAAAGAGAAGGTCCTGAGAGCACAGGAGACCGAGGCGGACCCGGGCGGGGGACCAGCGGGGAGGCTGTTTGTTCTATCTGCCATCCAGGATGAGGTGATTAATTGGGCCCACTCTTCCAAGCTCTCGTGCCACCCTGGGATGGAACGCACGGTGGCGCTTCTGCAGAGGTGAGTATATCCGCGCCTGTCCCCAGTGTGCGGCCAGCAAGACATCCTCCTCTCCTCCGGCCGGCCTACTTCACCCTCTCCATGTCCCTGGCAGGCCCTGGTCCCACGTGGCCTTGGACTTCATCACCGGTCTTCCACCCTCTAACAACCACACCGTCATCCTCACCATCGTGGACAGGTTCTCAAAGGCAGCCCATTTCATCCCCCTGCAGGGTCTGCCCACAGCGAAGGAAACGGCAGATCTGCTCATCCTCCACGTAGTGAGGCTGCACGGCATCCCCCTGGACATTGTATCTGACCCAGTTTGTTTCTCAGGTGTGGAAGGCTTTTTGCAATGCCATCGGGGCTACGGTGAGCTTGTCATTGGGGTATCGCCTGCAAAGCAATGGACAGTGTGAGTGGGCCAATCAGGAGTTGGAGGCAGCGCTGCGGTGCATCACCACCGCCAACCCAGCATCCTGGAGCACCCACCTACCATGGATTGAGTATGCCCATAACGCCACCGTGTTGGCATGTCCCCTTTTGAGGCCTCTCTGGGGGCAGTAGTGGCTCAGGAGGTAGAACGGGTCATCCAAGAACCACATGGTTGGTGGTTCGAATCCCGCTCTCCCCAGATATCCTGCCGTTGTGTCGCTGGGCAAGACATTTCACCCACAATTGCTCCTGGTGGGTCTGGAAGCGCCATGTTGGGTAGCATGCCACCATCAGCGTGTGAATGTGTGTGTGAATAGGTGGATTGCAGGATCTGTAAAGCTCTTTGGTCATCAAGACATGAGAATAAAAGCGCTATATAAGTGAATGACATTTACCATTGACAATCCCCCGCTGTTTCCTGAGGAGGAGGGGGACATTGCCTTACCTTCTGTACGAGCCCACCTGAGATGCTGCCGCCGGTTGTGGAGAGCTACCCGGATGCAACACCACGATCGGCAATCATCGCAGGACACCGGCTCCACCTTACCGGGTGGGTCAACAGGTATGGCTCTCCGCTAAAAACATCAACCTCAAGGCTGAGTCGAGGAAACTCTCTCAGCGGTTTATTGGGCCATTTACTATAACTAAATATTGTGAATCCTGTGGCTATGTGCCTAGCTCTATTCTGTTGCAGCCCTCTGTGCCCTCCTCCCAAGACACCACCTCCACCAGTGGTGATCGATGGCGACCCGACGTGGAAGGTCAACACCATCCTGGACGTCTGTCACCTGTTTCACGGCCTACAGTACCTGGTGGACTGGGAGGGCTACGAGCCTGAGTGGAGGTCCTGGGTGTGTCCCTCCTTCGTGTTGGATCCTCAACTCATCAGGGACTTCCACCGGACGCACCCAGATAGGTTAGATCAGTCGCTGAGAGGCGCCACGTTGGGGGGGGGGGGGGGGGGGGGGTACTGTGATGATTCACTCTGCCTGCCTGATTCTCCACAGCTGCGCACACACCTGCTCTCCCTCATCATCGGAGCTATTTAAGCCGTGCTGTCTTTCTCCCTGGTCTGATGAGACCAGCACACCACTTTGTCTTCCTCCAGAGTTTTCCTTCTTGTCATCATTCTTCAGAGAATCTCGTCATTCCTCGTCGTTCACCTGGGAGTGCTCACTTCCCCACGACAAGTAAGCCATCACCTTCTTCACCATTATTCTATGCTCTAATCCCCTGTGCACAGGTGGAGATCCGTGGCGGTGGACCTCTCCATCCTGGCAGCGGATCGAGCTCCACTGCATCTCTACAACACCTCCATCATCTCCACTCGCAACTGGGCCTGTAGACGCTGTCTCCCTGGCCAGAGCCTCCGGGGCTAACCCTGAGCTGCTCACCATCTCATCAACAGTAAGCTCTAAACATCACTGTACATTCCCGCCTGGGTTCTGACACTAATCCTCCCTGTCTTTGCTCGTTCATAGGGTTGCCAGGCTGTACGGTGCTCTGCTCGCCCCGGCTGCAACATCTACACATACACACACACACTCAGCACACAATAAAGATAATTGAGTTTACTTCTGAGTCTGTGTCTGCTTACTGGGTCCTAAAACATGTCAAAGGCAAGCAAATAAATAAGCAAATAAATATAAACTGACCCTACCGTAACTGACGCAGCTGTCACGCAGTCTCCTCCACGGGTCCGTTTCCTTTCCTGCTCCAGTTCACATCACAACCCTGTGGGAAGAAATGCAGTGGCGGTGGCAACTTCTCATATCGAGTCCTGATCACCTGTTGGCTGAGCAATATGTAGCCCCTACCAGCTCCTACCTCTGAGATTAAACATGAGTATTTTTTGAGCAAGAAGCTCGCATTTAATGTCTGCATTAAATGTATTTAAAGTTTTCTTACGCACAGAGAAAAAGTGACTGTGATTTGTGGCAGTAAAGCTTCTTCTAAGCGGTGATTTCATTTATCTGTGCTTTCTATTTTATCTCATTCATTGACATGCTGTTGTGATATGCAACTATTTCATGGAAGTAAATCCTGTAAATATGCATTTTTAATGGGCTGGTCCAGGGGTGTCAAATATATGGTTCGTGGGCCAAAAACGGCCTGCCAGGGGGTCCAACATTTTCTCTGTGAAGTCACAGCTTTATTTCTAGTAAATTTCTGACTTTCTACTGATTACAATAGTTTGTGTAAATCTGAGACATTTTTTCTCTGTAAGATGAGACTCTTTTCTCATCAGTTTTCTTTTTCTTCTTTTGTCTGATGAGAACAAGGGGCCCTTGATCTTGCTGTGTGTGCAAGATGATTTAAGTATGCATTTAAAAGTAACGTGAGTTACTTTTCCAAGTAACTAGTAACTTTAATCAAGCAGTAACTCAAAAGAAACTCACTTTTGAAAAGAAGTAACTAGTAACTGTAACTAGTTACTATTTTTTAGTAACTTGCCCAACATTGATCATGCGTCATCTGCATCGTCTTTCATCTTTTGCCGTGGCCCTTCCGCCATAACTTCATTGGATGGATTGTCAGCGGAAGTTTGGAAGTAAGTGTCGCTATCTGCCTGCCTATGATATAATATGTTGTGTAACTTAACTTTGTTAAAGTGCGCTGTGATCCTTTTCTCTAACGGTGTGGGTGACCCCCACAGCCTACAGGTCAAGCAGAGCGCTCAGCTGGAGCAATTAGCAGAACAGTGAGATGTATGGACTGATATCAATAGGTAGAGAGGAATTCCGGTGCCAGTAATCCTGCTATTGATATGTGTGGCTCTAATGCAAATGTCCATGCTTTACTGCTGTGCATGTATTGTCTGTAGCTGGGTATATAAGTGAACTGCATATCGCTTGCTCTCTCTCTTTTGATCACACGCATTGCCTGTTTGCTGACTAGAGACACAGGGCTCGCTCCAGCGCGCTTACACAGCGCTGGGGTGAACTCTTCTGATGGAGGATGAATAAAACACCCTTTTAAACTTCAGTTCGCCGTGTCTGCCTGCACTTATTCCGTGCCTCCACACTGATGACCCTTATTTGATCCTCCACACATTGGTGACCCCAGACGAACGAACGCAGCCCCCGCCGTTGACTCCGACAACAAAAGAACGCAGCTGCCTGACACAAATGGACTGCCCTCCCTTCTGCCACACGGGAGACCTCGAAGCAGAGCCAACACCAGGCGAACACCCCGGAGATCACCCACGACTGGGAAAGCTGCAGAAAGCGTCATGGTGTGACCCTCGCCTGAGATCTGGACATCCACGCTGGGACCGGCCGAGGGTCAAAGAACATCTGCTCCCTCTCACCACTCCTCCACATCCACACGAGCACGCACGCACCTCGTCTTCTCTCCACGACGGCGACCTCCAGGGCCGGATGGAGAACGCAGCGCGTGGACCAGAACGCACCATGACCCGGCACGAGCGAACAACAGCAACAGCCCGAACAGGGAAGACCATCGGCGCCGACGACGCTGATTTCCAGCAAGCTCCCTGACCCTGACTCACCTCTCGACAGTGGACCACCCACGCACCGAACCCCCGCACACGCACCGGGGGGTTACAAGGACAGCGCACCACGCACGGGACAATACCAGCTCCACAGACTGCCATCGTCCTCCACTGCTGCACACACCCGAGAAACACGGCCGACCGCCATTCCCGGAACCTTCAGGGCTGCTCACACACCTGAAGCACACACGCAGCACACAGGACTTTGTATGGGTCTCAGCCACGGCGCACAATGGGAATCCAGCCGTCAGCTGTCCCCGAGGGCTTTAGGGCTGCGCGCGCACCTAAAACCAACACACCAAGTCCCTCACACAGCTTCAGCTCCTGTTTTTCTTCATGGCCACTACGCACCCTCGCAGGTCTGAACCGCGAGAGGAGTCAGAGACAAATTTTTCTTCTCACAGCCGCTGTGGACCTCCACCACGTTTAACGGGACAGCCCCTCAACATCGTGGATCCACATGCAATTTTTGCGCGGCCCAGACAACTTCGCCGTCCCGGGCCGGCACTTGCTACCCCCACCCCCTCCCTCCCCCTCCTCCGGCACAGAGCTTTTCCCGCAGCTTGCTTCCAAAGCTGGACGATCGACGCCTCAGCCCCCTGCTGAGCCCTCTGGGGGGGGGGGGTGTGGATGACCCCCACAGCCTACGGGTCAAGCAGAGTGCTCAGCTGGAGCAATTAGCAGAACAGTGAGATGTATGGACTGATATCAACAGGTAGAGAGGAATTCCGGTGCCAGTAATCCTGCTATTGATATGTGTGACTCTAATGCAAATGTCCATGCTTTACAGCTGTGCATGTATTGTCTGTAGCTGGGTATATAAGTGAACTGCATATCGCTTGCTCTCTCTCCTTTGATCACACGCATTGCCTGTTTGCTGACTAGAGACACAGGGCTTGCTCAAGCGCGCTCCCACAGCACTGGGGTGAACTTTCGTGATGGAGGATGAATAAAACACCATTTTAAACTTCAGTTCGTCGTGTCTGCCTGCACTTATTCCGTGCCTCCACACTGATGACCCTTATCTGATCCTCCACAATGGCACATTTTCCAACACATCATCACACGTCAAAAAGTCATGTTCCTGTACACCTGCGGTCCATATGGACCCCAGGTCAAAAATTGCCAGAAAAATTCTATAACTTTCTTGAATAAATTGTTTGTTATGTATGGTGCAATACTAAAGCATAAGGGAAATATAAAGCAAAACACAGGTTTGTAACCTTGCTGTGATTATGCAAAATGGAACATGAATTGATACTTCTGGTGCCACACAAGTGGGCAGCCTTTTGCAGCAACGGCTCAATTCTGAGTTTCTTTCTCATTTTTATTTCCTATCTATTTTTTTCTTTGCCACAACTTTTCTGATCCCGTTACCCCATATCCATCACGGACGCCAAGGACACGAATATCGCCGCACTGGCGTTAATATTAGCCATCTTTCTACTCATATCGCCAATGACTACTGACATGGTGAGTGGTGGAGCCATTGTTTACAGTAGGAGTCAATTGTTAGCATTGGGCTGCTCCATGGTGCTAACTGAGAGGCCCAATATCCCATGATAAATCAGGCAAAAATGATGGGGATGTCAAGCTGGAGCAAAGTGACGCACGTAGAAAACAAGGAACAAACCCATCCTACCATCCGTTATTATGGGAAATATGAAATCGCTGCTTAACAAGATGGACAAACTGGCGGTTGTGTCCCAGTATGACAGTGTCTTTGGAGAGATTAACATCATGTTGTTTACTGAAATGTGGCTAACAGAACTAGCAACAGATGCTAAAATCAGACTGGAGGGTTTTCACTTAAAACAGGCAGATCAGTCACCAGATAGCGGGAAGAGCAGAGGCAGGGGACTGATAACCTTTGTGAACAACAGATGGTGTAATCCTGGACACATCATGATTAAAGAACAACACTGTAGCAAGGACATTGAGTTGCTAGCCATAAGCATGCGACTTGCATATCTTCCCAGAGAGTTCTCATATGTCATCGTGATTGGTATTTATGTGCCCTCCTCTGCAAGTGCTAAGGCAGCGTGTGATGTCATCCACTCAGTCACCAGCAGGCTGCAGACGCAGCACCCAAATGCTCTCCAGCTCATCTCTGGTGATTTTAACCATACATCCCTGTCCTCCATTCTGCCCACTTTCACCCAGTATGTCACGTGCCACACCAGAGACAATAAAACACTGGATTTATTTTACTCAAACACCAAGGAGGCTGATGCCTCATCACCCCCCCCCCCACCCCCGGAAGATCTGACCACAACCTGGTTCACCTACTGCCTGTGTATAAACCCCTGGTACACAGACAACCTCCTGTTACCCGCACAGTGAAGATATGGTCTGAGGAGGCGGGGGACACTCTGAAGGACTGTTTTGAATCCACTGCATGGGAGCAGCTCTGTGATCCACATGGTGAGGACATTGACGACCTCACACATACATTCACAGACTACATCAACTTCTGTGTAGCGAGCACCATACCCACCAAGACCATACGGTGTTTCTCAAACAACAAACCCTGGATCAATCCTGAGATAATGTCACTGCTGAAGGAGAAGAAAAGGATCTTCAGTTCAGGAAACAAGGAGGAGCTGAAGTCTGTACAGAGGGCGCTAAGGAGAAAGATCAGAGAGGGGAAGGACAGCCACAGGAAGAAGATGGAGGACAAGCTGCAGCAGAGTAATGTCAGCGGTGTCTGGAGAAGCCTCAAAACCATCTCTGGGTACAAGAATCCCTCATCCCAGGCCATGGAAGGGTAGGGAGTGGGTGAACAACCTGAACATGTTTTATAACAGGTTTGACCAATCGTCCTCTTCTCCACCTGCCCACTAACCACAGCTGCCTTCACCTTCATCTAATCCCCCTGTCCACAGCCCTCCCCCCCACCTGCCCTTGTACATCCCCCGCTGTTTTTCCCCTCACAGACCCAACATCGCCCCCTCCCAGCACACAGCCCCCCTGCCCCAACCTGACTCTCACTAAGACCCAAGTGAGAGCTGAGCTGAAGAAGATCAAGGCGAGGAAGGCTGCAGGTCCGGATAGCATCAGCTCAAGGCTCCTCAAGTCCTGCACAGACCAGCTGTGCAAAACAATCTTTTTGTGGTGAAACCATTCTTTTGTTGATTTAGACGTATGCTTTGGGTCATTGTTGTGCTGAAAGATAAAGTTCCTCTTCATCCTCAGCTTTCTAGCAGAAGCCTGAAGGTTTTGTGCCAACACTGACTGGTATTTGGAACTGTTCATAATTCCCTCCACCTTGACTAAGTCCCCAGTTCCAGCTGAAAAAAAACAGCCCCAAAGCATGATGGTACCACCACCATGCTTCACTGTAGGTATGGTGTTCTTTTGGTGATTATCAGTGTTATGTTTGCGCCAAATATACCTCTTGGAATTATGGCCAAAAAGTTCAACCTTGGTTTCATCATATCATAACACATTTTTCTACATACGTTCTGGAGATTTCAAAAGTCCATCCATCCATCCATCTTCTACCGCTTTTCCGGAGGTCCGGGTCGCGGAGACAGCAGTTCAAGCAGAGAAGCCCAGACTTCCCTCTCCCCAGCCACCTGCTCCAGCTCTTCAGAGGGGATACCAAGGCGTTCCCAGACTAGCTGGGAGACATAGTCTCTCCACCGAGTCCTGGGTCTGCCCCGGGGTCTCCTCCCAGTGGGACTCCTCCCAAGCTTTCTAAACTGATTTCAAAAGTGTTTTTGCAAAATGTAGTCTGGCTTGGATGTTTTTCTTCATAAGATTTGGCTTCCATCTTGCCACCCTAGACGGGAGATTGTTGTCACCTGTACTAAACAGCCAGTACTTGCTAAAAATTCCTGCAGCTCCTTCAATGTTGCTGTTGGCCTCTTTGCAGCCTTCCTGACCAGTTTTCTTCTCGTCTTTTCAGCAATTTTGGAGGGGCGCCCAGTTCTTGGTAATGTCACTGTTGTGCCATATTTTCTCCACTTGCTGATGACTGTCTTCACTGTGTTCCTTGGTATATTTAATGCCTTGGAAATTCTTTTGTACCCTTCTCCTGACTGATACCTTTGAACAATGAGATCCCTCTGATGCTTTGGACGGTCTCTGCAGACCATGGCTTGTGCAGTAAGATGTGATTTGACTACAAAATTTGACTACAAAAATGTCAGGAAAAGCCTGCTAGAACAGCTGAACTTTATTTGGGGTTAATCAGAGGCACTGTAAATGGTGGCAGGTGGGTGCTGACTCCCATTTAACATGAGTTTGAATGTGATTGGTTAATTCTGAACACAGCCACATCCCCAGTTATAAGAGGGTGTGCATGTTTATGCAACCAGATTATTGTAAGTTTTTTATTTTTCCCCTTAAAAGATTTCAGTTTGTTTTTCAAATGGGTTTTACAGGTTGTAGGTCACATTAATAGTGGAAAAAGTTTTCAAAGAGCCATTCAACATACGCAGCGGAGTGAAACAGGGCTGTGTACTTGCGCCAACCCTCTTTGGGATTTTCTTTGCTATGCTCCTGAGGCATGCCTTCAGCACAGCAACAGAGGGAATCTACCTGCACACAAGATCTGACGGCAGGCTTTTCAACCTCGCCCGCCTGAAAGCCAGAACCAAAGTACGCGAGACTCTAATCAGAGACATGCTGTTCGCAGACGACGCTGCAGTCGCAACCCACACACAGCAGGAGCTTCAGACCCTGATGGACCGCTTCTCCCAGGCATGCAAGGACTTCGGGCTTACCATCAGCCTGAAGAAGACTAATGTCTTGGCGCAAGGCACGGAAGCACCACCAACCATCACCATCGACGACTACGAGCTGGAGGTCGTGAATCAGTTCATGTACCTGGGGTCCACGATCAGCAACAACCTCTCCCTTGATACAAAGATTTCCGGCAGGAAAAGAGACTGAACTCCTTCCACTTGCGCTGCATTCGCCACATCCTGGACATATCCTGGCAGGACAAAGTGCCCAACACAGAAGTTCTGTCCCGCGCCGGCCTTCCCTCCATGTTCACTCTACTCAGGCAGTGCAGGCTCCGCTGGCTAGGCCACGTTCACCGTATGGAGGATGGCAGAATCCCCAAAGACGTCCTCTACGGAGAACTGGCAACTGGCAGGAGAGACGTTGGCCGCCCACAGCTGCGCTTTAGAGACATCTGCAAGAGAGACATGAAGGCCCTGGAGATCAACACAGAGCTCTGGGAGGACCTTGCAACGGACCACTCCAAATGGAGAGGCACCCTGACCAGACAGCTCAAGGCAGGTGAAGAGAGACTGACTGCTGCAGCAGATGAAAAAAGGACCCGCAGGAAGAACCGCCACAGACCCAGCAGCACGGAGACCACCCACAAGTGCGACCTGTGTGACAGGGACTGCCATTCGCACATCGGCCTGTTCAGCCACAGGCGGTGCTGTTCCAGCAAAGTAGACGTTTAGGATTCTCTTCCATGGTCATCATAGACCGACAGAGGCTGACAAGAGTCAAATTATCACATCTTTTTTCACAAATTTACTAAATATTATATAATCCGCTATGGCGGCCCCTAAAGAGAGCAGCCAAAAGAAGAAGAAGAAGACTAAATATTATATAATCAACTTACGTACTTTCAGCATGGGAGGACGGCTCAGTATGTGATCCAACTTTATCAGTTCAATTCAATTCAAACGTTTATTTCGAACTCAAGGTTCATAGTATATACATGTGTAAAAAAATAAAAGTGTATAAAACGTGTAAAAATAAAAGTGTATAAAATTCAGCAATCACACTGCGCTCATGTAACAACAATAAAATACAATAATGAACTCAGTATAAAATAGAACGCCACCACTTCCAAATGCTGGAGTGAAGTGTGAGTGACGAGTTAACAATTGCGGCTATAAAATGGTTGTTACATGCCAGCAACCTTTTCATAAAACTATAGACATTCTTTCGTAACAACTCGCCAAAAGATGGAATATTCAAGGACACAAACATCTCGCTTGCACTCGACCTACGAGGTATAGCTAACAACCTTCTTAGGGATTTATTATATGCAATGCGGATTTTGTTCCTAACAGCAACATTGCTATTAAACCATAGAGGCGAGCAATACACTGAGGTACAGAAAGTCTTGAACAACATACATTTAACATCAGGAGAACACCTATGGAAATTTTGCAACAGTAAATTTGTTTGAGCATAGAGTTTCCTCATTTGCCTATTACAGTCAACATTGGTCTTATCACATTCAATCCACACACTTAGGTATTTGGCTTTTTCAACAAAGTTCAAACTATTACCACAAAGTGGCATAACAAGATCCGAAGTTTTGACACCCTTCGGTTTGAATGCCATACACATAGATTTAGTACAGTTGAACAAGATGTCATTTTTTTCACTAAATTTCTCACATACCGAGAGGAGATGTTGCATAGCTGCAGTAGACAAACTTAACAAACAAAGATCATCAGCATAGAAAATGTGATTTAACAGTGCACCATCAATGGAGCCACCAACATTAGTATTTTTCAACAGTACACTGAGATCATCAACATAGACATTAAACATCAAGGGTGACAGTATACCACCTTGTTTAACACCATTGGTCGCACAAAATTTAGATGAGGTAACATTGCCCCACCTAACAACCATAGACTGCCTTCTGTACCAGTATAACAGGATGTTAACAATATAAATAGGAATACCTCAATCAATCAATTTTCTAAATAAACACCAGTGGTTAATCCTATCAAAAGCTTTGCTAGCATCTAAAAACGTAGCATAAACACTAGTGGATTGACTTCTGAAGTAGTCAACAAATTCATGGAGTAGATAAACAGCCTTATCAGTTGAATGAGCTGACTTGAAACCAAACTGATTGTCATTTGTCCACAGATAATCCTCAATTCTGTTCAGAATTAAACCCTCTAACAATTTAGATATAACATTTGCAACAGCTATAGGTCTGTAATTGTTCATATCAGACAGACTGGCACACTTGTTTTTCACCAAGGGAATAATAACAGAATCCATCAACATATCTGGCATGTAACCATGAACAAACATACAGTTAAAACACAATGACAACAGAATACACAAATTGAAATCAGCACTGATAAGGCATTCACAAGTGAGACAATCAGGGCCAGCTGATTTGCCTTTCTTGAGATCTTTGATCAGTGAAACAACTTCAACAGGAGTAACAACAGAAATATCAGAGGTATCAAACATGTCATTATACAGGTGAACATCACGCATAACAGAATCCTTCATAGAAACATTCTTGACTGAGTTGAAAATAGCTTCATATTGACATTTCCACTTTTCAGCAATATTAACATCACCAGTCACACTATCAATAGTGTTTGATCTAACAGACTGGTAAGAACTCATAACCTTCATTTGTTTCCAGAATTCTACCATGTTCAGTTCACTCATATGATTAGCTAACTGGTCACATTTGATACTTTCTTCAGTGCGCCTACATGCACGCAGAGCATATTTGAACCTAGCCCTACAACTTTTCATGTTATCAAATATTGGACCGTAACATGGTTTGCTATTACTCCTCCACCACAAGAAAGCATCCCGAGCAGCTGTGTGAGCCTCGCTAACAACATCATTCCAGCCTGGGACGTTATATTGGGTGGATACACTGTGACTAGGAATGCATTCACTCACACAAAATTTAAAACATCAATAATATCACTATAAAACCTATCGATATCATCCTTGTGGGCCACACAGTTACGGTCCTGACACCTAATGGCGTCCATAGGAGCATGGATATTACAGAGTTTCCTACGAGTAAGTTCCTTATACCTGGACAAGTCTGACGCTGTGGCATCACGCCATTTGTATGTCCTACTACCTGCTGTGGCTGAGGAAGCTCCCCGGGAGCCACTTACAACACTTGATACCTCAATATCCACAGATAAAGGTAAATGATCGGAATTCACAAAACCATACAGAACTCTGATATTGGACACATTATCATGACCTGAGGATGTAGTCACACAGTGATCAAGCCATGATGTAGAGCCATGGACCATGCTAACATGAGTAAAAGTATCACCTGGTAAGATAATCCTGCCCAAGATATGTAAAGAGTATCTCTCACAAAAAGACAACAGTTCATTTCCAAAACAACTTGAACGTGATATATTAGCATTGAAGTCACCAAGTATATACACATATGGAGTTGGAAAATCCTCAGTGATTTGTTTAACAAGACTCATGCAATGCAAATATTCATCCAAGTTTTCAACACTATCACAGGGGAAATATACACACAGTATAAGACAGTGAAAGTCACCCAGGTTGACTTCAATACCTGTAACTCTTTCACACTCATAAGTTTTCACAACACAACGGTCAGCAAGTGACTTCTGCCATAGGATACCAACGCCGCCATAGGGGCGACCTAAGATAACGCGTTCTTCTGTATCCATAAAAGAAACACCTTGACCTATAAAATCACCATGTATTCTGCTCAAAATAGACAATTCATGTTCAAACAACCAGTGTTCCTGCAACAACACAATGTCATGGTTATCACATAAACTGGAGATCTCATTAGTTGAAGTTTTTACATTCTGACAGTTGAATGAACATATTCTTAGGTTGGTCCTACTACTGAATGGATATGTTAACAAACACAATACTGACAATCACAAATAGTTCATTTCTTCTCAAAAAACAGTCTATAGTATAAACCAGATGGCCACACCTTTTTTCCAAGCAACTTCTTGCTACAACTGGCAGGACATGTAATTTTGAAAGAGGCATAACCATCATGCTTGGTTTCTAATTGCTCAATCTTTATTTTTGTGTGCATGTCTCTTGTCTTGTTGCTGACCAGGCGATTGTGGTGAATGGGTAAAATATGAGAGCAGGCAGAGTTTTGCTGTTAGGCTGCATTTTAAGATGTACCCAGGTTGCTTGTGCTGGAATAGAGGCTAACTGTAGCTTAGTTTGAACACAATTGTATTTCATGATTCTTCAATTATTGTGTAAAAACCCAAAGTACTTCAAAATGAGGTTTTAAAATTGCTTGGGGTGCAAATCTCCCTTCCTACAGCTGGTTTGATGGTAAGCCCGTTGTTTTTTCTCCACGATCACTCTCGCCATTGTCTAGGTAAGCTCTGCTTTTCTATTTCTTACGTTTTGCGGTCATGACAAATGTTTTAACTGAATAGTGATTTTATATATTTTTAAGTATTCTTATATTGATTTTAGACTAATTGTTGACGGCACTATTAAGTACAATTTCGCCAATGTCCAGTGCAAATCTCATATCTTCAACTGATGCCATCTTTATTTTTTATAAATTCACTTTATTGGCCACCCTTTATGTTTCTCGATGTTTGTTTTTTTTACTAATATACAACCAATTAAAAGCATTAGAAAGTCAGGAATATATGTGAAAATCCTGTAGCTGTTGAATTAATGAGAAAGTTTTTTCTTATTTGGGGCTGTGGGCGGCAGTGGCTCAGGAGGTAGAGCAGGTCGTCCAATAACCATATGGTTGGCGGTTTGAATCCTGCTCTCCCTGGATATTCTGCTGTTATGCCCCTGGGCAAGACACTTCACCCCAATTGCTCCTAGTGGGTCTGGAAGCACCATGTTAGGTAGCATGCCGCCATCAGTGTGTGAATGGGTGGATATCAGGATCTGTAAAGCGCTTTGGTCATCAAGAGATGAGAATAAAAGCATTATATAAGTGAATGCCATTTACCATTTTATTTCTTGAAAAATGTCTGTTTTGGATATACAAGATTTTAGATGCACAAAAACTATATGTAATTTATAGATGGGGGAAATCAGCAAATACAGTATATTAGCAATCACTCTTAGACAAAAGCCCAGACTCAAACTTCATTACAAATGAACAATGTTGGGAGTAATGCATTACTTTGTAATGCCATTACTTTTGCAATAATGTGCTGTGTAATGAAATTACTGTTTAAAAATTCAGTAATGCGTTACAGTTACTGAAATTTGATCACATGCATTACTCATTACTCATTTTATTAACATGGATAGATATTTTTAGCGCTAATAAATGACTATACAAACTGACCCTACCGTAGATGAGACGTGGCTGTCAGTCGACAAGACCTGTTGCAGAGAGCTGAGTCTCCATTACTGAGTGGAGGAAAAGATGAAGCTACTTTGTTTTTGTGGAAATAGACAGATTATTTTTCCTTTGTCGCTGTTCAAAACAAAAGCCTATTGGTGGGTTGGAAGCTAAAGTGCCGGTTGAGACCTACTGCAATCTTCAGAAGCACTTGAAACAGCAACAAAGCTCTGAAAAAGCTAGTGCAAAGTAACGCCTATCTACACTAACAACACCGTGTGTAGATTTACACTATCTGAACAGCCATGGCTGGATGTAAAGTGGAAACACCGTTGTCTCAACAGCCATGGCTGGATTTCAAGCACAGATATGCATCTGGACAGTTTGTGACCCAGCAAGAATTAAACCTGATTGCCAGATACGTCGTTACAGACTCAAGATGTGATATAAACAGTGACTTTCCATCAGACAGCTGAGACTGTGATCCACTGACGTTCAAACACATTTACTTGCTGACATGATTTACGACCCAAGAGACAGACGCTGACACGAGAGATACAATTATCTTTATTGTGAGTTAATGAGTGAAGTGTGAGTGAATGTGTGAATGCTCGTCTGGCCACTGGAGCTGAGCCCGTCTTGTGGTAACCTGGCAACCCTGGAAAACACAAGCACAAGGTTACTGTTGCACAGTAGCAATGTTCGGCGGGTATGCTGCAGGGGCTTACTTGCAGGTGCCACAATGAGAGGCTGACTGACTCCTGGTGTCCGTGCAACGTCGTGCTCGTGGTGTCCGGTGCTGTGGAGGTGAGGAGGAGCTCCGCGGAGCGGGAGACGGTGCCTCGTCAGCAGAGGAAGGTGGTCCGCCGCCAGGGAGGTCCACCTGTGCACAGGGGAAAAGGCTAGCAGAGGAATTGTGAAGAGATGGCTAACGTGGCCTGGTTCGGCGAAGCGTAGAGTTCTTCACGAGAGGTCGAGATCTTGGCACGTTGCTCAGTGAGAGTGACAGACGACTCCGTGCTGAGGCGTCCGCGCGTTGGGCTTTTATGGCCCGCTGATTGCCACCTGCTGAAGTGAGCGCAGCTGATGTTGATGATGCTGATGACGGCCTAGCGGCCATCATGACAGTACTCCCCCCTCTAGAGGTGCATCCAGGCACCTGCCCAATCCTACCTGGATGCGCCCGATGGAAATCGCGGATCAACTGCTTACCGAGGATCAACGCAGGGTGTATCCAGGAGCGGTACTCAGGGCCAAACCCCTCCCAGTCCACCAAATACTGAAGGCCCCGACTCCTCCTGCGGACGTCCAGGATTGCCGTTACCCCCCAGGCCGGATGGCCATCGATCATCCTCGGGGGAACAGGAGCCGCAGAGGGTGGGCACAGCGGGTCGGCGACGTAGGGCTTGACCTGGGAGACGTGGAAAGTGGGGCAGATGCGCATGTGAGAGGGGAGAGCAAGATGCACAGATACAGGGTTGACAATGCGGGAAATAACAAAGGGACCGATGAAGCGCTTGGTTAGCTTACGCTTCTCGGCAGGCACACTGATGTTCTTCATGGACAACCATACCTTGTCACCCACCTTGTAATCCGGGGCAGGCCTCCTATGGCGGTTGGCCACCTCAATGTTCCGTTCCGTGGTCCTCAGAAGGGCTCTGCGGGCAATGGACCAAACTTGCCGACAGCGTCTGGCGTGAGCCTGAACAGACGGGACCGCTACCTCCCCCTCCTCCTCCGGGAACAAGGGCGGATCGTACCCCAACGATGCCTTGAAGGGGGACATCCCTGTGGACGAGGACATCGTGGTGTTATGAGCATACTCGATCCACGGGAGGTACATGCTCCACGAAGAAGAGCAGGAGGAGATGACGCAGCGCAGCCTCCAGCTCCTGATTGGCTCGCTCGCACTGGCCGTTACTCTGAGGATGGTATCCAGAGGAGAGACTGGCCGTGGCCCCAAGCGCCATACAGAACGCCTTCCAAACCTGCGAGACGAACTGTGGCCGTCGATCCGAAACAATATCAGCGGGGATTCCGTGAGGACGAACCACATGGAGAACGAGGAGGTCCGCCGTCTCCCGCGCTGAAGGCAACCCCCAGAGGGGCACAAAATGGGCAGCTTTAGAAAAGCGGTCCACGATGGTTAAAACGGTTGTGAAGTGGCCGGAGGGGGGCAAACCGGTCACAAAGTCCATGGCTACATGGGACCAGGGGCGGGAGGGGACGGGCAAAGGGTGTAGCAGACCCGCCAGGGCCGATGATGATGTCTTCCCCGTGGCGCACTGAGCGCAGGCCCGGACATAGTTGTTAACGTCCCTCCGCAGCCCTGGCCACCAAAAGGTTCTCTGGAGGAGATCAACGGTCCAACTCACACCCGGATGGCACGCCAGCTTGGACGCGTGACCCCACTCTATTACTTGGCTCCTAACAGGACGAGGAACGAACAAGCGACCCGGGGGCCCCCCACCCGGATCAGGCTCCACCTCCTGTGCTCTTCTAACCTTATCGCAGATGCCCCAGGTCAACGCACCTACCACACATGCAGGTGGCAGAATAGACTCCTCCCGGTCGTCAGCGGAGGGCGCGTCAGACTGCCTGGAAAGGGCGTCAGGCTTACCATTCTTACTTCCTGGCCGGTAGGTAATCGTAAAATTAAAACGGCCGAAGAAGAGTGACCAGCGGGCCTGACGTGCATTCAACCGCTTGGCAGTCCTAAGGTATTCAAGATTGCGGTGATCAGTCCAGACGACAAACGGCTGGGCAGCCCCCTCCAGCCAGTGTCTCCACTCCTCCAGTGCAAGTTTGACAGCCAATAGCTCCCTGTCGCCGATGCTGTAATTCCTCTCAGCAGGTGTCAAACGATGAGAGAAGTAAGCGCAGGGGCGGATCTTCCCGTCCATCGGGGAGCGCTGAGAGAGTACCGCCCCCACCCCCGAATCCGATGCGTCCACCTCCACCAAGCATTGGAGCTCCGGGTCCACCTGGGTCAATACACGGGCCGAAGCAAACTCTCCCTTCAGCCTGTCAAATGCCGCGGCAGCCTCCTCACTCCAATGGAAAGGGACCTTCGGGGATGTGAGTGCAGTCAGGGGTCTGGCGATGTTCCCAAAATTTGGCACGAAGCGCCGGTAAAAATTGGCAAACCCCAAAAAACCCTGCAGCTGTTTCCTGGATGTCGGCGTAGGCCAGTCCACCACCGCCTTGACCTTGTCCGGGTCGGGAAGCACCTGGTTACGGGCGATTATAAACCCCAGAAAGGAGGTGCGATCCGTGTGGAACTCACAGTTCTCCGCCTTGAAGAACAACTGATTCTCCAGGAGGCGCTGTAGGACCCGTCATACATGCACCTGATGCTCCTCCAGTGTGCGCGAGAAGATGAGGATATCATCAAGGTAAACAAAGACGAAGGAATTCAGAAAGTCCCGGAGAACATCATTTATTAAGCGCTGGAACACTGCCAGAGCGTTGGTTAACCCAAACGGCATCACCAGATATTCAAAGTGGCCGCTTGGGGTCCGGAAAGCAGTCTTCCATTCATCACCTTCCCGAATGCGCACCAGGTGATAGGCGTTCCGTAGATCTAGTTTAGTAAACCAAGACGCCCCCTGGAGGGAATCGAAGGCAGTGTTCATCAAGGGAAGAGTGTATTTGTCCTTAATAGTAATGTCGTTGAGACCCCGGAAATCGATGCAGGGGCGCAGCGACCCGTCCTTCTTCCCAACGAAGAAAAACCCTGCCCCGACGGCCGAGGAGGATGGACGGATGATACCGGAGGCCAGGGACTCCTTGATGTACATATCCATGGCCTCGCGCTCCGGAGCTGATAGGCTGTACAGGCGGCTCGCCAGGAGAGGGGCCCCAGCCTTGAGGTTGATTGCGCAGTCGTACGGGCGATGGGGGGGAAGGGACAATGCCCGTGACTTACTAAACACCTGGCCTAAATCATGGTAGACGTCAGGCACCTTCGACAGGTCCGGAGGGGGTGTTGAGGGAGGCATCATCGGCACTGAGGGAGCGCATGCAGCGGACTGAAGACAGGCGCTCAGACAGAATGAGCTCCAAGCCGTTATTCTCCCAACTTGCCAGTCGAACGTGGGGTTATGCAGCCGGAGCTAAGGGTACCCCAAGATGATGGGTGAAGAGGATAAGGGCAAGACCAGGAACTGTATTTCCTCCCTGTGGTTACCAGAAACTATCGTTAACACAGGTGCCGTCTGGTGGGAAACTGACGTCAGAGATGCTTTTGACAGGGTGACCAGATGGATGGGGGGGCGTAAAGGTTGACAGCTGAGGCCCATCAGGGTTGCCAGGTCTCTGGAGATAAAGTTTTGCTCAGCCCCAGAGTCAACTAAGGCAAGTGTGGTGTGTTCCTTGTGTTTATGAATGAGCCTAATGGGAATGTGGCAACTAGTGAGGGGCTTTGTCTGATTTTGAATCCCCCTACCGTGATCCGCGGACCTCCCCTTTTAACGGGCAATCGACTACTCCATGTGCCCCATTCCCACAGTAGAAGCATAACCCCTGCTCCCTGCAGCACTGTCTCTCAGCCGCTGTAAGACCCGATTGCCCCACAACCATATCCTCCTGCTCCGGAAGTTCTTCAGATGCGGGCAGAGCAAGGAGGGGGGACCTAGCGGAGCGAGGGCGAGACTTATTCGCATGGATAGCTGTTCGCCGTTCTGCAGCTCGCTCCCTCAGTCTGCTATCTAGGCTGATGGTGAGGGAGATTAATTCCCCAAGTCTGTCTGGTTTCTCCTTTGCCGCTAGCTCGTCTTTTAACTCGGAGTTAAGGCTGCAGAGGAAAATTCCACATAGTGCTGCCTCCCCCCACCCAACCTGACCGGCTAATATCCGGAAGTCCACAGAATAATCGGCGGCAGATCTACTGCCCTGCCGAAGTCCAAGCAGCCGCTCAGTTAACACCGCGCCCCGGTCAACATGATCGAACACTTCCATGAACTCTGCCACGAACTGCTGGTAAGTTAACAATGAATAATTTGGTTTGGCCATGATAGTATAAGCCCAATCAAGAGCCCTGCCTCCCAGCAGGTTGATGATGTATCCAATCTTATTCATATCAGTGGCAAAGTCCCCCGGGACGCGGAGAAAAACTGACTCCTACTAAATATCAGGACTCTCACCCCCATGGACCTTCTTCCGGTTTTTTTAGCTCCTGCCGCTGATCTGATCCATTGTTTGGCCAAAAAAGCAAGACGGCGGAAAAGAGGGAAGAGAGGAGGGATTCTCACTCCACTACGAAAAAGAGGCTCGCGAACAGCCTTGCCTGGCATATTTCTATCCAATGCCAATTCTCTCCTGAACAAGGTAGAAGAATTAAGACTGCTGATGCGTTTCAAGGACCTCGCTTCCTCGTCTGTCATCTGCTTCTCTGAGACCTGGCTTAATGAGAACATTCCAGATAGCGCGATCAGCCTCGAGGGTTTCCAGCTGATTCGTGCTGACCGCGTCACAGGGCTGTCCGGTAAGTCTATCGGAGGAGGAGTGTGCTTCTATATTAACAACAGCTGGTGCTCTGATGTAACGGTGATTTCCAAACACTGTTCTCCCGCCCTGGAATTTCTTTTCATTAACTGCAAGCCATTTTATTCCCCGCGGGAGTTTGCCTCATTCATTCTCGTCGCTGTGTACGCCCCTCCTGACGCGGACACGCGCGAAGCTCAGCGCGTGCTCGCAGATCACATCCAACTTACGGAGCGGAACTTTCCAGACTCCCTGGTTATCGTGGTGGGCGATTTTAACCAGAGCAATCTGAGTCACGAGCTCCCCTGCTACAAACAGTGTATTAAATGTCCAACCAGAGGAAATAACACGCTAGATCACTGTTATACTTCAGTAAAGGACGCATATCGCGCTGTTCCCCGCGCTGCGCTGGGACTATCTGATCACGTGATGGTTCACCTCATCCCCACATACAAACAAAGACTGAAACTCACTAAACCTGTTGTGACCACCACAAAGAAATTGACCAGTGAAGCTGGAGAGAAACTGAACACATGCATGGAAATAACTGACTGGGGCATGTTTAAAAGAGCCACACATGATCATAATGAGTACACAGACATTGTGAACTCATATATCAACTTCTGTGAAGAGCACATTCTCCCATCGCGCACCAGGATAAGATATTCTAATGACAAGCCTTGGTTCACAGCTAAGCTCAGACGGATCAGGAAGGAGAAGGAAGCAGCGTTGAAAAGTGGAGACAGGGACTGCTACAGGGAGGTCAAATATCGGTTTAACAGAGAGCTGAGGAAAGCTAAATCTGTGTATTCTGAGAGACTCCAGCAGCAGTTCACTGCTAATGACTCGGCTTCTGTGTGGAGAGGACTGAGGCAAATCACCAACTATCGGCCTCAGGCTTCTAAAGGTCAGGATGACAAAGCCCTTTGTCAAAGACTGTCCCAACACTATGCCCGTTTTGACACCCCGTCAGCTGTGTCCAACTCACCCACTCCACCCAGCTCCACTGCCTCCTCAGCCCCTAATTCATCAAGAGCGGTCCCCCCCTCCTCCTCCTCCTCCTCCCCCCTCCCCTTGTCATCAGTGAGCAGGACGTGCACAGACAGTTCTCCAGACTGAACCCGCGCAAGGCCCCCGGGCCGGACGGTGTGTCTCCCTCCACCCTGAGACACTGTGCGAAAGAGCTGGCTCCTGTCTTCACAGACATTTTTAACACCTCCCTTAAGCAATGTCACGTGCCGACCTGCCTCAAATCCTCCACCATCATCCCTGTCCCCAAGAAGCCACGGATTACTGGACTTAACGACTACAGACCTGTAGCGCTCACCTCTGTAGTCATGAAGTCCTTTGAGCGCCTGGTCCTGTCTCACCTCAAGTCCATCACCACACCCCTCCTAGAACCGCTGCAGTTTGCCTACCGTGCTAACAGGTCTGTGGACGACGCAGTCAACCTGGCCCTCCACTCCATCCTGCAGCACCTGGACTCCCCGGGAACCTACGCCAGGATTCTGTTTGTGGACTTCAGCTCCGCATTCAACACCATCCGCCCCGATCTGCTCCAGGACAAGCTGTCCCTGCTCAACGTGCCTGACTCCCTCTGCAGGTGGATCACCGACTTCCTGACGGACCGGAGACAGCATGTGCGGCTGGGGAAGTCTGTCTCAGACTCTGTTAGCATCAGCATTGGATCACCCCAGGGCTGTGTACTTTCCCCCCTACTCTTCTCCCTTTATACCAACTCCTGCACCTCCTCCCACCAGTCTGTTAAGCTGATTAAGTTTGCGGACGACACCACCCTCATCGGGCTCATCTCCAACGGCGACGAGTCCGCCTACAGGGAAGAGGTGGCCCAGCTGGTGTCCTGGTGCAGCCACAACAACCTGCAGCTGAATGCTCTGAAGACAGTGGAGATGATTGTGGACTTCAGGAAAGTCACATCCCCCCTGCCCCCCCTCACCATCACAGGCTCTCCCATCACCTTTGCAGATTCCTTCCGCTTCTTGGGCACCACCATCACCCGAGACCTCAAATGGGAGCCAACCATCAACTCCCTCATCAAAAAGGCCCAGCAGAGGATGTTCTTTCTGCGGCAGCTGAGGAAGCTCAAGCTACCCACCAAGATGTTAGTGCAGTTCTACACGGCCATCATCGAGTCCATCCTCACCTCCTCCATAACTGTGTGGTACGCAGGAGCCACTGCCAGGGACAGACTAAGGCTGCAGCGCGTCGTGCACACTGCTGAGAAGGTGATCGGCTGCAAGCTCCCATCTCTCCAGGACCTGTACATCTCCAGGACCCGGAGGCGTGCTGGCCGGATCATAGCCGATCCTTCACATCCTGGTCACGTGCTGTTTGCCCCCCTCCCCTCAGGTAGAAGGCTTCAGTCCATTCGGACTAAAACCTCCCGGCACATGAACAGCTTTTTCCCCTCTGCCATCAGACTGCTGAACACTAAGTGACTTTTGACTCTCGTGCACTATGTACAGCAGCTCAACCAGACTCATGTCAATCATCACTGTTTTTCTGTTGCATTATTGACGGCACTATGTGGTACTTCACATTATCTGCCACATGCTAATTTTTTAAAACTGCCTTGACTAGTACTACTCATTATTACTAGTATTATTATTATTATTACTTATTATTACTTATTTTTCTACACTTATTGCACGTTTCTAGTCCTTTAGTTTTTTAGTTTATCCCTTTTTCTCATTATGTTTTTAATGTTGCAGCATGGCACCGAGACAAATTCCTAGTTTGTGTATCACATGAACAATGGCAATAAATCTGATTCTGATTCTGATTCTGACTCACACTGTAGCAAAAACCCCCGCGCCTCCCCCAGTTTACCAGTAAAGCGTGCGGGGGTTGGTACAGGAGTTAGGCGATGTGTGGAAGATGGGCTGGTTTGGCTAGTAGCCGCAGCTGCAGGTGCAGAAGGCGCCCGGCTAGCCGGGGAGAATGCCTGGTGACCTTCCAGGCGATCCAGCCGGCTGTTAATCTGAGTTAGTTGGTTTAAGATTACTGTCTGCTGGTGGGAAATCATGTCTACTCGTGCGCTGAGTGTGTTAAAGCGGTGTTAAAGCGGCGTTAAAGGCGGCGTTAAAGGTGTTAAAGCGGCACGACAGCACGCTGTCTGATGGGTCATCGTGACGGAGTCATACTGACATGATTTACGACCCAAGAGACAGACGCTGACACGAGAGATACGGACAATTATCTTTATTGTGAGTTAATGAGTGAAGTGTGAGTGAATGTGTGAATGCTCGTCTGGCCACTGGAGCTGAGCCCGTCTTGTGGTAACCTGGCAACCCTGGAAAACACAAGCACAAGGTTACTGTTGCACAGTAGCAATGTTCGGCGGGTATGCTGCAGGGGCTTACTTGCAGGTGCCACAATGAGAGGCTGACTGACTCCTGGTGTCCGTGCGACGTCGTGCTCGTGGTGTCCGGTGCTGTGGAGGTGAGGAGGAGCTCCGCGGAGCGGGAGACGGTGCCTCGTCAGCAAAGGAGGGTGGACCGCTGCCAGGGAGGTCCACCTGTGCACAGGGGAAAAGGCTAGCAGAGGAATTGTGAAGAGATGGCTTACGTGGCCTGGTTTGGCGAAGCGTAGAGTTCTTCACGAGAGGTCGAGATCTTGGCACGTTGCTCAGTGAGAGTGACAGACGACTCCGTGCTGAGGCGTCCGCGCGTTGGGCTTTTATGGCCCGCTGATTGCCACCTGCTGAAGTGAGCGCAGCTGATGTTGATGATGCTGATGACTGCCTAGTGGCCATCATGACACTTGCTACCTGGACAAAGATTATTCAAAAATGAATTTTGATCTCCAAAAGGAATTTGAGGGACTGGATCATATCTCTGTCACAGTTGACATTTGGACTGTGGATAATGGACATTTTCTTTGGATCACTGCACATCGGATTAAATCCATATCATAAAGGTAAGATAAACATGGATAGCTTTATGCAGTGTTGCCAACTCTCACTCCAAAATGAGGAAATTACTGTCAATATCATGTTGATTTTCTTCCGATTTTTCCCACAATAAGAGCTCTCAAGGCAGGATAAAGCAGACTGAACATATTCTAAAAGCTCTGTCTCAGTCTGTTTTCAGCCTGACATTAATAAGCCCATAAAGTAATCCATGAATTAAATTATCTTGCTATGTGTGCAAGCTGATTTAAGTGTGCATTTAAAAGTAATGTGAAAGTTACTTTTCCAAGTAACTAGTTACTTTAATCATGCAGTAATTGGTAAAATAACTCAATGTTATGATTGGGTGAGCACGCTCCCCCTCCCTTCCTGTGGGAGGTTCCCCGGATCTCAGGTAATCAATACACCTGCGTGAGTGGATGCACCTGCTGTGTCTTCGCTGCCAGTGCTTAAAAGGACCAGTTTGTGAACGCCCCAGCGCTGGCTCGTTGGGCATACTGCCATAGAAAATAAAGTAAGTGAAGCTTTAACTGTCAAGGGACCCAGATATTAATCTCTTTCTCTCTTTCACCTTCTCAGGTTGCTGCCATCTCTGCAGTGTGTCCCCAGGGGTCGTTGTGCACTCACCTGCTCTGTCATCATTGTCATCTCTCCAGATCGACGACTCCACCCAGTCAGACATTTCCCCAGCCCTACTCATCCACAGCTTCCTCTCTAAATCATCTTTGTCCTACTGGGTTCCTCCATCGGGCTCTCTGCTCCCATTCATAAGAGTATTCCTATTATTCATTATGCTCTGCCTCCCTCCTCATAGTAACCTGCTCTCGTCTCCCTCCTTACAGGCTGGGTTCTCTTCTGGTGAGTGAGGTGTCTTTCCCGCTAATCCTGCATTTACTCTTTTCAATAAAATTGTGTTTAAACTTTGCCTCTCTGCGTTGTGTGCATTCCCTGGTGTAGCATCTTGCACGTGAGCTGATATTTCTTGTAATCATGACACTCAATTACATTTGAAAAGAATTAACTAGTACCTGTAATTAGTTACTATTTTTTAGGAACTTGCCCAACATCAAATGAAGGATCCGGCTAACATACCCCATGCATCCCCTGATCAGGGGTGAGGATTGCACACTATGATCAGCATAAAATGGACTGAAAAAGTACAAGACACCCCACACACACACAAAAAAAATAGAACCCCTGGTTAGATGTGTCTGAAACTCAAAATCATTCAAGTTATTAAAGAGTTGAAGCTTCCGTGTAAATTTTTAATCAGTCCAATTAGAAATGTAGAAGCTACAGTGGTGACAGCATGAATATTATCTTCAACATATTATAATTTAAGAAAACTCTGTTTAAAATTGAATCACCCTTTATTGTCATTCAACCATACAACCAATCATGTACAGCAGAACGAAATTGTGTTTTATCCTATCTACAGTGTTAATCACACACACCCCATGTGTAGAATCAGAAGGGCCATTGCCATGCAAGGCGCCGCCACAGATTTCCCTCATCCATTCCATTATGCTGAGCACCAAGCTGGATGGCAGGAAGTTCCGCTTTTATATGGTCTTCGGCATGACCCGGCCGGGATTTGAACCCCTGCCTTCCGGGTGTGGGGCAGATGCTCTACCAACTGAGCCACCACTCCGGTTTGTTTGTGTGTGTGTGTGTGTGTGTGTGTTCATTCCGCACATATCTCCTGAACCGTTTGTCAGACTGCCCTCAGATTTTATACGTCCTTTGCTGAGGTTACAAGAGTGTGCATCCCCAAATTTCAGCCTCCCCAGATATGTGGAAGTTTAGCAAGGGAAATTTTTATTGAATGTCCATAGGCGAGCTATGGACGATTATAGTTATGACATAGCTATGACATCTTCTGTGTGTCTATGATGTCATCGTGACCATGCCTGCCTGATGTAGGGAGGCATCACCGAATGAGTGATGCCATAGATCAAAGGCAGCTGAGTGGCATCATAGATCAATGGCAGGCATCACCATGGTTACTGTGATGTCATAGGTCAAAGGCAGGCATTACCATGGTTACTGTTGCCAGGCAGACACATCATCAAAGATCAAAGGCAGGCATCACTGAACGAGTGGTGACGTCAAAGATCAAAGGCAGGTTTCACCATGGTTACTGTTGCCATGGTAACAGTAACTTCCTACAGGCATGCAAAAATGCTTGTTTACACTTGCTTTCCATGGGCATGCAGAAATACTTGTGTTAGAAAAATTCCTGAAAACCTTCAGTCAAAAACCAGGCTGGATCAGAGTTTCAGCAAATTTAATTACACTGGCCAGTGGAGAACAATACAAAAATAGTCTCAGAGCCTATTCTCAGTTCTATAAGCCCTCCGTTATTTGAGAGGTGGAGGGGCAAATTGTCCATCATGATTGGTCCAGTACATCTGGTCAAAACTTGGTGTACAGATTATCTTTTCTCAGGAACCATGACGCTCACTCTGTACCAGTTGCAGAGATGCTGCACAGGCTAAACTTAAAACAAGATGATAACTAGTGCAGATGTAACCTTGACACTTTTATACGGACTCTAAGACAGACTCTGAGACAAATAAGACAAATATGAAATTTATCTATCATTCCCCCCTTTGATGCCATGCAAGGCATCAGAAAAGAACAGTTCATGGTATCTAAAACCCCATCTGTCAACTATGCTAAGCTCCAATGCATTTGTGTGCAACAGATCCTAACTGGCTATTGATGGGGAAGGTCCGCCATCGGCCCTGCTTCCCCAGGCACCGGCTAAACATTTTAGTCCCTTAGGAGGAGAAATGAAACAGTAAAGTCATTGATCAATAGAGAAAATCATCAATGGTAGAAACAGTGAAAGCAAAATGATGATAAAACGATAATAAAAGGATATAGTAAGGGTATATGTGTGTTATAGTTATGTGTCATTGCAGCTTATAAAAACAAACATAAAAGATAAAACAAAACAGTAATATAATGATAAAATGTAAAAACAAAAATAAGAATAACAAAAAAACTAAATAAAAGTAAAAATAATGTTTCAAACTTCACATCATGATCATGCAACTCCTTTCGGTTTTCTGCATGTCAGTCATACTTTTACTCTGTACTTGGGTCATGGAGAGACACCTTGAGCTCACGCTGTTTGTTCATCATCCCCACCATCCCCGGTAACTGCACTATGGTAAATCACTAAGTTAACATGAACAAGTCTCATCATCATACTACGGATACAGGGAATGGCACAGGAAAAGGCCAAAAATAATACCACCAAAATCACTAACAGGTTCATAATGAGACTTCTCCATGGAGAAAGTAACCAGCTCAACCAGTTTTGTTCATCAGCAACATCGTACTTGGCCGCGGCAGCCTGTAAGGCAATGAGGTTGCGTATGGCCAAGGCAATCACGTGACCATCTGCATCATTTTCAGGGATAAAAGTACAACAATAATTTCCTACAATTACACACACGCCCCCTCAGGCAGCAGTTATTTGATCAAGAACCATTCTATTTTGAGCCAACATAAGGCTAAAAGCTGTTAATTCCTCATGCATACCAGAAAAAGCAGATAATGTCAAATTCACAAATGACTGTAATCTATAATTAGTTGTTTCAATCCACAAGGTGTTCTTAGCCACTCCCACTAAAGGGAATAAGGAGGTAAATACCTCCTGCCACATGGTTTCTAACTTGAATTCTTCCGGCACATCTGTGCCCCAAATGGGATCATGTCGTGCAAAGGAGGCACCTCTCCTCACCCTGCCCACCTGTCCTGCCGACAATATGATGGTATGGTCAGTCACAACTATGGGGGCACACACCCCTCCCCAATTCATGGTCAGGTGAGAGTAGGAACAATGGCCACACAGCTACCATCCCCCGTCACCATATGCGTGCGATGCTTGTAAGAATCACAAATGGCAGCACTACAGAGCTCCTGCAGGGTGACATTTCTTTCCAGACTTCTAGACTGACAAAAAGGATCTTCAGGACAACTTTTGCCCACTTCGTTGATCCAGCAGGTAAGGGGTGAAATGTACTATGCACTGTTGCACAGTTAGAAAGCGGTAAGCTGCCCAGAGAGATGTTTCCACACCCTTTTAGACAAAAGGAGAAATTCCCCGGCAAGATTAACCTTGCCTTCACCAAGTAAGGGGTGTCATTGTGTCTCCAGTCAGTGGAGTCATAAGCAATGTGACAGGCGTGATTCAAAGTAATGCTTGCTGTACTATTTCTATACATAGCCTCTTGCAAGAAACAAACAGCTTGTGATAGTTCCATTAGTTTAGCAGTGACAGATATTTGACCAGCTGAGAGTGGGAGCAAAGAACACACATAGCAATTTGAATGACTAGCTGATTTGGCTGTGTAATTAGCATACTTCCACCACACATAACTAGCATAAACATGATCCTGATGATCTGGACCTTCTAGCCAGTCATGGTGTGTGTAAGTAATACATCTAGCTCTACGATAGATGGGTAATAATGTCCCTAAAAATAACCAAAATAAAAGTGTTACCACAAGAATGATAATGATGAAAAAACAGGTGTACCATTCACATCTTTCAGCTGCCAACCCTCTCTCTCTGGCATTTTGTCTCTCCATGATATATTGAACAGTCACTTGTTGAGGATCCCCCCCACACACCTTTTTTTTATGTGGTTTGCAATGGGGATTGAAATAGAAACAGTGTTGCTGAGGGAACGGGGAGTAATTAGTTTCTTGCTGAGGGTTTTGTAGGGGGTAAAGTTTGTAATGGGTCAAAAGCACCCAGGAGTCACGTCCTTCGACTTTCACGGGTGTTGGTGTCGCCAGGATGACTTTGTGCCGTCCTTGCCAGGGACCATCGGCCCAGTTTTTCTTTTTGATGACTTTGATAAGAGCCAGATCCCCCAGCTTGGCCAAGATGGTTGTTTCCCCATGGTCCCTCCTGGAAAGAGCAGCATGAACAATATCTCTGTAAGTCAACATTCTTTGCATGTAATCAGCTAAACACCCTTCCTCATCACCTGAATTACATGGCCTTAATGGTGGGAGTAGGTAAGACTTACCATCCATTATTTTTCCTATTTCTGTCACTATTTTCCTAAGCCTTCTTTAATAGTCCTATTTGTGCGTTACGCTAATCCTGCAAAGTGTGGATTGTAAGCTGAGTGGTTTTCCAAGTTAATGTTGAGTGTTGTACCTAAGTGTGATATAATCTAATTTACAAAATGTGTTCCATTAGCTGAGAAAATCATTTCAGTTATTCCAAATCTTGGTATTATTTCAGTTAAGAGTTTCTTTGCTACCATAGCGGCATTTGGATGAGTGCAAGGGAAGGCTTCTGTCCATTTAATAAATGTATCAACAATTACCAAACAATATTTCTTCCCTTCACATTTATTTAGTTCAATGGAATCTGTGCAAAGGTTTTGAAAAGGAAGGTGCCTTTTCTAGGCCTTAAGTTCCCTTAAGCATTGTTTTCTTCTTACAGAACTGAGTAGCAAAAAATTTTAAAAAAATTTTACTAATCATACATTATTAATTATTTTACTAATCATACCTTTTACTAATCATACATTACTAATTATTTTACTAATTATACCCCCCTTTGATACATGGGAAACCCCATGTAGCAGAGTGGAGGCCTGCTGAAACAGTTTGCGTGTCATGTGATAAGTTGTTTTGTTTTTTTGTCAGTGTCAGAAGTGATGCTGTGGTGTGGTTTCCTATATGACCTTGTGCAGCTGCTTTTGCGATACTGTCTGCAAGTGTTTTTCCTTAGAGAGTCGATCTGTGCCATTAATGTATGCAGCACATTTGTGTATGGCTAATTTAGATGGAGGTTTTACACAGTGTAACAGTTTTAAAATGAGGTCTTTGTAATCATGCCTCTTTGCTTCCACTGTTGTGTAAAGTGATGGGTGGTAGAGAATGCATACTGGCTGTCAGTATACACTGTGAGTGCTTTCCCTTGGCCTAATTTACAAATTAATTTAATTGTGTTAGCGTGCAACGCTCAATGGTTAGATGAGGCTGTGATAATAGCACTTTAATGCATGCAAGGTGTCTAGATGGTGAGATGACTGATATTATACTTTGTGGCAAGATGACTGATACTGCATGTGTGACCTTTAGGGTCAAGGGATGAATCAGAATCAGAATCAGAATCAGAATCAGAATCAGGTTTATTGCCATTGTTCATGTAGTACACAAACTAGGAATTTGTCTCGGTACAATGCTGCAACATTAAACATGATAAGATAAGAGAAATAAACTATACATGTAATAAAGTGTAGGATAAGATTAAGTGATACACAGGTTATTCACAGTAACCTTGTGATGAAAAAGAATGAGCTCTGCTGAGGCCTGCACTGCCATGGAGACGGCTATGTCAGCCTGCACACATGGTAGCAGTGCCTCCGCGACAGGGTCAAGTCTTGTGGAGGAATATGCTACCGGATGCATTTTTGTGCCACTTGGCTGAAGGAGCACTGGCGTCATGTGTCCCTCTCCACAAACAGCCACTTGTACAAATGGCTTCCTGCAACTGGGGAGTGCCAGGACATCAGTGCTGACCAAATGTTTTTTTCATTTTAACAAATGCCTCTTCTCCTACAGGTATCCACTAAATTTTGTCCACCTGAGCCATGGGTCTTTTGTAGATGAGATCAGACAAGGTTTGCATTTCAAATGAATAATTTGCAATCCAAGAACAACAATAATTTAGAGTACCCCAAAATGTCATCATGTCTCTTTTTGTGATGGGTCTTGGTGCTGACAAAATAGCTTTTTTGCGAGCTGGGTCAACATGTCTGCCTTCTGCTGACAAAATGTGGCCTAAATATTTAACTTCTTTTTTCCACAATTTTTCCTTGCTGACTTTGTGACCTTGTTCTGCTAAAAATTTCAGTAAGGCAATGGTGTCTTGTTTGCATGTTTCTTCATCAGGTGATGCCAGCAAAATGTCGCCAATGTAAAGGAGCAACTGGCTCCCATTAGGGGGAATAAACTGTGCCAAGTTTGCTGACATTGCCTGTGAAAAAATGGTTGGTGATTCACAGTAACCTTGTGGTAGTCTGGTGAATATGTACCTCTTGTTTTCAAATATGAATGCAAACCAAAACTGATGATCTGGATATATGGGGATGCTGAAAAAAGCATTGCTGATGTCTGTCACTGTGAAATATTTCATTTGTGGCTGTAGGTCATTCAACAAAGTGTGTGGGTCTGGAACTGAAACAGCCCTTGGAATAACTGCTTTGTTTACCGCCTGAAGGTCTTGGACCATTCAGAATCAGAATCAGAATCAGCTTTACTGGCCAAGTATGCACAACACATACAAGGAATTTGACTTTGGCTAAAACTTGCTCTCGTTGTTCAGGTGTAAGATTTAAATAAGATTTCAATAAGATTCCGCTATTCAGAGGATGGTCCAGCCTTCCTCGCAGGAAACAAAGGTGTGTTACATGGAGAATTTGGGCATGGAATAATGACACCTGCTGCCTTTCCTGTTGACCACAGAGAATTTGGAATTTGTGAGGGTGCGTGTTCTTCTCCTTGTGTTAAAGTAAAAAGTGACCACATGGGTGAATTGGGAACATCAATGTGGACTTCTTTCTGTACTGTGATCACCCAGTTCAAAGGTAGTAAGTAGGCATCCAGTTTTGAGGAATACTGAACTCTTGGATCAGGAGTTTGTTTCCAAGATTAACCACATTCCTCTGTGGAATGTTTTTCCAAAATTTTGATCTGGGCCACTCAAAAGTCTATCAGCAATATTGGTCTGTGGCCTGCTGTGTAGTGGGGATACTGGACATAAAATATTACATAGCTTTTGCGTGCAGGTCTGTGGTCACCACACTTGGCCTGGCCGAAACCAAATGCAGTGAGTAACAGTACCTTGGCACACCGAAATCCTGCAACACATTTACTACTGTCATATGTGGGAAATGTGATGCTCTCATACTGTTCACCATTGGAAAACTTTATTGGAAAGTCCTGAACTGCAATGTCACTTCTGGTAGACACCGCACTGTTAACATCAAGTCAAAGTCAAGTAAATGGATATCTGTTATGTCAGTGTTAGTGTCAACAGTTGCACTTAGCCTTGGTGTGGTCAGTCAGGTGGTCGGCCCCTGAGGTCCTCCTCCCCCCTTTCCGCCGCTGCTGGCATCCAGGACATTGCCTCCGACAATGGCCCTCTTGTCCACATTGATGACAAACGTCACGTTCCCCTTGCTGCAGCCAGCTCGTCCCACGCCTCCCTCCATCCCCTCTCCACTACTGGGGTACCACCCTGAAAAATAGAATTGGGGGGAAGCTCTCGCCCCCCCCCCCCATTGTGTCAACAATCACACAAACAGGAGTTGATTTTTCTTTCACTTTTCATAAGTTAATACATCACCAAATGCACAGGTGCGGTATGTGACCAAATGTTAGCAGATGCAATCAGCTAGGTGTGGGTGCATGTTTTGCAAAAAGACACTTTTCAAATGCTGCCATCAGGGTTCTACACCTGAATCATTAGCAGCCTTAGTTAAATCAGAATGCCTATAAGCTTCTATAAGTTCTATAAGGTTCAACATTTTCATCGTTGCCTTGTTTGTGGTTTACATCGTCCCATATAAGCTGTATTTAAAGTTCAATCATCGAGTATTATTCAGTGACAACATTTTCCATAACCTTCAGTTTTATTCATCATATTGATGGTGAGTGTGGAGTGGATATGTGTGCACATCTACTTAACTTTGGGCACCCCGGTGTGGCCGCTCCAGGTAGAGGGGTGGAGACAAGTGGAGGCGAGGTGACGTCAGCCGCAGCTTCCCCAGCCTGGAGTTCTGTGAGATAGGGGTATGGGCTGAGCAGCGGGGGAGTATGGAGGAGGAGGAGGAGGAGGAGAAGCACAGCCCCCTGCTCCCACGCCAGACTCATCATGCAGCATAGGAGAGACAGAACACATATTAGTCAAATCTTTCTCCTTCCTGTTACCATGGTCAATTTTTCAGAATTATCATCAGGTTTTAATTTTACCGTCCAAGTCCAGTCCAAGTCAGCCTGTCGCCCCTTTTTTCCTTATCCATCTGAAGCCACTGTTGCCCCTGCCTTCAGGCATCCCAAACCAAAGAAAAAAATCAAATTTTCTTGCTCTGCTGGCAGGTAATTTTACTTAAAATAAGCAAAAAATTCTGGCAATTGATAATGTTAGTTAAAAAATAAAAAGACATCTGCCAATAAAGCAAGATTAAATTGTATAACTCAAGTAACTATCATAAAGCCAGCAAAACCCCCACAAAAACTGCACAAAAAAGAAATTACTGCCCAAACTATCCCCAGTTCAGTGTGACCTTATTACAGCTTCAGCACAAAACAAGTTAGTCCTTTTACACATGCACATACATACAATAGCAAGCTCAAATGAGCACACACACGTTAGTAAGCAATCCCAAAGCCACTTATAATAAGCAGATCTGGCAACCCAAGGTTCTCATCGTCAATCATCTTCTGCCACTCTGAAAACACATTCATTCATTGTTGTTTTTCCTCTCTTTTTCTCTCCAAAATAAACCATAAAACATTAAAAATACACATGAACAAGCACGCTAACAACTGGACAGACAAACTGCAGTTATTTATTTGACAAATTTATTTTATTTTGTTATAGTCTGAGGTCATTTTATCGTGTATATATTTTTAAGGATTTGTTTATTTTATTTTAGACCTGTTTTGAATTATGCCTTAAGGTATTTTGGTTCTTATTACCACATTAGAGTTTATCCTTATTTATATTAGCGCTATTTACCTTTATTTTATGGTTAACCCCCACTTTATCGATGGTCACTTGTGATGTAAAGAAAATCTTGCATTGATTTCTTCTTAATCGATGCTCACTAGTGATACTGAAAAGATCTTGCATTGATTTCAATCTATGCTCACTTGTGATATAAAAAGATCTTGCAGTAATAATGTTTAAAGTGAAGAATCTATCACTGCCCGCAAATATCCAAACATTGTTCCAAATAAGGGAGAAACAATATCATTTCAGAGGAACATGTATATTTCAAAAATCTTCAGTGAGAACTACCACCAAGCAACACTGTCTCAGTGCAAGGAGTCAGATTGTGGAACGCTTTTGGACCTGAATTAAAATCATGTACAACGCTTCGACAATTTAAACAAAAATGAAAGGCAGAAATACTCCAAACATATATACATGACATGTAAAATCACATAAGAATTATCATATTCAGTCTGTGTTGTGCTGTTGCTTAGTTGTTTGGTGTTTTTTTTTTTGGTCACGTTTTGTCTTAGCTTTGTTCTGAATTGTAATGGCACTTGGTTTGTTTTTCTTTTGAATTCTTGGATGGAATATGGGTGGGCAAAATAAGCTGCGGCTTCAGCCATCACCCATTTCGGATAACTTATGTTCAACTGTATAATCAGAGAAGTTATTGTTTAATTTGACCTTGTTAGATTTTTTCCCCCTTTGTTATATTATTCTGCTCCTTCTTTTAATCTTTACTTTTAATCTATCCAAAATAAAGAAATAAAGATTCATTCATTCATTTCCCCGCGCGCTCTATTGGTCCACTTAACGCAGTGGAAATGTACTTTCCCGTTTGCGGACTTGAACCAGGGCCACCAAGCCTCTACCTCGTCCGAACCTATTTGGACTTTGCGGTATCAAACGCTTGGCTTACAATCACTTTACGCGTATTCTCAGACCCACAGCGGACTCGAACCGGGTGTCATTACCAATTAAATTTACTCACTGTGATCGCCTGCGGGTTAGCTCCCTCACTCTCCAGCCCTGCCCCCAGCACCCCTGGACCATGTCTCCCTTCCACAAAACCGGCTCGATGGTACCGGTGAGGGAGGCAGCTGTGCGCACTCGCTGTGGTCCCAGAACACCGGAAGCAGGCAGGAGAGATATATGGAGCCCCACGTTCGGGCGCCAAGTATGTTAGAAAAATTCCTGAGAACCATCCATCCATCCATCCATCTTCTACTGCTTTTCCGGAGGTCCGGGTCGCGGAGGCAGCAGTTCAAGCAGAGAAGCCCAGACTTCCCTCTCCCCCGCCACCTGCTCCAGCTCTTCAGAGGGGATACCAAGGAGTTCCCAGACCAGCTGGGAGACATAGTCTCTCCACCGAGTCCTGGGTCTGCCCCAGGGTCTCCTCCCAGTGGGACGTGCCTGAAACACCTCAAGTGGGGGGCGTCCAGGAGGCATCCTAATCAGATGCCCATACCACCTCAACTGACTCCTTTCAATGTGGAGGAGCAGCGGTTCTACTCTGAGCCTCTCCCGGATGACTGAGCTCCTCACCCTATCTCTGAGGGTGAGTCCAGCAATCCTACGGAGAAAGCTCATTTCAGCCGCTTGTATCCGCAATCTAGTTCTTTCGGTCATTACCCAAAGCTCGTGACTGGTAAATCGACAGCTTTGCCTTAGAACTAAGCTCCCTCTTCACCACAACAGACCGGTACAACGTCCGCATCACTGCAGATGCTGCTCCAATCCGTCTGTCGATCTCTCGCTCCATTTTCCCCTCACTCGTGAACAAGACCCCAAGATACTTAAACTCCTCCACTTGGGGCAGGAGCCTGTCCCCAACCCGGAGAGGACAATCCACCTTTTTCTGGCTGAGGACCATGGACTCGGACTTGGAGGTGCTGATTCTCATCCCAGCTGCTTCACACTCAGCGGCAAACCGTCCCAGCAAGAGCTGTAGGTCATTGCTGGATGAAGCCAACAGGACAACATCATCTGCAAACAACAGAGATGAGATCCTGTGGTCACCAAGCATGACACCCTCCATTCCCTGGCTGCGCCTAGAAATCCTGTCCATAAAAATTATGAACAGGATCGGTGACAAAGGGCAGCCCTGGCGAAGTCCAACTCTCACTGGGAATGACTCCGACCGAGTGTTGGCAATACGAACCAAACTCTCACAACGGTCGTACAGAGACCAAATAGCTTGTAACAACAAGCCCGATACCCCATACTCCCGAAGCACCCCCCACAAAAATCCACGAGGAACCTTCAGTCAAAAACCAGGCTGGATCAGAGTTTCAGCTAATTTAATTACACTGGCCAGTGGAGAACAATACAAAAATAGTCTCAGAGCCTATTCGCGCACACTCTGACTCAAACACACATCACTCAGTTCTTTAAGCTCTCCGTTATCTGAGAGGTGGAGGGGCAAATTGTCCATCATGATTGGTCCAGTACATCTGGTCAAAACTTGGTGTACAGATTATCTTCATTATTGAGATTTATTATTGATTTATTGATTTATCATTATTTATTATTGAACAATAATCAATCATTATTGATTATTGTTCATCTGAACAATAAACTGGACTGGTCACACAATACCGATGCACTCTACAAGAAGGGACAGCGCAGGCTGTTCCTACTGAGGAGGCTCAGGTCTTTTGGTGTACAAGGGGCACTGCTGAAGACATTCTATGACACTGTGGTGGCATCAGCCATCACTTTTGGAGTGGTCTGCTAGGGCAACGGCATTACAGTAGCCAATAGGGAGAAACTGAACAAACTCATCAAGAAAGCTAGATCTGTCCTGGGGCAATGCCTTGACCCAGTGGAGGAGATGGGAGAGAGAAGGATGGTGGCTAAACTGTCATCTCTGCTGGAGTCCGAGTCCCACCCTATGCAGGACATACTGAACGCACTGAGGAGCTCATTTAGCAGTAGACTACATCATCCTAGGTGCGCAACCGAGACGTTTCGCAGGTCCTTCCTACCTATGACTGTCAGACTGTATAACCTAAGCAGGGCTGTTCGCAGAGATAGCAAAAAAATGTGACAACCTAATAGTATTGAATGCAAAAGACGCAACAGATTTACACAAATGGGCCCCTCCAGTATACAACTAGGACAATATCAGTCGCTACGGAGGGTGACAATATGCACGGGTACATATTCATACTATGTAGGATAACTAAGTAGACGGTTATGCTATTTATTCCATCTTGCTACAATGCTCCGCACTTTGTATATATATTTACATATTTATGTGTACGTATGTATATTCACTGCTCTTATTTTTATTTTTCGTATATTCTTAATTATTGCTCTGAGTGTTGCTATCCCTGTGCTGTTGCAATCCTGGAATTTCCCCATTGTGGGACTAATAAAGGTTTATCTTATCTTATCTTATCTTATCTTATCTTTTCTCGGGAACCATGACACTCACTCTGTACCAGTCACACAGGCGCCACACAGGCTAAACTTAAAACGAGATGATAACTGCAGGGATGAGAATGGGGTTTTGGAAAAAAAGAGGAAACCTAGCCCACGGTCTTGGGGGACGTAGGCCCCCAAGCCGGATCCAAGGCGGAGCCTTGGTGGGGGGTCTGGGGGGCAATTCCCCGCCAGAAGCTAACAAAATCTGGTGTTTTAGAATGCTCAAATGTGGTCTTATATTTAAAGTTAGAAGTAAGTACAAATGCATTTATAGTTTATCTTTTTAATCTGCTGCTGCATCACGTGTAATCATGTTCAATACTGTTTTGATTCAGTGTCACACTTCATTGAGAAACAGAAAATGTCACTTCCATATTTACATGCCTGTGCTACTACTCTATGAACTTATGTACAAGTCAACGTATTCTTCACATCTAATTGTGCAATTTTTTCTTCTTGGCTACCAAAGCCTGGAGCCGTTCTGTAGCCTTCCTCTTCTCTGATTTTCTCAAGAAATCATTGCAATAAACACACTGGGCTTTCCCTGGTACATTGCATTTCGCTATAAAGTCGGCCATTTTTTCAACCACAAAATAAAGTGAAACACAGTACATATGTATTAAATTTATATCTGAATAGTATGTTGATGTAATAATACTAAATTATATTTTACTACTATCTGTTTAGAACTGACACAGAATTACATTTACATAGTTCTAGAACAGACAAAATAATTTAACCAAGTAAAATAAATTATAAATATTAACAAAATTCCATCCCCAAGTCCATCACTCATTTATTAAAATATACTGACATTCTGCAAACATTTTGATTTATTAATGTGTGCATTTGTTAGTGTTACTAGGAATATAAAAAAGTTGCATATCAGTATATTTTAACCCCTTGAACTCTTGTGAATTCAGCGGGCGGTCACGTCTCTGCATCTCAGTGCGCACTGAAAAAAAAAAAAAAAGCTGTATTTCCGGTCTTCCAGTACAGACACAGCCTTGTTACAACCTCAGAAAAAAGCTGTGTAATATATATTCATTTTTTGTGGTATTTTTACAAAATTTTGACCTGAGCTTGAAAACACTTGGTTCTACATTTCTGTTGTGTTTTCCAGCCAGTATCTGACAGCTGTATGTTATTTGCAAGCATTTGTATCTAAAAAAACACCCAGGCGAACTTTCCTGTTACTCAGTGGCAGGAGCACTTAGAGAGATTATGACTGTTTTGCCAAAAAATTCAGAGTATTTTCTTTTAAATGAGACCAACCCCATGAAGATGCTGCAAAGGGTTGAAGAACAGCTTTTGATTTACTTTGGGCATTTTATTTTTAGGCGTTTTTAGGGAAGTTGAACAGAGTTCAACAGGTTAATATTTGAAAGATAATCTAAGAAAGTAAGTAAAACCTAAAAGATGTTTAATATTTTTATGCAATGACCATAAAGAAATTATGTTTACTAATAAAAGCAAAGATATCTTAGGAAAGGCAACCCATCACCACATGACAAAAAAAAACTTACACATGCATTATGTAACTCCTCCTAGTGAAACAAAAAATGATAAATTATATTCAAAATTCAAATTGTGAGAAAATATGTAATAACATAACAATCGATAATCAGCATTCAAATGCAATTAGTGTTTCAAAACAGGCATGCCATCACAACTTACACATGCTATTTCATAACAAATTCATTACGCGAAAATTCTCAAGTATATTACTTAAACAAGAAAAAAAAAATCTTACCTCGGAATGTGTCTTCCGATCACTAATTGCTGTAATCGGGGGCGATTGTGATGAACTTTGTTTGACTGGCATCTGAATTTAACCGTGTCCATCGATCGTTTTGAACGCAGCACCGAGCGAGTAGTTCGATCTCCTTGTAGCCACAATTTTGAGATGTTTCTGTTTTGAACAGTGCTCAACTAAGGCAACACAACCACGAGATCCATAACTCAAGAAATCATTACAATAAACACACTGGGCTTTCCCTGGTACTTCGCATTTCGCTATGAAGTCGGCCATTTTTTCAACCACAACTTCGGTATTTTTACCGATCTTTACAGTCATTGACACAGTTTTTTCAAGCCCTTCCCAACGAAACTTGTTCTTTATCCCTTTGTCGATTTCTAAAATTCTTGCTTTGTTGTCTTTCGTGAGTTTTAGGTTCACCATTTTGACGAAATCGGTAAAACTCAGTTGATTGAACTGATTGAACTGTCCGCCACTTGCATTTCGCTCTGCGTGTTATCCGGATATGACATAGGAAATCTAACAACATCGCCGATTAGTTGCTTCAATAAGTATCAGCTGTAGCATCATCTCACTTTGGCTCAGCAACAATTATTCTTCTGCTTAAAGACATTTTTGTTTCATCCAGGAATAACGCAAATAAATGGATTTCCTTCCCCCAGGCCACAGCTGAAATCCCCTCTTTGTTAAAACCAGCCTAAGGAATTTCCCCAAATGTCCGGCTTCACTTTTATTGCCCCCATAAAACATGCAACAGATCCACACTCAGCTAATTTCCTTAAACTGTGAAAACGCTGGATTTAAACAACTTTAAAGTACATTATCACAAACTCAATTCTAAACCTTCATTCTTTTCAGAACTATGAAAATGCAGATGGACTCTGATGTTTTTGATGTGGAAAATATGTGTGAAATGCATTAATCTGATTTTATATATACAGTATATATATATATATATATACTGTATGTATGCATGCTAATGTTTATATGAATGTTTATTCCTGCATGTTGATTTAGAAGCACTGCTTATAATTTATACTAATCACTAAAGTTATCTTAGTTAATACACAAAGGGAAATTTTAACTTCCAGTATGTATGAGTCTGCCTCTAAAACCATGTGACTCCCACAGCCAATCTCTGCACGACAACTCGTCACTCCAAAGGACTCCGAACAATAGACTGTTTGTTCATTGGACTAAAAGTTCATCGAGCCCGCCCACGAAGGACGCTCATTGGCTGAGACTCCGGTCAGGCCAGAATCCCGCGAAACTCAACAGAGCTTATAAAAAGGAGAGAAACTCGGTTTCAGCCCCTTTTTCGTCAGACTCTTCTCTTTTCGTCACTCTTTCTGCTCCGGATTCTCTTTTTGCCTGCTCCCTTCTTTCTGATCTCCTCCATTGTCTACACACAACAAGGAAGAACAAAGGACTTCGACCACATGTCGCTTTGCTGAACACAGAGCAGATAATTTGTTTATGTAACTTTGTATTTTCTTCTTCTCTTAAATGCCTAGGAATTCCTTTTTCTTTGAGCTCAATTCTTAATCGGAGTCAAACTCCAATTCTTAATTTATCACTTTTTGTTAAACTTTCTGTAAAACCACCATTTGTTTGATTTTAATGTAAACTTAACCTTGACTTTATTTTTATAATATTTTTCTTGACCAAGCACCCACCAGATTTTTATCTAAAGTCCGAAAGTTTCTTTTCCAATTTGAAATCGGATTAGATATCTTTTAATTATTATCGAAGACCTCTTGAAGAAAGACGCAGCCTTCCACGTCACGTGCAGCTGAAGGATCAACGCGCAGCTGTCCCACATCGCTCTGAAGAAGCATCGTCACCGTCTGGCTAGAACTCAGTTTCAACTCTGGGTCATACAGTCCAGAATCCAGCCCCCTTCGACCGCTTGAATCTCAAGGTCGAACTGGGACCCTGAAATATCTGCGGGCAGATATTTCCCTTAACTTCCACGAAATCTTGGGCTGAGGACGGACGACAGAACTATCATCACCGAGAAGCACGTGAGCTGCAAAAACTTTAATTCCACTGCTGAATAAATTTCTGAGGTTCGGTAATAATTTGTATATCTAATCAGATGCAAATTAAGAAGCCCTTAACATAACTCTTCTTTTTATTAAAATCCCGTTTTTATTTTCTTAAGGTTAATTTAGGACTTTTTCATAATTAATAAACTTTCTCCATAAATTTGCGTTGTTTTTAATAATCTGTTAACTCAAACTGATAGAAATTCATCTCAGTTTAACCCTGGTTCCGAAAATATTGACATTGTTAATCTATCATTTACAAGATTGATTTTATGATCAATGAAATTATTTCAATGTCTATTAATCATTTCATTTAATAAATATTTAAAATTGAGAAGTTGTTGGGAATTTATTTCATTCTGAGTCTGTTTCAAGCCCAGGTATCGAATTCACGGAAAATTTTTTGAGACTGATTATTGATTGATTTATTGAGTGATCAAACAGGTATAAAGTGAAATTAAAGATTAAGTTGCTTCTTAAAGATAGAAGCTGGTGCCCCTTACGAGTGTTATTAACTTTTCTGATGTATATGAAATGAGATTTGAGCTCAGATTCCAATACATCAATATAAATTAAATAATTCATACCTGATCATATTTATTATTAATATCCCATTTTCACGTTACACAGCCTATCAGTGGCCTTGTTACATTACATTACTGATCTCGCTGGGTAGCGCGTTCTGCGCGGTGGATTTTCAAAGCCGATCGAAAATACGACTCGCCGCCAGACCCCCCCCCCCCCCCTAAAATTTTCTCCTCGAATTTAGACGATTCACGAGAATGACCCTAGACATGATCAAATCCGAGGAATTCCTCAGATCCGCAGAGGATTCTCATCCCTAGATAACTAGTGTAGCTGTAACTTTGACACTCTTACACACACTCTAAGGCTCAGAGACAAAGCAATTCACAAATATAAGACAAATACGAAATTTTTCTATCAACTTGCTTATACTTGGTTTCTACGGGCATGCATGGGTATGCACTAGTTGGATATAATTACGTACCTGATATTGCTGAATGGCATTTATTCTTTTCTAATCCCAACCCCAGTCCTCTAAAATCTTAAAGGCACTTATTATAACTCTGGAAAATTCTTATTTTTATGGACACTGGTAGACAAAAAAATAAACTGTAGTTTTCTCCTGACTGGGTCAGGTGCCATTTATTGAAGCTTAAGCATTTAGATTATATTTACCACATGATTTGTTTGCTCCTCAGCCAGTCTGTCATCTTCCACACGATTGGAGGTACTTAATCTTCCTGTTGGATAAAAAAAAAATCAGTAATCTTTTTTAAGTGTAGTCTATTCGCCTGAAACTAGTCATCTGACCTCTCACTTCAACACATTTTTAGCTATAAACTAAATCATTTTTCTTTTTTGTTTGATATAAAGATTATCATCACCTTTTGAACGTACAGTATAAACACATTTATACATTTGTTTTCAGATAATTTTTTCATTAATTTTCGAATAAAACTCTTGGGAAATCATCATTTATACAGTATATTTATACATGTTGGACCCACTGTACCTTTGCAATGTTCACAAGCTGGCTTTTTCTTTTTTATGACAATCAGAGCAAAAATCACAATCAAACTGAGACCCAGCAGAGTCCAACGGACAATGGCCAGAGGCGATGGGGCTTGTTCTGAAATGAGAAACAACCCAGGGTTTAATACTTTGATGTTATTTACATGATTCATGATGATCTCTCTTCAACTGATAAAATGCAGAATCTAAGAAAAAACAACAAACAAGAGTAAATGGCAGATTATGATGCATGTTGGTAAAAAAGAAAAAGAAAAACAAGGGCAAGATAATAACAATCAATTATACAGTATGGGGGGAAGGGCTGAAAAGTTCATAGGCTGAAGCGTTCATAGTGGTCAAATTTGACCAAATGTGGTTTATTTTTCAATCACAGTGATCCAAGCGCTGCAACACCGATGGAAGAAGTGTGTGGACCGAAGAGGAGACTGTAGAAAAATAAACCACATTGGGTTCAGCCGCCCCCCCCCCCCCCCGTACACAAATACACACACACACACTTAGATTTTGTATTTCATAAGTAGTAGGATTCTTTGTTTTTATGGAAAAATAATAAAGAATTCATTGTAAAATTTATTGTGAGCAGTATATGCTGTGAGATTTTTTTGTTGAAGAAAAAACTAAAAAGTCAAGGCTAATCTGGGTTTAGAAGAAACTGTTTTATGGATCACCTTGAATTCTAATGGTGCCTTCACACCAAATATGAACAGGCTAATTTTTTCAAGTGGCCCAATTACATTACACTAACTCAATGTAAACACGTGAATAGACATGAATTCACCAGCTGAATGAGTTACAGACGGGCAAAGTTGCCTTTATAACTTCTGCAGCTGTGTTCAGCCTGCTGTGAAAATCCCCAAATTAATGTCATGCTTAGGTTTACATTATCGGACGAGGTCTCACCTGAAAAAGTTGTCCCTGTCTCCAAAACTTCACAAGATGATGGGCATTTACATTGCTAGCCTGCTAGCCTTGATAGCACGTCCATGGCAGTCGTCCGTGGGTAAATAACACCGACATCCCAATTCAGCTGCAGAGCTCCCGGTCCTTCTGTCTGCAAGTGTCAGTCTCCTTTTTAAACTAGTTTATGTTATGTACTAATAAGACGCATTATTGTGTGATGTGGGTGGTGGCTCCACCTTTCCGGTTCCGCTGCCACCCTGAGGATAAAGGGCTGATGCGGAAGAGGCACGGTCTCTTTTGACCTTCGCCTCTCCCTGTACGGGAGCACCTTGTAATACTGTGAGTCCCTTAATAAAGTCACGTTCTATTGGACCTCCGGCCTCATTATTGGAATACTGGTTATGGACATAACATTTGGCGACAAGGATAAAAACATGGATAAAGGTATTTTGGGCATTCGACCATTTCTGGAGCTTCCCGGCAAACTGCCGGTACCATGGGAGAGGTGGTTTGCCACATTTGAGAATTATCTGGTGGCATCGAATCACGGTGAACTAGAGAAATTGCGTGCCTTAGCGATTCTGGTCCATAATCTTGGCATGGAGGGACAACGCATTCTCAGCACATTGGGTGTGAGCGACAGTTTTGAGGATGCTCACTTTGAGGTGTTACTTTCGCGCTCCTGAGAACGTCATCGTCCGGAGAATTCAGTTTCGACAGCGCTGCCAGCGGACTGGAGAGTCGGTGCAGCGGTATGTTGCAGACCTGCATCAGCTGGCTGGGTGTTGCTAGTTTGGGACCTTAGAAGAGAAGGTGGTCCGTGATCAGTTGGCGGAGCACACACTGTGTGCGGCGGCACGGTCAAGACGCCTTACACATTCCAGTGAACCGACGTTGGCCAAGGCTGTGGAGATAACCCAGCAGTTTGAAGCAGTGGATAAACTGTCATGGGACCTCGGTGAGAGAACAACGTTGGGGGAACCCAACTCACAATCAGCAGTGCAGACTGTAGACCCAGATAGCAATGACAACGTGGAAGACAGAGAAGAATACGCTACTGCTATAAAAATAAGGTCCACCCCAGGGTTGCCAAAATGTTTTGTCTGCGGGTCTACCAAGCACCGATACAAGGCAAGAGAGTATCCAGCAAAAGGCAAACGCTGCGGCAAGTGCGGACTCCTACATCATTTCCCCAGGATCTGTAAAAAATTTGAGTGAGGGGAACGGCGATGTGAAGTGGATTCCCCCGCCACGACTCCTACAGTTATCCACACCATCTCCACGAGCACAGAAAGCCGTAGGTATTTAACAGTTACGTTGGACAGCGAAGAAGTGCCGTTATTAGTAGACATGGGCGCGGTGAGGTCCGTGCTGAACAGGCCAACTGTGAGGAGTTTTTTCCCCTACCATCGTGTGAGAGGTCTGTCGACGCCATTGTGTGGTTATGGTGGTAATAGGCTGTCCATCGTGGGTTCGCTGGAGCTGACAGTGAGGTACAAGTCAGTGGTGGTGTCCAGCCTGCAGTTCGTGGTGACCATGAATAGGTCGAATGTGATGGGCTGCAACCTTTTTTATGGACTGGGCTTCTCAATTACCAGCAGCAGCAGAGAGGAGTGGTCGGGCTGTGGTTTGAGGGACCGGCCGATTCCGCAAGTGGTGGACGATGCGGTTTGGGACGATACATGGCCTAGTATTCTGGGAGATGGAGAGGACCAATACTACTCAGGGCCATCGCGGGAGGGTTCCGGTGCCAGGGCCCAAGTTACCCTAGGTGAGGGAACTTGGCGGCACGGTGGAACGCCCGTGAAGGCAGGTGGAGCTGTGAGGACGGCTCCCTTTGCTTCCGGAGTTTGGCCTGGTGATACCGAGAAGCAAGGGGCTGCAACGGCTTCACCGACGTTCAAAATGAAAGAGAGCGGGACAGAACCAGCTAGCACTAGGAACAGACGTGCCACACAGAAACACTGGAGGCTGAGTCGGGCTTCGCGGAGGGTCGCTGGTGTGGCACAACTCAGTGAGGAGGCCCGGTTGAGACATCATGGACATTGGAAGCCGAGTCGAGTTCCTTTCGAAGTCAGTGATAGGGTTCAACCAAGAGAGGAGGCTCGGCTGAGAGGGGTCCATGGGAAAAGGAAACAACGGGAGGACCACGGGCGGCTGACGGTAGTAGTTGTTTGGGAGGACATGTACCTCCAGCTGTCAGATGACTCATGGAGACACCCTAATGAACTGTTGCGCACCATCGAGGAGAAGGAGGTGTCGGGGCTTTGACGTGGCTCATCTCCAGGGGCGAAGAGAGATGAGGGAGCTCTTGGAAGGACCCGCTAGATGAGTTCCCGGGGGGGGTGGCCTCTCCATCAAGACTGTATGGTAGCAAGGGGCGATGAGTGGGGTTAAATGTAATTGCCGGGGCTACGTAGTTAATATGTTTCTCGTGCAGAACTGCTACACCAAGTGTCCATGTAAAAAAAATTAAAAAAAAAAAACAAGTAGTGTGTGTCACCATGTTTAGGGGGTGTATTATTGTGGGGTTTGGCCAGGTTGGGGTGGTATTAGTGGGAATGGTGGTAGCAGGGCATGAATGTGCATGTTAACTGACTGTTTGTTGGATTAAGGTTTTGCCTATGTGTATATACTATATGTTTATGGGGGTTATTTTGTGTTATAATAGGAACACAGCAGTATTTTATTTTATGGACTCTATATTATCAAAGATGGCAGAATAATCCATCTAGCTGTGTGGAGGTGGGACAGTAGTCCACCTGTCCCCCTCTAGTTTTACTTGTTTGTGTGCATGGATAGGACTGCTTTATCTGTTTATCATTAGAGTGTGACTCGGGTAATAAATTTGGGAGGGTCTAATTAGTGTGCATGTGTTTTGGATTTTTTTAAAGCGGGGGATGTTATGTATTAATAAGACGTATTATTGTGTGATGTGGGTGGTGGCTCCACCTTTCCGGTTCCACCGTCACCCTGAGTATAAAGGGCTACTGTGGAAGAGGCACGGTCTCTTTTGACCTTCGCCTCTGCCCGTATGGGAGGGCCTTGTAATACTGTGAGTCCCTTAATAAAGTCATATTCTACTGCACCTCCGGCCTCATTACTGGAATACTGGTTATGGACATAACAGTTTACTCTCCAAAGTTGATACTTTCACTCCAATGATGGCAGAATCTCAAAGCTAGTACTATCCCTTGGAAGTGAACGTGCTACTGCGTGATTTCGTGTGTGCTCACCTCTTTCCATTGACTGTATGCATTCATGCCACCCGTTCACGTTTGATGTGAAGGCACCATAAGAGCAAAATTCAATATGTTTATGTGTCTTTTGTATGCAACAGTATCATCTTAAAATTTGTTATTTTTTAATCAAACAACTGTTTATGTCGCCTCACTTCATATAATAGGAACAGTCTTAAAGATAACACCACAGGTGACATGTAAGAATGTCTTAAGAATATATTTATTTAAAGCACATTATTTAACTTGTGTAAAGTTGTGTCACATCCCACTTCCTACTCATCATAGTCCATTCTGGCCTTTACCAACCCAGCCCAAGCATATTTTCAACAAAAATGACAATGCAAACTGCACAAGAGGACTGTTAAGAACATTTGAGACTCACGGGGGCCTCAAGGTGACAGAGGGGACCGCAGAAAATGGCGAGCAAACAAACATGCTCATACACAAAGGCCTACACAAAGAACAAAGACAGGAACGGTAGTGGAGGAAGCCAAACCCTGCCTGACAAAGGAGCCCCTCATGTAGCGGTTAACTGCATAATCTGGTTCAACTTTTAGATTTGTGTGACCTTTTAAGAATAAAACAAAATTTACTTTTATTCCCCCCAATCTAATCTGAGGTTATACACAGGGTTTCTAATATTCAAGATAAGATAAGATAAGCCTTTATTAGTCCCACAATGGGGAAATTCCAGGATTGCAACAGCACAGGGATAGCAACACTCAGAGCAACAATCAGAAGGCAAGAAAAAAACAAAAAAAAAGCAAGAGCAGCTAATATACATATGTACATATTACTATAAATATATATATATATATATACAGTGTGTATATATATATATATATATATATATATATATATATATATATACAGACACAGTGCAGAGCATTGTAGCTAGATGCAATAAATATATAGATATATACAGTATATAGATATATATATAGATATATTCAGCAGATTTATTTTGAAGGAATTTTGGAGATTTTGGAAGATGACATTATAATCTTATATTTTAAATGCATACATACCGGCCTTCACTTTGGTTCCTTTACCAAACAGGATCTCTCCACATGTGACTACAGCACAGTAGTAAGTCCCAGAATCAGAATAATCTTCTATAGTTTTGGACAGACGGTATACGCATCCTCTATCCTCTTCATCAGTTTTTATGCTGTCAGTGTAAAGGAGTCCTTGGTGGGACTCTGATTGATCTCTGAACCAGTGCACTCTGTGTTTAGCTGGACATTCATCTTGGTTTTCTTTGTTCTTGGACAGAAGTGAGCATTGCAGAGTGATATTCTTGCCCAGCTGGACTGTCTTCACATCTGGACTTTGTTTCACAAAAACAGGTTTCTGCTCAGTTTTGGGATCTGTGTGATTTACAAAAAAGACCGAAATTGATTAAATAGGGAAGTTTACCCCCACCACCCAAGATATAGCAGTACGTTGAATATACATTACCATTTACAACCAGAAGTGTTCCGTTAATGAATTCCATTATATATGCAGATCCCACTTGACAGTAGTATATTGCCTCATCTTCTTTGTTAACATTGTTTATTCTTAAAAAATAGGATTTACCATTTTTTGTGATGTGGAATCTTGAGTTTTTAAATTGTTTTTTAAATTCTATTGAGTCAAAAGTTCCATAAGCAATTGTTTCAATGGTAAATCCAAACTTCACCTTATACCAGTAAAACAACCCAACAGTGTCCATAGTGGCGTTACATGTGAGAGTCAGATTATCACCAAGTTCTGCCGCAGTCAAAGGTATCTGGTCAAGAACTTCACGGGTTTGAAAGACAGCTGAAGGGAAAAATACAGAGTTTCAGCAGAATAACAGGACAAACAAAAACTTAAACAATAATGTATGTAGAAAAATACATATTGTTACTTTTTATATGATAATTCTGTTCTTATAGTAGACAAAGAGTGAACTCACGCAATGCACTCAGCAGAACCAGCAGAACCAGCACTCCAATCATTATGGCACAATATCAGACTTGTCTTGCACAACTGACGTCTTCTCACTCAAGGGAAGATTTAGTCACAAGGTTATAAACGTAACAGTGAAAATCAGTCCAGTGATTGGGTGAAACGTAGAAAATGCGCACTTCCTGTCAAATCAGTACAAACAGGTGGTCCATTTTCAGAAAATAAAAGTTGTTTTTTAAACTATTAAAATGTCTAAACACCATGGTAATTCATATATACAGTATTTCCATTGCCTGTAGTAATACAGAATGTATAAATACTTTATTGACATTATTTTAAAATTACTGTATAGTTTTTAGTTATTACGGAGTCCCCTAAGGGTCAAGGTGAGAATTTTTTTTGGGGGGGGGAGGGTACTTTTGCGTTCCTCCGCAATACTTTTGCGTTCCCACGCAAAATATCTTTGCATTACCTCGCAATAATTTTGCGTGCTCTGGCAAAATGCTGCACAGCAACACCCCACTGAACAGTCACGCTCTGGCCCTGACGTCATTCCGTTCTGTCAGCATCTGGAGATCTGAGGTGCGGTTATCGCCCCATTTTAGGTAAGTGTTCCATATTAACTATAAGAGAATGATAGTCAGCGTCTTATTGCCATTTTCATTGTACAGTGAGCCATAAAATAGCATGCCTTAGCTGACAAGCTGCTGTCATGGAGCTGATTTACTGTAGACAAGTTTCAGCTTCATGCTGCTGTGTTTGAGTGAAATCCTTCAGCGGTGACAAAGAACATTCACTTTAAGATCCAAACCAAGAGAACTGCATGTCGGACAGATTACAAGATTGTACTGTAGTGGGACCAACTTTACTGCTGCAGCAATAACGGAGCCTTTGTCTGAATCAAGCACAAGTTCTAATAATGAATGGCATAGCCTCATTTTATCAGAGCATGGTGTTGTATGAAATAGCAGCAGTAAGAGTGCAGGGCTGGAGACGGACACGTCTCTGTCGCCGTGGACCCTCTGGCCCGTGCGGAGCGCCGTAGTTATTGAACATATTTATATTGTTAAAGCTCCGTTCACTGCACCTCCAGCCTGCTCGTCTTTATAAGAGTTATGGACACAACACCGTGCATTTGATTGTATTCATTTTATCTGTAATTTATTGTCTTTGATCAAGCACTAATTTTACCTGTACTATAATTAATGTATCAATGTAATTAATTAATTACGTAATGAACATAATTATATGACGTTTGCAGTTGTATACAGTACATTATGATGCATAACCAAAACTTTGCTTTTATAATAAATTTCTCGAGAGGTTTAGGGTCCATTCTCCCTGCACTGATATTTAATTACATAAGAACATTAATCTGCATTTAAAAAAAAAAGATCATTAACTTTCTCAAAGATGAGGACAGCCTGGAAAATTCAAAGTTGTTTTTTTTTCCCACAAAAGTTGTCAAAAGATTGTGGCTGTACAGACACCAAGTACTGTCATAACTTAGTCCTTTTTTACTTATTTTCCAAATGGACAATGTTGTAGAAGAGCTTGAAATGATGAGGCGATTTGATATATAAACCAAAGTTTAATTATCAGCTCTCCTAACAAGTCTCATCTAGTGCAGAGGTAGCAGAAGGAAAAGAGGCCGAATATATCCGGCTCACTGACTTTATACTTGCACATAACAAAAGACATGCATAACAAAGGCTGACATCCCTCATTATCTTAATCCCCCCATTGTCTTGGTATTTCCTCTCCTCGCCCTAGGGGGTGAGGGTAGCTCCTCCGGTCTCCACCGCAGTGTCTGGGAACGTCTTTGTTCTTCACTTGGCGGTTGAGAGCCTTTGTCCTTTCAGAGGTGTGAAGTTGCTTTACATATGTAATTACCAAACATTTCCACATGCTTCAACATATGTAGGTTATGGAATATATGATTAATATAGCCCACAGCACCCCCCAAACGACTAAGAAAAGACAATAGAAAGGTTCACAGTCTAAGATAATTACTATGACATACTAAGTGTTACATCTCTTGCCACAGAAGAAACTTTCCAGCAGCCATGCCCCTAAGAGAGTTCAGTGGTAATCATAACAGCATAGTAAAATCATAAGTCAGTCCTAAACTGTTGCAGCACAATTAGTGAACAATTGTGGAGTAGTTTGCATCAGTCCCTGTGCTGTCTGGGTTTTAATCTTCTCCCAAAACTGCTGTGGGTTCGTTTGGGCGTCCTGCTGGGACCTTCTTGTGAGGAATCTGCAGCGTGGGAAGGAGAGTGGTTAATTGTTCCCTGCAGGGGGGCTGAGTCTTTTCTCTTGGGGGGTCTACCCCGCCGAGGTGCTCTCGCCAACTGTGCAGGCTCGTCTTTCAACAAGAAGGCAGGTTTAAGTCTGTCAATGCTGACTGTTTCTTTTCTATCCCCAAAATCAAGCACAAAGTGTTTATCACCATGTTCCAGCACTCTGAATGGCCCATCGTATGCTGGGCGGAAAGTTGGTTTTAAAGCTTCATGCCTAACAAAAACGAACTCAGCGTTTTTTTAAAGCTTGAGGGACAAAAACCCGTGGAAAGGAGTGATGAGCTGGACCAGGGAGAGAGTCCGGTCCGTTGCTGCCTAAAAACCTTGGGACTGGAAGATGCCCTGGCTCTGGGTTCTCTGGTAAAAATTCACCTGGGAGCCTGAGAGGCTGTGCAAAAACTAATTCTGCCGGAGAGGCGTCTAGATCCTCTTTAGGCGCAGCACGCAACCCCAATAAAACCCAGGGAAGTTTATTTACCCAATTTGTATCCGGTAGTGAGGCTCTGAGGGCAGCCTTTAAAGACCTGTGAAAACGCTCGCATAACCCATTAGCCTGAGGGTGATAAGCGGTGGTGCGGTGAATTGTTGCCCCTAAGCTGCTGGACATGGCTGACCAAAGCTCTGAGACAAATTGAGGCCCCCTATCGGACGTGATGTCCGATGGGACGCCGAAACGTGCTACCCAGTTTGTCAAAAAGACGCGATCGACTTCCTCCGCTGTAGTTGCCGCTAGAGGGACTGCCTCTGGCCAGCGTGTGGTGCGGTCTATCATTGTTAACAGGTGTGTGAAACCTTGGGAGGAAGGTAGTGGCCCCACGAGGTCGACATGAACGTGGTCGAACCTTCTAGCAGGGATTGGAAAAGGCTCCAGAGGGGCTTTTGTGTGTCTGTGTATTTTTGGCGCGCTGACAAGAAATGCAAGTTTTTGCCCATTCTTTTATGTTTTTGCGCAGGCCTGGCCACACAAACTTTTTGGCGACCGTTTTAACCGAGGCGCGCACACCTGGGTGCGCGAGGGAGTGAATTGCGTCGAAAATACGGCGGCGCCATGTAGCTGGTACTAACGGGCGAGGTCGGCCGGTTGAAACATCGCATATTAGGGGGGGCACGTTGTCGCGTAAACCCTTTTTCTCCAGCCTTAACCCTGTTGGTCCAGACAGGAGTGCGCGCACGTCCGCGTCACTGCTTTGTTCCTCTGCCATGGCTGCATAATCTATCCCTGCATGGATAGGTGCTGCGTATGTGTCTGCGTTAGTGAAGAGTTCTGCTGCTGAGGCAGTATAATCTGTCTCCTCGCGCTCTGGTGATGTCACAGCGCGAGAGAGGCAGTCTGCTACCACGTTAAGTTTGCCTGCCACGTGTCGAATGTCTGTGGTGAACTCTGAAATCACAGCCAGCTGTCTTTGTTGCCTGCCTGACCATGGTTCTGAAATTTTAGCCATAGCAAAGGTGAGCGGTTTATGGTCTACAAAAGCCGTGAAACTCCGCCCTTCTAACCAGAACTGGAAGTGGCGGATGGATAAATGAAGCGCTAGCAGCTCCCTGTCAAAAGTGCTGTATTTACGCTCAGTTTGGTTTAGCGATTTGCTAAAGAATGCTAAAGGTTGCCAGATCCCGCTGACATGTTGTTCTACAACTGCCCCTATAGCCAGGTCCGAAGTGTCTGTGGTTAGCGCGATGCGGGCCGAGGGATCTGGGTGAACTAACAATGTGGCGTTAGCTAGAGCGCTCTTTACTTCCGGGAAGGCGTGTTCGCGCTCCGGGGTCCATTCGACCGCGTTGGAAGCTTTCTTTTTTCTGAGCGCGTCATATAGGGGTTGCATGAGCTGTGCTGCGTGGGGGAGGAAACGGTTGTAAAAATTAACCATTCCTAAAAATTCTTGTAGCGATTTGACCGTCTGTGGCCGTGGGAAACTTTTTATCGCGTGAACTTTGTCTGGAAGTGGAACTGCCCCCTTCGGAGAGACTTTGTGTCCTAAAAAATCAATTTGTGACACGCCGAATTTGCATTTGGCTGGATTGATTATTAGCCCGTGCTCTTCTAGTCTCTGAAAAGCCGTAGTGAGGTGCTGCTCGTGTTCTTCCTCAGACGAGCTGGCTACCAGCATGTCGTCGAGGTAGACGAAGACAAAAGGAAGGTCGCGTAAGACCCCGTCCATCATTCGTTGAAAAGTTTGAGCAGCACCTTTGAGGCCGAAAGGCATTCGCAGAAATTCAAAAAGGCCGAAAGGGGTTATTACAGCTGTTTTAGGAATGTCCTCCGTTCGGACTGGGACTTGATGATAACCGCGGACTAAGTCTATTTTTGAAAAAATGCGCGCACTCGCCAGATGTAGTGAAAAATCTTGAATGTGAGGAATTGGGTAGCGGTCATGCGCTGTAGCATTGTTTAATCTGCGGTAATCTCCGCACGGTCTCCAAGAACCGTCGGATTTCGGAACCATGTGAAGTGGTGAGGCCCAAGGGCTCTTCGAGCGTCTAACAATGCCCAATTTTTCAAGGGTCGTAAACTCGTCCCGTGCTATGTTGAGCTTGGCCGCGTCTAAGCGGCGAGCTTTGGCAAATATGGGTGGGCCCGTTGTAGGAATAAAGTGTTCAACCCCGTGTTTAGCCACAGTGGCTGAGAATTTGGGAATTGTGAGTGCTGGAAATTGGGTGAGGAGTTGCTCAAACTTACCTCCTGCCGTGGTGACGTTAGCCTGCACAGGTAGTGGAGAAACTCGAGCTGAGCATGGAATAGAAGCAAAGGACAGTGCATTAACCAAGCGCCTATTTGCTACATCCACTAATAACCCATGTGCACACAAAAAATCTGCGCCTAACAAGTTAAAGCTCACCGCCGCTACAACAAATGTCCATCTGTAGTTGCGGCCGTGGATGTGGAGGTGCAGGCTCTTTTCGCCGAAAGTGTCGATGTTAGAGCCGTTGGCTGCCACCGCTCTGTTGCCCCGGGTGCCCATGGCTCGATCTGCGTGGGAGGGCGTGACGAAACTCAGCTGAGCTCCTGTGTCGATGAGGAACTGCTTGCCGGTGTGTCCATCTGTCACATACAACAGCTTATTCTTCTCGCCGAGAACCGCTGCCGTTAACGGCTCTCGGCTTTGGCGTTTTCCCGAAACCGTAAATTTGCAGGGGGGAACGCATTTGCGGGCCTTCTCGGCGAAACGGTGGCGATAATAACAGACGTCGCTCTGTCTGTTACATTTTGGCCGTGTCGCTGTCACCGCGGGCTGGATCTGCTCAGTGGGTTGTGGCTCTTCGTGGTTCCTGGCATCAGCGTTGAGGTCTGTGGATGCTGCTGTGGGTGTCAGCTCCTTGCAGGCGTTGACGAGCCGATGAGCTTCATTGGCCAGCACGCGGAAGTCTTGGTGGTTGTTGCATCTCATGTTGGCGAGCGTCCCTCTCATGTGTGGCGGCAGCATGCTGAGGAATATGAATTGGAAGAGGAAGTTGTCATTGTCCTCTTCTTTAATCTGTAGCAAATCCTCCATGAGGGCTTTAGGTTTGCACCCTCTGTGGCCGTAGACCGCCAGGATCTTCTTGGCTCTCTCTTCAGCTGAGGGGACGTAATTCGCCACGATGGTTGCTTTAAGCGTTTCGTATTTGTCTTGGGCCGGCGGCTGCCGGATCATGCTCCGCACACACTTCGAAGTGGCGGCGTCGAGTTTGGAGATGATATGGTAGAATTTGGTATCATCAGCCGTGATGCCCGCCAGTGTAAACTGGGCTTCAGCTTGCTGAAACCACGAGGCGGGGTCTTCTTGCCAGAAGTCTGGCAGTTTGACAGCGATGGCATTCGTGTATATCATCACTGCTGTGTCCGCAGGGTGAGAGTGCCTTGCTTCGGCTCTCACAGCGGTGCTGGTGCTCGGTTGAGCCCTCTCAATCCCTTCTGCCGGGGGGGACAGTCGTCCATCTGTTCCCCCTCTGCGTGGTCGCTGGCGTCTGCCTGGGTCGCCACGGATGAGTCGATTGCGGGGGTATGCCTCAGGACCATACTCGCGTCAGGGGTCACCAGTGTAGAAGAGCTTGAAATGATGAGGCGATTTGATATATAAACCAAAGTTTAATTATCAGCTCTCCTAACAAGTCTCATCTGGTGCAGAGGTAGCAGAAGGAAAAGAGGCCGAATATCTCCGGCTCACTGACTTTATACTTGCACATAACAAAAGGCATGCATAGCAAAGGCTGACATCCCTCATTATCTTAATCCCCCCATTGTCTTGGTATTTCCTCTCCTCGCCCTAGGGGGTGAGGGTAGCTCCTCCAGTCTCCACCGCAGTGTCTGGGAACGTCTTTGTTCTTCACTTGGCGGTTGAGAGCCTTTGTCCTTTCAGAGGTGTGAAGTTGCTTTACATATGTAATTACCAAACATTTCCACATGCTTCAACATATGTAGGTTATGGAATATATGATTAATATAGCCCACAAATGTAGTTTTTATGATTGTGTGTACTCAGTAGTTTGGGAGTGTTACTGTAAATATCACTTTAATCTTGTGTACATTATATCGCAATAGTACAAAAAAGTAATGATTGTGTGGATAAGCTATCGCATTCTAAACTAACAACTATTTTTAATGTAGAAATGGAGAAGGACCTAGAGGACTTCCTGCGGTCAAAACATGTGGCAGAAGAGGAGATAAACAGGATGAAAAGGGATAAGGTCATTTTTCAAGCATTCAGGGGCGTAGTCGGGGGGGGGGGAGGCTGAGGGGGTTGCAGCCCCCCCCTAAAAAAAAAGAAGAAAAAAGGGAGAAAAAAGAAAAGAGAAATGTAAATAAAGAGTAGGTTTTGAGTAGTGTGCATTGAAAATGTTAAGAAATCTATAGTTGACAGGGGGCTGAAGCTAAAGCGTCGCCCCAGGCATTCAAAATAGTGGTGGTGGTTGGGGTTCAGCCCCCCCCCCCTCACAAATTCCTGGCTACGCCACTGTGTGAATATCCCCTCCCAAATTTTTAACTGATTCAGCCTACATAGAATATGTTTGCAAAATACTAGCTTTACCCATATTCACTCTGTTAAAAGCAGTTCCAGTAATTTGGCGTTTTAATTTCTGTTTGCAGATTGACAGAGGTGTCTTTGTATAATGACAGACTAGGAAAGGGTGAAGTATATCTCTTCATATGGAGACTGCTTGGCTGTTCTCTCCTTTTGTAGACAAAGGGAAGAAAATACTGATCAAAATATTTTAGACCAACTGTGCCAAAAGATTACCACAAAACAAATGAAAAGGTCTGGAGCTCTTGGAGAAGCACGTCCTTCCTCCACTGTGCAAAATTGCCAGTCTAATGGCAAGACATGAGAACAACAATGCTACAAAGAGCACTGAGGTGGGGTGGCTGCATTTTCAAAATCACGACTTTCATCAGGTCAGGTCCAAGAATGGAGGAGGAACAAGGCGTCTGTTACTGGACAAAAACACAACAGTTGAACACATCATGGAAACTGCAAAGGATTTGTTTTTTCCTAAGGGCAGGTCACCAAAGGGGTCTGCCACTGATTTGACCTTTGGCATGTGTGATTTCAAAAAACAGACTACATCGATGGAATCTACAATTGTTGAACTGTATGAGCAGTCCAAATTTAAAATGTGGAGGGTTTACCTTTGCACGAAGGACTGTGTGCATTCTGTCTGGGATTCTTCAGAGGACAGTGAGATGATGGATGGGCAGGTCATGCGTGTGGAGCTGATTACTTTAGCTTACAGCTGCTTTTTGAATTTAAAGATTTGTTGATTTTTCTCAATTTTTGAAAAATATTTTTTTCAAAAAAAAAAAAAAAAAAAAATTTTCAGAAAAAAAAAAAAAAAAAAAAAGGGGACCGGAGGGTGTGCTCCAACTTTAGAGGGATCACACTCCTCAGCCTCCCTGGGAAGGTCTATGCCAAGGTACTGGAGAGGTGAGTCCGGCCGTTGGTCGAACCTCGGATTCAGGAGGAGCAATGTGGTTTTCGTCCTGGCCGTGGCACATCGGACCAGCTCTTTACCCTCTCGAGAATTCTTGAGGGTTCGTGGGAGTTTGCCCAACCAGTTTACATGTGTTTTGTGGATTTGGAGAAGGCATTTGACCGCGTCCCTCGTGGATTTTTGTGGGGGGTGCTTCGGGAGTATGGGGTATCGGGCTTGTTGTTACGAGCTATTCGGTCTCTGTACGACCGTTGTGAGAGTTTAGTTCGTATTCCCAACACTCGGTCGGAGTCATTCCCAGTGAGAGTTAGACTCCGCCAGGGCTGCCCTTTGTCACCGATCCTGTTCATAATTTTTATGGACAGGATTTCTAGGCGCAGCCAGGGAATGGAGGGTGTCATGCTTGGTGACCACAGGATCTCATCTCTGTTGTTTGCAGATGATGTTGTCCTGTTGGCTTCATCCAGCAATGACCTACAGCTCTTGCTGGGACGGTTTGCCGCTGAGTGTGAAGTGGCTGGGATGAGAATCAGCACCTCCAAGTCCGAGTCCATGGTCCTCAGCCGGAAAAAGGTGGATTGTCCTCTCCGGGTTGGGGACAGGCTCCTGCCCCAAGTGGAGGAGTTTAAGTATCTTGGGGTCTTGTTCACGAGTGAGGGGAAAATGGAGTGAGAGATCGACAGACGGATTGGAGCAGCATCTGCAGTGATGCAGACGTTGTACCGGTCTGTTGTGGTGAAGAGGGAGCTTAGTTCTAAGGCAAAGCTGTCGATTTACCAGTCAATCTACGTTCCTACTCTCACCTATGGTCACGAGCTTTGGGTAATGACCGAAAGAACGAGATCGCGGATACAAGCGGCTGAAATGAGCTTTCTCCGTAGGATTGCTGGACTCACCCTCAGAGATAGGGTGAGGAGCTCAGTCATCCGGGAGAGGGTCAGAGTAGAACCGCTGCTCCTCCACATTGAAAGGAGTCAGTTGAGGTGGTATGGGCATCTGATTAGGATGCCTCCTGGACGCCTCCCACTTGAGGTGTTTCAGGCACGTCCCACTGGGAGGAGACCCCGGGGCAGACCCAGGACTCGGTGGAGAGACTATGTCTCCCAGCTGGTCTGGGAACGCCTTGGTATCCCCTCTGAAGAGCTGGAGCAGGTGGCTGGGGAGAAGGAAGTCTGGGCTTCTCTGCTTGAACTGCTGCCTCCGCGACCCGGACCTCCGGAAAAGCGGTAGAAGATGGATGGATGGATGGATGGATGGTTTGAGCTTCTGTACAAGCCAATTCCCATTGTTCCTCTGAAATTTCAGTTTGCAGATCTTCTTTCCAGTAGTTTAATCTTTTCAGTGAATTTTCACTTGAAGATAGTGTCAATGAGTTATAAAACTCTGAAATAATACCCTTTCTTTTACTACTTTCATCAACATTTTTTCCAAGGATGAATAGATAGGTCGAGTGAGAGCTTTATTTTGATTTGATCGAATAAAGTTTCTAAGTTGAAGATATTTAAAAAAATGTGTTCTATTGAGATTAAATTTGATCCTCAGCTCTTCAAAAGACATTATGTTGTCTGCACATGGCAAATATAAATCCTGAATCTTTTGTATCCCTTTTAAATTCCATACTTTAAATACAGCGTCCGCTCTCCCTGGTTTAAAATATTGATTACCCCATATTGGACTAAATTGTGACAATAACTGTGGTTCTTTTAAATAGTTTTTAGCTTCACACCATATTTTGATCATATGCTTTACAAATGGATTTTTAACTTGTTTTTGTAATTTTTTTGCCGAATCTGAGTATATGAATATGGAAAGAGGTAAAGGTAAATTGTATGATTCCATTTCAGTCCAGTGAGGGAGATCATTTGATGAAAAATAATATGTCATAGACCTCAGTTGTGCCGACCAATAATACAACATAAAATTTGAACATTTCAGACCTCCACGATCAAATGGTAAATATAATAAAGACAGACGTAATCTAGCCCTCCTGTTGTTCCATATAAATTCCACTAACTTTTTTTTAATTCTTGAGAATAAATCTAAAGGTGGTGGTAAGGGAATGTATTGAAATAAATAAAGTATTTTAGGTAAGATATTACTTTTAAGTATATTAATTCTCCCGATCATTGACATTGGTAGTGACATCCATCTCTGAAGTAACTCATCAATATCTGTCATTAAGGCTTCATAATTGACACTGGCGATTGATTCTAGCTTAGGCACAATTTGAATTCCTAAATATTTAAACTGATTTACAACATTAAATTGATTTACCTCAGGGGCTGGGTAATTTCTCTGGGTCTCATTTAGCATTAATATTGAAGATTTAGTTTTATTTATTTTATATCCTGATATTTCCCCAAAATTCTTTATTAAATTCAACAAGGTCGGAATTGATTTTTTAAGATTCGACATAAACAAAATTATGTCATCGGCATACAGGGAGATTTTATGTTCTGTTGGTCCAACTTTAATTCCATATATTTGTGACTGTAGACGTATCGCCATCGCTAAAGGTTCAATTGCCATAGTAAACAGTAAAGGTGAAAGTGGACAGCCTTGTCGACATCCTCTATTGATTTTTATTGATTTTGAAATATTGTTATTTGTTAGGATTTCTGCAGTAGCATTATTATATATTATCTGAACCCATTTTATGAAATTATTTCCAAGTCCAAACCTTTGTAAGACTTCAAAAAGAAAGGGCCATTCAACTCTATCAAAGGCTTTTTCGGCATCCAGTGATAAGAGAGCTGTATCCGGTGCTTCTTTATTAGAATAAATAATATTAAATAGTCTTCTTACATTATGGAAGCCTTGTCTTCCCTTTATAAAGCCATTCTGATCTCGATTAATAATATTTGGTAAAATTTCTTGTATTCGTCTTGCTAAAATTTTACAGATTATCTTAAGGTCGGCATTTAATAGGCTTATTGGTCTCATATTTTCACATTTATTAGAGGGCTTACCTGGTTTTGGCAACAGTATAATTAAGGCATTATTCATATATGATGGTAAATTACTATTTTGAAATGCTTCTAAAACCATTTCCAAAAAAGGTTTTGTTAATTTATTCTTAAATTTTTTATAAAGGTCAACTGGAAGACCATCTGGTCCTGCACTTTTTCCTGATTTCATATTATCAATGGCTAGTCCAACTTCTTCTTGACTAATTTTAGACTCCAGTATCTCCCCATTTTCATTTGGAATACACGGTATAAATAGTTCGTTCAAAAACCCATGTAGTTTTGTTAAGTCAGATTCATTTTTGGTATCATATAATTTTTCATAGTAATCTCTAAAGGCTCTATTAATTTCTAAAGGATCTATAACTACCTGTCCGTTACTTATAATACTGGTAATTGGTGTTTTAGATTCTAATTGTTTAATCTGCCATGCCAATAACTTTCCTGATTTTTCACCTTGTTCATAAAAAGATTTTCAATCTTAGAAGACTCGAGGCAGCTCTATTCGCTGATTTTTTGTCATATTCAGCTCTCAAAATCAGTAATTCGTTCTCCAACCTTGGATCTCTTCCTGCATATACTCTTTCTTGAAGAATTTTTATTTTATGTTAATTGGACTCTCTCCTCTCGAGTCTTCTTAGATTTTGAACCTGTATAACTAATAATATGTCCCCTAATAAAAACTTTGAAAGCCTCCCACTTTACACATGCTGATGTTTGTGTAGTATTGATGTCAAAGAACTCATCTATCTGTTTTTCTATGTATTTAACAAATTCCTCATCCTGAAGCCATTTATGCTGAAATTGCCATCTACCTGGTTCCTTTGTCAATTTCTTATCTACATATATTAGACAGCAGGGCGCATGATCAGAGATCACGATGTTATCATAAAAACAGTTTTGAATCTTGGACCTTAATTCTGTGGAGATCAAAAAATAATCTATACGTGAGAATGTCTTGTAGGTATTGGAATAACAAGAGTATGCTTTAACTTGTGGTTTCATTTCTCTCCATATATCTATCAATTTCAATTCTTTCATAAAATGATTAATGGTCTTCCTACATCCATTGTGCGTACAGTCCAGTCCTGTTGATCTATCTATACTGGGATTCAATGTACAATTAAAATCCCCTGCTATTATATGTTGCCCTGTAAGTGATGATAAGATAAGAAATAAATTAGCAAAGAACTTTTGATCATCTATATTGGGACCATATAAGTTCACCAAATTTATGTTTTCTAATAGCAAAGATCCTTGAATGATTACATATCTTCCAAATTTGTCTCCAATTACATTTTTCACTTGAAATGGGACTGATTTATGTATGAGAGTCATAACTCCCCTGGCTCGGGATGAAAATGATGAGGTGAAAACATTTCCTTGCCATCTACTCCTAATTCTTTTTACATCTTCCTCTATTAGATGAGTTTCTTGTAAAAACACAATTTTTGAACCCATGTCTTTTATTTTATTCATAACTTGTTTAAGTTTTTTTAAATTTTGTAGACCTCTGCAATTCCATGAAGTTAAATTAAGATTAACGCTTTGATTTATGATCAATAGGGAGTTTGGGATTACCTTGCAGTGTAAACATGCTCAAACAGAAAAGCAAAAAAAATGAGTGGTTGAACATTCACCCTACAAACTACACACAAACAAATTCCCCCTTCCCACATTTGTGGCAATTCCCCCAAAAACAAAAGAAAAATTCCGTCTCCCGATATAGCCATCGACCGTTCCACACCCACGAGGATCAGCCAAAGCCACTCCTTCTTCATTCTCCCAATCACCCTAACTCTACTGGTTTTAATAACGTAACATTAACTCTCTTCTGTAATTTTCCAATTTAACTCCAAAATTTTTTAGCAATTTTGTACTTCTTTTTTTTTTTTTTTTTATTTTTTTTTTTAATATGTAATACAATCTATATTTTGTAATCTTGTTATATGCTTCTAATCAGTTAAATGCTCAAATATTCTACCCTATATTCTGTTCATGCTTAGCTCCCACCAGTCTCTTCCTGGATCTTCTTGATGAGCTCCTGCGCCTCCTCGGGGGTCTTGAAGATGTGTGTTCTGCCCTTATATGTGACCAGAAGTCTTGCAGGGTGAATCACTCCATGACGAATCTCAAGGTTGCGCAGTTCTTTACGGATGGGGTCAAACTGCTTCCTTAATTGTTGGATTCCTGAGGCCAAATCTGGGTAGAACCGCACCTGCTGATCTTGGTATTTAATTTCTCCTTTGGCCCGCACCGCGTTGGAGATCGTCATCCTGTCTCTGTAGCTGAGAAACTTCATAATTAGCGTCCTCGGTGCTGCCTTGTTACCTCTCGGTGGGCCAATTCGGTGGGAGCTTTCCAAGACGACTGATGATTTTAGCTCCGCGTTGTTCAGCGCCTCCGGGATCCACCCCTCCAAAAAGGAGCATGAATCACGACCTTCGGCTCCCTCCGGTAAACCCACCAGCCTCAGGTTGTTCCGTCTGGACCGGGACTCCAAGTCCAGAACGTTATTTTCCAGATCTTTATTTTTTTTTCCAAAGTGCGCACCTTTATTTGAAGTCCGCTGATTTCATCCTCCGCACTTGAAACACGAAGCTCCGCCTGCGTCACTCGCTCCACGCAGTCACCCAACTCCTTTCTCATTGCATCCAACGCTGCCATAATCCCATCAAGTTTAGCGGAAAAGTCTGCTCTCATTGAGCTAATGGCAGCCAGCACTGCACCTGTGCCGCCATCATCAGCAGTTACCGCACCACCGCTAGTTTCATCCGCCATATCCGCAGCTTTTTCTACTGCGCCACAAACTTTAAAGTCTGTTAATTTGGACTGCTTCGGCGATTCAATTTTTCCCCCGCTTGATTTCCCAGCCTTAGTCTTCCCCGGCATATCCTCACCCAAACGCTGGGAAAAGTTCTGTTCCAAATGAGAGAGTTATTTGCCGAATCTTTATTTCCAGGAGCAGAGCAGAGTGATACGTGTCCTTCTAGGCGGCCGCCATAACCGGAAGTCCCTAAAAACTCCACTTTAATAGTAATCAAGGGTTCTTCTACTTCAAAATAATTTCAGTACAGTTTGTCAGAAAATATTCATACCCCTTAGTTTTTGCATACTTTGTGTAAAATTTGATTTAAATGGATAGAACTGTTCTTTTTTTTTTCAAATGAAAGCATGTTTCACCAGTGGGGCAGTCACATTAGTCTCCTGGGCTTCTTTGGATTGATAGAATTGGAAGTATCTGGGAACTGCCATCGTTAGTTTCCCCCAACCTCGACATGTTTCAGCTGTTTTATCCACCTTATTCCTGGCCCCCATGATGCCTTGCTTGAATTATGGGTGCAACTTTTTATTTTTTATTTATTTAGAATCCTTTATTAGTCCCACAATGGGGAAATTACAGGGCATCTACATGAATGGATGAGGCAGCCACGGTGCGGCGCCCAGCCCTTCACCATTCACACACACATTCACACCTAGGACCACTTTAAGATAAGATAAGCCTTTATTAGTCCCACAATGGGGAAATTCCAGGATTGCAGCAGCACAGGGATAGCAACACTCAGAGCAACAATCAGAAGGCAAGAAAAAAAACAAGAGCAGCGAGTATACATATGTACATATTACTATAAATATATATATATACATATATAGACACACAGTGCGGAGCATTGTGGTTGGTGGATGTGCAGCAGAAAGTCTAAGCTCTCTCTCCGCGGATGCGGCGGGCCAGCTGGATGTCTTTGGGCATGATGGTGACCCTCTCGGCGTGGATGGCGCACAGGTTGGTGTACTCGAAGAGACCCACCAGGTAGGCCTCGCTGGCCTCCTGCAGAGCCATGACGACGGAGCTCTGGAAGCGCAGGTCGGTCTTGAAGTCCTGAGCGATCTCCTTCACCAGGCGCTGGAAGGGCAGCTTACGGATGAGCAGCTCCGTGGATTTCTGGTAGCGACGGATCTCTCTCAGAGCCACGGTACCGGGCCTGTAACGGTGAGGCTTCTTCACTCCGCCGGTGGCCGGAGCGCTTTTCCGAGCAGCCTTGGTGGCCAGCTGCTTCCTGGGGGCTTTTTCCTTCAGTAGATTTACGGGCGGTCTGCTTGGTTCTTGCCATCGCTCTTTATTATTCTGTCTTATATTTCTTGCACGCCACCTAAACTCCAGCCCGGCACCCATGTCGTTTTCGCTTCAGTTCTCCCGGTATGTCGAGTTTCTCCGTTAGCACCGGGTGGCGGTTGAGTGCCTTTAGAGTCTCCAGTTAACCTAACATGCAGGTTTTTTTGGCCTGTGGGAGGAAACTGGAGAAATCCCGGAGTAAACCCACGCAGACACGGGGAGAACATGCAAACTCCGCACAGATCACTGTTGGTCCAGGGCTGGGATTGAACCCGGGATCCCCCAGCCAAGGGTGAGTTGCTGTGCTGCCGCAGTGCTAACCACTCCGCCACCGCCACCATCTAGTCGGAGCCACAAAGAACCACAACACCGTGCTTGGCTGTTTTAATGTTGAAATTAAAATGCTCATGCTGCTGTCACGCCATGAATGCTTAATTTAACTTAACATGTACAGACATTTTCTGATAATTGTTCAAAATGTTATTGATCTATATGTTGTGATAATTTAAAAATTAATGCTTGCTGAAGCTCCTAATATCAAGTCCATATTGTTCTAAGGCAGTGCAACGAATGCAAAAAAACCCAAAACACCAATTTGATATCTTTCTTAAATCGTTAAGCCTTAGGAAGCAAAGTGTTACTATTTTTTATTTATCATTTTACTTCATGCAGCCTTGCATCTGGTGACGTATATAAACGTCACATCTGTGACATTCATACAAGTGAAAACATACCTGCTGCTGTTGTGTCTGTACCACTGATCACACCAACAGTCCTTTAGTTTTCAGTGCATGACCTATGCATTGCTGTTGAAGCCACAGATTTAGCTGAGGTTTAGGAGCCTCACACCACGAACAGCAGCAAGTACCAGAACTACACAAAAATATTCAAAAATGCAAAAACTACAAGTGCTGAAATTAGCTGCCACTTGACTGCAAAACAGGTATGTGGACTACACATTAACCCCTTGCACTCCGGGCAATTTTCCTAAAAACGCCAAAAAATAATGTGCCCAAAGTAAATCGAAAGCTATTCTTCAACCATTTGCAGCATCTTCATGGGGTTGGTCTCATTTAAAAGAAAACACTTTGAATTTTTTGGCAAAAAAAACATAATCTCTCTACGTGCTCCGGCCACTGAGTTACAGTCATCTAAACATACTGAACTTGAAGAAAATTAATTTGGCCATGGTGTTTTTTTGGATACAAATGCTTGCAAATAACACACAGCTGTCCGAGCCGGCTGGAAAATGCAACAGAAATGTAGAACCAAGTGTTATCCAGCTGAGGTCCAAATTTTGTAACAATACCACAAAAAATGAATATTTTACACAGCTTTGTTCTCAGGCTGTTCCCAGGCGTTTTGGAACTGTGCCAAATTGTGCCAAATGGCACAGTTTGGAAAAACGTCTGTAACTTTTGAATAATTCAATGTAGAATCTTCATTTTGGGCTCTAATGAAAGGTCACATTCAGGGCTGTGTCTGTGTGTGTGTGTGGGGGGGTTGTCCCCCCCCCGCTACAAAGGACGGAGTTCGGCCCTCGCTACATGACGGATTACACTCGTTGCATGTTTCCACAGCAACGCTGTCACAGCGGCTTTCCCCCCTCGCTACTGTGTGTGTGTGTGGGGGGGGGGGGTTGTCCCCCCCCCTCGCTACAGAGGACGGCCATCGCTACATGACGGAATAGACTCTTATGGCTATGTGGTGACCGCTGCGCGGTCAGCGCGGCTTCCCCCCGCAGACCGGGGGGCGTTCGGACCGTGGACGCCCCCCCCCGCTCCTCTTCTGCAGCGGGGCGGGGGGCGTTCACAGTCCAAACACGGCAAATGAACCGTTTATCACAGCGCACGCACTTCGTACTTCGTGCGCCATACAGTTGTAATTTACCGATCGGTCCAAAGTCATTTTTGGATTACAGTTTTCAGGGAGAAATAATAATTTAGCTTATAACACCTTACCTCTTCACAGCAGCAGAGTCCTGGCGAACTTCTCTTCCCCATTGTCAGACGAACGCGACGCTGGTCCGCTCGTGGATCCCGGTCAAAACATAATTCCAATATTGCGGTTTTGGTGAATGATTTACGACCTTCGTCGTCGGCCTCCGTCGGTCTATGATGACCATATAAGAGAATCCTAAACACTCTGCTGGAATTAAAAAAAAAAAAGCACTGCCTGTGGCTGCTGAAGCAGTCTCTCTTCACCCAGCTTTAGACAAAACAGCTCAGCGAACTTCTGTGCTTCAGTTGGCTCGCAGCCGTTGGGAGGCGGGTCCTTCTGGCTAGATTTTCATTCATTGGCTCTTTATGGTTTCAGAAACCCAATTCAAGGCTCTTATTAGTCGAATGAGACGTCAATCAGATGAACTAATCTGTTCGCGGCTGTGTCTGCAGCTTTTATTTTCAGTGCGCGCTTGGAGGCCACACCACCTACATCACCATCATCAGTATCTCTATCATGCGTCATGCGTCCAAGAGCGCACGAGTACGCTCTCGTGCGCCCTCGTGCGCCCTAGGACGCAGAGACTTGCCTGCCCGCGGTACAACGGAGTGCAAGAGGTTAAAATGAATTTAAAACACTTTTAAAAATGCTATTTTAAAGGCCCCACTACTCCCCTCTTGCTGATTGATTTAACACGACTTCAGCCAAAACCAGAAGTTGCCCCCTAATAGTTTCTACAGCAGTGCTCTCAGGAATAAGGTGGATAGTCCTAGAACTGTTTAGAAGCCCCAGTCATGTGTTTTGTTTTGTTTTTCTTGACTGCTTTGAGTCATTATGAAGCAGAAGTTACTCTGGTTTCAGGTCCATGCACTCTAGTGAGATAGAAGCAAGCAAATGAAATCAACCTGATCACTATTTCGAGCAACAGGAAATACTCTAAATAACACCAAAGATTGTAAAATACTGGTTTAATTGATTTAGAGTTGATTTTCTTGAACTGTTGGGCAAAAAGTTCTGATTCTTAGCCATTTTAGGTGCAACTGTGTAACTGTATTGAAAAAAACAAATGCATACTTATATATTTTGTTTTTTTAATAACAGAGTCCTAACAAAGACTGTCTGATCAACACAACCATTCTACCACTGCAACCGCAGCTCTGACAAGCCCAGGACAAAGCCCAGCACCACAAGCTGAAGAACACTTGAGTCCACTGCAGCACTTGGTCACTGATGACATAGCATCCCAGAACCCAGTTCAGGATGCTACACCAGGTGACGCTGAGGTTCAGAGTCCAGTCTACTACAAGCATCCAGATGATGAAAAATTCTTTGGTCCAGTTCTCCATTCTACACCAGATACATCAAGGAATGGAAATACAGTCCATTACTTTATCACAGATGATGACATTGAATACCACAGTGTTGTGCTCGAAGTCCCAATGATGCCAACCAATGACAGTGAAGATTTGCTTGAAGACTCAGGAGTGGTGCATATTGGAAAACAATCTGTAGACAGTGATGATGACTTTGCATCAAGTCTTCCATGGACAGAAAACCAGTTGGAGGAAAATGGTGCTGATGTCATACAGGTAAGTGTTTAAATTATTTGTTATAGCTTAAGTCAAGTTTTGTCTTTTAGGAATACGCTGAAGTAGCTGATGGAGGCATCATCTGTGTTCTCTCTTTCTATCTCCCTAAATCTAATGCTGCAACTCCACTAACTTGCCAGTTAAAATATCATGTTCCTGTTCTTTTTTGGGCCATGACAGTTGTGTTAAAAGACTGAGCCTCACATATTTAGGTAATAAATTGTTACTTAACATTATGTAATGGTCATAATGCAGATGTTCTTGAATGCATGTATATTACTATCACAATGTTGGAAAAAAATAGCACATTATAGTCTGGATTTTGAATGTCCTGCAATGTCAACATCAGTCCAGCCACTGTTTTATTTCAAAGTAAAATCCTTCCAAACAGTGATGGTCTGGCAGTTAAACATCAGTTTTAACAGTCAGTCCTTCTACTTTTTAAGGGAGAATTCATTACAACTCTCCATAAACCTGCAACATCTCTAGATAACTTTCCCCACCTGTTAGCCTGACAGATACATTCTAACCTGTACACTGTCATAACAGTATAACCCCCCCTGTACATCAACACGTGAACTAGAATACACTGGCTCTTCTGTATGAGGAAAAATGCTCCCACCAAACGCTGTAATGTCTTCAGGTTATGCATTACTTTGTATACTCATCACATTTTGTATGTTGTATTTTTTAATGTTTAGGCTCCCAAGATTAATATTCAAGTGGTCAGTGTGCCTGCGGCAGCTGGAATCCTTTCTCTGCCACCCTCTTCTCTTGAGGGACCACAAAATTCCAAAGAGACGAGGTATGCATACATCTGCCGAGTTATGATTGTGGATGCTCTCCTGGAAGTTTTCTCTGACAAAGATGTAATCAACATGGAATTAAAGATGGAGTTCAGAAATGAGATGGCCGTTGATGACTTTGGTGTTTCTAGAGACGTTTACACAGCTTTCTGGGAACGTTTCCTGGAAAACTGCAAAGGGGAAGAGGAAAGAGTACCAAGACTCAGACCTGATTTTTCAGAGGCCCAGTAGCAAGCACTTCGAAGGATTTGGGCAAAGGGACTCATGGACCATGGTATGATTCCTGTAAGACTGTCAAAGGCGTTTGTTTTGGCCTGCATCCACGGCATTGCTTCAGTTGATGCTGCATTGCTTATGTCATCTTTCTCTAATTACTTATCTGATGGTGAGTGGATTACTGTTGACAGGGCGCTTCAGGGCACACTGGACGAGACAGAAAAGGAGGATTTGCTTGACTTGTTCTCACAAATGGATTCACATTCCCTCCCTTCTGAGCAAACCTTAAAGGTAGCCATCGAAACAATGGCACACAAAGCCATACTACAAGAACCCAGATACATAACTGACTGTTTTTCTTGCAGCCTGAGAAATGTACAGCTAAGTCTGCATCAAAAAGCTGATGGGCTGTATTTGTATGAGTCCAAAAAATAGAGATCGACCGATATGGGTTTTTCAGGACTGATACGATACCGATTATTAGTAGTTAAGGAGGCCGATAACCGATATTTGGAGCCGATATTCATTTGCAGTAAAAGTGTAAAAATTGGCATAAAAATGTTGAATAATGAGACTTCCGGTCTGGACGCCATGGCGACTGCAGCTTAACACTGAAGCTCTCAGACTCAATCCAGGATAACACCTTGAAAATCAAACTTAACGGATTTTTGGAGGAGTGAAAATCAAAAGACAAAATCATCATGTCTAAAGGAAAACAGAAGAAACTGAAATTCTCCAGGCCAGGACACGTATCGGCCGGAGAATCTGAACTGGAAGATCCCCGTTCAGAAGACGAGGAGCTGGTGATAGCTAACAAAAGGGTTAGCCTGAAATCACTATTTGAGGAACTACGACGATTTCGCCGAGATGTTACGGCCGAATTTCGGGAATTCAGAGAAGAATTGAAAAGGACAAACAGCAGAGTGGACCAGGCCGAGAACCGAATCTTGGAAACAGAGGATCGAATAAAAGTGCTCGAAGATTCTGTGCTGGACCTACGCAAAAGACAAGCAGCTATAGAGGCTAAGCTAACCGACCAAGAAGGAAAACAAAGAAGAGACAACATAAGAATTCATGGTCTGATAGAAGGAACCGAAAATGGTTTTAACTCAATGGCAGAATGCGTGGAATCCTTACTAAGAGAGAAATTGGATATTCCACAAACCACCGACTTGAAGATAGAAAAGGCACATCGTTCATTAGCCGCTAGGCCGGCGGCGGAAGCGCCCCCACGTTCGGTGTTGGTAAGATTTTCCAATTTCAAAATAAAACAAGAGGTTGTAAGACTGGCCTGGCAGAAAAAAGGATTTATGCACCAGGAGAGAAAAGTCTACGTGGAACACGATTACGCCCCGGAGGTCCTTAAAAAGCGCAGGGAATACAATGACGCGAAAAAGGTGTTAAGAGAGAAGAAATTGCGCTTTCAGACACCATTTCCTGCGAAGTTAAGGGTCTTCTACGGCGATGAAACGTGTCTCTACAATTCGGCGGAAGAAGCAACAGCTGACATGGCGAAAAGAGGGCTCCCGGTAACGGTATTTAAACCCGCGGCAGACCCGAGTGTGAAGATCAAAGCGCAAACATGGACAACACAAAGACCCTCAAAATCCACGGACCAGCAGCGGGAAACCCAGCACCAGAGCGTCGCGGATAAACTATCCGTTTTCAGGTTGGAATAGCGACCTTTTTTTTTTTTTCCTCTTGAATCAATCCGCACATCCAACCCCCCTCATACAAGGTAACAAACATTAAAGGAGATGCATATTCAGCATGTGGTAAAACATTTCATGGAACAATCATATTATTTGAAACAAATAAGTCTTTGTAATAAAAAAAAAAAAAAAAAAAAAAAACTTGTTAAAATAGAAATGTGACAATAATCCACATGTTCTCCTCATACTAACAAATACTGTTTTTGCGTGAATGTTTGATGTGATGGGGGTGGGAGGGTGCACACAATTTCACAGGGTTTAGGCATAAAAGGAAAAAAAAAAAAAAATCATTACAAGTTTGGATTGGGTTCTGAAACTCACGTTAAAAGCATGGGACAACTTTCAGTGGTAAGAGAGGGCCCTCAACACGTAACAGAGTTTGAGGAATTTCCCTCAGAGCCTTCACTCCATCAAGGCTCTTACAGGGTCTTTAAAAAGACCTCAGCTCAGGAAGTTCTTTTGACAGCTTTTTGTTTTAAAGTTTTTTACACTATGTTCTTAATGTTTTTCTTGTTTTTAATGTTCTTTCAGTTTCTGAGTAGCACAAATGAGGGCCACCACACAGTTATACTAAACAAAACAACACAATGGAGAAACAGGGTGTAACCAAAATAATTTCATATAATGTAAAAGGAATCCTGAATCCAGTTAAAAGATCCAAGATTCTAGGCAAAATGAAAAAAGACAAAGCAGGAATAATACTTTTACAAGAAACCCACCTAACAGACGTGGAACACAATAAACTCAGTAGACAAGGGTTTAAAATGATCTCTTCATCTTCATATAAATCAGGGAGGAGGAGGGGAGTAGCAACATTGATATCAACCAAAATTACATTTGAAAAAAAATCAGAACACAAAGATAAAGAAGGGAGATACAGTTTGGTAACTGGGCGGCTAGAGGGAGAAGATATCACCCTGCTGAATGTGTATGCTCCCCCAGGGGCTAACTGGAAATTTTATAAAAATGTATTCGACCTAATGATAACTAAAGCTCAAGGTTTAGTGATATGTGGTGGGGACTTCAATCTTAGACTGAATCCATACTGGGATGCTTCTGGTAATTCCCCACATCAAAATAACACCCAAAACAGGAATACTCGGATGCTACTAAAAGAATTGGGAGTCTGTGACGTGTGGAGGGAACTCAACCCCAGTGTAAAAGACTATACATTTTACTCAACTCCACATTCATCTTACTCAAGGATTGACTATTTTTTTATGTTTAATAGAGACATTGGTAGAGTAAAAACATGTAAAATAGGACTGATGGATCTCTCCGACCACAGTCCGATCTACATGGACTTAAATATCCAAAAATACACAAATAATACATTTTCTTGGAGGTTAAATTCAAATGTCCTGAAAGGACCATTGAAAGATGAATTGGAGTCAGATATTCTCAGATATTTGGAAGATAACGATAATGGAGAAGTATCCCCTTTAATACTGTGGGATGCATGTAAAGCTGTAATAAGAGGAAAGATTATTGCAAAACTGGCAACCCAAAAGAAACTAAGACAAGAAAAACTATCCACATTAGAGTCAGAACTTAGGAACCTAGAAAAAGAACACAAAGGCAACACTCATTCTACTGACTCGCTCAAGATTAAGGAAATTAAAAACCAAATAAATGAGATCTACACAATAGAAATCCAGAAGAAACTTACATTTCTGAAACAAAAATACTATGAAGCAGGCAGTAAATCGGCAAAATTGCTAGCCTATAAATTGAGGAAACATCAAACAGAAAGAGCAATCTACAAAATCAGAGACCCAGTATCAAAGGAAATAAAATTCAGAATTCAGGATATTCTTAAAAACTTCGAGAATTACTATAAGAACTTATACTCCCACAAAAAACATAAAAATGCATCCGAGGCATTCCTAAACACATTAAACCTTCCCCAACTTACGGAGTCACAAAATAAAACACTACTGTCAGAAATACATCCTAAAGAATTGGAAAAAGCAATTATGAAACTTAAAGCTAACAAATCCCCAGGAGCTGATGGCTATACAGCAGAGTGGTACAAAACCTTTAAACAGCAACTATCTCCTCTCCTCCTGAAAACATTTAATTATGTCCTCCACACAGGGGAAATCCCCCCCTCCTGGAGAGAAGGGGTCATTGCAGTTATACCTAAACCTGAAAAGGATAAACTAGAGTGCTCCAACTACAGACCAATCAGTGTACTAAATCAGGACTATAAGCTTTTTACCATTATCCTTGCCAAAAGGTTAGAGAATATACTGACAGACCTAATTCATTTAGACCAAACAGGTTTTATAAGACAAAGACAGACACAAGACAGCATTCGACGCACTTTACACATAATTCATCATATAAAAAAATATAACTTAAATGCAGTCATATTAGGATTAGATGCTGAAAAAGCATTCGATTCGGTTGACTGGTCTTTTCTATACAGAATCTTATCCAGTTTCAATTTTCATAACAACTTCATTAGAACTATACAGGCATTATATAAAAAACCAACAGCTAAAATAAGGATTAACGGTAATTTATCATCATCTTTTGAACTGGAAAGAGGATGTCGTCAGGGCTGCCCCCTGTCTCCACTGCTCTTTGCAATCTTCATAGAACCTCTGAGCCAATGGATAAGACAAAACCAAAAAATTCAAGGTATTACACTTGGTCAGAAGGAACATAAAATAGCACTCTTTGCTGATGACATTTTAATATACCTAGGGCAGCCGGACACTTCTTTACCAGAACTAACCTCAGTTTTTTCAGAGTATGGAGATTTATCGGGGTACAAATTAAATATGCATAAAACCCAAGTTTTAACATTCAACTATGACCCAAATCATTATTCACTAAGCAAACTCAAAACTAACTGGGAGTCGGAATCTTTGAAATATCTGGGGGTCAATATCCCGAAACAACTCAACAAAATTATATCACTAAACTATGATCCACTGGTGACAAAAATAAAATCTGACCTAGCAAGATGGAATATGATACCATTCTTGGGTATTGCACAAAGAATTGAAGCAGTCAAAATGAATATACTTCCACGTCTTCTATACCTTTTCCAAACAATACCGGTAGAACCTCCCAATAAAACATGGCAGGAGCTGGACAGAAGGATCTCAAGATTCATATGGCAGGGCAAGAGACCTAGAATCAGATATAGGACCCTACAGCTAAACAAAGACAAAGGTGGGCTCGCGCTGCCAAATATCAGGGACTACTTTAAAGCCGCACAAATTAAAACTTTAGTAGAGATATGTAACCCAGTCTACTCTGCACAATGGAAGGAGATCGAATGCCAAATAACAAGTGACATCCCCCTACAGGCGATAATAGGGAACAATGTCTTACCTAAGCTTTTGAATAACACTAACCCGTGGATAGAGACCCCGCTAAAAATTTGGTTTAAGATAGTCAGAGAGAATCAAACTAAAGAGCCCTATCGACTTCTGCAATGGATCGCCTATGATCAGGACTTTACTCCTAATAAAACAGACACCAGATTTAAAAAGTGGAAGGAGAAGGGGCTGATAAAATATTACGATTTTTTTAAAGGGCAAATCTTAAGAAGTTTTGAAGATTTGAAAAAACAAGGCCTAATAAATCAAGACCTTTACAGGCTCTTCCAGCTTAGACACCACATAAACAATATACTTAAAAAGGAGGTTTTGGAAAGGGCCCAGTCAGGTGTTCTGAAGGTCTTCTTAATGGCATATAAAGGGATCCCAGGGATCAGATACATTTCTAAAATATACCAAGGTCTTCAAGACTTAAAAGGAGACAACACATCTTATATAAAAGAGAGATGGGAAAAAGAGGGGAATTTCACTTTACATCTGGAAATATGGGAAAAGCTAAATAAACAGCAATGGAAAAGTACCTCATCCCTGCAGTGGAGAGAATTTGGATGGAAAAACTTGGCAAGATTTTTCAGAACACCTGCACAAAACAAATTTACCCATAAGGGATTGAACTGTTGGCGCTTGTGTGGTGAAAAGACTGCAAATCATTTTCATGTGTTTTGGTCATGCCCAGTTATCCACCAATATTGGACCAATGTACAGACAATATTGGGGAAAATATTCAAAATTACAGTTCCCTTTTCTTTTGTAACTTTGTATTTGGGTTTACTACCGGACTCACTGGAAAGACGAGGAGAAAAATACTTATTCAATGTTTTAATATTGGCAAGCAAAAAAGCTCTAACTAAAAAATGGATGTTGAAGGACTGTCCTACACCTGAAGATTGGACTAACGTGATCCAAGACATTTACTCGATGGAAAAGTTGACATTCGCACTGAGACAGGACATGGATGGGTTCATGAACTTTTGGCAACCCTGGACCACATATGTGTCTTCCATTAGATCTAATCTTTGACAAATACCATTTCAATAATGGTTCCTCTCTTTGTTCCAAAGCTACTCAGATGCTCTTTTATCTTTATTTACTTACTTTTTCTTTTTGTTTGTTTTTTACTGGTTTGTTTGTTTTTTTTATTTGTTTTTTGTTTGTTTTTTTTTCTCTTTTCACTTTTTCTTTCACTTTAAAAAAAAAAAAAAATAAGGGGTGTTGTAAGAATTAATCTTCCAATGTTGTCAGATATCAGGAAATAAGGGAACATGTGATGAAAATGTAAACACTGCATTGCTGTAACGACCTGTATACCCTTTACAAAAACTTAAATAAAAAAAAAAAAAAAAAAATGTTGAATAATACAAACACTTAACTTCGTTTAACTGCCTAAAGCATGTTTATTTAACTAAACAAATAGAAAAATAGCTCCAGAAGTTGAATAAAAACTTAAATAGCTCCCTGAAATGTTTCCACAGTAAATAAAGTAACATTTAAATATAACTCTTTACTTTAATTTTCAGATTATAGGACCAGAAAGCTCACAGCAACGTTAGTGGTCGTGAGTTGTAGAGTTTTTCATCTGTCTTTCACGCAAACTCACACTATTCTCTACATAAGATATTGTCCCATTGAGTCTGCGGAGCGTTTAGAGCAGGACCAGCGAGCTAATGTTATGCTAAAAGCTAGTCAGCCTTTCATCTTCCCTGCAACAAAACAAGACTGAAATGAATTTCTTACTCTTTCTCACAATCACACACACAGGCTTCTACAATCACGGACTGTTTCCACATTGATATTACCAACAGCATTGTTTCAAGTAATTCACAGACATATGGGGAGGTACTACAAGCTAACAGAGCTGCCGCTAATGTTTAATCCGCTCTTACGTTATTCTCCTGCTCACTGTAACGTTAGTAGTAGTTGTGAGATGTAGAGCACGGGGATGTTTATTACAATTTCGAGAGAGTTTTCTGCGTTTACCTTGACATGTGTGCTTGCTCTGTATACGTTCTCCACACGAAAAAACTTTCCTTTCTGCCGTGTGTGTGTGAGGACATCTTCCGCTTCAGATTGGCTCTGCCACTTACGCATGCTGTGGCTTGCTTAACCAATCAGATGGCGCCATGGGTGGTGGCTGGAGACAGAAGTGGCAGGAGAGAGAGAGGCGTGGCTGCATCTGAGCCAAAATAACCCAGTTTTAAATTGATTTCTTGATATCGGCCCATCGGATTTAAAAAAAAAAAAGGCTGATGCCGATATACATCAAAATTCCAAATATCGGCCCGACCGATAATCGGTCGACCACTACCAAAAAACCAACAAACAAGAAGGTAGCTGAAACGCTCTACACAGAGTCAGTTGTTCTGTCACAGAGAACTTTAAAACCGCAGTAATAATTTTTAAAGTGAAAAATCTATCACTGCCCACAAATATCCAAAAGTTGTTCTAAATAAGGGAGAAACAGTATCATTTCAGAGGAACATGTATATTTCAAAAACCTTCAGTGAGAACTACCACCAAGCAACACTGTCTCAGTGCAAGGAGTCAGACTGTGGAATGCTTTTGGACCTGAATTAAAATTATGTACAACACTTGGACAATTTAAACAAAAACTAAAGGAAGAAATACTCCAAACATATATACAAGATGACATGTAAAATCACATAAGAATTATCATATTCAGTCTGTGTTGTGCTGTTGCTTAGTTTTTTTTTTTTGTTTTTTTTTTTGTCACGTTTTGTCTTAGTTTTGTTCAGAATTGTAATCACTCCTGTATTGTTTTTCTTCTGAATTCTTGGATGGAATATGGGTGGGCAATATCAGCTGCGGCTTCAGCCATCACCCATTTTGGATAACTTATGTTCAACTGTATAATCAGATGAGTTATTGTTTAATTTGACCTTGTTAGATTTTTACCCCCTTTGTTATATTATTCTGTTCTTTTCTTTTAATCTTTACTTTTAATCTATCCGAAATAAAGATAAAGATTCATTCATTCAGAAAGAGCAAACAACATTCAGTTACTTGCAGACATACATCAAGAATGTAGACCAACGCAAGTTGGAAAATTTTTTGCGTTTTTGCACTGGATCCTCTGTGCTATGCACAAACCAGAATAAAGTCACTTTCAATGCTGGATCTGGCTTTGGAAGAAGGCCTGTTGCTCACACATGTGGTGCTACCATTGTATACTTAGAGCTCCTACCCAGAATTCAGAACAGAGTTTAACAATGTTCTATCTGGGAAATTCCTCCTAATGGATGTAATATAAGATCTATGAAAAATATTCATTAAAGAATACAAAATGCATTTACTTAAACATTCCAAACCAGCTACTATTTTCTAACGTTCTCTTTGCACTATCACTACAGCTCTGAGAAAAAAACAAGGGACCACTACAAAATCTTTCCTAAATGATCATCTCTACATGTACAGCAGCCATTCAGTTTGAGTATTTGAGTTCCAACACAAGTCTGATTAAGGAGGTCCTGATTAGGTGATCATCTAAGTCTGGTAGGACACATGAAAGTGGTGAATAAAAGTCAGTTACATAAAAAAGTTACAAATACAGGTTGGAGGTCTTCCTAAGTAAAAGCTTAAGTATTGTTGTGTTTAAGAATGAACATGAAACTTTTTGTTTTTGCATTGTTTTATTAAAAATTACATCTAAAACAACATCTTTTTTGCGTGGTTAGAAACTGGTTCAGTTTCATTTACTCAGGCTTTTTTCTTTTTTTAAACAAAACACTTGGTCACAATCTTTAAAGACCTTGTCCGGACGAAAATTCAATATCGCTAAATCATATCTTAAATTTTTGTGTGAGACGAGCTAATTTGAACCGCACATGTTTTGGTGTCAACAAATGCCGCATAAGGTGACAATGTGCTCTTGAAGTACGCTGTCCTTGAGAGCTGTCTGGCTCAGCCAAGCGATCAGCAGGTAAAATGGCCACGGACTGTGTGACATCATCACAGGGAGAGACACGCTCGGCGGACATTGTTTGTTGTTTACGTTTTAAAATCGGCGATTACGGATATTTCTCGGAGTACTTGTGGATTACAAATAGATTATTTATTAAGATTAGGATTTCAGGAATTGAATTAATTATGGTTTGGCGTTGTGTTGTCTACGGGTGCGACGTTATACCAGCGGAGCATGCGGTGAGTGTTTTTGAATTTCCCGTCCTTGGGAAAATCAGAACAGCATGGGTGAAATTCGTTCAGAAAACGCGAAAAAATTGGAATGATGTCGGTAACTCACCCAACATGTGCAGTAGACATTTCGTTGACAGCGATTTCGAGAATAAGATGCAATTTGTGTCACGACTCGCCGTTCATCAGCGGCTTCAGCTGCGCGCACACCTGCGTAGTACAAATACAAAGATGCGAGCACTACATACGATCCCGCAGCTCCTGAGAGACTGCAACCTAACACAAAAAACAGTTTCACACAATGAAACAACAGTGCATGTATTATATATATATATATAAAAATTATTATCCCATTGATTTTCATCATTTTTGGTCACATATCTCACACCTACAATTTATTTATTTCAGGGACAAAGGGCTGTGAAAAAGTTGTTGATATGATCAACAAAACACGGGTCCTCAGGGATGTGCGAAAGCTGAGTCCAGGGCAGCAAACTTCAAATGTGGAGGCTTTCCACAGTCTGATTATTCATTTTGCACCAAAGAGTGTACACTTCTCATTCCTTGGAATGTTGACAAGGTGAGGAGATGCAATATGTGACCAAAAATATGAAATGCAATTATAATAACAGTGCCAATTACATAGAGTTTCTGCTGATAGACAGATCACTTATATGTCCAAAAATAAATCATTGTGATAAAATACCCAAAATTACCCAAAAAAGGCGGATATACACTGCAAGCAAAGAAAGTTAATCCAACTTTCGGGGAGTATAAGAAATATTAGTATCATTTTCTAGGCTTGTATATGATATTTACAGTGGGTGGAGGGTTGGTCTTCATTCAACTTTCACATTTCATAGCTTTTATCAAATTATGTTAATTTGGGTCAAATTTGTATTTCATACTGTAGTCAAATGGATGTCTAATTTTTATTGAATATATTTTTTTTCAGAATATGTGGATGATCTGATGAATACTCTGTTCAACAAAACCTTGGTTGATCCAACCCACTTATGGGAGCAGTGGCACTCTGTACAAGCCAGAGTTCCTGCCACACTGAGTGCCAAATTTCAGCGTCCCATCAAAGCTGATGCTGTTGAGTAACATGTATCTAGATTTTCAAAATCAAACATGTAAAAGTAGAAGAAATTTCCAATTAGCAATGAAAGTTCAGCTTTCAATTGTTAGGGAAGCAACATATTTTGCTAAGACAAACAAATATAAGCCTAAGATTTTAAGAGAAATGTGCTTTTAAAAATGGAACCCGAATTTTATACCATAAAATGGTAGAAAAATGATTCAAATGTATATGACATGCAAATTTGATTAATGCTGAAATATTAGAATTATAAAATTGACATGAACATTAATAAACTCAATATATGATTTTACAAAACTTTATTTAAATATCATTTTTCACAAATCTAATCTTGGTAGGCAAAATGCCTTGTAGTGATCTGATGGGAATGTTTCTCTGATGAGGCTCACAGCACAGGCAGGCAATATCACCCTCACTTCTTCCTGTGCTGACGTCACTGCTGCCCGCCCCTATCGACAGATGGCGGTACTGCAGCATCACTAAGTGAAAGATGGGCTATTACCAAATAAAGTCATTTATGGAGGCTGGTGACACATATTAAATCACGGGAATGGCCAGAATGGAATATTTTCATACAATCAGTTTATTAGTTCAATAAAAAAATGTCACCGTACAAGGATTTTAAGTTACTTTTGTAGAGGATGTGCTCAAGGATGAGGCTGAGTTTATTTCTCAGGTTCAGCTTTATTAACAGAACACATACTCTAGCAATCTCCAAGCAAGAAAAGAGACAGATCAATATCACATCACTCTTTTAAGATAAGATAAGATAAGCCTTTATTAGTCCCACAACGGGGAAATTTCAGGATTGCAACAGCACAGGGATAGCAACACTCAGAGCAACAATCAGAAGGCAAGAAAAAAAAAGGCAAGCAAGCAAGAGCAGCTAATATACATATGTACATATTACTATAAATATATATATACACACAGACACACAGTGTAGAGCATTGTAGCTGGATGGGATAAATATATGAGTATATAAACACACAGTGCGGAGCATTGCAGCTAGATGGAATAAATATGTAAATATATAAACACAGTGCGGAGCAATGTAGCTAGATGGAATAATATGTAGATATATAAACACACAGTACGGAGCATTGCAGCTAGGTGGAAAAAATATGTAAATATATAAACACAGTGCGGAGCAATGTAGCTAGATGGAATAATATGTAGATATATAAACACACAGTGCGGAGCATTGTAGCTAGATGGAATGAATATATAGATATATAAATATAAACATAAACACACCCAGTGCGGAGCATTGTAGCTAGATGGAATAAATATGTAAATGTATAAACACACACAGTGCAGAGCATTGTTGCTAGATGGGATGAAACAGCACAACCGTCTACTTAGTTATCCTACATGGTATGATTATGTGCCCATACATATTCTCACCCTCCGTAGCTACCGGTATTTTCCTAGTTGTATGCCGGAGGGGACCATTGTGTAAGTCTATTGCATCTTTTGCATTCAAAAAACTATTAGGTTGTTACGTCTTTTTGCTATCTCTGCGAGCAGCCCTGCTTAGGTTGTACAGTCTGACAGCCGTTGGTAGGAAGGACCTGCGAAACCTCTCGGTTGTGCACCTGGGATGATGTAGTCTGCTGCTAAATGAGCTCCTCAGTGCATTCAGTATGTCCTGCATAGGGTGGAACTCGGACTCCAGCAGAGATGACAGTTTAGCCACCGTCCTTCTCTCTCCTATCTCCTCCACCGGATCAAGGCACTGCCCCAGGACGGAACTAGCTTTCTTGATCAGTTTGTTCAGTCTCTTCCTATCGGCTGCAGTAATGCCACTGCCCCAGCAGACCACTCCAAAAGTGATGGCTGATGCCACCACCGTGTCATAGAATGTCTTCAGCAGCGCCCCTTGTACACCAAAAGACCTGAGTCTCCTCAGTAGGAGGAGACTCCCAGAACATCGAAACTCAAGTCACATGGTGTCTAAGCAAACATACAGTCACATGGTACTTAATCCCAGTCACAATGTAACCCTTTTGATCTTCCACCATTGTCCCTTAGCCTTCGATGGTCCGGAAATCCCTCCAGGGCGTCTCTCTGAGACAAAGGCCAAATCTCACACCTTCTCGACATCTCCTGCAGACTCAGTCCTTTTGTCTCTCGAGACGTGCAGCACACAATAAACATACAGCAATACATTTGTGGAAAATATGTACCCAACATATGTGTCACATGACCCCCCCCCAAACGTCTAATATGGGACAAACGTAATCAGAGATGCATGACAAAAACATTACTACATATCAATCCACCAGCTGCCTAGGTCTAAACCTCCTGCCGTATCTGCTGTAAGCCGGCCTTGCTGCTTCTGCCGTGTCCTCCTGCACCTGTGGATTAGAACTGTTAGCCAATCTCCGTGGGTGTTCTGGAGAATGCCTTCTCGGAGGTCTGCCGCGACGGGGGGCCCTCGTCAACTGCACTTGTTCATCCGCCAACACAAAAGCAGTTTTGAGTCTGTTTATCAGGGTGCCCGCGATGTCTAAAAAAGTCTAAAATTACACATTTTCAATTTTAGGCCTAAAAAAGTCTAAAATACAGGGATATTTTGCACTGTGAGTCTAAAATTGAGTTTGAGTAATTTAAGACCTACGTTTCAATGCAAAATATCGATAAAGGATTGTTTTTTTTAAAGTATTGTTCTTATGTCTTTTCCACGCCATTCAGTTTTTTTTTTCTGTTATGGTGGCAGTTATGGTCCGTGTAGTTCTACATGAAATGTTGCTGTTAGTGGAACACACAATAAAACTACAGATGTGAAACAGAAATGTACTGTCGTCACAGGATGCTGGAGCAAGCATTTTGGCTCTGGTCTGAATGAGCTGTGTGCGCGAGCAAGGCGGGAATAGTTGTGAAGTAACGTGCGAATGGCAGGAGAGAAAGCTAGCAGGACAAAACTAAAAAGATGGGAAAATGTAAATTTAATGACAGTTGGCTCTCAAGAGATGACTTTGCAGACTGGCTCAAACGCGTTCCCAACGACGACACTGAGGCGTACTGCACGTTGTGCAAAAGAACACTTAAACTCGGGACCCTGGGCGTCAGGGCACTGGAATCACACATCAAAGCTAGCAAACACCAGGAATCAGCAAATGCAGCACGCAACTCTCATGGAATTGCTCAGTTCTGTTCGGTTGCAAGCAGCACGTCAAGAAATAATACAAATGATATTCGCGATCTAATGGGCTCGACTGAAACGATGAAGGCAGAAGTTCTGTGGGCGCTTAACACCATGGCTAAACACCAGTCATACAGAGCTAATGACGACATCGGGGAACTGTTTCAAGCAATGTTTCCCGACTCGACAGTAGCCAAAACATTCCAATGTGGGAGAGACAAGACCGCCTATATCATCCGATTTGGAGTAGCAGAGTTCGTCAAGAAAGATTGTATCTCAAAGGTGTCTGGGCCCTTCGTGATAATGTTCGACGAAAGTTTGAACCGCGCATCAAAAAAGAAGCAACTGGACCTTCACATAAGATACTGGGATGGCGGCCAGGTACAGTCCCGGTATGCTGGCTCTCAGTTTCTGGGCCATGCTACAGCAAACGACTTGCTGAAGGAGGTCAAAGTAAGTGGGGTTTTTATATATATATATATATATATATATATATATATATATATATATATTACATTTATCCATTGACGCCGGTGCGACACTATCTGGTTCCGTGACAACTGATTACCCAGATGTTAGAACCAACGGTGATTGGTCGTAAAAGTGTCACTCTTAATTAAAAGTAATAGAATTAGTTTTGGCCAATCGCTGCGTTTTTAACATCTGGAGTAACATCTTGTTACGGGTTAGCCAGACAAGATGTCACACCGGGTTTCTCGTAACGCAACATTGCCCCAAGCGCCGGTTGTTGCATAACGCAACATTGCCCCAGATGTCTGTTGCTGCGTAACACAGCATAGTTGATTTGTCATTATATTCGAGATGTATGTTGTTCGTCGGTCTCTGCATTACGGTAGGGATCATAAAACTTCCATGTCGCGGTAGTTTTATGATCCCAAACGTAATGCAGAGACCGACGAACGATTTCATCTCCTGTTATGAGAAGGGACACTTTAAATTGGATGGTGTGTGGCCACGCGTCTGATCTGCATACATTTGTCTGTCACCATGTCCCAAAGTTCCTTAGTGAAAATATTTGAATCATTAGGAGATTTAGTTAATTCATTTTCTGAAGTAGTGCTCTGTAATTGCTTTGTGTGAAAGAATAAATGAGGACATCTGTGTATTAAATTGGCTTCTCTTAATCATACTAATTTGTACACGCCCCCTTTCATTGCCCAACCTATACATGCTGCTCCCATAATTTATTTGTATGTTAGCTGCACATAACTGTTGCCCACCAAAATGTATCAATATACTCTGAACATACGTTGTATACTCACATTTTCTAGGTGTAAATACTGGCATTACATCTGTAAATAGTATATTAATCTGTGCATATATTGAACTTTGGCTATTTGTACTTCTAATTAGATGTTTAATATTCTTTACCCTGTATTTATAGATGTGTAATTGGATTATATTTAATCAGATTCAACTTTAATGACCTAAAGAGATACATTACTGACAATGAGTGTGTGTGTGTGTGTGTGTGTGTGTGTGTGTGTGTGTGTGTGTGTGTGTGTGTGTGCGTGCGTGTGCGTGCGTGTGCCACTACTGCAAAACAATTGCCCAACCTGGGACAAATAAAGCTACTTGACTTGACATTGCTCCAGGGACTGTAACTAGTACCCTGTAATATCTGTAAGTCACTTTGGATAAATGTCAGCTAAGTGTACTGTAATAATGTAATGTAATGAATGTGGTGTAGTGTAGGGTAGATTGTGTTTTTTTTAATATATGCAAATTTAATTGATTGGTTGATTTGTTTCCTTCCCTTAGGAATGTGCGGGCCACCTGGACCTCAGCAAGTTGATATCAGTCTCCATGGATGGTCCCAATGTAAATTTAAAATTCTTTGAGCTCTTCCAGTCTGAATATGCTGACCTCTACGGGGGCTCTCGACTCATCTGTGGGAAGCTGTGGGTTACACACCCTACACAATGCCTTTAAAACAGGCTTCTCCATGTGGCAGGTGGACAAGTTTCTCAGGGCCTTGCATACATTGTTACATAATGTGCCAGCAAGGAGAGAAGACTATGTGAAAACCACCAAGTCTACACAGTTCCCATTGGCATTCTGTGGACATCGATGGCTTGAAAACCTGCCGGTGGTCGAACGGGCTTTGGAAATCTGGTCATCTATGCTGGTGTACACAAATGCTGTGAAGAGCAAGGAGCTTCCACATCCTGGCACTGCAAGCTTTGATGTAATTGAAGATGCCCAGAAAGATCCCCTGACTTTACCGAAGATGCAGTTTTTCAGGAGTGTCGCCCAGCTATTTGATCCGTTTTTAAGGAAGTACCAGACTGAAGAGCCGGTGATGCCTTACCTAGGAAAAGATCTGGCAGAGTTGATCAAGGTAATGCCTTTTCTAATAAGCAGAATATTATATAGGAAACTGTGATGAAATGGATGTATGAATTTTATGATTGCATTATATTGATTTTGAAAGTTATGGTGTGGTTATGATGCCAGCCCACCCACCCACCCCATTACACCGCCAGCTCAAAAGTAAAGCATTATGTAGGCCTGTAATTAAACAAATACAGTTGTAAACAAAGACACATTCACAGCAAATCCACAGCAGTCAAAATGGTAGTATTTTGCAAAGTTATCATGTAATTGAAACGTTTCTTTTGTAATCGTCCAACAGAGTCTGATGCGTCGTTTCGTGAAACGAGAGGTCCTGCAGGACATCACCACAGCCCAGCTTACCAACCTGGACATAGGTGAAAAGAAGAACTTGATGCCAGTGCACTGTGTGGATATCGGCTTGGGTGCTGGGGAGGCCCTCAAGGTAGTAGGTTAATGTCAAAGATTATCAGGGGGAAGCACATGTGTACAGCATTTTTGCTTACATTCCTTTTGCATTTCTCCGTACAGAACAGCAAAAGTTCAGACCTCAGGATTCTTGAATTTAAAAGGGACTGCATGCAAGGACTCTCAAGCATCGTGAAGAAAGTACAGGAGAAGAGTCCTCTTAAATACAGTACCGTTAGGCAGATGGATTGTCTAGACCCCAGAGTGATGAGCAGTGATCCAGACGGCTGCAAGGCAAAGATGAAGGGACTTGTGCAGACATTTCTGCTCAACAGGCAGCTGGCAGGAGGAGTTTGTGCTGGTAGGAGGAGTTCTAGATAGGGCTTAGGAAAGTTATGAGTGCCACTTTCAGATTATCTTGTGTATTATGTTTAGCATTGAACTGATCTGTATTTATTGTGTGCTTGCTCAAAATATGATCACAATATGTTTGAGTGTAGATCTCTTAAGTTAGGTTACTCCAGCAAATAATTTCCATGCACCTGTTTTGTGTGGTTTAGACCAGTGATTCTCAACTGGTGGGTCGCGACCCAAAAGTGGGTCGCGGACCTGTTTTCAGTGGGTCGCGGGCCTTTGCCTGGGCAAATAAAATATCAAGAAATAAATCAACATAGTGTCATTCACACTCCTTAACAGTAGATGGCAGTAGGTGGTGGGCGACACCATATTTCGCACCATAGAAGAAGACTCGCACCGTTTGTTTGTATATGCTAATTGAGCATGGCAAAACGGACTGGATACGCCAGTGGTCCCAAAAACTACGGCCCGCGCCGCCTCCACATTTGGCCCGGCCCCCTGAACAATATCAGACGCTTACCCCCTCCACCCCCTCCCGCACCTAGCTTCCAAGTCGGCCGAGCGCCGTCTCGTTCCCCTGCTGAGCGTGTGCTCAGCTATGCATTCTGTGCCATGGATTCTCTGTATCACTGTATAAAGAGCTACCTGTTCATGCCTCACTATCGCACTTCGAATTCGTTCTTAGACATCTGCTCAGAGCTCTCTCACAGAGCGCTGGCTGAGCCTCGTGATGGAGGAATAAAACACCTTTAAACTTCGGCTTGCTGTGTCCGCCTGCACTGATTTTTCCTCCTCACTGGTAAGTATGATGATTTTTTTTTTTTTTTTCAGTCTGGCCACGCGATCGAGACTAATACACGCATAGAATGTGACATTCTGTCTGTGCCCCTATCTGAACACCCCCCCCCCCTCAGAAAAAAAAAATAAGTAAATCCTAGACTCACCCCTGTCAAATAAAATAGAATAATGGTGAAAAGGTTAGCTAAGAGAAAAATTGATTCAGAATGCAGGGTATTTAACCTGCAGTGGACAAACGATTATTTTTTTGTTCAATGCAAAGAAAAGGCTGTTCAGCAGCGGTGTCTACAAGCCTGCTGGAACCTACAAAAGGATTATAAGGAAGAAACACAAGAACTTTGAGAGACTGCTCATATGAGTCATTTAAGGAAGAGATTCTGCTCTGACAACTAAGCTGAGCTTTTACCTGTTCAGATTGTGCACGGCACAACACAAAGTTAATGTTCCATGGACTTTTTTCTGTGAAGAACCCAGAGAGGGTTATTTGGTTATTATTTATTTCATTAATAGTGTTATTATTTATTTTCTGACTTTTTTTCCTGTGAAGATCCCAGAAAGGGTTATTAATATTTGGTCATTTGTGGCTTTCTGGAAAACAATAAATGTTTACGTTTAGGCACCCCTGCGATCGTCACACTTTTTCTGTTACAAACTGACCCCGGCCCCCATCAGAGAAGGCAAAAGTTATGTGGCCCTCACAGGAAAAAGTTTTGGGACCCCTGGGATACGCGATCCCTTTGGAATCGACATGGAAAGCGTTACGTTGCCAAGCAACGAAGAGAGTCAGCTGGTGGAGCTATCATGTGACCGCACGCTGAAAAAGAGGTTCACGGAGGTAAGCCTCTCGCAATTCTCGTGCAGCACTGTGATGAGCGAGTATCCTTCTCTTGCCATTCGAGCAGTAAAAACCCTCCTACCTTTCAGCACTACCTATCTCTGTGAGTGTGGCTTCTCAGCTCTGGTTCAGTTGAAGACAAAACAGAGAAACAGACTGGACATTGAGCATGACCTCAGAGTCGCTTTGTCTAATATAACTCCAGACATTGAGACTCTTGTCAAGAGCAAAAAACATCCCCAGTTCTCCCATTAATTCCTCCAGACTCAGGTCTATGATGTCACTGTTACAGGTTTTAGTGAGTGTTCCTTCATTTTCTTCAAAGCACATAACCTTATCAGTAGGTAAATACTGAAAAAACAATCAGAAGAAAAGTCAATTTTGAGACTTGAATTCTTTTGAATTGCACTTTTTGTTTAATTTTTAATTTAAAATGCAGCTAATTTAAAGGGAATTGTTCCCTCTGTTGTATTGCCACTTACTGGTCATTTTGGTTAATCATTAAATTTGTTTTGTGTTTGTATACTGTGATATTCTCTTCTTCTACCTCAGGTTCAAAATGCACAATCTTTACATTCAGTAAATTTGAGAATTTGAAAATCTTTGATTTGGGTCGCGGCTTGTCATCGAGGGGTGATGGTGGGTCCCAAAGCCAGACCAGTTGAGAACCACTGGTTTAGACTGTACCCACACAGAGCTGTAAGAAAAGCCATAATGGTGATGACTAAATGGAAGCCATAAGTAGATTTAGCCAAATCTTAGTGGAAAATGAGTCATCAATGCTTGTTTGGGCTGCACGGTGGCGCAGTGGTTAGCACTGCAGCAGCACAGTTTACCCTTGGCCGGGGGATTGTGGGGATCGTGGGATCGTGGGTTCGATCCCAGCCCCCGACCAACAGTGATCTGTGTGGAGTTTGCATGTTCTCCCCGTGTTGCGTGGGTTTACACCGGGATTTCTCCGGTTTCCTCCCACATGCCAAAAACATGCATGTTAGGTTAATTGGCTGTTCTAAATTGTCCCTAGATATTTGTTTCCTATAGGCCCTTAGAATAGAGGGTTAGTATTAATGAAAGCGCTTTGAGTGGTCTTTGTGACTAGAAAAGCGCTATATAAGTGCAGGTTAGTTAGTTAGTTGTTTCTAACTTTTTTTTTTCATTTATTTTTACATCTTTTTGTCACAGGGGACACCATTCTCCAACAGTTTGATGCTGCGTTGTCTGTGGAGTGCAGGCATGAAGATTTCATCTCCTTCAAGCCAATGCAAAAGAGGCTAGAGGTCTTCCTTCATGGCTTCATCGGCAAGGCATACCCAGATCTTTGGGCATTTTGCCAGAAACTTTTACTGCTTTCTCATGGTCAGGCGTCTGTAGAGAGAGGCTTCTCTGTGAACCTGACAGATCTGCCAGGTTGGTCACGCCCCCTGCCTTGCGATGTTCTGTGGAGGAGAGTCCCAAGTGTGCAAAAGCATGACGGCTCCATCATCTCGGTTCAAGGTGTTGTGGGCTCACTTCCTGATTTCAATTGCTTCTTTGATCCAGTGTTTGCGTTCGTTGTCTTCTGATTCAATTGGATCTGATCCAATTGGTCTTCCAACTGGATCAAAAGACAACGAACACAAACGCTGGATCAAAGAAGCAATTGAAATCAGGAAGCAAGCCCACAACATCATGAACCGAGATGATGAAGCCTTCATGCTCTTGCACACTTGGGACTCTCTCTCCTCCAGAGACCATTGTACGGTGGGGGGCATGACCGACCTGGCAGATTTGTCAAATCTGTCAGGTAGGTCACACCTACAGAAACGATAAAACAGCTGATGTGACACGTCACGGACGTCAGACGACGCTTTCTGAAGACTGCATACGACAGGGGAAACACATCAAAAGCATGAGAACAATATCAGGGAAGTGTTATTTTAGGCTTAAAAAGGCATAGCACTATTAGAGGAATATGAGAAATTATGCCGATTTTGTAGTCAGCCACTACCTTCTTACTGAATAAAAGTTATGACTCAGCATTGTGGTCTCTATTCAGAGTACACAGGAGCACAAGGCATATTCAGTCCTTCACCCACCTTGATACTGATGAGCTGCTATGAACTGGATGTTTGATAACACTGGTCAACACCAAATTTGTTGTCTAAGTTTTTTTAGCTGATTTAGGAGAATTTTGATGTGCCAAAAATCACACTGGTTTCGCTCAATCAGGTCAACTTTTTGAACTATGGCCACATGTTTTCTTACGTTTTTGATTACATGTACGGGTATTTTCGCTTTATATGATGCAAAATTCTTTTTTATTTCTTGAAATTCTCTGAATTTGGAACAATGATGATGTAGCATTCAATTTATATATACTTACCTTTATCAATGTCTACTATTCAATTCACAGTACAACTGTACAACTGCTTATAACTTAACATAAAAACCTGACCTGATCGAGAGAAACGGATGTCATTTTTGGATTCAGCAGTGCAAAATTGTCTTAAATCTGTTGAAAAAACACAGACAACTTACAAAAAAATTATTTTTGTTATGTTGTGTAATCAGAGCCCTGCTCTCTACACATCAGTCACTGCAAAAGCAACAGGTGACCTTACTGTGACAATGTCGTCGTCGGCCTCCGTCGGTCTATGATGACCATGGAAGAGAATCCTAAACATCTACTCTGCTGGAACAGCACCGCCTGTGGCTGAACAGGCCGATGCGCGAATGGCAGTCCCTGTCACACAGGTCGCACTTGTGGGTGGTCTCTGTGCTGCTGGAGCTGTGGCGGTTCTTCCTGCGGGTCCTTTTTTCATCTGCTGCAGCAGCCAGTCTCTCTTCACCCGCCTTGAGCTGTTTGGTCAGGGTGCCTCTCCATTTGGAGCAGTCCATTGCAAGGTCCTCCCAGCGCTCTGTGTTGATCTCCAGGGTCTTCATGTCTCTCTTGCAGACGTCTCTAAAGCGCAGCTGTGGGCGGCCATCGTCTCTCATGCCAGTCACCAGTTCTCCGTAGAGGACGTCTTTGGGGATTCTGCCATCCTCCATACGGTGAACGTGGCCTAGCCAGCGGAGCCTGCGCTGCCTGAGTAGAGTGAACATGGAGGGAAGGCCAGCGCGGGACAGAACTTCTGTGTTGGGCACTTTGTCCTGCCTGCCAGGATATGTCCAGGATGTGGCGAATGCAGCACAAGTGGAAGGAGTTCAGTCTCTTTTCCTGCCGGGCGTATGTTGTCCACGTCCCACTCCCATAGAGCAGTGTGCTGATGACGCAGGCATTGTACACTGTCATCTTCGTCTTGACAGAGAGTTTGGGATTCTCCCACACTCGTGTGGTGAGGCGAGCGAGAGTGGAGGCGGATTTTCCAATCCTCTTGTCGATCTCTGTATCAAGGGAGAGGTTGCTGCTGATCGTGGACCCCAGGTACGTGAACTGATTCACAACCTCCAGCTCGTAGTCGTCGATGGTGATGGTTGGTGGTGCTTCCGTGCCTTGCGCCAAGACCTTAGTCTTCTTCAGGCTGATGGTAAGCCCGAAGTCCTTGCATGCCTGGGAGAAGCGGTCCATCAGGGTCTGAAGCTCCTGCTGTGTGTGGGTCACGACTGCAGTGTTGTCTGTGAACAGCATGTCTCTGATTAGAGCCTCGCGTACTTTGGTTCTGGCTTTCAGGTGGGCGAGGTTGAAAAGCCTGCCATCAGATCTTGTATGCAGGTAGATTCCCTCTGTTGCTGTGCTGAAAGCATGCCTCAGGAGCATAGCAAAGAAAATCCCAAAGAGGGTTGGCGCAAGTACACAGCCCTGTTTCACTCCGCTGCGTATGATGAATGGCTCTGAGACGTTGCTGTCGTGCTGCACTATCCCCTGCATGTTGGTGTGAAATGATTCGATGAGGCTTTGCAACTTTGGTGGGCATCCTATCTTTGGCAGGATCTTGAAAAAGCCCTCTCTGCTGACCAGATCGAACGCTTTGGTGAGGTCGATGAAGGCGACATACAGGGGCATGTTCTGTTGTCTGCATTTCTTCTGGAGTTGGCGGATGGAGAATATCATGTCTACCGTCGATCGCTCAGTGCGGAAGTCACGCTGAGACTCGGGGTAAACACGTTCGGCAAGCTTCTGTAGACGAACGAGAACAACTCGTGCATAGACTTTGCCAACAACGCTGAGGAGGGAGATGCCCCTGTAGTTGTTGCAGTCGCTTCTCTCCCCTTTGTTTTTGTAGAGGGTGATGATCTTGGCGTCCCTCATGTTCTGTGGTACGGCATCTTCCTTCCAGCACTGGCAGAGGACGTCATGCAATGGCAGCAGTAGGGCGGTCTTGCAGTGCTTGATCAGGTCTGGGGGTATGCCATCATTGCCGGGTGCCTTGCCAGCGGCCAAGCTATCAATGGCCTTGCTGAGCTCGTCGATGGTTGGCTCGGCGTCAAGTTCGTCCATGGATGGCAGGCAATCGATGGCATCAAGGGCTGACGGTGTCATGGTGTTCTGTCTGGAGTAGAGGTCGGAGTAGTGCTCCACCCACCTCTCCATCTGCTTGTTCTTTTCTGTGATCATCTCCCCAGTGGAGGATTTGAGGGGGGCCGTCTTGCTCTGAGCCGGACCAAGTGCTTTCTTGATGCCATCGTACATACCATGGATGTTCCCTGTTATGGCAGTGGTTTGAATGTCTTGGCTGAGCTGAGTCCAGTACTCGTTGGCACAGCGCCGAGCAGTCTGCTGAACTTAGCTTCTCGCAGCCCTGAGAATCTGGAGATTCTTCTCGTTTGGGTACTTCTTGTACTCAGCAAGAGCTGAGCGCTTGGCTTCAATGACGGGGGTCATCTCAGTCAACTTGGCATCAAACCAGTCCTGTGACTTCGAGGTCTTCCTCCGAAAGGTAGCCAAGGCTGTGCGGAGGATGGTGTTTCGCAGCTCTTCCCACTTCTGCTTTGCTGATTCTCCTTCTTGTGGTACACCAAGTTCCTTCTCAAAGGTGGAGGCAAACCGCTCAACAAGTTCTGGTTGGGCCATCTTGCTGGTGTCATTCCGTGCCTTTCCAGGCTGTCTAGCACGATGGAATTTCTTCAGCTGCAGCTTGACCTTGCAACACACCAATGAATGGTCTGTGTCGCAATCTGCACTCTGGAACGAACGGGTGATTAGTACGTTCTTCAGTGAGGTGTGCCTGGTCAGGATCAAGTCCAGCTGGTGCCAGTGCTTTGAACGCGGATGTCGCCAGGAAACCTTGTGTTGGGGCTTGGTCTTGAAGAACGAGTTTGTGATGCACAGATCATGATAAGTGCAGAACTTGAGCAGCCGCTGTCCATTGTCGTTCATTCTTCCCACGTCAAATGGTCCAAGACAGGAGGGCCAGGAGTCGTGGTCAGCACCCACTCTGGCATTGAAGTCTCCAAGGAGAATGAGTTGTTCAGAGTTGGGGATGATCCTGACAGTTGTTGCGAGATTCTCGTAGAACTCGTCTTTTGCCTCTGGTGTGGCTGTCAGTGTTGGGGCATACACACTGATGAGGGTGACTGGGCCTTGAGTGGTGATGAGGCGGAGGGTGAGGAGTCGTGCAGAGCCATTGCTGCCCGGTTCCACCATCTTCAGCAAGGTGTTCTTCACTGCGAAGCCCACTCCGTGTTCCCTGTGTTCATCACTGCTCTTTCCCTGCCAGTAGAACGTGTAGTCCGTCTCTCTCAGTGTGCCTGCGTCAGCCAATCATGTTTCCTGGAGAGTGGTGATATCCACTTCCAGTCTCTTCAGCTCATTATTGATGAATGCAGTCTTCCTGGTGTCGTTGATGTCCTTGAGGTTAGCAGCGAGTCCTGTCATCATAGTGCGGACGTTCCAAGTTCCCAGTTTTAGAGTTGGTCTCTTTTGTTTTTTTGTCTTGCCTGGTGCGAAAGTTCTCAGCCTGCCGTTCAGACTTCTCCTCATCCCCATGCACCCAATGAGGAAAGCAGGCTGTGGCGGGACAACACCTTATTGGCTGGGGGCTGCCCAGCTTGAGGCGAGCGGTAGCTGTCCAGTGAGATCCGATGATCCCTCCCACTATCGGGAACAACCCCTGGCGCCGCGCTCTACGCCAATTGAACGGTGGCTTATAACCGGTAACTGTCATTCCCCGTGTTTTGTCTACGCCAAAGGCGAAGCTGGAGTGTCCTCTCCAGTGATCCGGTGTTCTACCTTCCAGCGTTGGGCGTTGGTAGGATTCAAGCCTGGGCAGGAAGATATGGAGGGCAAGATGTTGCCCATGCAGCATGTCCCCCCTTTCCACATCACTGATGAATCCAAAGGAACAGCAGGGCTGCTACAGTTTGGCACCAGCGCCGTCGCAGGAGCTGCCAGAACGATGTTGAGCACAACAGAGAACTGCCTTAGGGACTCCGACTCCGGATTTTTTCTCAGGGTTGACTCCCGAAGCCTTTCCTGTGACCGGGTGTGCCGCAAGGCAGCAGAGGTTTGAAATCAGGGTTTACCTTCCCCTAGATGGGCTACCTTCCCAGGTTGACGAGCCACCATCTATCTGGTTTTAAGGCGCCCTTGCCCCTTCTCCTATTAGTAAAAGCAGTTCCGCCGGGCTTAGAGACTAAACCACACGGGCAGGCTAGGAGTTGGATTTAGTTGTCAGAGGCTTTTCGAGACGCACGCCATAAGGAGCACTTTATAAGCACTGGGAGCTTAACCCCAGTGCCGCTCCTGGCTATGACAACCTTGGAACCTTGGAACTGTGACAATGTGCACCTTTAACATTCAGTCTATAGTCCCAGCTCTGTTTGAATTGTCCTCAGAAGGGAACATGTAAATCGACAGAGGTGTGAAGTCTAGCCCAGCTGTTCCCACTGATGTCATGGGGGGTGATCTGTTGGGTGTCATGTGTTTACTTTTCATGGGTTAACCGGATTATTTCTGCTGCTGGGGATCACCTATCCGTCTCCTTCTCCTTTTCCCTGCTGATTAATGCAGATTTGCAGAATTTAACACCTCCTAACACAACCGCTTAGTTCCTCACGGCTGTCTTAAAAAAAAAAAAAATGGCCAACACACACCAATTTATCACATCCTTTTTCAGGTAAATTAGAAGCATTCATTTGTAAATGTGAGGATTTTTCTCATAAATTTGCAGGATTTTCCTGCAGAGTTAGAGCCATTCTACTCAGAAATGTGCAGCTTCTTACTTGAAAATTTACAGCTTTTTATTATTCATTATTTTGCAGCTTTTTCCTCATGAATTTAGAACTTTGCTTACTCTTGAATTTGCAGTTTTTTTTAAAAAAAGCTTAAACTTGCAGCATTTTACTCAAATCTTAGATCTGCAGCATTTTTACAAACAGTTGGAAATTTACACCTTTTTTGTCTTTTTGCTAAAGGTACAGCTTTTTACCCATAAAATTGCACTTTTTTGGTCAGAAATTGGCAGCTTTTAACTGAGACTTACATCCCCCCCCCCTTTTTTTTTTTTTTTTTGTCAGGTCAGGCATTGGCTTGCTTGCTACCGGATAACCATGAAAACCGGTACTACCTGTGTTATGAAGGCATGACTGTGATTAAAGATATTACAGGTTTGGTTGCAGTTCTCAGACCGACCACTGAGGACGCAGCCATTTTTGTGAGGAAGGAACTTATTAGAGATTATTACTTATTAGAACCTGCTTTAGGCTTGCGTTGGTCATGCCATTCTGACACTCTTCACTACAAGTCTAAACAGCTAGAGAGTAGTCCTCTCACAATGAGGAACATTTACAGAGTATTGGCGAGTCAATTCGACCCATTAGGGTTCCTCATCCCATTCACCACAAGGGCTAAAGTACTTGTCCAGCAACTGTGGAGCAAGAAACGTGAGTGGGATGACCCTCTACTCCCTAGTGATCTACTTACTGCCTGGAAAGAATGGGAAGCGGAACTGCCACAACTGGACAACATCTGCCTGCCTCATTGCTACGTCAGCCCAGCCCTTGACAGTCCTGAATGCAGCAGAGAGTTACACATCTTCTGCGATGCCTCTCTACATGCATATGGCAGTGTGGCATATCTTCGCACAGAGGACACACATGGGCAGGTGGAAGTTGCATTCCTGACCGCACGATCCAGGGTGGCTCCCAAACATCAGCTTTCTGTGCCACGTCTTGAATTATGCGCAGCTCTCACAGGGGCACAGCTTGCCAGCTTACTGACTAGAGAGCTAACCCTACCATTGTCCAAAGTTGTAATGTGGACAGATTCCACGACCGTCCTGACCTGGATCAAATCTGACTCCTGCCACTTTAAGGTATTTGTGGGCACCCAGATCGCAGAGATCCAAGAGTTAACGGACAATCAGAGTTGGCATTATGTGACATCAATGGACAACCCTGCAGATGACCTCACCAGAGGTAGAAGATTACAAGAGCTCACAAGTCAGTCCCGCTGGGCATGTGGACCTCCCTTCTTGTTGCTCCCCCCACAGCAATGGCCAGAGCATCCACTTCCCCCTTGTGAGGACTTCACAGAGGAGCAGCGCAAAGCCATGACATGTCTGGCTACATCCGTGAGCACCGACTCTATGCCTGATGCAACAAATTATGACAGCTTCAATGACCTACTAAAGGAAACTGCAACCCGCCTTCATGGGGCGGCCAGTACATCAGGAGGGAGCCCATCGGCAGACAATTTCAAGGAGGCTGAGCTCCACATTCTAAGATCTGCTCAAAGAGACGGTTTTCCTGACGAAGTCCGGTGTCTTTCAGCAGCAAAACCAATACCTACCTCAAGCCGCCTCTACACACTCGCCCCTGAATTTGATCAGTCACTTAAGCTCATCAGGGTAGGCGGGAGGCTCAGACGCTGCCCTAATCTGGAAGCTGATGTTAAACATCCTGTTGTCCTGGATCCCAAGCATCCTGTAACCAGGTTACTCATCCGGCAGACTGACCGTGACCTGAAGCGTCCAGGGACTGAGAGGTTGTTTGCGGAACTGAGGAGGAAAGTTTGGATTCTGCGAGGCCATGAAGCCATAAATAGTGAGCAGTGTTCCTGTCCAGAGTGCCAAAGGTGGAGAGCCCAACCAGTGAACCCAAAGATGTCTGACCTTCCTGTGTCTCGTCTCAGGTTACAGCAGCCAATCTTCTTCTCCACTGGCATTGACTGCTTCGGCCCCATGTTAGTAAAAGTGGGTCGCCGTAACGAAAAACGCTGGGGCCTGCTCTTTAAATGCTTGACAACTAGAGCTGTTCACATTGAAATATTGTCCAGCATCAGTACCAACTCCTTCCTGATGGCACTACGTAGGTTTATTTCTCGCCGTGGGAAGCCTGCTGGAATACTTTGTGACCAAGTAACTAATTTCCGAGGTGGAAATCGTGAACTTCAAGAAGACTTCAATGCCCTGCATCCTTCCCTGCAGGCTCAACTTGCAGAGTACCAGCTCAAGTTTCGCTTTAACCCTCCCAGCGCTCCTCATTTTGGCTGGTCTTGGGAGCGAGAGATTAGATCCATTAAGGCTGCTTTAATATCCACTCTGGGCTGTCAAGTTGTAAGCGCTGAAACGTTGCTGATCAAGATAGAAGGAATCCTCAACTCAAAACCATTGGGGTACGTCTCGTCAGACCTGGCCGATCCAGACCCTGTCACCCCAAGCATGTTGCTGATGGGGCGGCTGGATCCCTCACTTCCCCAAGTGTTGTACCATGATTCTGAGCTTATTGGATGCCGTCACCGGAGAACTTGTCAAGTATTGAGTCACCATTTTTGGATGCAGTTTTTACGCCACTACCAGCCAACTCTCCAGACCAGGTCCAAATGGCAAAGGGACCCCCCCCCCCCCCATTCAAGTTGGCACAGTTGTACTGATAGTGGACCCCCAACTTCCAAGAGCATCCTGGCCAGTTGGTGAGATCAGTAAAGTTTTTCCAGGACCTGATGGCTTAGTCTGATCGGCTAAAGTCAAGGTTAAGGACCGCACCTATGTGAGACCTGTGAGTCGCCTCATTCGCCTCCCAGCTGTACCAGACCAAGATGGACAGTGAACAGTCTTCAACCTTGCCGGAGCAAGTTTGGGGGCGGCTGTGTTATGAAGGCATGACTGTGATTAAAGATATTACAGGTTTGGTTGCAGTTCTCAGACCGACCACTGGGGGCGCAGCCGTTTTTGTGAGGAAGGAGCTTATTACACTGTTCATTAGTTTGCCCTGAGCATCGGTGATGGTAGCATATGTCACTTTAGTTGTCTTCTTCATTAGAATGTGCGTCCATGAGACAGGTGAATGATTTGTAGAAGATTATTAAGACGTTTAGTATGGTTATTGTTCACCGGGATAATTTTAAGGACATGATATTCCACTGTTTACCATTGTTAGCTATAGACTAAGGGACTAAGCTACACTATGTTCTTGTTACTGTATTATTATTTTAATTATTGGTTCTTAGGTCTCTCTCTCTCTCTCTCTCTCTCTCTCTCTCTCTTTCTCTCTCTCTCTCTCTCTCTCTCTCTCTCTATATATATATATATATACAGTATATATATATATATATATATATATATATATATATATATATATATATATATATATATATATAAATATAGTTTAAAGCAGTCACCTGTATTTAAGCTTGTGTAATTATGGGTATATTGTTGGAAATGAGAGAAGTGTGCCTTTGTTTACTTTAACAATTAGTGTAGTAGTTAAGGCTTTGAGATTGAGATTGAGATTCAGCTTGTTTGTCATCACACATTTGAGGCCTACCTATAAGGGCAGCACGTGACTGCTATTTAATATTGGATTTGACCAACATTATTTTTGTTTATTATAAGCTGTTATATTTTCACCAATGCTTTAGTTATATTTTCCTGGTTATTTATGTTATTGAAGTATTAGGTAGAATTTATATCTGATGTGCTCTTCCATTTTATTTGTTACAGAACCACACACACACCCACACATGTTGGAACAAGTGTTGAAGCAAGTCTGAATAAAAATCATAGAGAATTCATCCAGCCCAGTTCATGGCATTCTAACCGATGCCCACTCTGCGATCACAACTATACAGAACCAGATAGATAATTCTCCATAACAACCTGTCTCATGGGTCGGGCCGTCGGCGACTCAACCGGCATTCCCGCCCTTACGAGGGCGTGGAGGGTGAAACGGGGCATCCTGGCAGAACTAAAAACTATCTGTCACAGGTCTGTGGTGGACCACTCCCAGTTACACAGGGTGAGACTGGACATCCTGGCAGATAAACACATCTGTCACAAGGTCTGTGGTGGACTGTGCCAGTCGGTGCATTGTGACATGCACTACACAAAGAGCAGAGATAAACAAACCTATCATCTGGTCAGTCACTGCAACAGATACTGGAGTCAGTTTGTCTTGGCTTGTCCTTGCCACTGATATTACCTTTATCTGCTAAGAATGTGCTGCTAGTCCAGCAAAAGCTAGCAGTACTCAAATACTTTGCAAGCAGTTTCATGAAATGGTCAATCAGAAAGCAACTTATACCGGCTCGGATGCCGCCCGGGCTTACAAGGTCCGTGCTGATCTGTTCACACTCCAACAGGCAGCAAAAAAGTAAGCTAGGAGCAGGAAGACAAAAGAAGAGGAAAATAGCAACCTTGTGTGAAGCAGAATGGAATGTACGCACTCTGTTGGACAGAATAACATCACAGCGCCCAGAAAGACAGACCGCGCTTGTGGCCCTGGAAATGAACAGGTACAATGTAGACATAGCTGCACTTAGTGAAACAAGACTGCCTGGACATGACAGCTTGGAAGACCATGGGTACATCTTCTTTTGGAGTGGGAGATCAACTCAAGAAAGGAGAGAAGCGGGAGTGGGCTTTACAGTTAGAAAGGAGATAGCAGCAATGCTTGATGAGGAACCGGTGCCAATCAGCGACAGGATAATGACTATGAGACTCCCACTACAGCGGAAGATGTATGCCACACTCATCAGTGTATATTCCCCAACAATGACCAACACAGAGGAAGTGAAGGAAGGGTTCTACAGTGATTTACATGAGACTATCAGGCGTGTACCAACTGATGACAGGCTGATACTCATTGGAGATTTTAATGCCAGAGTTGGTTCGGACACCGAGAAATGGAAAGGAGTGCTAGGCAGTCATGGAGTAGGCAAGTGCAATGCTAATGGAGAACTTCTACTTGTTCAGAGTACAACCTTGTGATAACCAACACTCTATTTAAGCACAAGGACACACACAAGAAGACATGGATGAACCCAAGATCCAAGCACTGGCACTTATTAGACTACATCATAGTCAGGCAGAGAGACAGAAGGGATGTATTGGACACCAGAGCAATGAGAGGCGCAGACTGTGGCACTGATCATGTTATGCTGAGATCTAGATTAAGGATTTGCAGACAAAAACAGCACTGCAGGACGGGTGTGAAGCCACCACGGAAGCTAAACACTAGTGCACTGAAAGGCCAAAAGAAGCAGGAAGAACTTACACAGGAAATGGATGAAAACTTGAAAGACTGGGACAGCAACAACTCAGAGAATGACATAGAAGAGAAATGGGCAACACTGAAGGATACGGTGTATCAGACTGCGAGTGATGATAAAATAAAATAAAATAATAACGGACTTTAAAACATTCACTACAAAGATTAAAAACTGGCTGAAAAATAAACAAGAATGTACCCATGTATGAAATGATTGTCTGCAGGGTGAGAGTGAATGAAGGGAAGAAATGAATGTGTTTGTTTATAGTGAGTGACGAAGGGAGGGAGGCCTGAAATAGGCAAATGTGAAACAGGTTTTTATATTGTGTATTTATAATCTTTTTTGCATTGATGTATGTGGTTATTGTTTATTCTGTTTTCATTTTTTCTTTTCCTTATCCTTCTTTCTTTTTACTTGTTTCTTCTTTCTAAAGCCCATCCAGGGACAAGAATTGCAAATTAGCTAATAGCTATACACTCTTTGTGCAACACATTAGATTGATTGTCATTTGATTAATTGTCTATGTTTATTGCACTGTCCCTGTCAAATAAACAAATAAATCTAAAATCTAATGTATTAGGCTACCCTGAGAGGAAACATCAAGATTGGTTTGATGAGCATGATGAACACCTGAAGAAACTACTAGAAGTGAGGAATACAGCTAGGCAGGAAAACCCACAGTGTAACACAAGGTCGAAGAAGAAGAAATACTCAAAGGCTCAGAGTGAACTACAGAAGTACACCAGAGAGATGAAGTCCAACTGGTGGGATGAAAAAGTGGAGAAACTTCAAACTGCAGCAGACAGGAAGGACATGAAAACATTCTTCACAGGTTTGAGAGAAATCTACGGCCCTAAACCAAGAGGATTGATCCAACTAAAGGCTATGGATGGTGAAACGGTTTTGCAGGAGAAAGACAAGATCCTGGACAGATTTGCAGACCACTTTGACCAGCTACTAAACAACCCTGGAGATCTCACTGAAGAGGCTAAAGAAGCTCTAGTGCAGCAACCAGCTGTATCAAGTCTGGATGAACCACCAAATTTTGATGAACTAATGGCAGCTATCAGAACAACACAGGATGGTAAAGCTCCAGGAAGGGATGGAATTCCAGCAGAAGTGTGGAAATTTGGTGGTGTTCTGCTGACCAACTGCCTGCACAAGCTCATCCAAGAGATATGGGATGCCCAGAAAGTACCTCAACACTGGAAGGATGCAAGTATTGTGCCTTTGTTCAAGAAAGGTGACAGGAAGGATTGTGGAAATTACCGAGGTATATCACTACTAGCCACTGTTGGTAAGATTCTCTCACGTGTACTACTTAACAGGCTAAGTGAACACATCTCGCAGAATGTACTACCGGAAACCCAGTGCAGCTTTAGAAGTGGAAGAAGCACAACGGACATGATTTTCTGCTTGAAACAGGTTCAAGAAAAGTGTATCGAACAGAACATGCCACTTTATGTAGTCTTCATAGACTTCAGTAAAGCCTTTGATACTGTTTCGCGACAAGGACTTTGGCAGGTACTCAAGAAATATGGTTGTACAGAGAAGTTTGTCAGCCTGATCGAGGCACTCCATATAGGTATGCAAGCAAACGTGGCAATAATTGTTCAGTATCTGCCGCCATCTTTAAGATGGCAGCAGCGCGGCATGGACGCAGCGGCCCCTCTTGGCATCAGCGAGTGTGAGAGTTTTGAGTGTTTTGATCTTCCCAGACGTACATTCTGTAAAACTTAAAACCGTGAAACCTTATTAAACATCAAGATACTGCACGTTGCAAGAATCGCTGTGATTGGTTGTGATTTGGACATTCTACGCCAGCATGGAATTCTGGCGGAGTCCCCACTGGAAGCTATCCGAGAGAGGAGGAGGCATAAGCGGAGTGAACGCAAGAAAAAGCGTGGAAAATGGGCCGGGATCCATGCTAGGCTAAAGGCTAACCCCTCCAGACTAGCGGTACCGTCGCTCATTCTCTCTAACATCCGCTCCCTCGACAACAAGCTGGTTGAGCTGCATCTGCTGAGAGAAACCCGGAGAAAGTGGAGAGACTGCTGTGTGCTTGCATTCACAGAGACATGGCTCCACAACAACATCCTTGACGAGGCCATTCAACTAGAAGATATGGCGATGTTCCATGCCAACAGGGAAACGGCGAGCTCCGGTAAGAGCTGGGGGGGTGGGCTATGCATCTGTGTTAACAAGAACTGGTGCGTTAATGCCACGTTAGTGTCTAAACACTGCTCTCCTTTGGCGGAGTTCCTTATTGTAAATTGTCGGCCATATTATTTGCCGAGGGAATTCAGCAACGTGTTTGTAGTGGCTGTTTACATAGCGCCGAGCGCTAACACTAACGCTAATGCTAAGAAGGCACTCGGGGAACTGCACAATGCGATTAGTGAAATCCAAACTTCACACCCGGACAGTTTTGTGGTGGTTGCGGGGGATTTTAACCACACCAGCTTAAAGACTGTTCTCCCCAAGTTTAAACAATGTGTAGACTTTAAGACCACAGGAGAGAATATGTTGGACTTAGTGTACACAAACACAGATGCATATAAGGCGATACCCTGCCCCCATCTCGGCCTTTCTGACCACATATCCGTGATGCTGGTGCCTGCCTACAAACCTTTATTGAAGCGCAGCAGGCCAGCAGTGAAACAAATCAGAATTTGGCCAGAGAGTGCAACCTCTGCACTGAAAGACTGTTTTCTGCACACAGACTGGGAGGTCTTCAAAATAGCAGCCTCCCAGGAAGACAAGACGGATGTCGAGGAGTATGCTCAAACGGTCACCAGCTACATCGCGAAGTGCACAGCGGATGTCACTACAGTGAAGACCATCACTGTACGGGGAAACCATAAGCCCTGGATGACTGCAGAGGTGCGCTCGCTGCTTACAGCCAGGGATGCAGCCTTCAGAGCGAAGGACAGGATCGCCCTCCGCTCAGCCAGGTCTGCGCTCTCAAAGGGAATTAAGGCGACAAAGCGCGCCTATGCGGAGAAAATCCAGGGACACCTCTGTGACAGTAGAAACATCAAGCAGATGTGGCAGGGAGTTCGGACACTGACGGGCTATAAGTCTAGGCAGGGGGTCGATGATGACGACACTTCGCTTCCAGACAGGCTCAACGACTTCATTGCACGTTTTGAAGCATCAAACTCGACAATCAGAGGGAGGGCTGGCCCACCCCCCACCATCGGTCGGACCAGCTTTTACCATCAACACAGCAGACACACGGAGGACCCTAACCAGAGTCAACCCACGTAAAGCTGCAGGTCCGGACAACATCCCGGGACGTGTGCTCCAAGACTGCGCGAGCGAGTTGGTGGATGTCCTGACTGACATTTATAGCATCTCCCTGAGTCAGGCCATCGTTCCCAGATGCTTCAAGACCTCTATCATTGTACCGGTGGCAAAGAAACCAGTTGTGTCCTGTTTGAATGACTATCGTCCTGTTGCACTGACACCAATTGTGATGAAGTGTTTTGAACGGCTTGTCAAACCACACATTACAGCCTGCCTCCCTGCATCACACGACCCGCTCCAGTTTGCATATTGTTCAAACCGCTCCATGGAGGATGCTATAGTCACCACCCTACACTCTGTCATCACCCACCTAGACCAGAAAGACACCTACGCCAGACTCCTGTACATTGATTTCAGTTCAGCATTCAACACCATTATTCCCCAGAGACTGATGGAGAAATTACTCCTTCTCGGTCTGAACACCGCCACATGTCTCTGGATCCTGGATTTCCTGACTGAGAGACCTCAGTCTGTCCGGGTTGGAAACAACATCTCCCACTCTGTCACGCTGAGCGCCGGATCCCCTCAAGGCTGTGTACTCAGTCCACTGTTGTTTACACTTCTAACACATGACTGTGTATCCAGACACGAGGGGAACCAGATTATTAAGTTTGCAGACGACACCACGGTGGTGGGACTTATTCAGAGGGATGAGGAATCAATGTACAGGGAAGAAGTGAGAGACCTGGAGGGCTGGTGCAGGGAGAATAATCTGGTGCTCAACGTGGACAAAACGAAGGAGATGATTATCGACTTCCGGCGGTCACAGCCTGAGCATTTCCCCCTCAGCATCGGCAGCCGTTTAGTGGAGAGAGTGGAGAACATCAAGTTCCTCGGAGTGCAGATCTCACAGGACCTGACCTGGAGCAAGAATTCCTTGGGGATCAGGAAGCGGGTTCAGCAGAGACTGCACTTCTTGAGGAAACTCAAACAGGCCTCTCTCCCCATCTGCATCCTCAGGACCTTCTACAGAGGTGTGGTGGAGAGTGTTCTGACGTACTGCATTGCTACATGGTACTCCAGCTGCAGTATGTCAGACAAAAAAGCCCTGCAGAGGATAATCAAGGGGGCTGAGAGGGTAATTGGAGTCTCCCTCACCTCTGTCCAAGAACTTTTTCAGAACCATTGTAGGAGCAGGGCACTGAACATTGTCAAGGACCGTTCTCACCCTCTGCATAAACACTTTGAACTTCTTCCATCTGGTAAACGATTCCGGAGCATCAGAGGCAGAACCACCAGACTGATCAACAGCTTCCTTCCACAAGCTGTCAGGATGCTGAACAGTTGACCCGGAATCTCTCATACACACTACTGCACCTACGGACATTTTGTATATTATTTGTATATTATAGTTAGTTAGTTTTTTCCCAAGTATGTCTCAGGGATGTGTAACTGGATGGGGGGTGGGGGGGTAAAGCTATGTGTGAGTGTGTCTTAAATCATGCTGCCTCTATTTATATGGAGAAACACAATTTCATCTTGCCTGCACTACAGTTGTATGTACAGCAATATGACAATAAAGTTTGATTTGATTTGATTTGATTGATTTGATCTAAAGACTTTTCAGTAAGCAATGGGGTGAAACAAGGGTGTGTGCTGGCACCTACACTCTTCTTGCTATATCTGGCAGCCATGCTTGAGGTGGCCTTCAAAGACACTTCAGAAGGAGTATATATTCAAACAAGGAAAGAAGCAAACTTGTTCAATGTGGCACAGTTTAAAGCCAAGAGTAAGACATCGATAAAGATAGTAAGAGAAATGCTCTTTGCCAACGACAGTGCTCTAGTTGCACATAGCGTGGAAGATATGCAATCTTTAGTGGAGAAATTTTCAAGAGCAACTAGCCAATTCAGCCTCCAAATCAACATCAAGAAGACAGAGTGCCTTTATCAACCACCAAAGTTCCAATTTTCAACATCACTACCAGAAGAGATCAGCATGGTACAGAGCCACTAGTCAAGTGCAAGACTTTCAAGTACCTAGGGAGTACTGTTTCAGAGAATGCTAGGCTGGAGGATGAACTATCTCTCAGAATGGGAAGAGCGAGCGTTGTGTTTGGAAACTTGAGGGAAAGACTGTGGAACAATCGACATGTGTCAATCCGTGTGAAATGCAAAGTGTACAGAGCGACAGTACTGGCTACTCTATTGTATGGTGCTGAAACTTGGACTGTCTACAGAGTGCAGGTGAAGAAACTCCACGCGTACATGATGAGACACCTTCGAGCCATAATGAACATCTCATGGAAAGACAAAATAACCAACATAAAAGTGTTGAAATGAGCTGGTCTACCATCAATGGAGGACGTGCTAATACAGATGAACCTGAGATGGCTCTGACATGTGATGGACCACCAGCGTCTCCCTCGGCAGTTACTCTACTCACAGTTATGCGAGGGCAAACGCAATCAGGGTAGACCAAGGCTCAGATTTAAAGACACTGTAAAAAGAAACTTGAAGAAGTTGGACATAGTGACATGATTTACGACCCAAGAGACAGACGCTGACACGAGTGATACAGACAATTATCTTTATTGTGAGTTAATGAGTGAAGTGTGAGTGAATGTGTGAATGCTCGTCTGGCCACTGGAGATGAGCCTGTCTTGTGGTAACCCGGCAACCCTGGAAATACACAAGCACAAGGTTACTGTTGCACAGTAGCAATGTTCGGCAAATATGCTGCAGGGGCTTACTTGCAGGTGCCACAATGAGAGGCTGACTGGCTCCTGGTGTCCGTGCGACGTCGTGCTCATGGTGTCCGGTGCTGTGGAGGTGAGGAGGAGCTCCGCAGAGCGGGAGACGGTGTCTCGTCAGCAGAGGAGGGTGGTCCGCCGCCAGGGAGGTCCACCTGTGCACAGGGGAAAGGACTAGCAGAGGAATTATGATGTGATGGCTTACGTGGCCTGGTTTGGCGAAGCGTAGATTTCTTCACGAGAGGTTGAGATCTTGGCACATTGCTTAGTGAGAGTGACAGACGACTCCATGCTGAGGCATCCGCGCGTTGGGCTTTTATGGCCCGCTGATTGCCACCTGCTGAAGTGAGCGCAGCTGATGTTGATGATGCTGATGACGGCCTAGCGGCCATCATGACAGTACTCCCCCCTCTAGAGGTGCCTCCAGGCACCTGCCCAATCCTACCTGGATGCGCCCGATGAAAATCGCGGATCAACTGCTTATCGAGGATCAACGCAGGGCGTATCCAGGAGAGATGCTCAGGGCCAAACCCCTCCCAGTCCACCAAATACTGAAGGCCTCGACCCCTCCTGCGGACGTCCAGGATTGCCATTACCCCCCAGGCAGGATGGCCATTGATCATCCTCGGGGGAACAGGAGCCACAGGGGGCGGGCACAGCGGGTCGGGCGACGTAGGGCTTGACCTGGGAGACATGAAAAGTGGAGCAGATGCGCATGTGAGAGGGGAGAGCAAGACGCACAGATACAGGGTTGACAATGCAGGAAATAACAAAGGGACCGATGAAGCGCTTGGTTAGCTTACACTTCTCGGCAGGCACACTGATGTTCTTCGTGGACAACCATACCTTGTCACCCACCTTGTAATCCGGGGCAGGCCTCCTATGGCGGTTGGCCACCTTAATGTTCCGTTCCGTGGTCCTCAGAAGGGCTCTGCGGGCAATGGACCAAACTTGCTGACAGCGTCTGGCGTGAGCCTGAACAGACGGGACCGCTACCTCCCCCTCCTCCTCCGGGAACAAGGGCGGATCGTACCCCAACGATGCCTTGAAGGGGGGCATCCCTGTGGACGAGGACACCGTGGTGTTATGAGCGTACTCGATCCACGGGAGGTACATGCTCCACGAAGAAGAGCAGGAGGAGATGACGCAGCGCAGCGCAGCCTCCAGCTCCTGATTGGCTCGCTCGCACTGGCCGTTACTCTGAGGGTGGTATCCAGAGGAGAGACTAGCCGTGGCCCCAAGCGCCATACAGAACGCCTTCCAAACCTGCGAGACGAACTGTGGCCCTCAATCCGAAACAATATCAGTGGGGATTCCATGAGGACAAACCACATGGAGAACGAGGAGGTCCGCCGTCTCCCGCGCTAAGGGCAACCCCCGGAGGGGCACAAAATGGGCAGCTTTAGAAAAGCGGTCCACGATAGTTAAAACAGTCATGAAGTGGCCGGAGGGGGGCAAACCGATCACAAAGTCCATGGCTACATGGGACCAGGGGCGGGAGGGGACGGGCAAAGGGTGTAGCAGACTCGCCGGGGCCGATGATGATGTCTTCCCCGTGGCGCACTGAGCGCAGGCCCGGACATAGTTGTTAACGTCCCTCCGTAGTCCTGGCCACCAAAAGGTTCTCTGGAGGAGGTCAACGGTCCGACTCACTCCCGGATGGCACGCCAGTTTGGACGCGTGACCCCACTCTATTACTTGGCTCCTAACAGGATGAGGAATGAACAAGCGACCCGGGGGCCCCCTGCCCGGATCAGGCTCCGCCTCCTGTGCTCTTCTGACCTTATCGCAGATGCCCCAGGTCAACGCACCCACCACACATGCAGGTGGCAGAATAGACTCCTCCCGGTCGTCAGCGGAGGGCGCGTCAAACTGCCTGGAAAGGGCGTCAGGCTTACCATTCTTACTTCCTGGCCGGTAGGTGATCGTAAAATTAAAACGACCAAAGAAGAGTGACCAGCGGGCCTGACGTGCATTCAACCGCTTGGCAGTCCTAAGGTATTCAAGATTGCGGTGATCAGTCCAGACGACAAACAGCTGGGCAGCCCCCTCCAGCCAGTGTCTCCACTCCTCCAGCGCAAGTTTGACAGCCAGTAGCTCCCTGTCGCCAATGCTGTAATTCCTCTCAGCAGGTGTCAAACGATGAGAGAAGTAAGCGCAGGGGCGGATCTTTCCGTCCGTCGGGGAGCGCTGAGAGAGTACCGCCCCCACCCCCGAATCCGATGCGTCCACCTCCATCAAACATTGGAGCTCCGGGTCCACCTGGGTCAACACACGGGCCAAAGCAAACTCTCCTTTCAGCCTGTCAAATGCCGCGGCAGCCTCCTCACTCCAATGGAAAGGGACCTTCGGGGATGTGAGTGCAGTCAGGGGTCTGGCGATGTTCCCAAAATTTGGCATGAAGCGCCGGTAAAAATTGGCGAATCCCAAAAACCCCTGCAGCTGTTTCCTGGATGTGGGCGTAGGCCAGTCCACCACCGCCTTGACCTTGTCCGGGTCGGGAAGCACCTGGTTACAGGCGATGATAAACCCCAGAAAAGAGGTGCGATCCGTGTGGAACTCACACTTCTCCGCCTTGACGAACAACTGATTCTCCAGGAGGCGCTGTAGGACCCGTCGTACATGCACCTGATGCTCCTCCAGTGTGCGCGAGAAGATGAGGATATCATCAAGGTAAACAAAGACGAAGGAATTCAGAAAGTCCCGGAGAACGTCGTTTATTAGGCGCTGGAACACTACCGGAGAGTTGGTTAACCCAAATGGCATCACAAGATATTCAAAGTGGCCGCTTGGGGTCCGGAACGCAGTCTTCCATTCATCACCTTCCCGAATGCGCACCAGGTGATAGGCGTTCCGTAGATCTAGTTTAGTAAACCAAGGAGCCCCCTGGAGGGAATCGAAGGCAGTGTTCATCAAGGGGAGAGTGTATTTGTCCTTAATTGTAATGTCGTTGAGACCCCGGAAACCGATGCAAGGGCGCAGCGACCCGTCCTTCTTCCCAACGAAGAAAAACCCTGCCCCGACAGCCGAGGAGGATGGACAGATGATACCGGAGGCCAGAGACTCCTTGATGTACGTATCCATGGCCTCGCGTTCCGGGGCTGACAGGCTGCACAGGCGGCTCGCCGGGAGAGGGGTCCCAGCCTTGAGGTTGATCGCGCAGTCGTACGGGCGATGGGGGGGAAGAGACAACGCCCGTGACTTACTAAACACCTGGCCCAGATCATGGTAGACGTCAGGCACCTTCGACAGGTCCGGAGGGGGTGTTGAGGGAGGCATCATCGGCACTGAGGGAGCGCATGCAGCGGACTGAAGACAGGCGCTCAGACAGAATGAGCTCCAAGCCGTTATTCTCCCAACTTGCCAGTCGAACGTGGGGTTATGCAGTCGGAGCCAAGGGTACCCCAAGATGACGGGTGAAGAGGAGAAGGGCAAGACCAGGAACCGTATTTCCTCCTTGTGGTTACCAGAAACTATCATTAACACAGGTGCCGTCTGGTGGGAAACTGACGTCAGAGATGCTTTTGACAGGGTGACCAGATGGATGGGGGAGCGTAAGGGTTGACAGCTGAGGCCCATCAGGGTTGCCAGGTCTCTGGAGATAAAGTTCTGCTCAGCCCCAGAGTCAACTAAGGCAAGTGTGGTGTGTTCCTTGTGTTTATGAATGAGCCTAATGGGAATGTGGCAACTAGTGAGGGGTTTTGTCTGATTTTTGTCCGCGAATCCCCCTACCGTGATCCGCGGACCTCCCCTTTTAACGGGCAATCCACTACTCAATGTGCCCCATTCCCACAGTAGAAGCACAACCCCTGCTCCCTGCGGCGCAGTCTTTCAGCCGCTGTAAGACCCGATTGCCCCACAAACATATCCTGCTGCTCCGGAAGTTCTTCAGATGTGGGCAGAGCAAGGAGGGGGGACCTAGCGGAGCGAGGGCAAGACCTATTCGCACGAATAGCTGTTCGCCATTCTGCAGCTCGCTCCCTCAGTCTGCTATCTAGGCTGATGGTGAGGGAGATTAATTCCCCAAGTCTGTCTGGTTTCTCCTTTGCCGCTAGCTCGTTTTTTAACTCTGAGTTAAGGCTGCGGAGGAAAATTCCACAGAGTGCTGGCTCCCCCCACCCAACCTGACCACCTAATACCCGGAAGTCCAAGGAATAATCGGCGGCAGATCTACTGCCCTGCCGAAGTCCAAGCAGCCGTTCAGTTAACACCGCGCCCCGGTCGACATGGTCGAACACTTCCATGAACTCTGCCACTAACTGCTGGTAAGTTAACAATGAATAATTTGGTTTGGCCATGATGGTATAAGCCCAATCAAGAGCCCTGCCTCCCAACAGGGTGATGATGTACCCAATCTTATTCATATCAGTGGCAAAGTCCCCAGGGACGCGGAGAAAAACTGACTCACACTGTAGCAAAAAACCCTGCGCCTCCCCCAGTTTACCAGTAAAGCGTGCGGGGGTTGGAACAGGAGTTAGGCGATGTGTGGAAGATGGGCTGGTTTGGCTAGTAGCCGCAGCTGCAGGTGCAGAAGGCACCCCGCTAGCCGGGGAGAATGCCTGGTGTCCTTCCAAGCAATCCAGCCGGCTGTTAATCTGAGTTAGTTGGTTTAAGATTACTGTCTGCTGGTGGGAAATCATGTCTACTCTTGCGCTGAGTGTGTTAAAGCGGCGTGACAGTGCGCTGTCTGATGGGTCATCGTGACTGAGTCGTACTGACATGATTTACGACCCAAGAGACAGATGCTGACACGAGTGATACAGACAATTATCTTTATTGTGAGTTAATGAGTGACGTGTGAGTGAATGTGTGAATGCTCGTCTGGCCACTGGAGCTGAGCCCATCTTGTGGTAACCCGGCAACCCTGGAAATACACAAGCACAAGGTTACTGTTGCACAGTAGCAATGTTCGGTGAATATGCTGCAGGGGCTTACTTGCAGGTGCCACAATGAGAGGCTGACTGGCTCCTGGTGTCCGTGCGACGTCATGCTCGTGGTGTCCGGTGCTGTGGAGGTGAGGAGGAGCTCCGCAGAGTGGGAGACGGTGTCTCGTCAGCAGAGGAGGGTGGTCCGCCACCAGGGAGGTCCACCTGTGCACAGGGGAAAGGACTAGCAGAGGAATTATGATGTGATGGCTTACGTGGCCTGGTTTGGCGAAGCGTAGATTTCTTCACGAGAGGTCGAGATCTTGGCACGTTGCTTAGCGAGAGTGACAGACGATTCCGTGCTGAGGCATCCGCACGTTGGGCTTTTATGGCCCGCTGATTGCCACCTGCTGAAGTGAGCGCAGCTGATGTTGATGATGCTGATGACGGCCTAGCGGCCATCATGACACGTAGACAGGAGTTCCTGGCAGCGGAAGGCTAAGGACAGAGCTGTGTGGAGGAATCTGATCAGACCTAAATGAAACAGTCATTGTCGCCCATGACAGACTGCTATGATGATGATGATGATGACGATGATGAGTTCCAGTTCAACAATACATGCTTTACATGGTTTTAACCACTTGCACTCCGTTGTTCCGCTGGCGGGCAAGTCTCTGCGTCCTATGACGCACGAGGGCGCACGAGAGCACCCTCGTGCGCGTTTGGACGCATAACGCATGATGGTGGTGATGGTGATGTAGTGGCATCCAAGCGCCACTAAAAAAAAAACTGCAGAGACAGCCGCGAACAGTTTAGTTCATCTGATTGACCTCTCATTCGACTAATAAGAGCCTTGAATTGGGTTTCTGAAACCTTGAAGAGCCAATGAATGAAAATCTAGGAAGGAGGACCCGCCTACTGTGAACGCAGGAGCCAACTGAAGCACAGAAATTCAGGCTGGGTGAAGAGAGATTTACTGCTGCAGCAGATGAAAACAAAGAACGCTGGACGAATCTACTACAGACCCCGCAGCATGGAGACCACCCACAAGTGGGACCTGCACTCATTCCAGCAGAATAGACGTTTAGGATTCTCTTCCGTCATCATAGACCGACGGAGGCCGACGACAAAAGTCGTAAATCATTCGCCAAAACGGCAATAATGGAATTATGTTTTGATCGGGATCCACGAGCGGAGCAGCGTCGCGTTCGTCTGACAATGGGGAAGAGATGTTCGCCATGACTCTGCTGCTTTGAAGAGGTAAGGTGTTATAAGCTAAATTATTATTTATCCCTGAAAACTGTAATCCAAAAATGACTTTTGACCTATCGGTAAATTACAACTGTACTGCGCACGAAGTACGAAGTGCATGCGCCGCGATAAACGGTTCATTTGCCGTGTTCGGACCGTGAACGCCCCCCCCCCCCCCTGCAGAAGAGGAGCGGGGGGGGGACGTTCACGGTCCGAACGCCCCCCGATCTGCGGGGAGAAGCATATGAGTCTATTCCATCATGTAGCGATGGCCCTCTTCTGTAGCGAGGGGGGGGGGGCGTTCACGGTCCGTTCACGGTTCCCCCACACACACACACACACACAGTAGCGAGGGGGGGGGGGAGCCGCTGTGAAAACATGCAAGGAGTGTAATACGTCATGTAGCGAGGGCCGAACTCGGTCCTTGGTAGCGGGGGGGGGGACGACCCCCCGCCCAAACACACACACACACAGACACAGCCCTGAGTGTGACCTTTCATTAGAGCCTAAAATGAAGATTCTACATTGAATTATTCAAAAGTTACAGATGTTTTTCCAAACTGTGCCATTTGGCACAATTTGGCACAGTTCCAAAACGCCTGGGAACAGCCTGAGAACAAAGCTGTGTAAAATATTCATTTTTTGTGGTATTGTTACCAAATTTGGATCTCAACTGGATAACACTTGGTTCTACATTTCTGTTGCATTTTCCAGCCGGATCGGACAGCTGTGTGTTATTTACAAGCATTTGTATCCAAAAAAACACTGTGTCCAATTTTTTTTTCTTCAAGTTCAGTATGTTTAGATGACTGTAACTCAGTGGCCGGAGCACGTAGAGAGATTATGTTTTTTTTGCCAAAAAATTCAAAGTGTTTTCTTTTAAATGAGACCAACCCCATGAAGATGCTGCATAGGGTTGAATAACAGCTTTCGATTTACTTTGGGCACGTTATTTTTTTGGCATTTTTAGGAAAATTGCCCGGAGTGCAAGTGGTTAAAATGAGAAGTGATGCCAAAGTTACATTTGAGTCATTTTAAAGACTAGTCTGAACAACAGTTGTAACCAAAGCTTTCTATTCATAATAAGAAAAACAAAATGCAACAGTTTAACATTTAATTTAAATAGAATTGTGATTTTGTGCTAACTTGCTACCGTCTCAAAAATTATTCTAAATGTTACATATTCAGGTTGACTTTTAATATGTTACTTTAAAACACCTCTGCTGAGGTGTATTTATGTGGCATTTTGATCAATTCACTACAATAATAAACTAACCTATAGCATGGTAACATTTTGATAAAGAACCCACTCTTTATATGCTGAATAAATCTCAGTTCATGGGAGATGACAGCAGTGAAAAATGTAAATGGATTTGTTCTGGAACTGATTTGATCAGCCCTATTTTAATGTCTGATTCAACTAAAGCGTTACATTAATTTCTCCCATACATTGGATGTGTGAGGCTTTACAGAGATGCAGTAATGGCCTCTAAGATGTATGTACAAGTTCACAGCTTGATGTGGATCTGTGGGTGGAATCAGATGGGACTCTTTCATAATAATATTGCACAGTTCATAAACATCTGGATCACATGGTACGGTCAGACGAAAGGCACATTCAGTTTTGCATCGCTGAACATGCTCATCTTCAACAGGGCAAAGGAAGACTCTTGTCCTGTAGAGTTCAGGTAAAGCATACATGCCACTGGGCTGACTACTGGGGACACTGATGTTTTTTGATGGTCTGATGGGGTGTGTGTTCCACACCTGTGCTGTGTCATCCAGCTCATCCTGTTAAAAATCCAGAAATATGTTAGGAAAGGACTGTACATAGAATTCACAGAAACATCAAAGTAATAATTTTGATTTTATATAGCCACAAAGCCTGAAATTTTCCCCTCCTCTTTCCTTGATTCCCTCCACTTCCCCCTTCCTCCCATTCCACACGTTTCTCCCACTCAACTTACTTTCTCTCTCCCCTGCCCCCTTTACTCATGTCCACTCCTCTTCTGTTGCTCTTCCAACCATTACCATCTCTTTGATTTCTGCCATCCTCTGCTTCCCCTAATTTTTTAATCCAGTTTTCCTTTCCTCCCCCCACTCACTCTTCCTGTCTTTCCCCCTTCTAGCTATCTCTGTAAACATCATTTCTCCTTATTTCTCACCATTCTTCTAAATTTGTCTCCTTCTTTCGCTCTTCCCTTTATTACTCATACCCTTCAGCATCAAGCCCTCCACTCTTGGTCACATACAGAGCTGGTTCTACATAAAAAGAGTATGCCCCCCTCAGCCGCTAGGGGGGTTCCCCAAAACTACAAGTTCATTCTAATATTTTTTGGGGAAAATTAAAAATACCTTCAAAATACCTTTTTTTTGTTGTAAATCTGCAGCTTTTTTTTTCTTATACATTTGTTACTTTTTATTGCAAATTTGCAGCTTTTTTCTCTTAAAGCAAAACTATGTAAGACTTCCACCTTAAAATAATGTTTTCCAATACTAATTTTTGGTACATCAACCTTTGATAGACTGAATGTCATATGTCATCATATGTCATTCTCCCCCACAGCCTGGGAGGGCTTGCATTGCTTGCAACAGATGTATTCTTGGTAGGAACACTGAGCAGACTACAACTATGGTGAATGTGACCTCAGTCCCAATAGCCAATCACAGGGCAAAACTGCATTTATTTTATTTAAGCTTTATTTATACAGTGTAGTTCCAATTAGAGGCAACCTCTCTTTTTCAAGAACACCCTGCTCACACTCACACAGTTACACATTCACACCAGGAAGCTGAACAGTCCAACCACAGACTGACCTGTGACCACTGAGCAGCTCCACTGGAGCAGTTAGGGTTAAGGGCCTTGCTCAAGGGCACCACAGTGGAGTTAAAGCTAATATTCTGCAAACATATTCTATGTAGGCTGAATCAGTTACAAATTTGGGAGGGGATATTCAAGAATGCTTGAAAAATGACCTTATCCCTTTTCATCCTATTTATATCCTCTTCTGCAACATGTCTTGACCGCAGGAAGTCGTCTAGGTCCTTCTCCATTTCTACAGTAAAAATAGTTCTTAGTTTAGAATGCAATAGCTTATCCACACACAATCATTACTTTTTGTACTATTGCGATATAATGTACACAAGATTAAAGTGATATTTACAGTAACACTCCCAAACTACTGAGTACACACGATCATAAAAACTACATTGTTCATTTGGAAAATAAGTAAAAAAGGACTAAGTTATGACAGTACTTGGTGTCTGTACAGCCACAATCTTTTCCCAACTTTTGTGGGAAAAAAACAACTTTGAACTTTTCAAGCTGTCCTCATCTTTGAGAATGTTAATGATCTTTTTAAAGCAGATTAATGTTCTTAAGTAATTAAATATCAGTGCAGGGAGAATGGACCTTAAACCTCTCGAGAAATTTATTATAAAAGCAAAGTTTTAGTGTATGCATCATAATGTATTGTATACAGTTGCAAACGTCATATAATTATTGTGGCGTTGTGAGGGTTCACACAAGAAAGGAGAGATGACTGTGACGAAACAGGCTTTATTTATACACTCCCACTCAACACAGACAGGAGGGGAGGTCATTCACACAGACCCCCGTCTCACTTATGGTGACACAACACATGATCGATCACTGCTCTAACTTGTCTTATAACAATAACAATAACACTTTGAACACACGAATAGTAACACTCTTTGGATCCTCCGCAGCCCAAGCGTGCCGGGAGAATCCCCGCCCCCTTAACACAGCCCCGACGCTACACTGCCCCCCCCCCCGGACTGGTTTCTGTCCCCAGAATAATAGAGTCCAGCTCAAAAGTCCAACACGAATCCGTCCAGGTGTCGGGGCAGCCGCCATTGTGGGCGACCAGTACGTACAGGCCCGCTAGTGTCCATCTGTGCCTCGGCCGGAGTATCTGGTCGGGATGAAGGCCCCGGCTCGACCATCCGCGGGGCAGATGGCTGGTACGGGGCGAGACGGTCGCAGTAGGGTACCACGACCCGGTCTCTTTTCTGCAGCCTCACCCTGTACACTACATCTGACAGTTGCTGTATTACCTCGCACAGTCCCAACCAATGGCTTGCCAGTTTTGGAGACAGTCCCCTTTTTCGCCACTGCTGCCAGGGCCTCCCGAGCCAGTCCGTACACTGTATGGAGATGTTCCTTCAAGTAAAACAAATAATCCAACCCCGGTTTGTCCTCCACCTCCAGCTCCGGGGGGTGGGGGTGGGGGGTGGGGGGTGGGCGAACACCGAATCCACTGGTGTGCGCAGCTCACGTCCAAACATCAGCGCAGCAGGAGTGCACCAGGTGGATTCCTGTGCTGCCTTCCGGTACGCCCACAGAACAAAGGGCAGATGCAGGTCCCAGTCTCGCTGTTGCTGGTCCACTAGGACAGGGAGCTGTGTGGTGAGGGTCCGGCTGAACTGTTCAGCCAGGCCGTCGCTCTGTGGATGCAGCGGGGTGGTCCGGGTCTTCCGGATACCCAGCTGCCTGCAGACCTCCCCGAAGACCTCTGCCTCAAAGTTCCGACCCTGATTGCTGTGCAACTCTTCCGGTGTGCCAAACCAACAAAACATCTCGTCCACCAGTTTTGATGCTGTGGTGGCAGCGCTCTGATCAGGGACCGTGTACGCCTCTGGCCATTTGGTGAAGTAATCCATTGCAACCAGCACGTAGCGGTTCCCCCGGTCCGTGGTTGGGAAAGGGCCCAGAATGTCCACTCCTACCCGCTCCATCGGTGCTCCCACCCAGTACTGCTGCAAGGGGGCGTGGGATTGCTGAGTTGGCCCTTTCTGAGCTGTGCAGGTGTCGCAGCAATGGACATGGAGCTCTACATCCTGGCGACATCCAGGCCAGTAGAACCGGGCTCGAAGACGCTGCAGAGTCTTCGTCACCCCGAAGTGGACGTTGGGCCAGAGCCGCCAGGGAACCAGCAGCTGCCAGAGGTGATGCTGCCCAGCTGGAGTCTGCCACTGCTGATACACAACACCTTCGTGACAACAGAGATTGGCCCACTGGGAGTGTAGGGCCTTGGTCTCTGGGTCCAGCGCAGACACAGCCTCCCAGGCGGGCCACTGGCCCACGTCCAGCCACTGCCGAACCCGGGAAATGACCGGATCTCTGTCCTGCTCGCTCTGCAGCTGCTGCATGCCGAGGGCCTCTGTAACGTCATCGCTGGGGAGAGCTACCTGATTATCCGAGGAGTAGCTGTGTGCCGCTGTGTTATTCCTGCTCACAGTGGTCCAGAGAGCAGCAGCCCATGGGATGGCTTGGTCTCGATCCTCTGCCTGCTGGCAGTGCTGACAGTCCTCCGCAGCACAGGGACGCCGAGACAGCACGTCAGCATTGGCATGGAGGCGGCCTGCCCAATGCAGAAAATCATAATCCTGCAGTGCCTCCAGCCATCTCACCAACTGTCCATCCGGCTCTTTAAAGTTCAGCAGCCAGGGGACTTCCGGGAAGATGGCGGAGAGGCATAACGCTTAAACAGAGGGCTCTCCCTAGTCGGATTAAAAATCTTTGCTAAATGGCCAACTCGACATAAATAGGTCAATAAACCAAGGGATGAAAACACGAAGAGCCCGGGCACATGGAAAAAAGCAGGGTAAAATTAAGAAATCCCTCTTCAACAACACTGGAGAAATTGCTGAACACGAGGCCAACAAAAACGAGGAGACCTCAGAGAAAATGGAGGACGCCAACCTCGATGTTATGAACACTGGCTTCGCCAATATAAGTAAGGACATAAAAGACCTCAAGCGACAACTCCAACAGGATTTAATGGCTCTTGAGGAAGAACTGAAAAAAGAGGTGAAGGAGGAAATTATGGGTCTCCGAAAAGAAATGGACCGCAAGCTAGCAGAAAACATGGAGAAGCTGCGCACTCAACGGGCGTGTATGGCAGAAGCACAAGCTCGAATATCAGAGTTGGAAGACTGGAAGACCGAGGCAAGCGAGCTGCTACAGACTCTGACGGCACAAACACAGAGGATGCAGGAAAAAATAACCAACCTGGAGAGCAGGTCCAGACGGAGCAATATATGCATCTTCGGGATTCCGGAGGGCACTGAAGGCAACTCGATGACAAAATTCATAGATCAATTCTTAAAAAAAGAGCTTGAGCTGCCCAATGAAACAGACCTGCAGATCCAACATGCACACAGAGCCTTGGCACAGAAACCGAACTCAAACTCTGCACCCAGGTCAGTTGTGGTAAACTTTTTAAAATCCGACGTAAAGGAAAGAATCCTGACACAAGCGTGGAAAAAAAAGATACAAGTTGGCGGCAAACAGATATTCTTTGACCATGACTACCCAACAGAAATTGTGCAGCAGCGAAAGAAATATGCCAACATTAAAAAAAATGCTGAAAGAGAAAAAAATTAGATTCCAAACACCACTAACGGAGATGAGAATTCATTGGGATGAAAACCTACAACACGGCCAGAGAGGCAGCGCGGGACATGAAGGAGCAAGGCTTTGTGGTGAGCGTACCCGAGGAAGCGGCTGGAGCAGCGGCGGTACAGAGCGCACCGAGACGACTGGAGTGGAGGCGAGTGAGCGGCAGAGGACGGGAGACAGACGTGATGCACCGAGCCCAAGAAAAACGGCAAGGCTTTCAACGGAAAGCTTAGAATATAACAAAGATTAAGAAGGGCATAGAAGAAATGAAGGCCAAGAAGACCAGGTAAAAGAGAAACAAACGACTAGGAGAGGTTTAAGTGATTTTTGTTGGACATTTCTAGACTAATGACTATTACTTGGATAGTAACTACAGGTCTAGGGAGGGCCCCTCACTCGGTGAGGACATTCCCTCTACCCTCCAACAGGGACCAATGGGCAGAAGAAAGACCCAAAGTGCGGAGGTCGAGGTTCGTTAATGTGGTTTTGTACAGATTTGTGTTAGTTTTGTTGTTAAAGGGGCTAGGAGCACAAGTTAAAAAAATGGAAAAACATGACTATGGTTAAAAATCTTAAGATAATGACATTAAACGTGAATGGTCTGAACTCACCTGTTAAAAGGGAAAGAATAACAAGAAAATTCAAGAAGGAAAAAGCCAAAATTATATTTATGCAGGAGACACATTTGAACAAGATAGAACATGAGAAACTAAAGATATTTGGCTATAAGAACTCCTACTACAGTTCATTTAAGGGAGGAACTAAAAGGGGGGTTATGATACTAATTTCAAATAAAATACAATTTGAATGTGAACAAGAAATCCAGGATAAAGAAGGCAGATATGCAATAATAAAGGGAAGAATAGATGATATGCAGATCACATTAGTGAACATCTATGCTCCACCAGAAAGTGACAAGGGTTTTTTTCAACATCTGTTTGATCTCATAGCAACACACAGTGAAGGAGTCCTAATTTGTGGAGGAGACTTAAATGCCATCATGGATCATGAAGTTGACACAACAAGTGTTAAGAAGACAAAAAAACATGTAACAAAGTTCATAAGAACCTCACTGGCAGAAATGGGTATGGTAGACATATGGAGGGACCTGCACCCACTCAAAAAAGACTATACACATTATTCAGCAGTCGATAAAGTACACTCTAGAATAGATTACTTCCTTATGAATGAAGGTGACAGACACAGGGTGAGAAATTGTCGGATTGGAGTGGCAGAAATATCAGATCATAATCCTATATACATGGAAATATATTTAAACAATAGAAAACGACAAACAACATGGAAACTTAATGTAGGACTATTAAATGATGAGAAAATGAAAGAAAGAATAAAGTTAAACATAAATGAGTATGTCGAGGAGAATGATAATGGAGAAGTGGATTCAACAATACTATGGGATGCACTAAAAGCCGTGTTAGGAGGTAAATTAATTGATGAATCAGGAAAAGCAAAAAAGTCTAAACTGGAATCATATGAACAAAGATTTGAGAGTCTGAGGGAATTAGAATGTAAACATCAAAACGCAAATGACCTAAAAATATATCAAGAAATTAAGGAAGAAAAAATAAAGATAAAAGAAATACAAATAGAAAAGAAAAGAAAAACAGATATTTAAAACAAAAATATTATGAAACGGGGCCAAAGGCCACAAAACTGTTGGCAAAACGGTTAAGAAAACAACAAACAGTGAATAATGTATATAAGATTAAGGACCCCATCACAAATAAATCCACAGTTACCCCAGAAAACATCGAAGAAATATTCCATAAATTCTATCAAGAACTATACTCGCAACCTGAAGAGACAAATGTTAAGGATATAAAAAAATTTCTATACACATTGGACTTGCCATCAATAGGAAACCAACAAAATGAAAAGCTAACAGCAGAAATAACAACACAAGAGATTAAAGATGTGATTAAGTCACTAAAAAATGATAAATCACCAGGTAGTGATGGATACTCATCTGAGTTCTATAAACTGTTTATAGAAGAACTCACGCCACAGCTCCTAAAGTCATTTAATTGGACATTAAACAACAACAAAATACCTCCATCATGGAACAAAGCCATTATTTCAGTTATTTTAAAGCCAGGAAAAGATAGGGAACAATGCGGAAACTATAGGCCAATCTCTTTATTAAATGTGGATTATAAAATATATACAACAATTATCTGTAAACGAATAAAGACATTCTTGACAGAACTGATAGAGGATGATCAAACTGGTTTCATAGAGGGACGCCAAACACATGATAATATCAGGAGAACAATACACATAATTAATCAAATACATAAAAAAAAGAAAAGAGCAGTAATAATGAGTTTAGACGCAGAAAAATCATTTGATAGGGTTAATTGGATGTTTCTATATAATGTGCTGGAATGCTTTGGATTTAATGAAAAGTCAGTGCAATGCATAAAGACACTGTATCAAAAACCTGTGGCAAGAATCAAGATAAACGGTAGCTTAACCCCTTGCACTCCGGCCAATTTTCCTAAAAACGCCAAAAAAAATGTGCCCAAAGTAAATCGAAAGCTGTTCTTCAACCCTTTGCAGCATCTTCATGGGGTTGGTCTCATTTAAAAGAAAACACTTTGAATTTTTTTGGCAAAAAAACATGATCTCTCTAAGTGCTCCGGCCACTGAGTTACAGTCATCTAAACATAGTGAACTTGAAGAAAATAAATTTGGCCTGGGTGTTTTTTTTGGATACAAATGCTTGTAAATAACACACAGCTTCAGATCCGGGCTGGAAAATGCAACAGAAATGTAGAACCAAGTGTTATCCAGCTGAGGTCCAAATTTTGTAACAATACCACAAAAAATGAATATTTTATACAGCTTTGTTCTCAGGCTGTTCCCAGGCGTTTTGGAACTATGCCAAATTGTGCCAAATGGCACAGTTTGGAAAAACGTCTGTAACTTTTGAATAATTCAATGTAGAATCTTCATTCTGGGCTCTAATGAAAGGTCACACTCAGGGCCGTCTGTGTGTGTGTGGGGGGGGGGGCTGCCCCCCCCGCTCGCTACAGAGGATGGACTTCGGCCATTGCTACACAATGGATTAGCCTCATGTGGTGATGTGGGACAGCAGCGCAATCACCGCGGCTCCCTCCCCCCCCCCTCGCTACTGTGTGTGTGTGGGGGTGGTGGTTTGTCCCCCCCCTCGCTACAGAGGACAGCCATCACTACATGACGGAATAGACTCATATGGCTCTGTGGCGACCGCTGCACAGTAACCGCGGCTTCCCCCCCCCCCCCCGGATCGGGGGGCATTCAGACCGTGAACGCCCCCCCCCGCTCCTCTTCTGCAGCGGGGGGGGGGGGGGGGGCGTTCACGGTCCGAACACGGCAAATGAATCATTTATCGCGGCGCACACACTTCGTACTTCGTGCGCCATACAGTTGTAATTTACCGATCGGTCAAAAGTCATTTTTGGATTACAATTTTCAGGGATAAATAATAACTTAGCTTATAACACCTTAACTCTTCACAGCAGCATTGTCCTGGCAAACTTCTCTTCCTCATTGTCAGACGAACGCGACGCTGGTCCGCTCGTGGATAACGGTCAAAACATAATTCCATTATTGCGGTTTTGGCAAATGATTTACGACCTTTGTCGTCGGCCTCCGTTGGTCTATGATGACGGAAGAGAATCCTAAACGTCTATTCTGCTGGAGTGAGTGCAGGTCGCACTTGTGGGTGTTCTCCATGCTGCTGGATCTGTAGCAGGTTCTTCCAGGTCCTTTTTTTCATCTGTTGCAACAGTAAATCTCTCTTCACCCAGCCCGAACTTCTGTGCTTCAATTGGCTCCTGCATTCACAGTAGGCGGGTCCTCCTTCCTAGGTTTTCATTCATTGGTTCTTCAAGGTTTCAGAAACCTAATTCAAGGCTCTTATTAGTCGAATGAGAGGTCAATCAGATGAACTAATCTGTTCGCTGCTGTGTCTGCAGCTTTTATTTTCAGTGCGCGCTTGGAGGCCACACCACCTACATCACCACCATCTAATCAGGACCATGCGTCCGAGAGTGCACGAGGTGCACCCTAGGACGCAGAGACTTGCCCGCCCGCGGTACAACGGAGCGCAAGAGGTTAACAGACAAAGTAAATATACAAAGATCAACTAGGCAGGGATGCTGCCTATCGCCCACCTTGTTTGCTCTGTTCATAGAGCCACTGGCTCAAGCGATATGACAAAATAAGAAATTAAAAGGGGTAACAATAAAGGGAGCGGAACACAAGATTGGACTGTTTGCAGACGATATTATAGTTTACCTTGAACAACCAGATGAATCAATAATGGAAATGATGGACTTGATAGAAAATTTGGGAAAATTATCAGGATACAACTAACTAACTAACTAACCTGCACTTATATAGCGCTTTTCTAGTCACAAAGACCACTCAAAGCGCTTTCATTAATACTAACCCTCTATTCTAAGGGCCTATAGGAAACAGATATCTAGGGACAATTTAGAACAGCCAATTAACCTAACATGCATGTTTTTGGCATGTGGGAGGAAACCGGAGAAATCCCGGAGTAAACCCACGCAACACGGGGAGAACATGCAAACTCCACACAGATCACTGTTGGTTGGGGGCTGGGATCGAACCCACGATCCCACGATCCCCACAATCCCCCGGCCAAGGGTAAACTGTGCTGCCGCAGTGCTAACCACTGCGCCACCGTGCAGCCCAGTAACAGATAAACATACCAAAAACACAAATACTGGCATTCCACTATAACCCTTTCAGAATCAGAATCAGAATCAGGTTTATTGCCATTGTTCATGTAGTACACAAACTAGGAATTTGTCTCGGTACAATGCTGCAACATTAAACATGATAAGATAAGAGAAATAAACTATACATGTAATAAAGTGTAGGATAAGATTAAGTGATACTGGTCAACAGTTAAAATATATATTATCCAGCAGCAGATACTGTGGAGAACTATATAGTGCAGTCGGTAATGCAGGAAGAAAACAGTGATGATTGACATGAGTCTGGTTGAGCTGCTGTACATGGTGCACGAGAGTCACTTAGTGTTCAGCAGTCTAATGGCAGAGGGGAAGAAGCTGTTCATGTGACGGGAGGTTTTAGTCTGGATGGACCGAAGTCTTCTACCAGAGGGGAGGGGGGCAAACAGTACATGACCAGGGTGTGAGGGATCGGCTATGATCCGGCCAGCACGCCTCCGGGTCCTGGAGATGTACAGATCCTGGAGAGATGGGAGCTTGCAGCCGATCACCTTCTCAGCAGTGCGCACGACGCGCTGCAGCCTTAGTCTGTCCCTGGCAGTGGCTCCTGCGTACCACACGGTTATGGAGGTGGTGAGGATGGACTCGATGATGGCTGTGTAGAACTGCACTAACATCTTGGTGGGTAGCTTGAGCTTCCTCAGCTGCCGCAGGAAGAACATCCTCTGCTGGGCTTTTTTGATGAGTGAGCTGATGGTCAGCTCCCATTTGAGGTCCCTGGTGATGGTAGTGCCTAGGAAGCGGAAGGAATCAGCAGTGGTGATGGGAGAGCCTGAGAGGGTGAGGGGGGGCAGAGGAGTAGTGACTTTCCTGAAGTCTACAATCATCTCCACTGTCTTCAGAGCGTTCAGCTGCAGGTTGTTATTGCTGCACCAGGACGCCAGCTGGGCCACCTCTCTCCTGTAGGCGGACTCGTCGCCGTTGGAGATGAGCCCGATGAGGGTGGTGTCGTCCGCAAACTTGATCAACTTGACAGACTGGTGGCTGGAGGTGCAGGAGTTGGTGTAAAGGGAGAAGAGTAGGGGGGAAAGTACACAGCCCTGGGGTGATCCGGTGCTGATGCTAGTATAGTCTGAGACAGTCTTTCCCAGCCGCACATGCTGCCTCCGGTCCGTCAGGAAGTCGATGATCCACCTGCAGAGGGAGTCAGGCACGTTGAGCAGGGACAGCTTGTCCCGGAGCAGAGCGGGGCGGATGGTGTTGAATGCGGAGCTGAAGTCCACAAACAGGATCCTGGCGTAGGTTCCCGGGGAGTCCAGGTGCTGCAGGATGGAGTGGAGGGCCAGGTTGACTGCATCGTCTACAGACCTGTTGGCTCGGTAGGCAAACTGCAGCGGGTCCAGGAGAGGGGTGGTGATGGACTTGAGGTGGGACAGGACCAGGCGCTCAAAGGACTTCATGACTACAGAGGTGAGCGCTACAGGTCTGTAGTCATTAAGTCCAGTGATCCGTGGCTTCTTGGGGACAGGGATGATGGTGGAGGATTTGAGGCAGGACGGCATGTGGCATAACTTAAGGGAGGTGTTAAAAATGTCTGTGAATACAGGAGCCAGCTGTTTCGCACAGAGTCTCAGGGTGGAGGGAGACACGCCGTCTGGGCCGGGGGCCTTGCGCGGGTTCAGTCTGGAGAACTGTTTGAGCACATCCTGCTCACTGATGATAAGGGGAGGGGGGGAGGTGGGGGGGGGTGCCTTAAATGAAGTAGGGAATGTGGAGGCTGTGGAGCTGGAGGGAGGGGGGGAGTTGGACACAGATGACGAGGTGTCAAAACGGGCATAGTGTTGGGACAGTCTCTGACAAAGGGCTTTGTCATCCTGACCTTTAGGAGCCTGAGGCCGATAGTTGGTGATCTGCCTCAGTCCTCTCCACACGGAAGCCGAATCATTAGCAGTGAACTGCTGCTGGAGTCTCTCTGAGTACACAGATTTAGCCCTCTTCAGCTCTCTGTTAAACCGGTATTTAACCTCCCTGTAGCAGTCCCTGTCTCCACTTTTCAGCGCTGCTTCCTTCTCCTTCCTGATCTGTCTGAGCTTAGCTGTGAACCAGGGTTTGTCATTAGAGTAACTCACCCTGGTGCGTGATGGAAGAATGTTCTCTTCACAAAAGTGGATATATGAGTTCACAGTGTCCGTGTACTCATCCAGATCATGCGTGGCTCCTTTAAGCATGCCCCAGTCAGATATTTCCATGCACGTTTCCAGCTTCTCCTCAGCATCACTGGTCCGTATCTTCGTAGTGCTCACAACAGGTTTAGTGAGCTTCAATCTCTGTCTGTATGTGGGAATGAGGTGAACCATCACGTGATCAGATAATCCCAGCGCAGCTCGAGGGACAGCGTGATATGCGTCTTTCACTGTGGTGTAACAGTGATCCAGTGTGTTTAATCCTCTGGTGGGGCATTTAATAAACTGTTTGTAGCGGGGGAGATCGTGGCTCAGATTGCACTGATTAAAGTCGCCAGCCACAATAATCAGCGAGTCTGGAAAACTCCGCTCTGTGTGTTGAATGTGATCCGCGAGCACGCGCTGAGCTTCGCGCGTGTCCGCGTCGGGAGGGGCGTACACAGCGATCAGTATAAAAGAAGCAAACTCCCGTGGGGAATAAAAAGGCTTGCAGTTGATAACAAGAAATTCCAAGGCAGGAGAACAGTGTTTGGAAATTACCGTTACATCAGAGCACCAGCTACAGTTGATGTAGAAGCAGACACCGCCTCCTGTGGTCTTGCCGGAAAGCTCTGTGTCACGATCAGCACGGAAGAGCTGGAAGCCGTCGAGGCGCAGCGCGCTGTCCGGTATATTTTCCCGGAGCCAGGTCTCAGTAAAGCAGAGGACAGCTGAGGAGGCGAGGTCCTTAAAACGCATCAGCAGTCTCAGTTCATCCACCTTGTTAGAGAGAGAGTTGGTATTGGACAGAAATATGCCAGGCAGCGCCGTTCGCGAGCCTCTCCTGCGAAGTCGTACGAGAGCGCCCGCTCGTCTTCCTCACTTCCGCCGTCTCACTTTCCGAGCCAAACAATAAACCAGATCGGCGGCAGGGGCTAGAAAAACTGGGAGGAGGTCCGTGGGGGTGAAAGTCCTGATATTTAAAAGTTCTTCACGGGTATAAGTGCAAGCAGACACACAATTGACAAACAAAAACAAACAAAGAGCGCAGCGAAGCACCATGTCGACCGCTGTGGGCGCCATCTTGGATCTTTAAACCAGATAACTGACAAGATCAAACTAAACTGGAAACAAAAAGAAATAAAATACCTTGGAGTGAACATACCCAAAGATTTAAGCAAAATCTATAAAGCAAATTATGATAGGTTAGAACAAGAAATAAAAAAAGATATTGATAGGTGGTCAATCTTAAACATGGATCTGAATTCAAAAATCAAGACAGTCAAAATCAGCATACAACCTAGGCTGCTTTACCTCTTCCAGGCTCTACCAACAGAGATTCCTGGTGCCCAGTTCTCAAAGTGGGACAGGATGATATCAAGATTTGTTTGGGGACGTAAAAAGCCAAGAGTGAAATATAGAACTCTCCAATTACCAAAACAGAAAGGCGACATGGGTCTACCGAGTCTAAAGGAATATTACTACTCAGCATAAATAAGATATATCATATGTTGGTGTGACGGAGGATACAGGCAGCACAGTGGTGCAGTGGTTAGCACTGTTGCCTTACAGCTAGAAGGTTCCTGGTTCGAATCCCCAGGTTGGCAGGGGTTGGAACCTTTCTGTGTGGAGTTTGCATGTTCTCCCTGTGCTGCGTGGGTTTACTCCGGGGGCTCCGGTTTCCTCCCACAATCCAAAGACATGCATGTTAGGTTAATTGGCTGTTCTAAATTGTCCCTAGATATTTGTTTCCTATAGGCCCTTAGAATAGAGGGTTAGTATTAGTGAAAGCGCTTTGAGTGGTCTTTGTGACTAGAAAAGCGCTATATAAGTGCAGGTTAGTAAGTTAGTAGTTAGTAGAGGCAAAATGGAAAGAAATGGAAAAAGAAACTGAGGGACTCCAAGTGCAAAGCATAATAGGAGATAAGGATGCATATGAGCAAATCAAACAAATAGATCCAATCACTAAATTTACTTTGAATCAGAATCAGAATCAGAATGAACTTTATTGCCAAGCATGTTTACACATACGAGGAATTTGACTTGACATTAGGCGCGCTCGATAAGCGCTTCCTAATGACGCGGCAGCCATACAAGGCGCCTGTCATGCAGTGGGGGGTAAAGAAAGAGGGGAAGGGGGAGGGGGAGGGAACACATTGGGCAGAGAGAAAAAAAACAAAGTTTTCAAAATAGTGCTCGAATGAGCAAAATTTTGAACACATAGGAAAAAAAACCCTCAGTTGCACAATTAGCAGACAAAATACAGATCACACATTAACAAAGCAAAAGAGAGAGACCAGTGTGTGTAGTCAGTCATGTAATATCAGTATGAGTGCAGTGTGGATGTATCAGTTGCTGGTGCACAACAAAGAAGCCTCTCCTAGGCAATGGATGGATGTTATGTTCATGTATTCTAAACATAGATAAGCATGTCCACAGAGTCCATCTCTCTTCGTGCATGCCAGATGGTAAAGTTCCGTATTAGACACATGATAACGCTGTCCTTGAAGAGTTCAGTTTGCTGAACAACAGCAATTGTTTGTTAATTGTTTCGGTTAAAGAGAAGCCAAAACTCCCTTCTGCATAATCTCTGCTCCTGGAGGAATGAGTTCCCAAGGACGCCGAATCAAGGCCTGATGAGCACAGTCACTTAGAGCATAGTAATTTCCACTCTCATGTGATTCTGTGCATCACAATTAATTCAATTCACAGGCTTTAAAATCATTCCCTGGAGAGCACCCAGCAGCTCAAGATGTTTTCAACCTCCTGATTCAGTTCGACAATCAGTTCACCATTTGCCGCTATCAGTGCACTCCCATGCTGGTCGAATTGTTGAAGGAGCTTCGCCGGGATCCGCATTTTGACCAGCTCTTCCAACTTCTTTAATTTCCGATACACCAGGAAACTCCAGAGCCAAACAGTAGAAATCCTGTGATCTTCAGCCAAACAGACAGATGTCTTCCTCATCTTCAATCGAATCACACAGACACATGAGTTTCCAATTGTCCCATGAGTCACACATTTGGGCTCCCCCAGTGCCGATTTTCTGTTTGAAAAGGTGGTGTCAATTGCATTAAAGCCCGAAATTCCATTTTTTCCATTTTTCCATTTGGATTGAGATCCGCGAGAAGGAGAGCGAGACACAGACAGGACGCAGCATGCTGGGATCAGTCAGGGAGGCGGAGGAGGAGAGGAGAGGAGGAGAAATGCGACTGCTCTCTCTGAAAGCCGGAAGAAGAATCAATAATGGAAATTTACTTTGGAACTGTGGTATAAAATAGTACAAAAGTATAATATAAAGGAGGACATAAAACTATTGAAATGGGTAGCATTTGACAGTCAGTTTGAACCAGCAAAGCAAGATAGGGGATACAAAAATCTGGTGAACAAGAGAATCACAGCATGGGGCAATATGGGAAAAAAAAGATTTCGGGAGTTTTGTAAACATGAGTAGAAAATTTAAACTAGAAAAATCTGAATTCTTCAGATACTGTATCTGCAGATGAGAGATTATTATATGAGAAAGATTAGGCATAACCTCCACACAGATGTGAGTGAGATTATACAATTCATTTTAAGCTCGTTTGCAGGAAATAAAATAAGAATTATTTCAAAGCTATATCAGAAACTTACGGCAAACGAACATTCAAGTAACTATATAAAGGATAAATGGGCGAAAGAGCTCAATTTAAACATAACAGAAGAGAACTGGTAAGAAATATGGAAAACACAAAACACATCATCAAGTTCAAGGACATGGAGGGAATTTGGATGGAAAAACCTGATTCACTATTTCATTACACCACAGATCCAAAGAAAATACACAAATACCAAATCAATGTGCTGGAGGGGCTGTGGGGCTCAAAATGCAGACCACTCGCATATGTTTTGGAAATGCAGTAAAATCTCATCATTCTTGAAATCTATACATGTGACAATACAGAGGATATTAGGATATAATATACCAATGAACTGTAACTTGATGTATTTATGTGATCTTAAAAGAGACAATGTAATACAGGCTGAGGACAGATATTTAGTTAAAATCATGCTGATTGCATGTATAAAAAAAAAACAATCACAAGAAAATGGCAATCAGAAGTTCTTCCTGACCAAGAGCAATGGACAGACATTGTTGAGGATATACAGTACATTTAATGGAAAAACTAACATATCGACAGAGAATGCAAGAAGGACAATATGAAAAAAAATGGTGGAAATGGACACACTACAAAGTGCAACAACGAGACAGAAATTGAAAGACTAACCAAAGACACTGGAAAAACCAGAAGAATTTAGAGATGGAAACTAAAAACTTGATGCTCCAACATTTGTTCCCCCCCCTTTTTTTTTCTTCTTCTCTTTCTTTTTGACTGTATGGTTAGCTCCTTTTTTTAAATATAGAGACTGTGATCTGAATGTAATATGTATGATGAAAAATGAATAAAAATCAAAGTTACAAAAAAAAAAAAGTTCAGCAGCCAGGTCAGGGAAGCATGATCCATCCTGAGCTAGAACCTCCCCCCGTACACATACAGGCAAAAATGGTGAAGCCCCTGGATGACAGCCAACAGATCTCTGCAAGTAACATAATAATTCCTTTCAGCTCTGCTGAGAGTGCGGCTGAAAAAAGCAACTGCCTGCTCTCCGTGTTCTCCCTCCTGGGATAACACCACCCCAATGCCCTGGTTGCTGGCGTCCATGTCCACGATGAAAGTGCAGTTCAGGTCGGGATGCTGCAGGATGGGGCCTCCGATGAGCACTGAGCGAAGCCAGGAAAAAGCAGCAGCACAGCTCTCACTCCACTGAAACGCATGGTCCTTCTGTGTCAGCTTATGCAGCGGGCTGGCGATGGTGGCGAAGTCTTTCACAAATCTCCTATTGTGGCACATATGTTGGGTTCATATTTTCCACAAATGTATTGCTGTATGTGTATTGGGTGCTTCACGTCTCGCGGGACAAAGAAGGTCTGGATCGGCAGAGATCTGCAGGAGATAACGAGGAGGTGTGAGATTTGGCCTTTTGTCTCAGAGAAGATGCCCCAGAAGGATTTCCGGATCATTGAAGAATGAGAGACAATGGTGACAGATCAAGGAGTTGCATTGTGACTGGGATTAAGTACCATGTGACTGTATGTTTGCTAAAGCACCATGTGACTTAGGTTTCGATGCTCCAGGAGTATAAAAGTGTGATGTTACATTGATCAGCCTCTTTTCTTGTTGAGAGGTTGATAGAGCATGTGTTCTGACAATAAAGCTGAACCTGAGAAAAAAACTCAGTCTCATCCTGTTGTGTTCGTGTTCGTTGAGGAGAGAGGAGACTTGCAGTGGAACCATCGTAACTTTATTTAGCGGCAGCTCACTCAGACACGTTCACTTCGGCTCCCATGTTGGCCGTTTCTTATTCTACTGGGTGCATCATTCAAACAAGCAGTAACAAGGTAGCAGCGACGCCTAGTGGTAAACACTGATCATTACATCCCCCTTTCTTTGAGGTGAATAAACATTAATAAACATTGATGCAAAACAGTGTATATGTATTCAGTATGAATGGACTAATACAAAACACAAATTTCAGTTCTCCCTGAATCAACATGCCCAAAGAAATTAACATGTGTTACTTTTTTTTTCTTATTCTTTGCTTTTTTTTAACACTTTACTTAAATTCTTACAAGTCCAACCTATCTGGTTTCTTTATTTCTCGTTTTGATCTTCTCGGTTCATCTTTGTCAGGTGGAACGTTTGCTTCACAGTTCATAAGAGGTGTGGTTGTGGGATATTCTGGGTGAGCATTATTGGGCCCACCAGGTGCTTGTGGAGTCTTGAGGAGACTGCGGCGATTGCGCCTGAGCACCTGTCCATCCTCGGTTCTCACTGTGAATGATCTTGGAGCAACTTCCTGTAATACAACTCCTTTAATGTTCCAGCCAGATGCATCCTCGATCCTAACTGGGTCGTTGTTGGCCAGTGGAGAGAGTGGTTTGGCTGAAGTCATAGAATTCTTTTGTTTCAGTTTCTGCTTCTCAAGCTTGTTTCTGAGTTTTGTATCTTTCCTTTGTGAAGTAGCATTTGGGTAGCTGGGAAGCGTTGTACGCAGCTTTCTGTTCATTAGTAGCTCAGCAGGTGACAGTCCGCACTGAAGTGGAGAGGCGCGGTAACTGAGTAGAGCCAAGTATGGATCCGAGTTGCTGTCTGCAGCTTTCTTAAGCAGTTGCTTCAGAATGTGGACGCCTTTTTCTGCTTGTCCATTTGATTGTGCATAGTGTGGGCTTGACGTCACATGTCGAAATTCATACTGTTCTGCAAACTGCTGCCATTCCCTGCTACTGAAGCATGGTCCATTATCTGTCACCACAATGTGTGGGATGCCATGCTGAGCAAATGTGGATTTGGTACGAGTGATCACACAGGCTGATGTAGTGCTTGAGAGTAGTGCCATTTCTGGAAAGTTGGAAAAGTAGTCCATGACTACTAAGTAGTCTTTGCCTTTAAGGTGAAACAGGTCCATCCCTACTTTGTGCCAAGGGGATGCAGGATATCACCATTGGCTCTTTGCTTTGTTTACTTCGGTGTTTCTGGCACGTTTCACAACTACTCACAAGCGTCTCGATGTCTTTGTTTAGTCCAGGCCAGTAATTCAATTCAATTCAATTCAATTCAACTTTATTTATATAGCGCCATTTCACAACAACAGTCATCTCATAGCACTATCAACTGTAGGGGGGAACCCCCACAGTTGCAGAAAGACCCCAGCAATCGGGCGATCCCCTGTGAGCAAGCACTTGGCGACGGTGGAGAGGAAAAACTCCCTTTTAACAGGAAGAAACCTCCAGCAGAACCAGGCTCAGGGAGGGGCAGTCATCTGCTGCGACTGGCTGGGGGGTGAGGGGATAGAGAAGATGAAAAGAACAGACATGTAGAGAGCAAACAGCACGATGGGGACTCAATCTATGGGAGAGAACAAACAGATGTTAATGACCAGCAAAAAACAATATTTCATTGAGAGTGAGGAAAGGAGTGAGGCCCAGTGCATTACTGGAGGTCCCCCAGCTGACTAAACCTATTAGCAGCATAACTAAGGGAGGGTTCAGAAACACATGATCCCTCCCTAATTGTAGGCTATATCAAAAAGGTAGGTTTTAGCCCTATTCTTAAAAACAGAGATCGAGTCTGACTCCCGAATCCAGATTGGCAGCTGATTCCACAGGAGAGGAGCTTGATAACTGAAGGCTCTGCCTCCCATTGTACTTTTGGAGATTCTAGGTATTACAAGTAATCCTGCATTTTGGGAGCGTAGTGTTCTGTTAGGATAATACGGTAGTATCAGATCTTTTAAATAAAAAGGAGCCTGATTGTTTAGAGCTTTGTAAGTAAGAAGAAGGATTTTAAACTTAATCCTAAACTCTATGGGAAGCCAATGAAGGGAGGCCAGAACCGGAGAGAAATGACCTCTCTTTCTAGTACCTGTTAAAACTCTTGCTGCAGCATTTTGGATCAGCTGAAGACTTTTTAAAGATGTTTTAGGACAGCCTGATAATAAAGAATTACAATAATCTAATCTCGAGCTAACAAAAGCGTGGATCAGTTTCTCAGCATCACTCTGAGACAAGACGCTCCTAATCTTGGCAATATTACACAAATGATAGAAGGCAGTCTTAGAAACAAATTTAATATGTGAATTGAAGGACAAATCCTGATCAAAAATAACTCCAAGGTTCCTCACAGAGCTATTAAGAGAAAGAGTAACCGCATCCAAACTGAAAGTTTGATTTGGAAAGGAATTTCTAAGGTTTTCTGGACCAACAAGAATGACTTCAGTCTTATCTGAATTTAATAGCAGGAAATTACAAGTCATCCAAGCTTTGATTTCCTTAAGACAGGCTTCTAACTTGGCTAATTGATTACTATCATCTGGCTTCATTGACAGGTATAATTGTGTGTCATCTGCATAACAATGAAAATGTATACAGTGCTTTCTAATAATGTTGCCTAACGGAAGCATATATAAACTAAAAAGAGTAGGGCCTAGCACAGATCCCTGTGGAACTCCATGACTAAGCTTTGAGTTGAAAGAAAACTCATTATTTACATGAACAAACTGGAACCTATCAGATAAATAAGATCTAAACCATTGCAACGAAGTTCCATTAAGTCCAACATAGTGTTCTAATCTATCAAGTAGAATATTATGATCGATAGTATCAAAAGCTGCATTAGGGTCTAAAAGGACAAGTACAGAAACTAATCCATTATCAGATGCAATGAGGAGGTCGTTAGTTACCTTCGCTAAGGCTGTTTCAGTACTATGATGGATTCTGAACCCAGATTGAAACTCTTCAAGTAAACCATTTCCCTGCAGGTGGTCAAATAATTGCGCAGCAACAACTCTTTCTAAGATTTTTGAAATGAAAGTGAGATTAGAGATTGGTCTATAGTTAGCTAAAGCTCCTGGATCTAGCGTTGACTTTTTGAGTAAGGGTTTAATTACAGCCGTTTTAAAAGCCTGCGGTACATGGCCTAAAGTTAATGAAGAATTGATTATATGAAGAATAAAGCTACCAATAAGTGGGAAGACTTCTTTAAATAACCTGGTAGGAATAGGGTCTAAAAGACAAGTTGAAGGTTTGGATGAGGAAACTATTTTGTCTAACTCACAAAGATCGATTGGAGTAAACTCATCAAGACAGACATCAGTAGGAGTTGTAGTAGTTACAGTATTTAAGTTAACTGTGGGAAGAATCTGATTGATTTTATCTCTGATGGATGAAATTTTATTATTGAAAAAGTTCATAAAGTCCTGACTAGTAAGCTCTAAGGGAATGCTAGGATTGACAGAGTCCTGACTCTTTGTCAACCTGGCTACAGTACTGAAAAGAAACCTGGGATTATTCTTGTTCTCTTCTATTAATGCAGAGTAATAACTCGTTCTAGCTTTTCTAAGAGATTTTTTATAAATTAAAAGATGATTTCTCCAAGCTAAATAGATTTCATCTAAATTAGTAGAGCGCCATTTTCTTTCTAATTGACGAGTCTTCTGTTTTAAGGTACGAGTTTCTGTGTTGAACCAAGGAGTTAGAAATCTCTGATTAGACTTTTTCTTTTTTAAGGGGGCCACCAAGTCTAGAGTCTGATGCAGAGAAGCTGAAACACTATCCACCACGTTATCAATTACAAAAGAAGCAAGCTGTCTATAGCTTATTTCCGTTGTGTTGACACATGGCATAGAGGAAACAATCTGCATAAATTTGGAAACAGCATCATCCGAGAGGCATCTACTGTAATAATATTTTTCTTTAGGAGCCAAATAGTCAGAAATAGTAAAATCAAAGGTTAACAGACAATGGTCTGACAGTACAGGGTTATGAGGAGACACTACAAGATTTTCTATTTCTATGCCATATGTCAAAACAAGGTCCAATAATGTGACCATAGGGACATGCTCAACCAAGATGCGTCCTCCAATCAACACCACAGGCGTCCACAAACCCGCAATCAGCCAGTCGGCCCATCCAAAGAGTGACAAGCAGCCACCGCGCCGCCCGGCAACACGGCGCGCACCACACCAAACATGGACCAGAGGAAGCAAAGTAGAGAGCCGTCCCAGGAGACCAGAAAGAAAACTACAGACAAACATGCCAAAGGTAAAGGCCACAAGACCATCTCCAAGCAGCCCGATGCTCCCGCGACCACAGCCGCACACACCATTCAGAAACCCAAGATCCACGGGACTGCAGCCAACCCCCCCGGACGTGGCCGCAGGAGGAGACGGACAACACAAACGGCAACAAAAGAGCCCACAACAGCCTCCAAACACATCCATGGCAACCCCAAGGCCAAGACACACCAGCGCCAGACCGCACCACCCGCCGCCGCCCGAGCCAAAGCGGACCCCAGTACACTGACTCCCTTGCTCTCCTTTTACATTTTTCAATCCCAAGGTGTCCTTCATGTATCCTGTTTAACAAATCTGGTCTTAGAGCCTCAGGGATGACTATTCTTCCTTTCTTCAGTAATAGTCCATCAACAAAACTGAGATCTCCTCTGACATGGTAATAGCGAGGGCAAGATCTTGCAGGCCATCCCTCGTCCATGTTCTGAATGACACGCTTTAGCTCGGTGTCCTGTGATGTCACCTCAGCTATTTGTTTCGACTTTGTGTCAGATACTGGCAGAGCACACGACACCATGTTGATGTAATTTTCAATATCCTCATCTGTGGAACTCAGACACTTTTCAGCAGGTGCTCTGGACAAGGCATCTGCGAGTATCAGGTGCTTTCCCGGTGTGTAAACCAGTTCAAAATTGTACCTTTGCATTTTCGTCATTAGGCGTTGGATCCGTGGGGACATTTCGTTAAGATTCTTCTTGATAATGGAGACGAGTGGACGGTGGCCAGTTTCCACAGTAAAAGACGGCAGTCCATAGACATAACTGTGAAACTGCTCCAGCCCGTAGGAAACGCCTAAACACTCCTTTTCAATCTGGGCATATTTGCATTCAGACTTTGTCATAGCCCTTGACGCATAGGCTACTGGTTTCCAGTACTCTCCCTCTGCCTGTAGAAGCACTGCTCTGATGCCATCTTTGGACGCGTCAGTTGACACTTTGAGCTTTTTCCGGTGGTCATAGTAGGCTAATGCTGGTGCTCTGGTAAGAGTTTGCTTAAGTCTTTGCCACTCTTGCTCATGTTTTTCGGCCCATTTAAAGTCACAGTCGTTGTGTAAGAGCTCTCGGATGCATGACGTCTTTGCTGTGAGGTTGGGAATAAATTTGCCTATGAAATTTACCATTCCCATGATACGTAACACGCCCGTTTTGTCTGTTGGTCTTGGCATGTTCAGAATTGCTTTCACTTTATCGCCATCTGGTTGTATGCCTTGAGCTGCGAGTTTGTCTCCAAGGAAGAGAATCTCTTGTACTGCAAACTCACACTTGGCTCTATTGAGTTTCAGCCCGTACTTCTGAATGCGCTCCATCACTTTGTTAAGTCTCTGGTTGTGCTCTTGGAGAGTCGAGCCCCATACAATAATGTCATCTATGTAAACTCTGACTCCCTCTAGGCCTTCAATGATCTGTTCCATCACTCTGTGGAATATTTCTGGTGCAGATTTTATTCCAAATGGCAGCCTAAGAAAACAGTATCTACCGAAAGGTGTGTTAAAAGTACAGTACTTAGTGCTGCTCTCATCCAGTTTTAACTGCCAGAAACCCTGAGAAGCGTCGAGCTTTGTGAAGTAGTTAGCTCCTGCCATCTCACTGACTATTTCCTCACGTGTGGAGATTTGGTAGTACTCACACTTAATGTTCTCATTTAGATCTTTTGGGTCCATGCACATTCTCAACTCACCATTCTTTTTCTTTGTGACGACCATCGAGTTGACCCAGTCTGTGGACTCCTGCACCTTTTTGATCACGCCCATGTTGGTCATCCTGTCCAGTTCTCGTTTGAGGGCTTCACGCAGTGGAGCTGGGACCCTACGTGGTGCGTGCACAACTGGTTGGGCGCCTTCTTTTAGCTGGATTTTATATGTAAAGGGCAGTGTGCCAAAACCTTTGAACACATCAGAAAAGTTTTGCACAATAGCGTTAGTGTCACACTTGGAATCTGATTCAATGCAGTACACGCTTTTCACTAACCCTAGCTCTTCACAGCTTTTATCACCCAACAGTGATTCACATTTCTCATTCACAACAGAAAAGTTTACATTGTGCACTTTACCTTTAACAACAACATTCAGTTTACAGGTACCAAAACACTGTATGGGTTGCCCATTGTAATCTTTCAACCCTGATTTCTTTCTGTGTATGTGTGGCTTAACCTGCATTTCCTTTACATCAGACATGCTAATGAGGTTAGCTTTTGCACCAGCGTCCAGTCTCATAGTGATGATAGTCCCGTTAACCAGCAGAGGAGTGATCCACCTGTCCTCATTGGTAATGCTGTTGACTTTTTCTTCTTCATTTTCACAGTTAACGATGCCCACAAAGAAAGTGTCACTTAAGTCTGTGTCTTCGACTACATTCACGTTTTTGCCTTTCTTTCCTTCCTTTCTTTTGGTGAAGCATCGCTTGGCAAAATGATTCTTTCCATGGCAGTTGGAGCATACTTTACCAAATGCTGGGCATTGCTTTGGCTTGTGCTGTAATCCGCAACGCTTGCAGAAGAACGTGGGATCCTCGGTCCGCTGTGCAGTCCCGGCCCATGAGCGACGCCTCCCGCTCTGAGATGACACGCATGTGTTCTGACAATAAAGCTGAACCTGAGAAATAAACTCAGTCTCATCCTTGAGCACATCCTCTACACTATAATAGGAGGCCAGTCCGAGAAAACTCTGTAGCTCTCCCACATCCTGTGGCACTGGCCAGTTTTTCACCGCTGCCACTTTCTTTGGATCGGTGGCAACTCCCATGCGCATTTCTAGGCCAGATACGTCACTGTGCTGTGTCCAAGGCTGTCCCATTCTGTGGTCTCCTTCACATGCGTGTCGGTAAAATGACATGATTGGCCTGTCTTTCTCACACTTCTTTAACTGCTTGCTTCACATGCTACACTGCAGAGTTTAGGTTACACCCTATAATTCACTCGCTGAAACCAGTCAGAATCAGTTCGCGGAAATGTACTGATACACTGAGGGAAAAACCCCTCCCTCTTGCAAGAGGGAGTGGTTAAGCTTTGTAAAAACTATAGGGCCCACTTTTTGAGTAGCACTCTCTTGGGGAATCGCCTAAAGAGTTGTGTTCCTTGTATCCATATCTCAATTTCAGTAAAATAAGTGAAAGTATACTTCATCTCTCAGTCTGGTTATTTGGCCTTCATATAAAAGAACTGGGGGTTAAGGTATTTAGATGCAACAATTTGGTGTTTCCGCCAGGTTACGAGGCTAAATTTTAATTTTAGTTTTGTAAACGGCATGAGGTTTTTGTTCTCTACAGACTGGTGGCCGCAACATTATAAGAGGTGAGCAGAAAACCTTTTTCAACAAATTTCTGCCTGTCCCTTCGGGGACAAACCTTTCTGTAGAGATTAAATATTCATGAATGTGTGATTTTATTTGTGGAATGAAACTGAGGTATGGTCTTAAATTTATGATATGTTGTTTTAAGAAATATATTTACTGAGTTTGATGAGGAAATCTCCAAACAGTTTTGACCCCGAGGGATAAGTCAGATGCATTAATACTGTCCCTGAAAGTCTGGTGAACATATAAAAAAGACAAAAAAAAATCCTGTAGGGCCACCAAAAAGGTTGGAGATAGCTTGGGCAAGAGGTTTAAACCCCGAGGTGGACATATAAAAAAGACAAAAAAAAATCCTGTAGGGCCACCGAAAAAGAAGTGTTGCCCCGTTGAGCATTGCATAGTCTGGGTTAAAGGTTTAAATGCCAAGGTGGACATAAGAAAAAGACAAAAAACAATCCTATAGGGCCACCTAAAAAGGTCGAGCGGACATAAGAAAAAGACAAAAAAAAAATCCTATAGGGCCACCGACAAAAGAAGTGTCACCCGGCTGATGCATAGCTTTGCCAAAAGGTTATAACCGCTTGAAATCATTACTTGATTTCAAAAAGGAGAAGGTTGGCACCCCATGCGTATTTAGCTCAGATCAAAAGGTTTTAACTCCTAGAGAAATTGCAACGCACACAACTCTGAAATATAGTTGGTCTTACTACAAAGAGTTTTAAAATTGTAGAAAAATTTGGTGTGAAAAAGTTGAGATAAATAAGATAATAATAATTTTATTCTATGTTACAAGATATTGATATTAGACTATAACATTTAAAGACGGTTGGATTAAAATGGCAACAAAACTGGATAATGATAAAGACAACGATAAAATGGATAATGATAAACGCAGCTCTGAATACCCTTTGGAAAGTTTGGGATATGCTGTAAAGGAAAGGAGATATGGAGGAAGTGTTAAAAACCACTGTGCGTCAAGAGAAACTATATGAAGATCAAAAACAGCTTAAAACATGGGTAAAATGGTTACAAAGAGATGGCTTGTTTGGCAATATGGGGGGCCCCCTACCAAATAAATCAGACAAAGCCGTTTATGTGTGGGTTGTTTTGTCTTTGTGTAATCTGCTCTGGTGTGGAAGAGAAAAAAGTGAATTCTCCGCAGAGATGAGGGGAGCAGGCTCTGAAATTGTTTGTGATTTTTTTTTCCTTTTTGATATTTGTGGAGTGTAAAAGAGTTGCGTGGGTGTCCCCCACAGCCTACGGACAAGCAGAGCGCTCAGCTGGAGCAATTAGCATAACAGTGAGATTTATGAACTGATATCAATGCTTTTGATATGCGTGACTTTCATGTAAATGTCCCATGCTTTCCTGCTGTACTGTGATGCTAATGTGCCATTCATGCATTGTCTAGCTGGGTATATAAGTGACTGAATATCGCTTGCTCATTCTCTCTCTTACTGCTCATCTGACTACACGCATTGCCTGTTTGCTGACGAGAGCCTGAGGGCTCGCTCCAGTACGCTTACACAGTGCTGGAGTGAGTTCTGTGATGGCGGATGAAGAAACACCCTTTTAAACTTCACTTTGCCGTGCCTTATTTCATTCCGCCACAGTTGGTTAATTAATTGTTATCCTTTTGAGAAATGTTTAAAATTATAGGTATTTGAAAATAGTAGCTTTGAGTAAAAGGAGTCGACTAGTGTTGTGTGTGTCACAGCAGTGTAGAAAAAATGGAAGGACCTTCATGCTGCTTCGACCTTGTGGAGATAATGGAGAGAGGAGCAATTCTGTGTTTGTGTGTGTGTGTGGTTGTTTGAGAAAAAAATAGAGAATGAAAAAACACAGGCTGTGTGGGTGCTGACCTGTGTGACAGGGGAGTGAAAGAGAAGTAATCTATATATGGGTATTTTTACAAAGTTTTGGGGTTTTACTTTTTCAATCTAATTTTGCAGGTTTTAATTCTAATGTTGCATATGTGATAAATTTTTTACATATTTTTAAAGCAATTTTTTGGCATATCACTGACTTTTTTCTTTGAATGAAGCATAACAGTGCATTTTACAGGGAATAAGGACACAGGACTAATGATTTCCCCACTGTTGCCAAAACAACCAGGCTGTGATCTGATCCCTCACAGCTGTCCGAGCCTCCCTCGACATGACCATATGCACATAGAACACTAAGTTAAGTACAAATGCTTGCATCTTAATTAATACTACCAGCATGACAATGATGAAATTAATTGAATATTACAATATCATGCTATCACTTAATAATCCCTAATCACTGAAGGCTTTATATATATCCTATATTACATGATTTAAAGCATAGAGGTTCAAAAGAGATTGATAATTAATGTGTTTGTGCACATGATTTGCCAGAGACTACGGATTATCAAACAGAGGTCTTGGTAATTGTATGTTATATTGTTGCTTTGTTTAAATAATACTATACTCACCTTTTAATAAATGACATATGCAATCTTATTTACATTTCAACTCTAGGCCTGACCATGTAAAAAAAAGGGGGGAGAACGTGAGAGCAGGATCTGGATAGTCCATACTGTGATTTTTTTTCCCTCATAAAGAAAATAGCAAGATGATGATGAAGTTTTTATTATCGGGAGATGGTAAATTTATGAACAGAAAAGACAGAAATACTACAAGAATTCTAATAAAATGGAGAAAGGGAATTTAATTTCAGTGGTAAACTGAGACTGATTAGTGAGTTGTATCAGTCTGACCTAGATAAGAATAGACAGAATCAGCCTTCAAAGGAAAAAACACACAGGCCACAGATTGTGGTCATGTGCCATAAATTCCTGAAAACAGAGATTAGGTTTACACCTCCAGTTACCAGTTCTAAATGCTGCACTGGTCTAAGGCTTTTAATATATGATACTGTTTTATTTGAATATAATCCTAAACTAAGTGATTACCCATGTCAATTGGTAAAACCTTAATTGATTCACAGAATATTTAGCAAATACTTGCTGTGAGTAGCGAACTCACATTCAAATTGTGGAAGCTCTTGGTGTGATTTAAAGGTTTTTCTGCTGTTCTTTATTCTTTGTTTCTCAAAAGGAAAGGGAAAAGCATTTACATTTTTTAAGCTTTCTACAGGAATTAGATTTGCCAAATTAACAAGGAATCATAACATCATCATTACCTTTCAATTTAATAAATCTTTGGTGACATATGCAATATGTAATAAAATAATAAAAAACAATAATTCACTTGTGTTTCTTAATATTAATAAACAACTGGGATAAACATTTAAGGGATACAAAGCTAATGATGATTGCTGGAACATAAGTAAAATCAATTTATGAGGTGATAAAACTTGCACTCCTGTTGATGTAAACCAGGGGTGTCAAACTCATTCCATGGAGGGCCAAGACCCTGCAGGTTTTACTTCCACCCAGTCTCTTCAGCAGGTGTTTTCACTGATCAGCAATCAGTGGGAGGAAATTCAGAGAAAACACCTGTTGAAGCCACTGGGAGGAGGTAAAACCTGCAGGGTCTTGGCCCTCCATGGAATGAGTTTGACACCTGTGATGTAAACACTGATGTGCAGACTGGGAAGCCGTAAGGTTTTCCCCAAATTTTTCTTTGCAGGATAGCACCAAGGTTTGATCTTTGTGAGAGATGGAGAGAGGTCGGACAGTGTGTGTGTGTGGGGGGCAACATTGATATTGACACTGACATTGACTGACCACAGGAGAAAGGACCCCTAAATTGACAAGCATTTTTTGAAGCTAAGTATGACTTTGAATGACATTGTAAATGGCATAAAGTATAACGATTTAAATCACTCCGACTTTACAAATGTAATGTTTATATGATTTTGCACTGCAGGATACATCTGATGTTACTCACCACATAATGGTGTGATATCACATTTCAGAAATGTGACAGTAAAAAGGAGTGTGTTTTCCCGATGCTCAGCTGTGGCCAAGCTGGGCCTCGGGACTACATTCCACCCCATAATTTATCAAGGAATGTATAAAATGAGGCATTCCTTGTATAAAATTAAGCTAAATTCTAATGAGGCAAAATGTCCACCTTTCCATTGACTGAAGGAGTGTGACACAACCGTTCACAAGGAATCAACCTGTCTGTGTTCAACTGGATAAACTGATTTTAGTTATCAATGCTAAAGCATGTCAAATCTGCACAGACAGCGATATTGTTTTTCCTAAATGGAATTTGTAAATTAGCTCAAGAGATGTCACAAAAGAAGCCATGATTATTGAAATCTCATTTTGAAGGAGCTGTACTACCCACAAATTTTCATCTAAATTAACTGTGTATAACACATAAAAGTGGTAACACGCTTCCCTCCAGTAAAAGACACTACCCATCAAGCAAATACCCTGTAACTTTGTTGTATGTTCTATTCAATTCAGTTCAAATCAATTCAACTTTATTTATATAGCACCATTTCACAACAACAGTCATCTCATAGCACTTTCAACTGTAGGGGAACTCCATGACTGAGTTTTGAGTTGAAAGAAAACTCATTATTGACATGAACAAACTGGAACCTATCAGATAAATAAGATCTAAACCACTGCAACGAAGTTCCATTAAGTCCAATATAGTGTTCTAATCTATCAAGTAGAATATTATGATCAATAGTATCAAAAGCTGCACTAAGGTCTAAAAGGACAAGCACAGAAACAAGTCCATTATCAGATGCGATGAGGACGTCGTTAGTGACCTTCGCTAAGGCTATTTCAGTACTATGATGGATTCTAAACCCAGATTGAAACTTTTCAAGTAAACCATTTCCCTGCAGGTGGTCAAATAATTGCGTAGTAACAACTCTTTCTAAGATTTTTGAAATGAAAGGGAGATTAGAGATCGGTCTATAGTTAGCTAAAGCTCTTGGATCTAGCGTTGGCTTTTTGAGTAAGGGTTTAATTACAGCCGTTTTAAAAGCCTGCGGTACATGGCCTAAAGTTAATGAAGAATTGATTATATGAAGATTAAAGCTACCAATAAGTGGGAAGACTTCTTTACATAACCTGGTAGGAATAGGGTCTAAAAGACAAGTTGAAGGCTTGGATTAGGAAACCATTTAATCTAACTCTAAAAGGTCAATTGGAGTAAACTCACCAAGACAGATATCAATTGAAGGAGTTGTAGTAGTTAGTGTATTTAAGCTAATGGGGGGAAGAATCTGATTGATTTTATCTCTGATGGATGAAATTTTATTATTGAAAAAGTTCATAAAGTCCTGACTAGTAAACGCTAAGGGAATGCTAGGATTGACAGAGTCCTGACTCTTTGTCAGCCTGGCTGCAGTGCTGAAAAGAAACCTGGGATTATTCTTGTTCTCTTCTATTAATGCAGAATAATAACTTGTAGGGTATATAACAAAATATTGAGATGAGCTTTTGTTATTGCCCAAATACTTATTTTACCGAGGAATTTACCAATTAATTCATTAAAAATCCTTCAATGTGATTTTCTGGATTTTTTTTTTCTTATTTTGTCTCTCATAGTTGAAGTACACCTATGATGAAAATTGGAGACCTCTCTCATCTTTTAAGTGGGAGAATTTGCACCATTGGTGGCTGACTAAATACTTTTTTACCCCACTGTATATTGTAACACCTCTGGAGAATCTACTGGATATTTTGGACAGTTCTTACGTTTTTCCTCCGTACTTCAATTTGAATATCTTCATTTGTAAAGGACATTCCAAGGTAAGACAGCTGTGTTTTATATTAACCTCTTGCACTCTGGTGTACCGCGAGCGGGCACATCTCTGCATCCTAGAGCGCACGAGGGCACACACTGTGCGTCCTAGGAGGCACTAAAAAAAAAAAGCTGCATTTCCGTTCTTCCACTACAGACACAGCCGCGAACAGAAAGCCAAAGGAGTGCTTTGATTGGTTTAGATGTGACTGACCTCTCATTTGACTAATAAAAGCCTTGAATTGGGTTTCTGAAACCTTGAAGAACCAATGACTGAAAACCTAGCAAGAAGGACCTGCCTACCAACGGCTGCGAATGCAGTGAGCCAATTGAAGCACAGAAGTTCGAAAGCTGTTTTGTGTAAGGCTGGGTGAAGAGAGACTGACTGCTGCAGCAGATGAAAAAAGGACCCGCAGGAAGAACCGCCACAGGCCCAGCAGCACAGAGACCACCCACAAGTATGACCTGTGTGACAGGGACTGCCATTCGCGCATCAGCCTGTTCAGCCACAGGCAGTGCTTTCCCAGCAGAGTAGACGTTTAGGATTCTCTTCCATTGTCATCATAGACCGTCCACATGCTGTTGTGGACAGGTAAGTGTTATAAGCTAAATTATTTTTTATCCCTGAAAATTGTAATCAAAAATGACTTTTGACTGATCGGTAAATTACAACTGTGCATAGTAGACCGCGGCGCACGAAGTCCAAAGTCCGTGCGCCGCAGTACATGGTTTGTGTGCCGCGTCTGGACCGTGAAACACCCTCCCCCCCACTACTCTTTTGTAGCGGGGGGGGGGGGGGCGGGGACCGCCACATCGCCACATGACTGTTCCGTCATGTAGCGATGGCTGATGTCCGTCCTCTGTAGCAGGGGGTGGGGGTGGGTGGGAGTTGTTATCTTCTACATTACAAATATTTTAGAATAATTTTTAGTGCACTGTAGGTTATTTTTTCTTGTAAAAAAAAGCCACACATTTTTTACGTGGCATGCTTCTTTGTGTGTTGGGGCTTGTTTGTTCATTCATTCATGAATGAATGAATAAACAACCCCACACACACACAGCCCTGAGTGTCACCTTTCATTAGAGCCCAAGATGAAGCTTCTATATTGAATCATTCAAAAATTACAGACGTTTTTCCAAACTGTGCCATTTGGCACAATTTGGCACAGTTCAAAAACACCTGGGAACAACCTGAGGAAAAAGCTGTGTAATATATTCATTTTTTGTGGTATTGTTACAAAATTTTGACCTCAGCTGGATAACACTTGGATCTACATTTCTGTTACATTTTCCAGCCCAGAGCTGAAGATGTGTGTTATTTGCAAGCATTTGTATCCAAAAAAAACAACCAGGCGAAATTTATTTTCTTCAAGTTCAGTGTGGCAGGAGCACTTAGAGAGATTATGACTGTTTTGCCAAAAACTTCTAAGTGTTTTCTTTTAAATGAGACCAACCCCATGAAGATGCTGCAAAGGGTTGAAGAACAGCTTTCGATTTACTTTGGGCACATTATTTTTTGGCGTTTTTAGGGAAATTGACCGGAGTGCAAGGGGTTAAAAGATGAGAGAGGTCTCCAATTTTCATCATAGGTATACCTCAACTATGAGAGACAAAATGAGAAAAAAAAAAATTCCAGAAAATCACATTGAAGGATTTTTAATGAATTAATTGGTAAATTCCTCAGTAAAATAAGTATTTGGTCAATAACAAAAGTTCATCTCAATACTTTGTTATATACCCTTTGTTGGCAATGACAGAGGTCAAACGTTTTCTGTAAGTCTTCACAAGGTTTTCACACACTGTTGCTGGTATTTTGGCCCATTTCTCCATGCAGATCTCCTCTAGAGCAGTGATGTTTTGGGGCTGTCGCTGGGCAACACGGACTTTCAACTCCCTCCAAAGATTTTCTATGGGGTTGAGATCTGGAGACTGGCTAGGCCACTCCAGGACCTTGAAATGCTTCTTACGAAGCCACTCTTTTGTTGCCTGGGCAGTGTGTTTGGGATCATTGTCATGCTGAAAGACCCAGCCATGTTTCATCTTCAGTGCCCTTGCTGATGGAAGGAGATTTTCACTCAAAATCTCACGATACATAACCATGAAAACTGGTACTACCTGTCTCATGGGTCGGGCCCTTGGCGACTCAACCGGCATCCCCGCCCTTCCAAGGGTGTGAAGGGTGAAACAGGGCATCCTGGCAGAACTAAAAACAATATCTGTCACAGGTCTGTGGTGGACCACTCCCAGTTACACAGGGTGAGACTGGACATCCTGGCAGATAAACACATCTGTCACAAGGTCTGTGGTGGACTGTGCCATTTGGTGCATTGTGACATGCACTACACAAAGAGCAGAGATAAACAAACCTATCATCTGGTCAGTCACTGCAACAGATACTGGAGTCAGTTTGTCTTGGCTTGTCCTTACCATTGATATTACCTTTATCTGCCAAGAATGTGCTGCTAGTCCAGCAAAAGCTAGCAGTACTCAAATACTTTGCAAGTAGTTTCATGAAATGGTCAATCAGAAAGCAACTCATACCGGCTCGGACGCTGCCCGGGCTTACAAGGTCTGCGCTGATCTGTTCACACTCCAACAGGCAGCAAAAAGTAAGCTAGGAGCAGGAAGACAAAAGAAAAGGAAAACAGCAACCTTGTGTGTAGCAGAATGGAATGTACACACTCTGTTGGACAGAACAACATCACAGCGCCCAGAAAGACAGAACGCGCTTGTGGCCCTGGAAATGAACAGGTACAATGTAGACATAGCTGCACTTAGTGAAACAAGATTGCCTGGATATGACAGCTTGGAAGACCATGGGTACATCTTCTTTTGGAGTGGGAGATCAACTCAAGAAAGGAGAAAAGCAGGAGTGGGCTTTGCAGTTAGAAAGGAGATAGCAGCAATGCTTGATGAGGTACCGGTGCCAATCAACAACAGGATAATGACTATGAGACTCCCACTACAGCGGAAGATGTATGCCACACTCATCAGTGTATATGCCCCAACAATGACCAACACAGAGGAGGTGAAGGAAGAGTTCTACAGTGATTTACATGAGAATATCAGGCGTGTACCGACTGATGACAGGCTGATACTCGTTGGAGATATTAATGCCGGAGTTGATTTGGACACCGAGAAATGGAAAGGAGTGCTAGGCAGTCATGGAGTAGGCAAGTGCAATGCTAATGGAGAACTTCTACTTGCACTATGTTCAGAGTACAACCTTGTGATAACCAACACTCTATTTAAGCACAAGGACACACACAAGAAGACATGGATGCACCCAAGATCCAAGCACTGGCACTTATTAGACTACATCATAGTCAGGCAGAGAGACAGAAGGGATGTATTGGACACCAGAGCAATGAGAGGTGCAGACTGTGGCACTGATCATGTTATGCTGAGGTCTAGATTAAGGATTTGCAGACAAAAACAGCACTGCAGGACGGGTGTGAAGCCACCACGGAAACTAAACACTAGTGCACTGAAAGGGCAAAAGAAGCAGGAAGAACTTACACAGGAAATGGATGAAAACTTGATAGACTGGGACAGCAACAACTCAGAGAATGACATAGAAGAGAAATGGGCAACAATGAAGGATACGGTGTATCAGACTGCGAGTGGTGTATTAGGCTACCCTGAGAGGAAACATCAAGATTGGTTTGATGAGCATGATGAACACCTGAAGAAACTTACTAGAAGCGAGGAATACAGCTAGACAGGAAATCCCACAGTGTAACACAAGGTCAAAGAAGAAGAAATACTCAAAGGCTCAGAGTGAGCTACAGAAGTACACCAGAGAGATGAAGTCCAACTGGTGGGATGAAAAAGCGGAGAAACTTCAAACTGCAGCAGACAGGAAGGACATGAAAACATTTTTCACAGGTTTGAGAGAAATCTATGGCCCTAAACCAAGAGGATTGATCCAACTAAAGGCTATCAGAATCAGAATCAGAATCAGAATCAGGTTTATTGCCATTGTTCATGTAGTACACAAACTAGGAATTTGTCTCGGTACAATGCTGCAACATTAAACATGATAAGATAAGAGAAATAAACTATACATGTAATAAAGTGTAGGATAAGATTAAGTGATACTGGTCAACAGTTAAAATATATATTAGCCAGCAGCAGATACTGTGGAGAACTATATAGTGCAGTCGGTAATGCAGGAAGAAAACAGTGATGATTGACATGAGTCTGGTTGAGCTGCTGTACATGGTGCACGAGAGTCAATAAGTCACTTAGTGATCAGCAGTCTGATGGCAGAGGGGAAGAAGCTGTTCATGTGACGGGAGGTTTTAGTCTGGATGGACCGAAGTCTTCTACCAGAGGGGAGGGGGGCAAACAGTACGTGACCAGGGTGTGAGGGATCGGCTATGATCCGGCCAGCACGCCTCCGGGTCCTGGAGATGTACAGATCCAGGAGAGATGGGAGCTTGCAGCCGATCACCTTCTCAGCAGTGCGCACGACGCGCTGCAGCCTTAGTCTGTCCCTGGCAGTGGCTCCTGCGTACCACACGGTTATGGAGGTGGTGAGGATGGACTCGATGATGGCTGTGTAGAACTGCACTAACATCTTGGTGGGTAGCTTGAGCTTCCTCAGCTGCCGCAGGAAGAACATCCTCTGCTGGGCTTTTTTGATGAGTGAGCTGATGGTCAGCTCCCATTTGAGGTCCCTGGTGATGGTAGTGCCTAGGAAGCGGAAGGAATCAGCAGTGGTGATGGGAGAGCCTGAGAGGGTGAGGGGGGGCAGAGGAGTAGAGACTTTCCTGAAGTCTACAATCATCTCCACTGTCTTCAGAGCGTTCAGCTGCAGGTTGTTATTGCCGCACCAGGACGCCAGCTGGGCCACCTCTCTCCTGTAGGCGGACTCATCGCCGTTGGAGATGAGCCCGATGAGGGTGGTGTCATCCGCAAACTTGATCAACTTGACAGACTGGTGGCTGGAGGTGCAGGAGTTGGTGTAAAGGGAGAAGAGTAGGGGGGAAAGTACACAGCCCTGGGGTGATCCGGTGCTGATGCTAGTATAGTCTGAGACAGTCTTTCCCAGCCGCACATGCTGCCTCCGGTCCGTCAGGAAGTCGATGATCCACCTGCAGAGGGAGTCAGGCACGTTGAGCAGGGACAGCTTGTCCCGGAGCAGAGCGGGGCGGATGGTGTTGAATGCGGAGCTGAAGTCCACAAACAGGATCCTGGCGTAGGTTCCCGGGGAGTCCAGGTGCTGCAGGATGGAGTGGAGGGCCAGGTTGACTGCGTCGTCTACAGACCTGTTGGCTCGGTAGGCAAACTGCAGCGGGTCCAGGAGAGGGGTGGTGATGGACTTGAGGTGGGACAGGACCAGGCGCTCAAAGGACTTCATGACTACAGAGGTGAGCGCTACAGGTCTGTAGTCATTAAGTCCAGTGATCCGAGGCTTCTTGGGGACAGGGATGATGGTGGAGGATTTGAGACAGGACGGCACGTGGCATAACTTAAGGGAGGTGTTAAAAATGTCTGTGAAGACAGGAGCCAGCTGTTTCGCACAGAGTCTCAGGGTGGAGGGAGACACGCCGTCTGGGCCAGGGGCCTTGCGCGGGTTCAGTCTGGAGAACTGTTTGAGCACATCCTGCTCACTGATGATAAGGGGAGGGGGGAGGAGGGGGGGTGCCTTAAATGAAGTAGGGAATGTGGAGGCTGTGGAGCTGGAGGGAGGGGGGGAGTTGGACACAGATGACGAGGTGTCAAAACGGGCATAGTGTTGGGACAGTCTTTGACAAAGGGCTTTGTCATCCTGACCTTTAGGAGCCTTAGGTCGATAGTTGGTGATTTGCCTCAGTCCTCTCCACACGGAAGCCGAATCATTAGCAGTGAACTGCTGCTGGAGTCTCTCTGAGTATAGAGATTTAGCCCTCTTCAGCTCTCTGTTAAACCGGTATTTAACCTCCCTGTAGCAGTCCCTGTCTCCACTTTTCAGCGCTGCTTCCTTCTCCTTCCTGATCTGTCTGAGCTTAGCTGTGAACCAGGGTTTGTCATTAGAGTAACTCACCCTGGTGCGTGATGGAAGAATGTTCTCTTCACAAAAGTGGATATATGAGTTCACAGTGTCCGTGTACTCATCCAGATCGTGCGTGGCTCCTTTAAACATGCCCCAGTCAGATATTTCCATGCACGTTTCCAACTTCTCCTCAGCATCACTGGTCCGTATCTTCGTAGTGCTCACAACAGGTTTAGTGAGCTTCAATCTCTGTCTGTTTGTGGGAATGAGGTGAACCATCACGTGATCAGATAATCCCAGCGCAGCTCGAGGGACAGCGCGATATGCGTCTTTCACTGTGGTGTAACAGTGATCCAGTGTGTTTAATCCTCTGGTGGGGCATTTAATAAACTGTTTGTAGCGGGGGAGATCGTGGCTCAGATTGCACTGATTAAAGTCGCCAGCCACAATAATCAGCGAGTCTGGAAAACTCCGCTCTGTGTGTTGAATGTGATCCGCGAGCATGCGCTGAGCTTCGCGCGTGCCCGCGTCGGGAGGGGCGTACACAGCGATCATTATGAAAGAAGCAAACTCCCGCGGGGAATAGAAAGGCTTGCAATTGATAACAAGAAATTCCAAGGCAGGAGAACAGTGTTTGGAAATTACCGTTACATCAGAGCACCAGCTGCAGTTGATGTAGAAGCAGACTCCGCCTCCTGTGGTCTTGCCGGAAAGCTCTGTGTCACGATCAGCACGGAAGAGCTGAAAGCCGTCGAGGCGCAGCGCGCTGTCCGGTATATTTTCCCGGAGCCAGGTCTCAGTAAAGCAGAGGACAGCTGAGGAGGCGAGGTCCTTAAAACGCATCAGCAGTCTCAGTTCATCTACCTTGTTAGAGAGAGAGTTGGTATTGGACAGAAATATGCCAGGCAGCGCCGTTCGCGAGCCTCTCCTGCGAAGCCGCACGAGAGCGCCCGCTCGTCTACCTCTCTTCCGCCGTCTCACTTTCCGAGCCAAACAATAAACCAGATCGGCGGCAGGGGCTAGAAAAACTGGGAGGAGGTCCGTGGGGGTGAAAGTCCCCCACGGACCTCAAGTGAAACGGTTTTACAGGAGAAAGACAAGATCCTGGACAGATTTGCAGACCACTTTGACCAGCTACTAAACAACCCTGGAGATCTCACTGAAGAGGCTAAAGAAGGTCTAGTGCAGCGACCAGCTGTATCAAGTCTGGATGAACCACCAAATTTTGATGAACTAATGGCAGCTATCAGGACAACACAGGATGGTAAAGCTCCAGGAAGGGATGGAATTCCAGCAGAAGTGTGGAAATTTGGTGGTGTTCAGCTGACCAACTACCTGCACAAGCTCATCCAAGAGATATGGGATGCCCAGAAAATACCTCAAGACTGGAAGGATGCAAGTATTGTGCCTTTGTTCAAGAAAGGTGACAGGAAGGATTGTGAAAATTACCGAGGTACAGTTAGGCCCAGAAATATTTGGACAGTGACACAATCTTCATGATTTGGGCTCTGCATGCCACCATATTGGATTTGAAATGAAACAACTACAATGGAATTGAAGTGCAGACTTTAAGGTTTAATTCAAGGGGTTGAACAAAGTATATGATTAAACATGTAGGAATTGTAGCTATTTTTCTTTCAAAGGTCTTTTTATTATTATTAATTGAAGTATCAATACATTACAAAGTATTAGAAATTTTCATTTTTGTTTCAACCAAACAGTGAAAAACTAGAACTTAAAGCCAACAAATGTAAATGCTTCAAAGCACAAAAACCTTTAAATAAACAATAATTTAAAAAAAATACAAAGAAAAATTGTGTGTGTGAAGTGGGGGTGGGGTAAAGGGGATGTGAGCTACTCAGAAACTATAATCGTGGGTCTTTCAAAGAAATCAAGAAACGGGCGCCATAATTTATAGAATTTGTTTTCAGAGCCACAGACTGTATATCTGATTTTTTCTAAATCCAAACAGGACATTATATCTTTTATCCACTGTAAATGTGAAGGGGGCGAAGAGTCTTTCCACTTCAGTAATACAGCACGTCTGGCCAATAATAATGAAAATTTGAATACTTTTAATTTGGAACTTGGCAAGACAAGTTCTGGAGCCACACCAAAAATGGTGCATAATGGATCAGGTTTAATTTGATATTGCAGGACTTCAGACATAGTGATAAAAACAGAATGCCAAAAATTCATCAATGCAGGGCAGGACCAATACATGTGAAGCAAAGTGCCAGGAGCGCTACCACACTTTTCACAAGTTGGGTCTATATCCGAGTAAATACGTGCTAACTTAACCTTGGACAGGTGCATCCGGTGTACAATCTTAAATTGAATAAGAGCGTGACGAGCACACATTGATACAGTGAATTGTAGCTATTTTTATACAAATGCTCCTCATTTCAGGGGCTCAAAAGTGATTGGACAAATAAACATAACCCTAAGTAAAATGTTACTTTTCAATATTTTGTTGAGAATCCTTTGCAGGCAATAACTGCCTGAAGTCTGGAACCCATGGACATCACCAAATGCTGGGTTTCCTCCTTTGTGATGCTTTGCCAGACCTTTACTGCAGCTGTCTTCAGTTGTTGCTTGTTTGTGGGTCTTTCTGTCTTAAGTTTTGTCTTGAGCAAGTGAAATGCATGCTTGATTGGGTTGAGATCTGGTGATTGACTCGGCCATTGCAGAATATTCCACTTCTTTGCTTTAAAAAAACTCCTGGGTTGCTTTTGCAGTATGTTTTGGATCATTGTCCATGTGTACTGTGAAGCGCTGTCCAATCAACTTTGCTGCATTTGGCTGAATCTGAGCAAAAAGTATATCCCTATACACCTCAGAATTCATCCGGCTGCTTCTGTCTTTTGTCATATCATCAATAAACACAAGTGACCCAGTGCCATTGGAAGCCATGCATGCCCATGCCATCACACTGCCTCCACCATGTTTTACACAAGATGTGGTGTGCTTTGGATCATGAGCTGTTCCAATTCTTCTCCAAACTTTCTTCTTCCCATCATTCTGGTACAGGTTGATCTTAGTCTCTGTCCAAAGAATGCTGTTCCAGAACTGGGCTGGCTTCTTCAGGTGTTTTTTGGCAAAGTCAATTCTGGCCTTTCTATTTTTGAGGCTGATTAATGGTTTGCACCTTGTGGTGAATCCTTTGTATTTACTCTCATGAAGTCTTCTCTTTATGGTAGACTTAGATATTGCTACACCTACTTCCTGGAGAGTGTTCTTCACTTGAGTGGATTCTGTGAAGGGATTCTGCGATCATCCACCATTGTTGTCTTCCGTGGATGTCCAGGCCTTTTTGAGTTCCCAAGCTTACCAGTGCACTCTTTTTTTCCTCAGAATGTACAAAACTGTTGATTTGGCCACTCCTAACATTTCTGCTATCTCTCTGATGGATTTCTTCTTTTTTTTCAGCCTCAGGATGGTCTGTTTCACCTCCATTGAGAGCTCCTTTGACCGCATGTTGTGTGTTCACAGCAACAGCTTCCAAATGCAAACGCCACACCTGGAATCAACTCCAGACCTTTTAACTGCTTAACTGATGACAGGTTAACGAGGGAAGAGCCCATGCAGCCTTGTTATTTTTTTGCAGCCTTCTGAGTCAATTGTCCAATTACTTTTGGTCCCTTGAAAAAGAGGCGGCTACGTATTAAAGAGCTGTAATTCCTAAACCCTTTCTCCAATTTGGATGTGAATACTCTCAAATTACAGCTGAGAGTCTGCACTTTAAGCCCATATTGATTATATAATTGTATCCTGAATATGTTTTCGTAAACAGCTAAAATAACAAAACTTGTGTCACTCTCCAAATATTTCTGGGCCTAACTGTATATCACTACTAGCCGCTGTTGGTAAGATTCTCTCACGTGTACTACTTAACAGACTAAGTGAACACATCTCGCAGAATGTACTACCGGAAACCCAGTGCGGCTTTAGAAGTGGAAGAAGCATAATGGACATGATTTTCTGCTTGAAACAGGTTCAAGAAAAGTATATTGAACAGAACATGCCGCTTTATGTAGTCTTCATAGACTTCAGTAAAGCCTTCGATATTGTTTCGCGACAAGGACTTTGGCAGGTACTCAAGAAATATGGTTGTACAGAGAAATTTGTCAGCCTGATTGAGGCACTCCATACAGGTATTGACATAACGCACGGCTCAGGAGACACACACGCAGGCTCAGAATAGGTTTAACAGTTTATTTAACAACAAGTGTGTGTGTGGATGCGTGTCTGTGGAATGTGGATGTACTGGTGGTGGACGTCAGCGTCAGGCACTGAGGCAGGAAACCATACAGCCAGACAACCCTGGGAAGAGAGCACAGGGAGAAGGTCACGGGCACCAAACCAGTACAGCAGGAGATAAAAGGTTAGTTGGCTTACTTGGCAGGGCAGGTGGCAGGCACGCACAAGGGAGGGTCTGGAAGACAGAGACCTGGCGATGCACCTGACAGCAGCCGCGAGATGGTGATGCGGGGGCGGGGTCCGCCGCCGGGAAAGGTCCACCTGTGCACAGGGGAAAGACTGGAATACGAGTTGAAAGTAGCTTACGTGAGCGATCTTTGCTGTTTGGCGAGGGGGTTCCTCTGGAGCAAGTAGCCGAAGGGAACAGACGACTTCAGGCCGAAGCCCAGGGCAGAGCGGCTTATATGCTCCGCCGCTGACGAGGTGCAGGTGTGCGCTCAGCTGGCGCCGCTAATGAGCGGCGAGTTGTAACAGTACTCCCCCCTCTAGCAGCGCCTCCTGGCGATGGTTTATTAGGGTACATCCGGTGAAACTCGGTGATGAGAGAGCGATCCAATACGAACGAGGAACGGACCCATTGCCTCCTCTCTGGACCATAGCCCTCCCAGTCCACCAAATACTGTAGCCCGCGACCCCGGCGTCGGGAGTCCAAGATGGTCGAGACAGTCCAAGCCGGATGGCCATCAATCATCCGAGGCGCGGGCGGCGCAGCAGGAGGAGGGCAGATGGGATCAGACACCACCGGTTTCACCTTAGAGATGTGGAAGGTGGGATGGATGCGGAGGGAGGGGGGAGTAGCAACGCGCACTGCCACCGGGTTGATTACTTTGGTGACGGGGAATGGGCCCATGAAGCGTTTCGCCAACTTCCTCCTCTCACCCTTCAGGTTAACATCCTGCGTGGAGATCCAGACCGGTTGGCCCACCTGGTAGGCAGGAGCAGGTCTTCTTCGCCGATCCGCTGTGGCCTTATTGCGCTCCGCCGTGCGTAAAAGCGCATTACGCGCGGCTGTCCAAATTGAGCGACACCGCCTGAGGTGAGCCCGGACCATGGGGACTGCAGATTCGTCCTCCAGCGAGGGGAACAAAGGGGGGTCGTAACCCAGGGACACTTTGAAAGGGGACATCCCTGTAGCTGAAGAACGAGCGGTGTTGTGAGCATATTCAACCCAGGCGAGATGTTTGCTCCATGACGCAGGCTTCGAGGCAGTGACGCAACGGAGAGCAGCCTCCAGCTCCTGGTTGGTCCGTTCACACTGCCCGTTAGATTGGGGGTGATGGCCGGCTACCTGGGCTCCTATTGTCCTGCAGAAGCTCCACCAGACGTCCGAGGCGAACTGGGGACCCCGGTCGGAGACCACGTCAGCTGGTATCCCATGCAGCCTGACCACGTGCTGGACGAGAAGGTCTGCCGTCTCCAAGGCAGAGGGTAGCCCCCGTAATGGCACGAAATGGGCAGCCTTGGAGAACCGGTCGACGATGGTCAGGACAGTGTCGAAGTTGTTAGAGACGGGTAGGCCAGTGACGAAGTCTAATGCGATGTGCGACCAGGGCCTACTAGGGACGGGCAGGGGCTGGAGCAGACCCGCAGGAGGAGAGTTGCCAGACTTACTGGTGGCACAGATGGGGCAGGCCCGGGCGTAGCGGGCAGAGTCCTTGCGTAACCCCGGCCACCAAAAGGAGCGTTGGAGCAGGTCAATCATACGGGAGGTCCCAGGATGGCAGGCTAACTTGGATGTGTGGAGCCAATGGATGACCTCCCCCCGAACGGAGGACGGAATGTAGAGCCTCCCCTCCGGTCCGCCGCCCGGATCCGGTTCTGATTCCTGCGCCTTTCGGACCTTATCCTCGATCTCCCAAGTAACGGCTCCCACGATGCACGACCTGGGCAGGATGGTATGAACAGCGTCCCTCGAATCTTCAGGGGCGAATTGCCTGGAGAGGGCGTCAGGGAGACCGTTTTTGGAGCCCGGCCTGAATGTGATGGTGAAACGGAACCTGGCAAAAAACAGAGACCAACGGGCCTGGCCGGCTTTCAGGCGCTTGGCAGTTCTTAAGTACTCCAGATTCTTGTGGTCCGTTAACACCACGAAAGGCAGGGCGGCCCCCTCCAGCCAGTGACGCCACTCTTGGAGCGCAAGCTTGATGGCAAGAAGCTCCCTGTCCCCCACGTCGTAGTTGCGCTCCGCCGGGGACAAGCGCCGGGAGAAGAAGGCACAAGGCCGTTTGACCCCATCAGCCGGTGACCGCTGAGACAACACCGCCCCCACCCCCGTATCCGAGGCGTCGACCTCCACGATGCACTGCAAAGAGGGGTCGACCTGGCAGAGGACCCGGGAGGATGAAAATTCCACCTTCAGCGCCTGGAAGGCCGCCGCGGCCTCTTCAGTCTACTGGAACCGGGTTTTAGGGGAGGTGAAATGGGTCAGAGGGCTGACGATGGCTCCAAAGTTGGGCACAAAGCGGCGGTAGAAGTTGGCAAAGCCGACGAATTGTTGCACCTGCTTTCTAGACGAGGGAGTCGGCCAATCTACCACCGCTTTAATCTTGGCTGGGTCTGGAAGCACCTGGTCATGGGAGATGACAAACCCGAGAAATGACGTCTTCTTGGCATAGAATTCGCACTTCTCCGCCTTCACGTATAGCCGATTCTCCAGTAGCCTCTGCAGGACCCGTCTCACATGCACCTGATGCTCGTCCCTGGACTTGGAGAAGATGAGAATGTCATCCAGGTAAACGAACACAAACAGGCCAATGAAATCCCGGAGAACATCATTTATCAGGCGCTGAAAGACGGCTGGAGCGTTGGTCAACTCGAACGGCATGACCAGGTATTCAAAGTGGCCGTTCGGGGTACGGAAGGCTGTTTTCCATTCATCCCCCTCCCGGATCCGGACGAGGTGGTAAGCGCTGCGGAGATCCAGCTTGGTAAACCAGGTCGCCCCCTGGAGGGAGTGGAAGGCAGTGTCCATCAGGGGCAGGGTGTAACGATCCTTCTCCGTGATGTCGTTTAGGGCTCGGAAGTCGATGCACGGACAAAGCGAGCCATCTTTCTTGCCCACGAGGAAGAACCCTGCACCTAATGGCGATGATGTGGTATCATCTTGCGCCGCCATCTTGCGGTATCGCAAGATGGCGGCGCATGCACAACGCGAGGCTCAGCGTCCTACCAGATTCTGGGGACTAGCAGTGTTATTTCTGCTCATTTTGGGTATGTTCGTTCAGAACAGCTCTGCTTTTACATCTTACACCCGAGATGAGCTTTTGAATATTGGTTTACAAAACAACGATAACGACCTTTTTATCAGCAACCTACGTCTAAATCTACGTCTCATCCCAGAGCTCTGGAGAACTCCTGACGCTCGGCAGACTTCCCGGCCGACCGGAAGTGCTCGCAGGCGGCGTAAGGATCGTAAACAAAGGAGGGGTAAACGCGGTGGGCTAAGAGCTAAGCTAAAGCTAACACCGCACCGGCTATCGCTACCCAGTATTTTCCTTGCTAATGTACGGTCTCTGGCGAGCAAAATGAGTGAACTACGGCTTTGGATCACCAACAATAAGAAACTTATGAACTGCAATATCATGATTTTTACGGAAACATGGCTTCACAGTGGAATACCCGACAATGCTATCGAGCTAGCCGGCCTACACACGCTCCGGGCAGACAGAGCAGCAGTTGACTCCGGTAAGACAAGAGGGGGGGGGATTGTGCATTTATATTAACAAGGCTTGGTGCACGAACTCTGTCACTGTTGAGAGACACTGCTCAGCTAACCTGGAGTTTCTCATGGTTAAATGTAGACCTTTCTATCTGCCACGCTAGTTCACTTGTACCATCATAACAGCCGCTTACATTTCTCCGGATGCTAATGCTAAGCTTGCTATGAAAGAACTGCATGCAGCTATTAGCAAACAACAAACTGCACACCCAGAGGCAGCATTTATTGTGGCGGGTGATTTTAACCACTCTAACCTCAAGACAGTGCTTCCGAAATTCTACCAGCATGTCTCCTGTCACACAAGAGGGGACAAAACATTGGACCATGTTTACACCAATATTGTGGGAGCCTACACAGCAACTCCCCTCCCCCACCTAGGCCAGTCTGATCATTTATCCTTGTTCCTTACCCCCAAGTATGTACCGCTCATCAACCGGGTGAAGCCATCAGTGAGGACCATCAAAGTGTGGCCAGAGGGGGTTGACTCTGTACTCCAGGAGAAGTTTAGGAACACAGACTGGAGTATGTTCACCTCTCAGGCTACCTGTGGCTCCCACATAAACATCAACTCTTACACCCACTCAGTCCTGGACCATATCAACACCACTATTGACAGTGTCACCACGGAAAGACAGATCACCACGTACCCAAATCAGAAGCCGTGGATGAACAGAGAAGTGCGACTTCTGCTAAAAGCACGTAACAATGCCTTTAGATCTGGTGATGCACAGGCCTACAGTTCATCCAGGGCAGATCTGAAGAGGGGCATCAAGAAGGCCAAGCACAGCTACAAGCTGAAGGTGGAGGAACATTTTGGGGACTCTGATCCCCGACGTATGTGGCAGGGCATTCAAGCTATCTCTGATTATAAGCCCAGTAACTCCATACCTATAGCCATGACTGTGCCCTTTCTCAATGAGCTAAATAACTTCTATGCTCGTTTTGACAAGGACAACAATGAAAAGAACATCAATTTCCCACCCTCTGATGACCTCCACCACCTCACACTCACCCACACCGACGTCCGTAATGCACTGAGTCATGTCAACGTACATAAGGCTGCTGGCCCTGATGGCATTCCTGGGCGTGTGCTGAGGGCATGCGCTGAGCAGCTGGCAGGGGTCTTCACAGACATCTTCAATCTGTCCCTGGCCCAGGCCGTGGTACCAGCGTGCTTCAAGACCACTTCAATAGTACCAGTGCCGAAACATTCAACACCATCGTGCCTAAATGACTATCGCCCTGTGGCACTGACGCCCATAGTCATGAAGTGCTTTGAGCGACTGGTCTTGGCACAGCTCAAAAAAGGCCTGCCCCCAACACTGGACCCTCATCAGTTCGTCTACCGGAGCAACAGGAGTACAGAGGATACGGTTTCTACAGCGCTGCACTATGTACTCTCACACCTGGATGACAAGAACACCTACGCAAGAATGCTGTTTATTGACTTCAGCTCAGCATTCAACACAGTTATCCCCTCCAAGTTGCTCACCAAACTTGGGGACCTGGGAATCAGTACCTCCACCTGCAACTGGATCATGGATTTTCTGACCAACAGACCCCAGCATGTTAGGTCAGGCCCCAACCGTTCTTCCGTCATTACACTCAACACTGGTGTACCACAGGGCTGTGTGCTCAGCCCATTCCTCTACTCCCTCTACACCCATGACTGCAGGCCTATGTATGGATCCAATTCCATCATAAAGTTCGCAGATGACACCACGGTGATTGGACTCGTCAGGGACAATGACGAGTCAGATTACAGGGCAGAGGTTGAGCACTTGGCTTCTTGGTGCGCTGACAATAACCTGCTCCTTAACACCAGCAAAACCAAGGAGCTCATAGTGGACTACAGGAAGGAGAGGGAAGAGACACATGACCCCATCCATATCAATGGCATAGCTGTTGAACGTGTCCCCAGCTTCAAATTCCTGGGGACCCACATCTCGGAGGGCCTGTCCTGGTCAGTTAACACCACCAGCCTGATCAAGAAGGCCCATCAGCGCCTCTTCTTCTTGAGGACATTGAAGAAGAACCATCTGTCAACTGACATCCTGGGCAACTTCTACCGCTGCGTGATAGAGAGCACCCTGACCAACTGTATCACACTCTGGTATGGGAGCTGCTCTGTAGCTGACCGCAAGGCGCTGCAGCGGGTGGTGAAAACCGCCCAACGCATCACAGGGACTCCACTTCCAGCTATAGAGGACGTCTACAGGAAAAGATGTCTGCGCCGGGCACGCAGCATTCTTAGGGACTCCAACCATCCTGCTCATGGACTGTTCCAGCTTCTCCCCTCCAGAAGACGTTTCAGAAGCCTTCGGACTAGAACCAGCAGGTTTAGGAACAGTTTCTTTCCAACAGCTGTCACGTTATTGAACTTAGTTCCCCGCTGACTCTCTTACAATCATCTTTTACCATCCTCACCTGTACATAACTGCATAACTACATAACTACATCTAACTTATTGCACATTATTTGCACATAACAGTACTTTTAACTTTCTGCACTGCTGCATATATTTGCATATATTTGCTTAAATTGCACATACTGTTAATTACCGTATATACTGCCCTGCTGTCCTTTGCACTTCTGATTGGATGCTAAACTGTGTTTCGTTACCTTGTATTCATACATGTGTAATGACAATAAAGTTGAATCTAATCTAATCTAATCTAATCTGATGATGGGCGAATAATACCTGCGCTGAGAGATTCCTTGAGGTATGAGTTCATGGCCTCCTTCTCTGGTGCTGACAGGCTGTAGAGGCATCCCGAAGGGAGCGGCGCCCCCTGGCGGAGGTTTATGGTGCAATCGTACGGCCTGTGTGGAGGAAGGGACATTGCCTTGGACTTAGTGAAGACCGCGCCCAGGTCGTGAAACTCCACGGGCACCAAGGAGAGGTCCGGAGGCGCGGCATCCTTGACCACGGGAGGAGAGGATGGCGAGCAGGCAGCGGATTGGAGGCAGGTGCTCATGCAGAAGGTGCTCCAGGCTGTTACCTTCCCGGTCTTCCAATCCAGGACGGGATTATGGAGACGGAGCCACGGATAACCCAGGATCACAGGTGACACAGCGGAGGGCAAGATGTAAAAGATAAGATAAGAGATAAGATAAGATAAGCCTTTATTAGTCCCACAACGGGGAAATTCCAGGATTGCAACAGCACAGGGATAGCAACACTCAGAGCAACAATCAGAAGGCAAGAAAAAAACAAGCAAGCAAGAGTAGCTAATATACATATGTACATATTACTATAAAATATATATATACACACACACACGCAGACACACAGTGCAGAGCATTGTAGCTGGATGGAATAAATATATGAATATATGAACACACAGTGCAGAGCATTGTAGCTAGATGGAATAAATATGTAAATATATAAACACCCACAGTACGGAGCATTGCAGCTAGGTGGAATAAATATGCAAGTATATAAACACACACAGTGCGGAGCAATGTAGCTAGATGGAATAATATGTAGATATATAAAAACACAGTGCGGAACATTGTAGCTAGATGGAATAAATATATAGATATATAAATATAAACACACCCAGTGCTGAGCATTGTAGCTAGATGGAATAAATATGTAAATATATAAACACACACAGTGCAGAGCATTGAGTGAGCAATCTCCTCCCGGTGATTTCCTGAGACGATGACAGAGACGGGATTTGTCCGGTGGGTCACTTTTCCCAGAGATGCGCGGGAGAGATTAATGAGGGTGAGCGGAGTTTTGAGGGGCTGGCAACGGATGCCCAATCGGGTTGCCAGGCTTTGTGAAATAAAGCTGCCTTCTGCACCTGAGTCCACCAGTGCGTGAGTGAGATGCCCGGTGGTGTTGTGGCAAAAACGGATGGGCAGCGACAAATGAGTGAGGGGGGTTGACCGGTTAGCGTCCGCGAGGCTCCCTACAGTAATTCGCGGACCTCCCCATTTGGGCTTCTCCGGGCAACGCTCCACAATGTGCTGGTTGTCTCCGCAATACATGCAGAGACCCAACTCACGGCGGCGTTGTTTCTCCGCAAGGGGGAGCTTTGCCCGGCCCGTCACTGTGGGCTCCGACTCCTCGGAGACCTCCGATGGTGGTAACGCCAGGGGGCGAGCTTGGGACGGGCGTGACGAGGCACCCCGCGAGCAAGAAGGCAACTTCCGCTCCGAGGCGCGCTCGCGCAGCCGGTTAGCTGATGGTGAGAGAGATTAGCTCCGCAAACGTTCCAGGGGGATCCCGACCAGCCAGTTCATCCCTCAGACCAGCGTTTAAACTGCAGAGGAAGATGCCACAGAGGGCGCGTTCCTCCCAGCCAACCTCCTCCGCTGTAACCCAGAAGTCAATGGCGTAATCGGCGGCCGATCGGCTCCCCTGCTGAAGGCTGAGGAGGCGATCGACCTGGACACTCTCAAAACGAGAGTGATCAAAGACTTCCAGGAATAGTTTAATGAACTGGCCATAGGTGAGGGTGGCGTAGCTGGGCTTCACCATTACGGCATAAGCCCAGGTGAGCGCACGACCCTCCAGGAGGTTTCCTATGAAGCTAATTCGGCTGTGGTCTGAGGGAAAATCCCCGGGGACGCACAGGAACACGGACTCACACTGCATAATAAACCCCCGCGCTCCACCAAGCTTACCGCTAAAGCGGGTGGGGATCGGGATAGGAGTGAGTCGGGCTGGGCCACCCGGAGCAGGCTGGACGGCCGCTGGAGCAGCAGGAGCTGCGCCTCCCTGACGAGCCGGGGGGAACGGCTGACGGGGGTCCAGGCGGTCTAACCGGTCAGTTATCTTAGATAATTGATTCAACATCACCTGTTGTTGATAAACTATCAAATCTACTTGAGCCTCAAAGATGGTAGGACGGCGCGTGAGCCCGCTGTCCGCCGAGCCGCTCTGCTGAAGCCGTACTGACATAACGCACGGCTCAGGAGACAGACACACAGGCTCAGAATAGGTTTAACAGTTTATTTAACAACAAGTGTGTGTGTGGATGCGTGTCTGTGGAATGTGGATGTACTGGTGGTGGACGTCAGCGTCAGGCACGGAGGCAGGAAACCATACAGCCAGACAACCCTGGGAAGAGAGCACAGGGAGAAGGTCACGGGCACCAAACCAGTACAGCAGGAGATAAAAGGTTAGTTGGCTTACTTGGCAGGGCAGGTGGCAGGCACGCACAAGGGAGGGTCTGGAAGACAGAGACCTGGCGATGCACCTGACAGCAGCTGCGAGATGGTGATGCGGGGGCGGGTCCGCCGCCGGGAAAGGTCCACCTGTGCACAGGGGAAAGACTGGAATACGAGTTGAAAGTAGCTCACGTGAGCGATCTTGCTGTTTGGCGAGGGGTTTCCTCTGGAGCAAGTAGCCGAAGGGAACAGACGGCTTCAGGCCGAAGCCCAGGGCAGAGCGGTTTATATGCTCCGCCGCTGACGAGGTGCAGGTGTGCGCTCAGCTGGCGCCGCTAATGAGCGGCGAGTTGTAACAGGTATGCAAGCAAACGTGGCAATAAGTGGTTCAGTATCTAAAGACTTTTCAGTAAGCAACGGGGTGAAACAAGGGTGTGTGCTGGCACCTACACTCTTCTCGCTATATCTGGCAGCCATGCTTGAGGTGGCCTTCAAAGACACTTCAGAAGGAGTATATATTCAAACAAGGAAAGAAGCAGACTTGTTCAATGTGGCACAGTTTAAAGCCAAGAGTAAGACATCGATAAAGATAGTAAGAGAAATGCTCTTTGCCGACGACAGTGCTCTAGTTGCACACAGCGTGGAAGATATGCAATCTTTAGTGGAGAAATTTGCAAGAGCAGCTAGCCAATTCAGCCTCCAAATCAACATCAAGAAGGCAGAGTGCCTTTATCAACCACCAAAGTTCCAATTATCAACATCACTACCAGAAGAGATCAGCATTGGTACAGAGCCACTAGTCAAGTGCAAGACTTTCAAGTACCTAGGAAGTACTGTTTCAGAGAATGCTTGGCTGGAGGATGAACTATCTCTCAGAATGGGAAGAGCGAGCGCTGTGTTTGGAAACTTGAGGGAGAGACTGTGGAACAATCGACATGTGTCAATCCGTGTGAAATGCAAAGTGTACAGAGCGACAGTACTGGCTACTCTATTGTACGGTGCTGAAACTTGGACTGTCTACAGAGTGCAGGTGAAGAAACTCCACGCGTACATGATGAGACACCTTCGAGCCATAATGAACTTCTTATGGAAAGACAAGATAGCCAACGTAGAAGTGTTGAAATGAGCTGGTCTACCATCAATGGAGGACATGCTAATACAGATGAACCTGAGATGGCTCGGACATGTTGAGAGGATGGACCACCAGCGTCTCCCTCGGCAGTTACTCTACTCACAGTTATGCAAGGGCAAACGCAATCAGAGTAGACCAAGGCTCAGATTTAAAGACACTGTAAAAAGAAACTTGAAAAAGTTGGACATAGACAGGAGTTCCTGGCAGCGGAAGGCTAAGGACAGAGCTGTGCGGAGGAATCTGATCAGACCTAAATGAAACAGTCATTGTCGCCCACGACAGACTGCTATGATGATGATGATGATGATGATGATGATGATGATGATGATGATGATGATGATAATGATGAGATCTCAATTACTTTGTTTCTCATTTGTTCCTGAATTTCTTTGGATCACAGCATGATGTCTAGCTTTTGAGGATCTTTTGGTCTACTTCACTTTGTCAGGCAGGTCCTATTTAAGTGATTTCTTGATTGAGTACAGGTGTGGCAGTAATCAGGCCTGGGTGTGGCTAGAGAAATTGAACTCAGCTTTCCAAAGACATAATAAACCACAGTTAATTTATGTTTTAACAGGGGGGCAATCACTTTTTCACACAGGGCCATGTAGGATTTGATTTATTTATTTTTTTACCCTTAATAATAAACACCTTCATTTAAAAATTGCATTTTGTGTTTACTTGTGTTATCTCTGTCTAATATTTAAATGTGTTTGATGATCTGAAACATTTAAGTGTGACAAACATACAAAAAATGAGAAATCAGGTAGAGGGCAAACACTTTTTCACACCACTGTACATGAGAGTATCCTTGTGGCCTTAACATATCCCAGCATTCAGCATGTGGCTCAGCCTGGCTTCTTTTTTTTTTTTTGGCTCGGGCAGAAGAGTAACAAAGTCAGAAACAGTTCAAAGTAAGTTTTTTGCTTGAATTATGTATGTGAAAACACAAATAATCCAGAAAACGGCAACATCTGATCATTTAAGTTTATATTATGTGACATTATTTTTTTTCTGATGTGCTGTATGCTTTGCTTAATGTATTGATTAAACATTTTGAACTGTTATTTTTTCTGAAGTCAAACATTTTTTCCCATTAATGTCAATTTATTAACTAATGTAGTAATATAAAAATACAGTATGACGTGGTTGAAATAACTTGCTTTAAGACAACTTTTAAAGTCCCGTAGTGACATCGAGAATGCAAGGCAACTTTATTTGCTTAGCACATTTCGTGCACAAGACAGTTCAAAGTGCTTTACATAAAAACACTAAAGCATTACAGCAGGTTGCAAAAGGAATACATAAGAATTTAAAAGCAAACTAAAAAGTAAATTAAAGAAAACAAAAACAAGCTAAAATAGAACACGACAGAAATAAGATTTACAGTGCATTGTAGGAGATTAAAAATTGCTCTACTGAAAGGCCGTGGCAAATAAAAGAGTTTTTAACCTGGATTTAAAGCAGCTGAGAGTTTCAGCAGCCCTGATGCTTTCTGGGAGTTTGTTCCATATGTGAGAGGAATAAAAACTAAATGCTGCCTCACCATGTTTGGTTCTAACTCTGGGCACAGATAGTAGGCCTGAGCCTGATGAGTTGAGGGCTCTGGGTGGTTCATAATGGACTAGCAGATCTGAAATGTATTTTGGCCCAAAATCATTCAGGGCTTTATAAACCAACAGGCGTATTTTGAAATCTATTCTTTGAAAGACAGGAAGCCATGTAAAGATCTGAGAACTGGAGTTATATGATCCACTTTCTTGGTCTTAGTGAGGATTCAAGCTGCAGCATTCTGAACCAACTCCAGCTGTCTGATGGACTTTTTAGGGAGACCTTTGGGGACAGCGTTACAATAATCCAGTTTACTAAAGATAAATGCATGGACAAGTTTGTCTAGATCCTGCTGAGACATCAGACCTTCAATCCTCACTATGTTCTTTAAGTTATAATAGGCTGACTTCAATACTGTCTTAATGTGGCTGTTAAAATTCAGGTCTAAGTCCAGAACCACACCCAGATTTCTGGCTTGGCTGTTGGTTTTTAGTATCATTGATTGAAGCTGGGTACTAACTTTGAGTCTTTCTTCTTTGGCTCCAAAAACTATTATTTCGGTTTTGTCTTCATTTAACCGAAGAAAATTCTGGCACATCCACTCTTTAATTTGACCAGTGCATTTGATAAGGGTTTTAATTGGACCATAGTCTCCTGGTGAGACAGTTATGTAGATCTGAATATCATCTGCATAATTATGGTAATATATTTTGTTGTGGTTTTTTTTAATGATTTGAGCTCGTGGGAGCACATAGATGTTGAAAAGCAAAGGTCCCAAAATGGAACCTTGGGGAACTCCACAGGTTATTTTTGTTCAGTCAGACTTGTAGTTACCTATAGACACAAAATAGTCCCTGTCTTTTAAATAGGACTCAAACCAGCTAAGCGCTGTACCAGAAAGTCCGCCCCCCCCCCCAATTTTTCAGCCGGTCTAGTAACATCTTATGGTCCATCGTGTCGAATGCAGCACTGAGGTCCAGAAGAACCAAGACTGAAATGTTGCCATTATCTGTATTAGAGTGGATGTCATTAACTACCTTAGCTAGAGCTGTCTCAGTGCTGTGGTGTTGCTGAAAACCTGACTGAAAAACATCAAAAGCTTTTCTATTATTTTACTAAGAAAGGAAAGATTTGATGCGGCCTATAGCTGTTCATGAGTGCGGTGTCTAGGTTGCTCTTTTTAGAAGTACATAGCTTGATAACAGCTGTTTTAAAGCACTGAGGGAAGACACCTGAATGCAGAGACATTTTTATGATCTGTAGTAGATCTAAGGCCATACAATATGAAACATTTAAAAAAAAAAACCTGTTGGGAGGGTATCAAGGCAGCAGGTAATGGATTTCAGGTGCCGTATGATGTTATCCAAGATTTTATGATTGATTGGAAAAAATTTCACCATGGTGTTTACGTCTTCTCTCCGTGAACACAGAGGAGGCACATGTCCAGCACCTGACATAGGAGCAATGACTGACTGTCTAATTTTCTGAATTTTGTCAGTAAAGAAAAAGGCAAAGTCATTGCGAGCACAGATCTTCTTCTTCTTCTTTTAGATTTGATTGGCGGTTGGCAACCAGCTTACAGGTGCATTACCACCACGTACTTCACTCTATATCATCACTCCATATGTCCGTCTTTCAACAATCTAAGGAGTGTTCAGACCTCTTCTTCTTCTTCTTTTAGATTTGATTGGTGGTTGACAACCAGCCTACAGGTGCATTATTGTGGTTTTTAGCGATGATGTCAGAAAAATATGCTTGCCTTGCATTTCTCAGCTCCAAATTATAGATGCTCAATCTCTCATTATAGATTTCATAATGAACCTGTAATTTAGTTTTTTGTCACTTGCGTTCAGCTTTTCAACACTCTCTTTTTTTAGTTCTTACTAGTTTGGCATTTCTCCATGGAGGTTTCTTTTTAATAGTGACCACCTTCACCTTGATGGGAGCAATAGCACTGATAATATTTGTAATCCTACAATTGAAATTTTTCACAAGCTCATTTACTGAAGGTGTGTGTGTGGGGGGGGGTGGGGGGGTGAGGTAGAGAAAGCTTGGATGAATGTTTCACTGGTATTATCACTGATGTACCATTTTTTGATGACCTCTGTCTGGATATTTCTGTTGATATTAATAGCACTCTCAAAGAAAACACAAGAATGGTCAGACAGAGCAATGTTCACCACCATAACCTTAGAGATGTTCAGACCTTTGGAGATGGGTAAGTCCAGACTGTGTCCTTTGTTGCGTGTTTTTCCATTACATGCTGAGTCAGTCCAAAGTTATCAAGGACACAACACAATTCTTTGGTCCCTCTGTCCTGAGGGTTGTCAAAATGGATGTTAAAATCACCAACAATAACTACAGTCAGAGTCAACACAGATAATAGACAGCAGCTTTGTAAAATCATCAAAAAAAGTTGCATGGTATTTAGGTAGTCTGCAAACATTAAGAAACAACACACGGGAGGATGGATATGTGGCTGAAGAGCCACATATGCAAATGAAGTAAACTTATCATAAGACATCTGCTTACATTGGAGGGAATCATTAAACAAAACAGCTACTCCTCCTCCTTTCTTATGCAGCCTGAGTTCACTTATAAAAGTGTAGTTGGAAGGGGCTACTTCGATAAGAAGAAATCAACCATTATTATCTAACCAAATCTCTGTTAAAAACATAAAATCCAGTTTGTGTTTTATAATGAGATCGTTAATTAAAAATGTTTTTCCTGCCAAAGACCTAATATTTAATAAAGATAGTTTCAGTGTGTTAACCCTTTAACATCCTTGATTTCACATTCAGATAGCGTCCCCACTGCCTATGGCACAGTGCTGCACCTGTCATGTGATGCCATGTGATGTGACCAAAAACTCCCCAGTTGTATTAAGAATTCCACGTCACAAGGTGGCAGACATGTATAACTTACTGCTCTTGCCTTGGAGGACTAATGGTGGACATAGAACCATCCAAAAACCTCACTTTTGGACACCAGAGAAGAAGACATTTTTAGACAAACAAATGATGTACTCGCTCACAAGACGGAGGCCTTATTTGCTCCCAAATTTGCCAACTATAATTCTAAAAAGAGATTATTTAGCTTATGAAGGTAAATATCAACATGTTATTATAACAGAGGGTGGGCAAAACTGGTTGATGTTCACCTGCTATCACCCCCAGCACCATGTGACTGCACAGAACAATCGCACCGATTCTGTGTCATCATATAAGATAAACTGCGGCGGAATAAAAGCGAAATTGAGGTGGGATAATCATAAGAGTTTCTGGATGTGGGGGAGAAAGTGCAAATGACCAACAGAAGGCAACATAACGACCAGGATGGACGAAAATGGACGAAGCGAGAGCTGCCTAGCCAGTAGTAAGTGACAAATTTGTTTGTTTGTTTACATTGTAACTGATTTCCTGGTTCATATACTTTAAAGATAAGATACCAAAATGCCCAAAACAAGAAACGGTGACAAAAAACAAAACCATTCCTTGTGTAAATATGTCCAAAGTCCGCTTCTGACTGAAAGTTATATAATTCGAGATGGCTGCCATGGCATTATGCAAATTAGATGCATAATTTTACTCCTATCTCAAACTTTGGATCATATTCTACGTCTTTCTAATTGACAGTAAGCCATTATCTCTTACCACTTTCAAGTTATAGCTTTGGAAATCTCTGACATCTGAACTGATAATTTTCTTAAAAAAAAAAAAAACTTGACCACTAGGGGTGGGGGCGCAACAGAGTGCCATAGGCAGTCAAACAGTTAAGAACATCATCTGCCAAATTTTTATTTTATTTGGGCTGTGACTGGTGAGAAATGAACTCTAGATTTGATAAATTTACAGGATGTGTAGGATGGATTTTGTTTCTCTGTAAATTTTCTAACCTTTTTCTGCTACTTATTAAAACAGGAATAAAGGAAACTACTTCCATACCGGGCCCTGGCTTGTCTTGGAAAGAGCCATGAATACCAGTGGTATCAGAGCCCAGACCCAGTACATCAAACCCAGCTTGTGTTGTAATCAGGATGTGAATTTTGGCTCAGCTGTGAGGGTAGGGGTGGTGGTGGGTGGCGGGGCTTCAACTGTGGGGGTGGTGGTGGGCACCGGAGCTTTGGGAGTTGTGTCAGAGCTTGCTGGGGAATTGCTTGAGGGGAGAGATCAGGGGGGATGAAGTGGGAAGTGTCGAGGTTAGAAAATTGGACTATGCATGGGGTCAGTGAAGTCAAAGAGTGGAAAGGATGGGGAAGAGGAAACTGAAAAGGAGGGGGCATGCAGTAGTAAAGGGGGTGGGTCCTCACTGGTGACTTTTTGTGAAGGAGGGGTCTGCACAGGCAGGGGCTGAGGTGGCTTTATCTCACAATTTCTGCTGGGCTGTATCTTATCTTGTTGTTTTGGTTCCTCTTGTCTCTTGTCCTTGTCCTGGGGAACAGGATGATAATGCAGGAAAAAGAACAGATTGGAGGTAAACAGCCTAATGCCTGACCTGCTGAGGCTGAGTCCATCTCCCTTAAAAAAGTGTCTGCAGTCCCAGAAAAAGTTGAAGTTGTCAATAAAATGAAGTGATTTGTTTGTACAAGTTTCTGATAGCTATCCATTTAAATTGAACAGTCTGCTGAATCTCTCAACTCCTACTCTGACCAGTGGTAGTGGGCCATTAATAAACACGTCAGCATTCAGACAGCTGACTAAATTTAGGAGTTCCATAGAGTCCTGTTTCAGCACCTCAGACTGCTGTTTCACAACATCATTTGAGCCTACATGTAATATGAGAGTTTTCACCAAGGGGTGATGAGCCATGATTTGCAAGACTTTGTCTCTCACATCAGACATGTTCTGATCTACGTGGGGATGGCAGTGGCTCAGGAGGTAGAGCAGGTCATCCAATAACTGGATGGTTGGCGGTTCAAAGCGCTATATAAGTGAATGCCATTTACCATTTTACCTTGCTGTGTGTGGGGGACATTTTATCCAGGTCATCAGATGGAGATCCAGGGTCCTGCAGTAGTGGCACAAATCTGTTCTGAAATGGCATGTTTGGCTGTTGTCGAGGAGGTTTGTTTTTAGGCTTCCCTTTGATGGCTATCCACGGCTGTGTCTTGCTGACAGTCGGGGTTGAAAAGGCTCTTGGTCTACCCGATAATGCAGGCCAGCCGTTCATATTACAAATTTCACCAAATTGAGCTGTTACTTGTCCTCCTCCCCTCACCCAGTGTGATGATTTATTCTTGGGCTTTGCACCAAGGGCATTCCAGGGAGGACAATCACTTCTGTACACAATCCTCCTGTTTCCTCTCAGCCATTTTAGCACTGGATAGCTGTGAGTTAGCGGGGTCTTGTCCACTGTATTTAATCACTGGCAGGGTTGTATCATTTTCAGAGTCCATTTACTTCCAGATCAACTTCTAGCCGCTGGATTTTAGTTTCCAGCATGGTAATCTTCTGTAGGAGTTTGTGGTAGTCATCTGTAGAAAGGGGAGGCATCTTGTTGATACTTAGCTTTAGCTTGTCATTCGCTGTAGTTCAGGCTTCAGCTGCTTTTAGGCCACGCTCATGTAGCACTGATAAGGTCCAAAAAAGTGTTAGATCACGGTAATAGTGAGCTATATCTTCAGCGAAATATAGTTCCAGTGATTTATGAGTATCCGGTAAGCACTGCCCATAAATTTCTTGCAGAGGAAATAAAAATATTGACAGAAAAGTGCAAGAAGAGGGAAGAGCAAAGCAGCGGTGTATCCTTCCACCAGCAAGGAAAGTTGATGTTATTTATTTGCTTATGTGGTGCTGCAAAAAAAAAAAAAAAATACCTAAGGTTATTTTTTAGAGAAAGCGGAGCACTTTATGAAACTGAGGAGGGACAGCACATCTGAAACAATTTTATTATGCTGATTTTGAAAACACCCCTGTGGTATTGTGATACCACAAGGGATTAACTAGCATCGGCATGATGATGCAGCCATACAATGATGTCATCACGCCACATCGTCTTAAGGGGAGACTCAGCCATCTCACGGCCTCTTTCCCGGCTGGCTCAGTATACAGCAGATCTGTATTGTATATTATTTAGGTTGTTGTAATGAAGTTCTTGTTCAAGGCAGACACCACTCTGTGCATCACTCCAGGTTTTCAGACATAACATTTGGAGATGAAAGTAAAACCATAGAAGTGTGCTTGGGGTCACTATGACCATTTCTGGAAACCCCAGGTGAGCCACCCGTCTCGTGACACCTCTGGTTCAACACCTTTAAGGATTATGTTGACGCGGCTGGCCTAAATGGTGCTGACAACAAGAAACTAAAGAACGTACTGGATCTTGGTCTAGGTGAGGAAGGACCACGCGTGCTCTGTACTTTGTGTCAAACAGACTCATTTCACTCAACAATGTATGATTCTGATAGAGAGACATTACTACAGCTGGACCAACATTACGGCTTTGGGGGGGTCGCTTTCTTCAACCGCTAACAAATGGCAGGTGAGTCAACTCAACGTTATGTCTTGGAGGTCTGAGTCTTGATGAGCATGTGTGCCTTCGGGCCCTTAGCAAACAAGCTAATCAGTGTCAAGCTATATGGAGAATGCACAGCACAGAGAGTGACCACAGCACAGAGGGTGAACACAACACAGAGAATAAACACAACACGGAGGGAGAGCAGCGACCGAACTCGCCTCAGTTCCTCACCCAGCAAGAGCCTCAGGGAGCTGCTACAGAGCTGCAGGAGAGGGAGCCTGTGTCTATCAGGAACCCCGGGACACAACAACCCAGTGCAGATTCTGACAACAGCAATAGCGGCATATCGTCATGACCAGACTTCCCGGGGGTAAGGGAGAACAAATTGGACTCGCCTCCGATCCTCGCGTGATATGAGCTCCAGACAGCTGCCGTGGAGCCACAGGAGAGGGAGCTTGTGGAGAAAGGGTACCCCAGTGACCACAGACAGCTTGGTGCATCTCCCGTTACCGACACCAGCAACATATCACAATGACCGCAACCAGCACCAGGTGAATGAGAGAAGGAACTGGACTGCTTTCGAATCCACGCACAGCACCAGCCTGCAAGTGCCGCTGCCGAACTGCTGGATGAAGAGTCCGCAATCATACAGAATGCCATAGAACCACCAGACGTCTTCCAATCCATGACCGGCATCAGCCTCCAGGAGCTGCCGCCGGGATGCAGGATGAAGAGTTTGTCACTCAACAGGCTGTAGCAGAACCACCACAGCCTAGTGGACACCCCAAAGCAGACTCAAAGTTGTTACATCACAACCACAATGCCGAACGCAGCCAAACAGAGCACCACTCACAGTGATGGACTGGGTTCGGATCCACAGAACTAAGCAACCAGGCTCACAGTTGACCTTAACATCGTCACCACCATGACACATGAAGATCGCAGCACAGCTGAGACCAGCGACCGTTCAGATGGCGGATGGATCAAGATGGCAGGCCAGCCATCTGCAGAAGGTGAGAGCAGCTGCCGTGGATCAAGACACAGCGTTGGAGCAGATCCAGCTAGTGTGGGATTCATGCTGAGACATTGTTGACGAGCGTGCCATGGCTGCAGAGGGACGGCACCCAGGCCTGCTGCAACTGGCATCTCCAGGGGTGCGTCCACCACGAGCTCGCCTCAGGGTCCCTCTAACTGGACTGCCCTCCTCAGAAGAAGAAAAAAGAGGACTGTTTAGCTAGGGGTGTGGCTGCCAGCTGAGAGGGCAGAATAAACCACTGGGCTACGTAGTGGTCCACCTGCTAACCCTAGCTAGTTTTGTTTTATTATTTACCAAACTGGGGAGAGTTGATTTGAACTAGGCATGCTGTTCTGTTTTTCCAAGGGGGAAGGGGGGGTTGAATGTGGTATTGGGATACCACAAGGGGGTTAACCAGCATCAGCGTGATGACATTGCCGTACAGTGATGTCATCACGCCGAACCGTCTTAAGGGGAGAGTTGGCCATCTCACGGCCTCTTTCCCGGCTGGCTCAGTATACAGCAGACCTGTATTGTATATTACTTAACTTGTAATAAAGTTTGTGTTTAAGGCAGACACCACTCTCTATGCATCATTCCAGGTTTTCACACATAACAATCCCATCACACCTGAAATGATAATCATATTTCTCTACTTTTTTTTTCCTTTTTTCTGGTTTATTTATGAGGTCCATGGTGGTGAACCTGCAGGAACCAAGGGTCAGCTGTGGAGAGAACAGGCTGGATTCAAGATTTCTAAAACTGATATTTGACTGAAATAACCACAGTAAAAGAGATTTGAAGAATTGTTTTATTGATTGTGATTTTTTAGCAGTTTACTTTGCAAACCAAAACAAGCTTGTCATGGGCCGAGCCGGCTTGGCTTTCCCTGGCTCGGTCCTGATCTCTCTGTGGGGGTTTGGTTCTGTTGTGTATGTGCACCTTGTGTATTTCTGTAACCATAGCCCCTGCCTGACTGGCAGCTGTTAGTCAGCATCAGCAATCTACTTTCTCCCACGCTGCTGACAGGCTGTCGGCCCAACTACGCCCCCTCGCTCTCCCTAGTTCCACCAACTGTTTCCAGCCCCAGTAATTAACTTTCCCGCACCTCTCCCAGGTGTTCCCAATTTGTGTGGCCAGCGGCATTTGGATTTAAGCAGCTCCTCACTAGACAAATGGCACTGGGTCACACTATCATTCTACATCGTGTGACCAGGAGTCACTGAAGGTTCATGCTCGCTGTTCTACTAGGAGGACTTGGATTGCTAAAGGCTGTGAGTAACTATAGCATTTCTGTGTGCTGTTGTGCCACTACGCTGGCAGTGTTTCCTTGCGCAGCACAACTGCTACGCTTTCTCCCCGTACAGCCTAGCATCTTAGAGAACTCTGGTGTTAGCCCGAGCTGCCTTACCATTTTGTATGGTTCTCCCTCAACTTGTGTTCAATAAATGTGTGTGTGGTAACCCCTGCGTATAAATCCTTCCTTCCTTCTCTTCCTCCATGCGCTGTGGTGAAGTGCACAGAGAGCTTATGACAAAGCTAAATAAAAATATTGCATGTTCACTGTTAATAGTTAGAAAAACTGCATTTCATTGAAGTCGTTTTTTTGAAAATGATGATTTTTTTTGCAAGCGAGTTCTAAAAGAGACTTTCATATATTTATTACACATAGAGTGAAACATTTTAAACCTGATTTAATATTGATGATAATGATAATAGTTTTTAACATTAAATGACAAATCATGATTTTCTAATTTACTGAGATGCACCAGTACAACTGAGATGAAGCTGAAGATGGAATCTGTTTTACTGCTGCTGAAAATCATTGAGGGTCATCATCCTACAGTACAGGACTGTGGTCTGCTTTAGGACATTAAAAACTAAATGTCAGAGGTGATACTGGGGTGTCTAAATGGGTTAGGACGTGCTGAGATGGAATGCAGAAATGAGCACCTATATTTCCACTGAAATACCCCACTCATAGCACAACGTCTCTCCAATAGCCTCTCCTAACCAAATCCTACTGTCTGGCTTCTCGTGCCGACCCTGTTTTCACTAAATGACAGAGGATGTCAGCGAGTCTCTGGGGCTATAACCAGGTTGCTCTGGGTAGGTGGGGCTCGTCAGACTTGGGTGTCAGTCCACCTAGGAGAAGGACCACTCTGATTTCAAATCCGGGAAGGTGGTGCCTGTTAGCCTTGGCCGGCAAACTATCTAGGAGAAGGTAAACTCTGATTCCAAACCTCCGCTGCCTTGCGGCTATACCTGATTACAGGAAAGGCTTCGGGAATAAACCTCGAGGACAAATCTGGAGTGGAGCCCTAAGACGGTTGGCAAACGCTCAGCACTACTTCCGGCAACTCCTGCAGTGGAACTGGTCCCAAACTGTATTGGCTCATCCTTTCCTTTGGACTCAGCCAGTGACACCGAGAGGGGGACACTGACGTATGGGCAGCCCAGTGTCTCCATACTACCCCACCCAGGCTTTTTAGCGCAAACTGGAGAGGCCACTCCAGCGGCGTTGCAAGATTCCGGCACAACACGGGACGAGGCAGTTACCGGTTATAAGCGCCAACTGATTGGCATAGGGAGAAGCGCCAGGGGTCTAGTCCGATGGTGGGAGAAGCCTTCGCAGCTTCACTGGGCAGCTACCGCCCGCCTCAAGCTGGGCAGCCCCCAACCAGTAAGGTGCCGCCCCACCATGGCTTGCCTGCTCTACTGGGTGCGTAGAGCTTAGGGGTCTCTCCCGACAAGCAAGCATCAATCTACACCAGGCAGTCAAAAGGAGAAACATACGAAGACACCAGCTCTTCAATTTGCAAGCTGGAAAGTTCGCACCATGTGCCCCGGACTTACCACTGATCTCCAACAAATGGATGACTCTTGCAAGACCGTCATCATCAATAAGGAACTGGCACGACTTAACATCGATGTTGCCTGCCTTCAGGAAACCCGCCTGGCCGACAGCGGCTCTCTTAGAGAATCAGACTACACCTTTTATTGGCAGGGCCTGTCCCAGGACGAATCCAGTCAGCATGGCGTAGGTTTTGCAGTGAGGAACTCGCTGATTGCCACCACAGAAACCCCTACAGGAGGGTCCGAAAGAATCCTCGCCCTCCACATGAAGACATCGTCGGGCTTTGTGAACATTCCTTCTGTGTATGCCCTGCCCCTCACCTCCACTCCAGAAGCCAAAGATCAGTTCTACGAGGCTCTAGAGGAAGTGCTATCTAGAATCCCCAGCTCTGAAGGCTTATTTTTGCTAGGCGACTTCAACGCTCACGTCGGAGCAGACTGGCAAGTGTGACCATCCTATCTTGGCTACTTTGGCATAGGCAGGATGAACGAGAGCGGACAGAGGCTGTTGGAATTCTGTTGTCATCACGGCCTCTGCATTACAAACTCCTACTTCAAGTGTAAAGAGCTGCGGAAAGTGTCTTGGAGACACCCCCAGTCCTGTCACTGGCACCAGCTAGATCTTGTCATCACCAGAAGGGCAGACGTCAGCAGTGTTCTTCACACGAGAAGCTATCACAGCACTGATTGTGATACAGATCATTCCCTTGTTGCCAGTAAGGTCAGACTGAAGCCAAGGAAGATCCACCATGCCGAGACTAAGGGTCGCCTCCACATCAAAACCTGTGGAATTTCCCATCCGATCAAGGCTCAGACCTTCGCTGACAGCTTTCAGAGGAAATTTACAGTCCGATATCCCAGGCGACATGGACGCCAAATGGAACCACCTTCGCAACGCCATCTATGACTCAGCCATGACTGCATTCGGAAAGAAAGAACGCAAGAATGCTGACTGGTTTGAGGCTCACTGGGATGAAATGCAGCCAGTCACAGAGGCCAAAAGAGAAGCACTGCTGGCTCACAAGCAGAACCCTTGCCCTGCCCTTCGAGCAGCAAGGAGCAAGGCACAGCAGATTGCCCGCCGTTGCGCCAGTGAGTACTGGCAGAAGCTGTGCACCAACATCCAGGTAGCTGCCAATTGTGGATATGCCAAAGGAATGTATGAGGGCATCAAAACAGCTATCAGCCCCACAAGCATCAAAACAGCACCACTCAAAGCCAAGACAGGTGAAGCCATCACCGACAAGAGCAAGCAACTTCAGCCTTGGGTCGAGCATTATCTTGAATTGTAGTCAACCCAGAACATCATGACAGACGTTGCCCTCAATGCCTTGCCTGGCCTACCAGTCATGGAAGAGCTTGACAAAATGCCCACGCTGGAAGAGCTCAGCAAAGCCATAGACTACCTCGCCTGTGGCAAGGCTCCAGGGAAAGACGGTATCCCCCCAGAAGTTCTGAAACATGGGAAAACAGCCATCTTACAACAACTATATGATCTCCTCTACCTTTGCTGGGAGCAAGGTCACATTCCCCAAGATATGAGAGATGCCAACATAATCACGCTGTATAAGAACAAAGGCGACCGCAGTGACTGCAACAATTACCGTGGCATCTCTCTTCTGAGCATAGTTGGCAAAGTCTTCGCCTGGGTCACCCTGTTCCACCTGCAGAGCCTTGCTTTGCGAGTCTATCCTGAGTCCCAGTGTGGCTTCAGAGCTGGAAGGTCCACAGTGGATATGATCTTCTCCCTCTCTCAGCTGCAGGAGAAGTGTCGAGAGCAGCAGCAGCCATTGTTCCTTGCGTTCGTGGACCTGACCAAAGCCTTTGACTTAGTTAGTCGAAGCGGGCTCTTCCAGATCCTGCGAAAGATTGGTTGTCCCCCAAAGCTCCTTGCAATCATCTCCTCCTTCCACATGGACATGCATAGTACTGTTTGCTTTGATGGAGCCATCTCAGATGCCTTCCCAGTCAGCAGTGGAGTGAAGCAGGGTTGCGTTCTAGCACCGACTCTCTTTAGGATTTTTTTCTCAATGCTCCTCCACTACGCCTTCGCCGACTGTCCTGAAGTTGTCTACGTCCGCACGAGATCAGATGGAAAACTCCTCAACATCGCAAGACTTTGTGCTAAAACCAAAGTCTACTAGGTCCTCATACGTGAGCTGCTGTTTGCAGATGACGCTGCTCTAGCATTGCACAGCGAGGAGGGCCTGCAGCACCTGGTCAACAAACTGTTCCATGCCTGCAAGGAGTTTGGGCTCATGATCAGCCTTAAGAAAACCAATATCATGGCGCAAGATGCTGTCTCCTCCCCTGTCATTACCATTGACAACACACAGCTGGAGGTTGTGGACACCTTCACCTACCTAGGGTCCACTGTTTCAAACACGCTCTCGCTGAACACCGAGATCAGCTCCAGAATCACCAAAGCAGCTGCTGTCATGGCCAAACTAAACAAGCGTGTGTGGAACAACAATCTGCTGAGTTTGAAAACCAAGTTACTCGTATACCAAGCTTGCGTCCTGTCCACTCTCCTGTACGGCAGCAAGTCCTGGACAGCCTATGCCAGACAGGAGAAGCAGTTAAACGGGTTCCACCTCCGCTGTCTTCGGCGCCTTATGCACATCAAGTGGCAGGACAGAGTCCCCAACACCAAGGTCCTTGACAAGCATTCTTGCATTTATCAGCCAGAGATGACTCCAGTGGCTCGGCTACATGCACCACATGGAGCCTGACTGTCTGCAGAGAGAAATCCTTTACAGAGAATTGCGGGTGGGCATCCGTCGTGTGGGCCGACCGCTGTTGCATTTTAAAGATGTCTGCAAACACAACATGCGGTGTGCGCAGATCAACACCAATAACTGGGAGGTTACTGCCAGAGATCGAGCCACCTGGCACCATAGTGTCAAAGAGGGTGTTCTCAAGATGGAAGCAAACATGAGAGTTCAGATGGCGACGAAGCGTGTGGCGAGAAAAGAACGTTCAGCATCAGCATGTGCACCATCAATCTTCATCTGCGCCAACTGCTCCAAAGACTGCCACTCAAGAATTGGGCTGTATAGTCATTCCATGCGCTGCTCCAACCCTTGACGCGCTAACCATTGCCTCTTCGAGACGAGGATGCCAGAGAGAATGGTCATAAATGAAAACAGTAAACTGTGATATTTTCTACTGGTCATGTAATTAACAGTATATTTTAGAGTTCAATCTAACTGGTATACATATTTAAAGTAATAAAAATTTATTTATCTATTTTTGTAGGTTTAATTTACCTTAATTTTACCTGCTGACTTTTACACGAGTTAAAATCTTATTTTATCTGGTCATGGTCCTCTTTCTGTCTGGTGAAGATTCTCAAGTAAAAAATACAATAATAAAGATAAAAATAAAGTTCTCTCTGTCAAAAATATCAGCAAAAAAAAAAACCCTCAACTGACACTGTCATGGTTGCTAGGTAACAGGGTAGTGTGTGGTTATGTAAACATACATCCTCCAAAGACTAGACCGTCTCATTTAACAGTCATAAATCAGCCTTTAGATGCAGCTTACCCGAACTTTGAGTCCTCTGGACTCTAGGGCCGTGGTCTATGAGGCTGCAACACCTGAACTGAGACACAGCCACAAATTTCTAACCAGGATGCACTACTTCAATACCACAATGCATCTTAAGTCAGGTCTGTGCAGAACTGCAGGAAGTCGAACGCACCCATTACGAGACACATGAGGCAGCACAAACAGTGTCATATCACTCCAGTGTAGTGTATTTAGATTCATGGGTTTATAGGTGTTTATTGTTGGTACAAGTATTCATGTAAATATGAATATGAGTAAGAATGAAGATTTCCTTTCATTACACTCATATCTTCATAGGGCACCAGTCCAGATAATGGACAATTTTATTAACAATTCTTTATTTGTACCAATTATGAATCAGTCTCAGAAAGAAACCTTGTGAGTTCTTGTCTGCTGATAATCAAGAAGATGGACATGAAATCAAACAATAACTCCCATATGTCTTTCAATAGTTTAATAGGAAATGTCAGAATAGGTTAACACATACGGATGATTTTAAAACAAAGAATTCAACATGTATCATGGGTATCATAGACGGTTATTGAATTACTGAGCATCACCTGTGAATCAAACATTTGTGGAACCAAATAAACCATAGTTTGACTTGGCAATATACTGGAAATTGGAAAACCATAAATAGCATTGGTTAAGAAAAGTGGATGCAATTTTCTGAAGAAAATGATGAGAAAACTATTTATAAAAATGGAAAATTGGTGTTACTCAAAAAAGGAACATAAATTAATGAAAGGACAAAAATGCATTTTGAAATTCTGATAGGAGTTGCATGAAAGTAAGTTTAAAGAACTTACACCAGGAGTATTCGGAAGAATTAAGTTAAATTAAACAACAGACCATCAATCAAGCAGAATCATTGCATCCCAGTAGGTAGCAGGTGGTCCACTGGATTCTGTTTCAATTGGACTGGTCCTGTTGGAAGACTGGCAGACAGGCTCCTTACCATGGTTATGGCCTAGTCCCAAGATCACAAAAGAGCTGGTTCTTCAGCAAGCTGGCTGCGGTCTTCTCTTATGCACTGAAGAAGGAATTGGTTTATTGTAGAAAGTCCCATCAGAAATTCCAACTGAGACAAAAACCCACCACAAATCCGTTTCTTTTGATGTTTGTGGTTTAAATGAATTGGTTTAAGCTTAAAAAAAAAACCAACACAAAATCTTCTTGCAAGGTAATTTAAAGAAAAAGATTAAAATAAGGAAAAAGTGAACTTTAAAGAAAAGAAAAAAAATTCACAGAGCATGAAAGGCTCTGGGCCTTACTTGGAAGATTGAAAAAAAAATGGGAGAGCAGAGAAGTCTGCTCCTTACAGCTTGACCAACGCCCTAAAAACTGAACAAAGGGAAGATTTTTTCCGGGTGTGGCAGAATTTCACTGATTCACATGAAACCTGAGCTGGACCAATTACATTGCTTCTTTTTCCAGCAGAAGTCATAAGCTCGACCTCAAAAAAGGAAATGCAAGGGAGCTTGGAGGCCCATTGGTTATTTCAAACTTCAGGGCTTTGTGGGTCTCCCAGCAGAAAGAGGAGGGGGAGAGATATTTGATATGAGACCCCCCCCTTAGCATAAATTATAAAGCATAAATTCCTTAAACTTTAGTGACTAAAATATTCTACTCAGTAATAAGGGAACATACAATGTCTCTACTGTAATTAATTTGTGATAGTAAGCATGCAAAAATTAATTTCTTCCTGAAAATAAAGCCGTACATATCAAATCATATCAAATCATATCAATAAAAACATTTGAAACCACAATTGTCCATTCCAGAGTTCAACCATGTCTTCGGTAGTGGATGATGTCTTGAGAGAAAGAATAAGAATTAATTTATTGTTCACAACTGCAGAGATTCCATTTCAGAGAGAGAGAAAAATATTAAATATTCCTACGTCGTCCACCAGATGGCACTGTAAAACTGTCTGGCTGGTTAATGAGGAATCTTGACTCCCAAGTCTGGATTATATCAACCATAAATCTGTCATTTGGGGTATTCCTTTGCCAAAGAGCAGAAAAAGAAGAATAACTAAGTCCTGGAGAAGGGATTAACTTACACTCTATGGCCGATGGATAGTGTTACAGCTCTGGTCCTTGGGTGATAGAAGCAGTTCATGACCAGACTTTTGAGTTGAAACAATTTTCTTCAGCAAAGAATGATTTTATGGATTGGAACCAAAATGGTTAATGCTACACCAGTGAAATCACAAGTCAGCTGTATACGTAGAAGTAAGCCAAGAGCATGTTTTAAGAAAAGATAAGGCACTTCACTCTTTTTATTAGAGATTACAGTTGCAATCAAAATTATTCAACCCCCATTGAGTTTTAGGTTTATTGGCAAAATTTTAAATTTTTTCAGGTGTTTGCAATAAACAAACTACACAAGAACAATTTAAATTGTTAAAACTAACATTGCAATGATGTTATCCTAATCCAACACTAAATCCTATTTTCAATTACTACTACAGTCTAAAAATTATTTAACCTTCTGAATAGAATTCCTCATGAGACCACTCATTTGCAAATCAGGTGTGGTCTCAAGCACACCTGATGCAACCAATCAAGGGATTCATTAGTTGAATCAGGTGTGCTTGAGATAGAACACCTCAAATACCTGGCCTGTTGACAGTGACATTTGATTGCATGTTAGCGATATGGCTAAGTCAAGAGAATTGTCCAAATAGTTCAGAGAAAAGATCAGTGCCTTACACGAACAAGAAAAAGGATGCAAAAAATAACAAAGGCACTGGATATTCCTAGAGATACAGCTGGAAGCATAGTTCACAAGTTCAAAGTTAAAGAAACAGTGGCTACACTACCTGGACGTGGCAGAAAGAGGAAGCTATCAGTGGCTGCCACCAGAGTCCTAAGGAGGCAGGTGGTCAAAAACCCTCGACAGACTGCAAAAGACCTGCAGCAGGACTTGGTGGCAGCAGGCACTGAGGTTTCAGTTTCCACAGTAAGGTGCATACTAAACACTGAAGGGCTCCATGGCCAAACTTCAAGACATATACCACTACTGACCCAAAAGCACAAGAAAAGTTGACTCTAATTTGCTCAAAACTATATAAATAAGTCAAAGAGGTTTGGGGATTCTGCTCTGTGGAGCGATGAAAGAAAACTGGAACTTTTCGGGCCTATGGATCAGCGATATGTCTGGAGTAGGAAAAATGAAGTATACGCTGAAAAGAACACCCTGCCTACAGTGAAGCATGGCGGTGGCTCAGTGATGGTCTGGGTCTTTTTTGCTTCCTCTAGCACCGGAAACCTGCAGTGTGTGGAGGGCAAGATCAATTCAATCAAGTATCAGGAAAAATGGCATTTTGTGTTGAATTTGGAGAAACCGCTTGTAATATTAGTTGTGTTGAGCTATTTAAATTATTTTTGTTTAATTTGTTAATTGCAAATAGCTGCTAGTATGTACATCTTGCAAATAAATAAAATTTGCAGTGGGGGTTGAATAATTTTGATTGCAACTGTATGTTTGCTTACCCTCAAAAGCAAACAACAAATAAATAAGGCAAGGTGAAAATTCAGGCCAATCTCCTATTTTTATATGAAAATACAAAAACTGCCAAAAGTAAAAATGGATAAGAACAAATGATTGTTGCACTATAAATTTCACTGTTGCTACTTCAGCAAAAGTTCTGGAAATTAAAATGAAGATGCCATAAAAATGTTAAGGAATGTCAAAACAGAAGTTGTGTTTATGTGTCTCACTTTACACTGCTCTACCAGGAAACTCATAATGTTATATTAAAAAAATCAACATACACAACCATAGAGTAAGACGTGCCTATTGTTGAAAGTTATATTATCATCTGATGGGTATGGGCTTGTGCTCGGCCCCCACCTTGTCACTCTGTTCCCTCCTCTGACTCGAAACCTCCCATCTGCTGAGGCTATAACAGTTAACTTTTAATAACTATTCAGTCTATTACTATGATATTTTCATTCTTTTTCAGCTATAATTTAGTCTCGTCTTTTCTGTCCCTCCCTTGTGTTTTCTATTGCTGAATGTAAATTTACATACAACAACCACACACATGTACAGTGCCAGGAAATAATCTCAAATTAACCTTACCAAAAACGCCTCCCAACAGTCTCAAAATAAACCAGCACTCCCCTCCGTTTCCCTCTCTTTTCATACTCATCACACATAAGATAAGATAAGATAAGATAAGATAAGATAAGATAAGATGATAAGCCTTTATTAGTCCCACAATGGGGAAATTCCAGGATTGCAACAGCACAGGGATAGCAACACTCAGAGCAACAATCAGAAGGCAAGAAAAAAACAAGAGCAGTGAGTATACATATGTACATATAAACATAAATATATATAGACACACGGTGCGGAGCATTGCAGCTAGATGGAATAAATATATAGATATATAAACACACAGTGCGGAGCATTATAGCTAGATGGAATAAATATATGAATATATAAACACACACAGTGCGGAGCATTGTAGCTAGATGGAATAAATATGTAAATATATAAACACACACACAGTGTGGAGCATTGTAGCTAGATGGAATAGATATGTAAATATATAAACACACAGTGCGGAGCATTGTAGCTAGATGGAATAAATATGTAAATATATAAACACACAGTGCGGAGCATTGTAGCTAGATGGAATAAATATGTAAATATATAAACACACAGTGTGGAGCATTGTCGCTAGATGGAATAAATATATAAATATATAAACACACACAGTGCGGAGCATTGTAGCTAGATGGAATGAAACAGCATAAACGTCTACTTAATTATCCTACATGGTATGATTATGTACCCATACATATTGTCACCCTCCATAGCTACCAGTATTTTCCTAGTTGTATACCGGAGGGGACCATTGTGTAAGTCTATTGCGTCTTTTGCATTTCAACTTTATTTATATAATTCAACTTTATTTATATAGCGCCATTTCACAACAACAGTCATCTCATAGCACTATAAACTGTAGGGGGGAACCCCCACAGTTGCAGAAAGTTGCAGAAAGACCCCAGCAATCAGGCGATCCCCTGTGAGCAAGCACTTGGCGATGGTGGAGAGGAAAAACTCCCTTTTAACAGGAAGAAACCTCCAGCAGAACCAGGCTCAGGGAGGGGCAGTCATTTGCGGCGACTGGCTGGGGGGTGAGGGGATAGAGAAGAAGAAAAGAACAGACATGTAGAGAGCAAACAGCACGATAGGGACTCAATCTATGGGAGAGAACAAACAAATGTTAATGACCAGCAAAAAAAATATTTCATAGAGAGTGAGGAAAGGAATGAGGCCCAGTGCATTACTGGAGGTCCCCCGGCTGACTAAACCTATTAGCAGCATAACTAAGGGAGGGTTCAGAAACACATGATCCCTCCCTAATTGTAGGCTATATCAAAAAGGTAGGTTTTAGCCCTATTCTTAAAAACAGAGATTGAGTCTGACTCCCGAATCCAGATTGGCAGCTGATTCCACAGGAGAGGAGCTTGATAACTGAAGGCTCTGCCTCCCATTGTACTTTTGGAGATTCTAGGTATTACAAGTAATCCTGCATTTTGGGAGCGTAGTGCTCTGTTAGGATAATACGGTAGTATCAGATCTTTTAAATAAAAAGGAGCCTGATTGTTTAGAGCTTTGTAAGTAAGAAGAAGGATTTTAAACTTAATTCTAAACTCTATGGGAAGCCAATGAAGGGAGGCCACAACCGGAGAGATATGATCTCTCTTTCTAGTACCTGTTAAAACTCTTGCTGCAGCATTTTGGATCAGCTGAAGACTTTTTAAAGATGTTTTAGGACAGCCTGATAATAAAGAATTACAATAATCTAATCTCGAGCTAACAAAAGCGTGGATCAGCTTCTCAGCATCACTCTGAGACAAGATGCTCCTAATCTTGGCAATATTATGCAAATGATAGAAGGCAGTCTTAGAAACAAATTTAATATGTGAATTGAAGGACAAATCCTGATCAAAAATAACTCCAAGGTTCCTCACAGAGCTATTAAGAGAAAGAGTAACTGCATCCAAACTGAAAGTTTGATTTGGAAAGGAATTTCTAAGGTTTTTTGGACCAACAAGAATGACTTCAGTCTTATCTGAATTTAATAGCAGGAAATTACAAGTCATCCAAGCTTTGATTTCCTTAAGACAGGCTTCTAACTTGGCTAATTGATTACTATCATCTGGCTTCATTGACAGGTATAATTGTGTGTCATCTGCATAACAATGAAAATGTATACAGTGCTTTCTAATAATGTTGCCTAACGGAAGCATATATAAACTAAAAAGAGTAGGGCCTAGCACAGATCCCTGTGGAACTCCATGACTAAGCTTTGAGTTGAAAGAAAACTCATTATTTACATGAACAAACTGGAACCTATCAGATAAATAAGATCTAAACCACTGCAACGAAGTTCCATTAAGTCCAACATAGTGTTCTAATCTATCAAGTAGAATATTATGATCGATAGTATCAAAAGCTGCACTAAGGTCTAAAAGGACAAGTACAGAAACTAGTCCATTATCAGATGCAATGAGGAGGTCGTTAGTGACCTTCGCTAAGGCTGTTTCAGTACTATGATGGATTCTAAACCCAGATTGAAACTCTTCAAGTAAACCATTTCCCTGCAGGTGGTCAAATAATTGCGTAGCAACAACTCTTTCTAAGATTTTTGAAATGAAAGGGAGATTAGAGATTGGTCTATAGTTAGCTAAAGCTCCTGGATCTAGCGTTGGCTTTTTGAGTAAGGGTTTAATTACAGCCGTTTTAAAAGCCTGCGGTACATGGCCTAAAGTTAATGAAGAATTGATTATATGAAGAATAAAGCTACCAATAAGTGGGAAGACTTCTTTAAATAACCTGGTAGGAATAGGGTCTAAAAGACAAGTTGAAGGTTTGGATGAGGAAACTATTTTGTCTAACTCACAAAGGTCGATTGGAGTAAACTCATCAAGACAAACATCAAAAGAAGGAGTTGTAGTAGTTACAGTATTTAAGTTAACTGTGAGAAGAATCTGATTGATTTTGTCGCTGATGGATGAAATTTTATTATTGAAAAAGTTCATAAAATCCTGACTAGTAAGCTCTAAGGGAATGCTAGGATTAACAGAGTCCTGACTCTTTGTCAACCTGGCTACAGCACTGAAAAGAAACCTGGGATTATTCTTGTTCTCTTCTATTAATGCAGAGTAATAACTTGTTCTAGCTTTTCTAAGAGATTTTTTATAAATTAAAAGATGATTTCTCCAAGCGAAATAGATTTCATCTAAATTAGTAGAGCGCCATTTTCTTTCTAATTGACGAGTCTTCTGTTTTAAGCTACGAGTTTCTGTGTTGAACCAAGGAGTTAGAAATCTCTGATTAGACTTTTTCTTTTTTAAGGGGGCCACCAAGTCAAGAGCCTGATGCAGAGAAGCTGAAACACTATCCACCATGTTATCAATTACAGAAGGAACAAGCTGTCTATAGCTTATTTCCGTTGTGTTGACACATGGCATAGAGGAAACAATCTGCATAAATTTGGAAACAGCATCATCTGTGAGGCATCTACTGTAATAATATTTTTCTTTAGGAGCCAAATAGTCAGAAATAGTAAAATCAAAGGTTAACAGACAATGGTCTGACAGTACAGGGTTATGAGGAGACACTACAAGATTTTCTATTTCTATGCCATATGTCAGAACAAGGTCCAATGTATGGTGGAGGTAATGAGTAGAATTTCCTACTTTCTGAGAAAACCCAATCGAGTCTAATATTGAATTAAAAGCCACATTAAGGCAGTCACTATCTACATCCACATGTATATTAAAGTCCCCTACTATAATTATTCTATCAGATTTCAGCACTAAATCAGCTAAGAAATCAGCAAATTCGGATAAAAATTCTGAGTAGGTTGATGGGGGACGATAAACTATGGCAAATAAAATTGGGTTTAACCTAAAATTGCTAAAGTGCCCAATACTGAGGACCAGGCCCTCAAAGGAATTATAACATGTTTTTTGCTTTACATTAACTAGTAATTTGGAATGGTAAATTGTTGCTACTCCTCCTCCACGACCAGAACTTCTGGGATTTTGACAGTTTAAATAACCAGAGGGAGTTGATTCATTTAAACCAACATAATCCTCTTGTCCTAACCAAGTCTCTGTAAGGGATATTAAATCAATCTGATGATCAATTAACAAATCATGGACTAACAGAGACTTGGGAGTTAGAGACCTAATATTTAATAAACCACATTTAATTTTTAGATTATGAGGAGGAACAGAGGCCAAATCATTCAATTTAGAGGCTTTATGTTTAATTTGAGTTTTACCAATATTTTGCTTTATCACTTTGGGATGCTTATGCATTATATTTTTATTCACTTTGGAGGGAGCAGACAACGATTCTCTGATGGGGAAGACAGGGGCTAAGCTGAGGGGTGGCGGATGAAGAGGAGCTGCAGAGAGGCGTGTAAGACTGCGACTCTGCTTCCTGGTCCCAACTCTGAGTAGTCAGGATTTTGGAAATTTGGATAAAAAAGATGCCAGATTGTTAGATAAATGAGAAGCACCATCCAAAGTGGGATGAATGCTGTCTCGTCTCATAAGACCAGGTTTTCCCCAAAAAGAGCTCCAATTGTCAATGTAGCCCACGTCACTTTTAGGACACCACACAGACAGCCAGCGGTTCAAGGATGACGAGCGGCTAAACATGTCATCACTGGTCAGATTGGGGAGGGGCCCAGAGAATACTGCAGTGGCAGACATCGTTTTTGCAAACTCACACACCGATTCTATATTAAGTTTCGTGACTTCCGACTGCCGGAGACGGATGTCATTAATGCCGGCGTGAATAACAATTGTGGAATATTTACAGTTACTTTTAGCCAGCATTTTCAAATTTGACTCGATGTCGCCTGCTCTGGCCCCAGGAATGCATTGGACTATGGCCGCTGGAGTCTCTAGGTTCACGTTTCTGACTACGGAGTCGCCAATGATCAGAGTTTTTTCCTCAGCGGATGTGTCGCTGAGCGGGGAAAAACGATTAGAGACGTGAACAGGTTGGTGGTGAACCGGGGCTTTGCGACGAGGCTTCCTTCTCACCGTCACCCACCCAGTCTCCTCGCTGCTGAGGAGAGCCGAGGGACCGCTGACAGGGGGGCCTAAGCTAGCTAGCTCCGCTGCAGCTAATGGGCGTCCGTCAAGATTAACTGGCGCAGACGGTGTTTCAATGCAGCGGAGCCGGGATTCCAAATAAGACAACCTCGCCTCGAGCGCCTCAAAAAGACAACATTTATTACATTTACCGTTATCACTAAAAGAGGCAGAGGTGTAGCTAAACATCTGACAGAGAGAGCACACCAGAGGAGGAGAGGAAGGAGAGCTAGTAGCCATAGCTAATGGCTGGAGAGCACCCACACAGGCAAACCACACAGGCAGACAGCAAAACAGGAAGTGACGATACGTTACCACAAGGAAGTGACGATCCCAAGGTCCCATTTAATAGATGTTCAATAGATGTTCAATAGATTTTTTTTTTCACTCCGGCGCCACACGAGTTGGCCACCCTTTGCAACAGCGGCTCGATTCCGAGTCTTTTTTTCCCCTCCCTCTCTCTTTTTGATCCGTTTTTTTTCACTCCACTTATATCACGGACACACAGATCGTCCCAAATGTCTCCTGAGCCGGTGGACGGAGCCACTGTTTACAGCAGGAGACGATACAGCAGGGAAGAACTGCTAGCATTCAACCGCCACCCAGTGCTATTGGAAAAACTCGACATACCGAGTGAACTGAGGCGAAAATGCCGCGGCTGCTGGGCTGGAGTAAGGCGGAGGACAAAAAATATAAGGTACAGACCTTCGCTTCCATCTATTGTCATGGGAAATGTACGGTCGTTACTGGGAAAGGTAGATGAGCTAGCGGCTATCTGCCGTTACGATAGCACATACCGGGAGTGCTCTCTCCTTTTGTTTTCTGAGATGTGGCTAACTGAACTAGTAGCAGATGCTAACATTGAGCTGGAGGGCTTCCACATGATACGGGCAGACCGAACACCAGACAGCGGCAAAGCAAGGGGCGGTGGAGTGATAATGTATGTTAACAACAACTGGTGCAGACCGGGACATATCACTGTTAAACAACGACACTGCAGCAAAGACATTGAGTTGCTAGCTGTTAGCATGTGGCCTACATATCTCCCAAGAGAACACTCACACGTGATCTGCATTGTTGTTTATGCAAATCCGACGGCGAACGGTGGGACATCGCGTGACGTCATCCATTCAGTAACCAACAGGCTGCAGACAGAACACCCAGATGCTCTTCTCCTCATCTCAGGTGATTTCAACCATGTTTCACTATCTCCCATTCTACCCACGTTTACCCAGTATGTCCCATGCCACACTAGAGACAATAAAACACTGGACTTATTCTACGCAAACACTAAGGAGGCGTACACCTCATCACAACTCCCCCCACTCGGGAGATCGGATCACAACTTGGTTCATATCTGGCCGGTGTACAAACCCCTAGTGCACAGACAACCTCGGGCCATGCGCACAGTGAAGTTATGGTCTGAGGAGGCAATGGACACTCTAAAGGGCTGTTTTGAAGCCACCGCCTGGAACCAGCTCTGCGATCCACATGGTGAGGACATCGATGGCCTCACTCACACCTTCACGGGCTACCTCAGCTTCTGTGTGGACAAATCCGTTCCCACCAAGACCATACGGTGTTGCTCAAACAACAAACCCTGGATCAACCCTGAGATAAAAACACTTCTGAGAGAGAAGAAGTGGATCTTCAGGTCGGGGAACAGGGAGATGCTGAAGTCCGTACAGAGGGTGCTGAGGAGAAAGATCAGAGAAGGCAAGGACAGCTTCAGGAAGAAGATGGAGGACAAGCTGCAACAGAGCGACATCAGCGGGGTCTGGAGAAACCTCAAAACCATCTCTGGGCTCCAGAATACCTCCCCCCAGGCCACGGGGGGTAGGGAGTGGGCGAACAATCTGAATCTGTTTTTCAATAGGTTTGACCAACCGCCCTCCCCCCCGACTGCACAACAACCACTGCTGCCTCTAAAGACATCAAGTCCTTCTGCCCACTCCCCACTCCACCAATACCCCCCCACTCCCAACACACAGCCCCCCATCCTGACCCTGACCAGGACCCAGGTGAGGACGGAGCTGAGGAAGATCAAGGCGAGGAAGGCGTCGGGACCGGACGGCATCAGCGCAAAGCTCCTCAAGTCCTGTGCAGACCAGCTGTGTGGGATTGTGACGTACATCTTCAACCTGAGCCTGAAGCTGGGGAGGGTACCACAGCTGTGGAAAACATCTTGTGTGGTACCTGTACCAAAAACTTCCCACCCCAAAGACCTGAACAGCTACAGACCGGTGGCCTTGACGTCCCACTTGATGAAGACCCTGGAGAGACTGCTCCTTGCTCACCTCCGCCCCCTGGTAGAACCAGCGATGGATCCACTCCAGTTCACCTACCAGCATGGCATTGGGGTGGAGGATGCGGTGATCTTCCTCCTTCACCGTTCTCTGTCCCACCTGGAGAAGCCCGGGAATGTGATGAGGATCATGTTCTTTGACTTCTCCAGTGCTTTCAACACCATCCAACCGATGATCCTGAAGGACAAGCTGCTGCGCGCAGGGGTGGACCAGCACCTGTCATCATGGATCCTGGACTACCTCACGAACCGGCCTCAGTTTGTGAGAACCCGGGACTGTGTGTCCGAAACGATCATCGGTAGCATGGGGGCCCCCCAGGGAACGGTGTTGGCTCGCTTCCTGTTCACTCTTTATACTGCGGACTTCTCACACAACACAACACACTGCCATCTACAGAAGTTCTCTGACGACTCTGCGATCGTTGGCCTAATCTCCAATGGAGATGAAGTTGAGTACAGAGGGCTTATCCAGGACTTCGTGGACTGGTGCCATTGGAACTGCCTCCAGATCAACGCGAGGAAAACTAAGGAGCTGGTGATGGACTGCCGCAGGCATGGACAACCCCTCACAGCACCAGTAAATATACAGGGAACAGACATTGAGATGGTGACATCCTACAAGTACCTGGGTGTTCATCTGAACAATAAACTAGACTGGTCACACAATACTGACACACTCTACAAGAAGGGACAGCACAGGCTGTTCCTACTGAGGAGACTCAGGTCTTTTGGTGTACAAGGGGCGCTGCTGAAGACATTCTATGACACGGTGGTGGCATCAGCCATCACTTTTGGAGTGGTCTGCTGGGGCAGTGGCATTACTGCAGCCGATAGGAACAGACTGAACAAACTGATCAAGAAAGCGAGCTCTGTCCTGGGGCAGCGCCTTGATCTGGTGGAGGAGATAGAAGAGAGAAGGACGGTGGCTAAACTGTCATCTCTGCTGGAGTCCGAGTTCCACCCTATGCAGGACATACTGAATGCACTGAGGAGCTCATTTAGCAGCAGACTACATCATCCCAGGTGCACAACCGAGAGGTTTCACAGGTCCTTCCTACCAACGGCTGTCAGACTGTACAACCTAAGCAGGGCTGCTCGCAGAGATAGCAAAAAGACGTAACAACCTAATAGTTTTGTTTTTTTTTGAATGCAAAAGATGCAATAGGCTTACACAATGGTCCCCTCCGGCATACAACTAGAAAAATACTGGTCGCTGTGGAGGGTGAGAATATGTATGGGCACATAATCATACCATGTAGGATAACTAAGTAGACGGTTGTGCTGTTTCATCCCATCTAGCAACAATGCTTTGCACTGTGTGTGTTTATATATTTACATATTTATTCCATCTAGCAACAATGCTTTGCACTGTGTGTGTTTATATATCTACATATTATTCCATCTAGCTACAATGCTCTGCACTGTGTGTGTTTATATATTTACATATTTATTCCATCTAGCTACAATGCTCCGCACTGTGTGTTTATATACTCATATATTTATTCCATCCAGCTACAATGCTCTGCACTGTGTGTCTGTGTGTATATATATATATATTTATAGTAATATGTACATATGTATATTAGCTGCTCTTGCTTGCTTGCTTTTTTTTTTTTTCTTGTCTTCTGATTGTTGCTCTGAGTGTTGCTATCCCTGTGCTGTTGCAATCCTGGAATTTCCCCATTGTGGGACTAATAAAGGCTTATCTTATCTTATCTTATCTTATCTTATCTTAATACTATTAGGTTGTCATGTCTTTTTGCTATCTCTGCGAGCAGCCCTGCTTAGGTCATACAGTCTGACAGCCGTTGGTAGGAAGGACCTGCGAAACCTCTCGGTTGTGCACCTAGGGTGATGTAGTCTGCTGCTAAATGAGCTCCTTAGTGCATTCAGTGTGCATATGCATGTGGCTTTTGTAGTCTTACACCTCTTTTCTGATCGTTTTTCTTCTTGCCTTGTCTTTCTGTCTTTGTATTGCTTGTTGCTGTTTATATTTTTGTTAGATACAGTAATTCTGTATCATATGCATGTATTCTAGCCAATATCATAAATATGTTCACCCAGCCACGCCGGCTGTTCTCTCGCAAAGAAAGAAAGAAAGAAAGAAAGAAAGATCAGTTTACATGCAAATTAAAGGCAAGACAGATTGTTTCCGAACTAAAATTAAAAGTGTTCATTGACCCATGTGCCAAGATCCAACAAGTTTCATAAAATACTGCCATACAAATAAGATATTTCAGCAAAGTAACAGTATAGTCTAAAAGGCAATGTATATTCAAACAAATAAATATTGTTAAAACACTTATATAATGTAGAAGGGACCACCTTTGCTCCTACTGCATTAAGATAAAAGAGAATATTTTTTACCGACACTATCGTCAGCTAAAGTAATGATGAGCTGACATTAGAATTGAACATTAGATATAAATTCTAGCAGTGGGTGTAAAACAGAATCCCTTTAAAGAATTAGTTTCTTATTCACGCTAGCAGTAATGAGAGCACATTAAACTGTGCAAAAGTTGTCAGACAAACAAAGGTCGTTTACCTTTTCATTTCAAAGCTTTGTGGTATTTGTACGTTAGTAGAGACAAAGCCACATGTTGCGGATGAACTATGAGTGCTAAGCTGTGGCTGGCTGTTTCTCTATCATCTGAGAGACTGCCGAGCATGTTTGCTCAGAATGTATGTGGCTTTGCGATCAACAGGATATGCTGCTAGTTCACAAGAAGCAACTGCAGACTAAATTTTGAAGAAATGTTTATTGTGAGAGTTTTCAGTTTTATCTCCCTGGACATGTACTTGTATGATGTGCAAAATGCCTATTAGTAGCCACTTATGCCCAGACAAGTTTAAACCTTTCGTACAATTTTACGCACAATGCTATATGGTTAAATTGGTAACATTTGAGGTTCATATTAGTTGAAATCTTAATCTCTCTCTCTTGGTACTGTATATGGTTTGCAGACCACCAGCAGTTTAAGTTGTGTTTGTTTAAGATAAGGAAACAAATATGGCCAAACTGAATGTTGGTTTGTCTCTGATGAGGTGGCTTTGAGGGAAAAAATAAGTTTAAGACTATTTCACCAAGTGTGTGGTCGATTGATCTGAAGATCATTTTAGTCCCTCAGCCACCTTAAAGGAAACAAACCAACATTCAGCTTGACAATATTTGTTTCTTTATCTTCTCCATCAAATACAATTACTTTTTCACATAGGGCCAGGAGGATTAATGAAAGAAATCATCATTTAAAAACTGCATTTTGTATTTACTTGGGCTATCTTTGTCTAATATTAAAATTTGTTTGATCTGAAACATTTAAATGTGACAAATACAAAAATGTAAGAAATCAGGAAGGGAAATATACTTTTTCACAGCACTGTACATTATGTATGTTAACTCCTTTTTTTTTTTTTAAATTGAAGCTGCTGCGAAACAACTTTTGCTTTATTTGGTTTGGCCAATTTTCACAAAATTCAAGTATTGAATGAAATAACCATAAAGATCAAATGAATGGATGTTTTAGGGTTTAGTGGCAGCATATCCTTGCTTCCTTCAGACACATTTATGTGGGAACCATAACTAAGGGCGCATTCACACGGCCACTGTTTGGTCCGGACCAAAGGACCAAAGTGTGTATTCCGTGGATAGTTTAGTTTGTTTGGCGCCATCTGAATGCGCCTGGAACTCTGGTGCAGTGCCAAGCAAGCGAACTCTGGTCCCCCTGAAGGGGGGGGGGGGAGTCTCAGTTCGCAGTCTGGTGCGCTTCGCTTGCCGTGTGAATGCAAATGGAGTATCCAGCAGACCAAAGGGCAGACGTGCCCCTCTGCGATTGTGTAACAACAGCAACACACAGTGGCCACAGTTACATGGGCAAAATTTCTTCAATCTGATTACAATTCAGATCAGAATTTTACTGTTTACATGGATCCTGAAAAAGCTGATCTGATTAGGACGTGCGTTTCCATGTGTCACACGTTTGAACGGAATAAATCATTTTGACATGCGCACATCAACATTTCGACATTCCGAAAATAGTAGAAGAAGAAGCAACTTCCGGTGTTAGCAAGCCCCGCTTCATGTCGAAATGGACCTATATAGTGTTATTCAGACTGTACTTTTGCTTCTGCTGGTCTCCGTAATGAAACTACAAGTACACACTTCTGCATATGACGAACAGAGGGAGACACCAGGACGATACAGACCAGTTTTGTTTTACTCCCGCTATGTTTTCCGCTAGCTGCTGCTAAGGCGGAATACGTCACATCGATGTGCGGCTGGTGTGCAGACATGCGCAGTAAACATACTGTATTTTCTGCCCTACGTTCGGAACAAGTGTTTTCATGTGCACCATTCCGACTAACAATCGGCATAACCCACCCCTCTCAATCGGAATGAAATTTTGATCCGAATGAGTGTGATCGGGTTAGAATATTCAGATTGGCATGTTTACATGAAGTATTTTTATTCTGATCAGGCTTTTAATCCAGTTACTTGCGTCCATGTAAACATAGCCATTGTGGTTGAGCGGTCAGAATGAGGTGTGAATCCACTGTGGAGGGATGTTTTGCAGTCTCACTTCTTGGTTCTACAAACACTGTTGGCTTATAGAACTTTCTAACATCATCTAAAAACTTATCTAAAAAGGAAGTGAGAAACCAATTACAACACATTTACAATCTTATCTACTCTGGGGTGCTGTGAAATATCAGTTGTGCTTTGATGTTTCTATGGCAGTAAATGGAACATGAATTTCTTTTTCAGTAGTTGTTTTATAAAGATGAGACTGCTGCTTTAGGCTGCATTCACACCAGCATAGTCCAGGGGTCTCGGTTCAGCTCAGCGGGGAATGGCAAGAATTTTCACACCTTCGTTTGGTTCGGTTTGCATTCACGCAGCACTTTACTCAAGCGGACCAAACTGCTTGGACAACGTCATGCAGTTACAACAGCTGCTCATTTGTGGCGCTGTAGCCGAGACCACCACTGACCAGCAAAAAAAAATCTTGGCGAAGAAGAGAAATCTGGCTCATCGATTGGCCATTACCGGTGTTATGCAGAGTATTGCTCGCTTGCCAAGAATTGCATCCCATCCACCAAAACTATAAAATATAACACTACAGCCAGGCTTGTAACCATTTGTGCATTTTCAGAAGTACCCATTATACATTTTTAGAAGTAAAAATTGTTATTTCCTCTTATAAATTATCTTTAAATTATGTTTATTCAACGATGGGATGCAATTCTCGGCAAGCGAGCAATTCTCAGCATAATACCGTTCAGGTCAGGTGTTTATGCGCCACAAACTAATAAAAAATAAAATGCTTTGCTGTCTGTATAACCCCCATGCTGCCATCATGTCACTAAACATTTTAAAAACATCAATATTCTTGTGTGCAGCCACAAGCAGCTGAGAAATCTGGTTCTCAGACCAAATATCTATCAGAGCCTGCATTTCCTCCTCACTACTTCAAGTCCAAGAAACATTTTTTTTTTTTTTTACTTTTCTCCTCAGCTTTCTCCAGTAAAAGTATTTCTTGGATCCATGCAGATGTCTTTATTGTATTTTCTACCCAAAATGGGGCAGAAGGACTGGGAGCTCTTCAGCTGAATCGGGATGTTGGATTCATTTACCCATGGATTCCTGCCACAGATGTGAAACACATTTCAGGTTTTCAACTTTTTCAGGTGAGTGGCAACTTCGTCTGTCTGCATCTCACCCAGTCTTTTCTTGTATTTACATTGAGTTATAATGTAATCATGCTGTGCGAAAAATTCGCCTGGTGGCATTTTGATGTGAAGGCACCTTACAGTAAACGCCACTTTCTCTGCTGAACTTTCCATCTTTCACTTTGGTTTTTTCACTATGCATATGTGTGTGTGTGATCTCACATGGACTTGTGAAACATCAAACAAAGAATTTAATGTGAATTAAAACAACATAGAAGTGGAAAATTGTAACCTGAGGGATCACATGTAATATATTTTTCAAACATCCAGTGTGAAACAGACAGGATAGATGAGATTCTAGTATGTCCACTGAAGAAGAAAAATTAGCAAAGTAGTTTAGTGTCATAAACGCAAAGAATTTATGACTATTTTATTGACCTGTTCTCAGACAGCAGGTATTTATTTACATTTTCAAATCCTTTCTTGTAATTTTAAAAACACACTCCGGTGAACATAAATCCCCTATAAAAACAAATCTACATTGTCTAGAATGGCATCTTATGGCCTTTTTTTCTACAAAAAAACTTTCATTGTCTTACAGTTTCAAGTCAGAATCACCCCCCCTCCCAATAGGCCCAACTACTAGGCCGTGAGCAGCTCCCTCAAAATGTGGCTAGAAAATGATTTTTGTGGCACCCAACTGGGAACTACGGGATCTTTGATGATTTCTATGTAAAAAAAACCTGCTGAATCCGAAAATCAATGTTCCCACTGTCAAAGGTGTGGATAGCTATGTCAAATTTGCATAAATCCAAGATGGCTGCCACGACTAACCAAGGGAATGAATGGCCTAACATTTCAACCAGTCTACCTAGAAACACGTTTGAGGCCTCTTTTTCGGATAATGTTGAGCTGAGGAATCGATTTCTGAGGTCGTCTGTGTGATTGAGGGTCAAAGAACCACGCTAATTTGCATAAATCCAAGATGGCTGCCATGGATGGACTAACATTTTAGCCATTCTACCTAGAATCATGTTGGAGACGTCCTTTTCGGCTAATGTTAACCCGAGGAATCGATTTCCGAGGTCATTAGTGTGACTGAGGGTCAAAGAACCCCACTAATTTGCATAAATCCAAGATGGCCACCATGGGTGTGGATGGACTATATTTTGAACCACTCTACCTATAATCATGTTTGAGACGTCTTTTTCGGATAATGTTGACCCGAGGAATCGATTTCTGAGGTCAAATATGTGATTGAGGGCTCCATTAATTTTCATAAATCCAAGATGGCTGCCATGAATGGCCTAACTTTTTTATCAGTACAACTAGAATCATGTTTGAGACATCATTTTCTGATAATGTTATGCCCAGGAATCGATTTCTGATGTCACTTTTGTGATTGAGGCTCAAAGAACTCCACTCATTTGCATAAATCCAAGTTGGCCGCCACAGGCATGGATAGTCCAACTTCTTAACCATTTTACCTAGAATCATGTTTGAGATGTCTTTTCTGCATAATGTTGACCCAAGGGATCGATTTCTGAGGTCAAATATGTGATTGAGGGTCAAAGAACTCCGCTTATTTGCATAAATCAAAAATGGCCGTCATGGATGGATGAACTTTTTTAACCAGTCCACCTAGAATCACGTTTGAGACATCATTTTCGGATGTTTTGCCCAGGAATCGATTTCTGAGGTCACTTGTGTGATTGAGGGTCAAAGAACTCCACTCATTTAAATAAATCCAAGATGGCCGTCATAGCCATGGATAGTCTAACTTCTTAACCACTCTACCTAGAATCACGTTTGATACATCTTTTCCAAATAACGCTGACCCGAGAAATCGATTCCTGGTCAGTTATGTGATTGAGTGTCAAAGAACTCTGCTAATTTACATAAATCCAACATGTATAGCTGTCATATCCTGATACAACCTGTATTCAACCTCCACCTTATTCATCACCAGAATCATCTCCCTCATTTTCTTCCTCGTCTGCTTCCATAGATCTTTCAGATTCTGTAAGAACACGGTTCACGCAATCGATGCAGGCGCATAGATCAGTGTAGCTGAGATCCGATGCCTTGTATGTACATCTGCTGGCCTTTGGCCAGTCGTTTTTACGAGCTTCAGCACGTTCCACTCTTGTTTTTTCCTTAAAACGGCTATAGCACACACAATGGTAGCCAAATGTTGGATCAAGGTTTTTTAGATTTGTAAACATATTATATGGACCATAGGGTATTATAACATTAGGCCTACCTTGTACCCATATAGATATAAAACATATATAGATTGCAGATAATTTTCACATTAACAGTGACCTTATAATAGAGACCTTGTGTAATCTAGTCACTGCTCAATGTAAACTTGCAAAATGGCAAGCACAGACCGTGTGCCCATATTTATTGAGAGCATAAAGTATACAGGCGACTGCTGCTGCCATGAGTTTAACCTTTCTTGGGTGACACATCACAAACATATGGGCTTTCCTTAACAGGCCATTTTCCATCCGCCTAAGGCTTGATAGTATGGGTGTGACTATGTGCAAACTATATAAATGTATGCCCAAACTTGTTCCTCCCTCACCTACTAGTACACTGCACCCCTTGGGCTTGGGCTGAGAAGTACATCCAACCCTCAGACTCCGAGTTAAGCTCATTGGGATTGCTACCATTTTCCCATTTGAGCTACTTTGTGGTAGTGGTATATTTTGACTATAATTCAGGCCCAGGGTGGGTTCTGGGGATAGATGCATCATCAGAGTGAGTCGATCTGCATCATCTAGATCTATACTAGGACGATGTTACCTGGCACCCAGAGTCCCTTGGTTATTAGCCTCCACACCCCCAGATCGGCCTACTCGGAGTCTTAGACCAGGACTAGGTCACCCTGTGAGCAGTTGACAAAGGTTTTAGACATCTAGGGTTCCATTTTAGTTCATATTTAGAGTTACAAATGATCGGAGCCAAACGACTCCAGGGCACACGCAGTACAACCATAAACAATGGCTGCCACTCACCTTTCTCGAACAAGTCGCGACGTTGTTCTGCTACTTTCTGTTGGGGTCCGTCAAGTACAAGCCATTTTTGGGCACACTCACGTACTTTTGCCCACGATGCTTCAGTAAAACAAGTGATACTGCCCGAAAACTTATCGGAAATGTGAATAACACAGGAGAGGCTTTCAGCGCACGTTACCCCTGTGGGCGCTGCCATTTTGTTGTCACATAACCAAAGGGATGACGCTGATTGGTTAAAACGTCCCGGACTGGGCCATGTTTAAGGTAGCCAGACAATTATTACTGACTGATTTCAATCGCATTTTTCATACAGCTATCCACACCTTTGGAAGTGGGAACATCGATATTTTGTCTTACAATAATGTAATCTTAATTTAGAAACACGAAAATTTTAGTTCCGCGTTGGGTGCCACGAAACTGAACGAAAAGTGGCAGCTGCTCACGGCCTATACATACCACAAGGCAGGACTCCTTAAGGCAAGGCAGAACTTTAGTGCAAGAATGATTGGGTGCCGAAGGAAAAATACTGTGATGTCAACGCACCGGAGAGTCGATATTGTCAACATAAATAGGAAACTAAATAATTAACTAACACAGGAAACCTGGGAACTAACTAGGAACTAAACAATAACATAAGGAAGAGAAACTGAAAACAGGAAATGGAACTACGACAAGACAGGAAAAAACAAAGGAACCTTTGCAATAAGAGATGGGCTAGGAACTAAGGATAAACAAAGAATACTAATGTTAACAGAATGGTAATCATGGTGCAAAGAGTCAAAAAAAAAAAAACCCCAGAAAGGACCATGTCCAGGTCATGACAAATAGTTTGTTAAAAAATGCTAATTAGCCTGGAGGATAACTTCAGTTAGGCCAGGGAGTCCTGACTGGCTCAGAAATCAGAAATTCAGAAATCAGAAAGAACTTTATTGCCAAGCACATTTACAAGTAAACAAGTAAACATACGAGGAATTTGACTTGACATTGGGCGCACACGAAGGCGCATCCAGTGACGCAGCAGCCATGGTGAGGCGCCTGTCATAACAGTAGGGGGTAAAGGGGGGAGGGGATGGATGGGTAGATAGGGAAACACAATAGGCAGAGAGAAAAAAGCATTGTTAATCAAAATAAAGGTCCTTTTATGACCAAAATTGTGATCACAAGAAAAAAACTCTCTAATGCACAATTAGCAGACAATAGAAATCACACAATGACAAAGCAAGTTGAGAGAGTCAGTGTGTTGTAAATAAATATATATCAGTAATTGTATCAGTGGTGTAATGTTGAATGCAGTAGTGTAGGTGTGTCAATTGCTAGTGAACAGCAGAGGGCGCCTCCTGGCAGTGGATAGATGTTATAGTCATGTGATCTAAAGCAGTCTCTCTCTTGCTTGCAGATGGTAAGTTGTCAACATGGTGCACTGTCCTTGAGCGTCCATCTGTTGAAACAACAACAATTGTGTCGATTGTTTGGGTTAGCAGAGCCGATCCTTCCACTTATCTCCATCGAGGAGGAATGTAAATATAAACAGGGCGCCAAAGACAAGGTCAAATCTGCACAGTGCACTCAGAGAATAGAATTTTCCTCACCCGTGCAATTCTGTGCTTCAAAATTTCCATGTACAGGCTTAAACTTTAACATTCTCTGGAGAGCACTGGCGACTTCAAGATGTATTCCACCATCTGAATCACCATTCAGTTCACCATGCCGCCTCGTGCACTCCCCAACTGGTCGAACTGGTGAAGGAGCTTGCCTGGATCCACATTTTGAACAGCTCTCCACCTTCCTCAATTTCTGAAACACCAGGAAAACTCCAGAGCCAAAAATAGAAATCCTGTGTCATAGCCAATAGATGTCTTCTGCATCTCCAGTCAAATCATACACCCAGCAGGTTCCAATTCTTGGGCTCCCCCTTGGCCTGGTTCTTGTTGAAAAGTGGTGACAATAGCACATTTAAGCCGCTTCCAAATCCATAATTTCCGTTTAGATTAAGATTCAGCAGAAGAAGAGCGACTAAACACAGACACGAACGCAACATTGCAAAGCTGGGAATAGATCAGGAAGGCAGACAGGAGGAGGGAAGAAAAATGTGACTGCTCTCTCTGGGAGCCGGAAGAAGGTTCCCAGGTTCAACACTACCCACGTGCCAGCACCACGTATAGTAACATCACCAAAACCGTTCCGTTTCAGCTCGCCTTTTTGCAGGGGGTGGGGCTGAAGTGAAACTTTACAGCAAAAACACAGACATGAGACATTTGCGCAATTTCACTCTTGATATAGAGAGCCTAAGTCACGCCCCATCTACTTCCGCATATGGGACCTTAAATTGAAAAAATTCTCCATTGAAATGAATGGCAAGAGGGAACTTATCTTTTGATCCCGATCAAATTTTGCCACAAGTTACACATATGATGCTTGTCAATTTAAAAGATAATTTTCCATGTAATTAAAATTGTTGGCTGTCATATAATAACAGAGTAATATTTAGTTTTTGCTTCAACGATTAGCAGACAACTCCCATAACCCCACATCACTAAACACAAGCATGGCGGGAGATTACTAAAACCTCACCTCCTGTTTTCTGATCAATGAAGAAAGGTTTCAAAGAGGAGAAAAACAACACAAAGGTATTGTTTTGTATTGTGGGAGCTGCAGCTGATCCAGAGGACTGGATCAGCTGCAGGTCCCATATGCGGAAGTAGATGGGGCATGACTTAGGCTCTCTATTCAGTTCAATTCAACTTTTTTTATATAGCACCATTTCACAAGAACCGTCATCTCATAGCACTGTCAAACTATAGGGGAAAGCCCCACCATTGCAGAAAGACCCCAGCAATCAGGCGATCCCCTGTGAGCAAGCACTTGGCAATGGTGGAGAGGAAAAACTCCCTTTTAACAAGAAACTTCCAGCAGAACCAGGCTCAGGGAGGGGCAGTCATCTGCTGCGACTGGCTGGGGGGTGAGGGGATAAAGAAGAAGAAGAAAAGAACAGACATGTAGAGCACAAACAGCATGATGGAGACTCAATCTATGGGAGAGAACAAACGGATGTTAACAACCAGCAAAAATATTTCATTTAAAGTGAAGAAAGGAGTGAAGCCCAGTGCATTGTTGGAGGTCCCCCGGGTGTCTAAACCTATTAGCAGCCTTACTAAGGGAGGGTTCAGGGTCAAGGCCTTGTAAATCATAAAAAACATGTTACAGACATGTTAGCAAGAAAAAAAAGCCTCAATTTTTGGCAGAATGTCACTTTAAATACTCATCAAATAGTTAATTTTCCTTAATTGTCATGTACGCCCCTCCAGGGCAAAGACAAACCCAAGCGCTTGACTGCAGTGAGACATTTATTGACAGACAAAAACATAAACAGTCCAAAGATAAACTGTACAGGCAACAATGCAACAGGAGAACTTACACTGATGAGGCTTCTCCAGAGCGGAGCACGCTCTGGAGGGAAAGGAGGGGGAGGCTGGAGGCTGACTGTAAGGAATAGTCCAGTCCAAACACTGTCATGACTGCCACGGGGACAGAGAAAAAAGGCAAAGTTTAAATACATGAAAAGCAACGAGTAGCAGGTGTGGGAGCCAAGCTGGCAGGTACAAATTGCCTAACTGCTCCCAGCTGGTGGGAGAGCAGGTAGAGTGAGAGGGGAAAATAGCAAGTGTCCAAAAATACAATCACTCACAGCTGATGGACTGAAAACAGACTGTGAGTGAACGATGAGTGTCTCTGGGAACGGAGGAAAGGGCTCGTGTTGTAGTGACCCAGCACACTGTGGACGGATATTATCTCACACTCATCAGGGCTGGAGGAAATGGATGACAATTTACATACGGACAGAGAGCACCAGGGGCAATCAGACGGGACTGTTATGTATGTGTCCTCGGAGAGGACGTCCGGGCCGGGCGCCAGCTGATGTCATGCTAATGATTTGTATTGACTGATGTGTATTAGATGACAATCACTATGCTTATGTGCCATGCATTCTCTCTGTCTGTATAACGTGTATAAAAGAGCTTGTGACACATGCCTGAGCAACGCAGTAGCTCACTGAGCTACAAAGCGTGTTTCATTATGTTGGAGGAAATAAAACCTTGCACCCTTCCAGCTCGTCGCATCTCGCCTGTTGTATTACCTCCACATTGGTGACCCTGGACGTGCATGGTGCTTCTCTCGACTATGCCATTTTCTCCACACTGGTGACCTGAAGAGAGAGAATGAGCGTCTACTCCCTCTCACTGCGCTGTGGATTCCAGAATACCAGAGAACGCCTGCATCCTCTTCATCCACACTGGAGCGCGCTCTCCGGAACAGGCAGCGCTGGGACCGACATGCACCATGAACGGCGACATGAGCAAATCGAAGGAAACAGCCTGAACTGGAAAGATCATCGGCACCGTCTGCGTTGATTTCCATCAAACTCCCCGACCCTGACTCACCTCCCAACAGTGGACTTTCTGCACACAGAAGCCTCGCGCGCATACCGCAGGATTACGAGGACAGCGCAACTTCCAGCTATGTGGTCATTGCGCCAGGCGTGCGCCATGCACCAGGGACAAACCGGCTCCACAGACTTATACATTGTCCTCCGCTGCTGCACATGCCCGAGAAACACAGCCAATCGCCGTCCTTGGAACCTTTAGGGCTGCTCATGCACCTGAAACACACATGCAGCCCCCACACAGGATTTTATATGGGTTTCTCAGCCACGGCACACAACGGAAATTTAGCCAGTTGCTTTCCCCGATGACTTTAGGGCTGTTCCCGCACCTAAAACCAAACCGCCAAGTCCCTCACACAGCTTCAGTTTTTTTTTCACAGCTGCTACGCATCCTCGGGGAATTTGGCTGTTCGCCTTCCCCACACCCTCACAGGACTGAGCTGCACGGGGAGTCAGAGACTTAATTTTTTTTTTTTGCACAGCCACTGCGGATCACCGCCAGGTTTACCAGGAAAGTCCCTCACCATGGCGGATCCACACACAATTTTTGCGGGGCCCAGCCACCTTTGACGTCCCAAGCCGGCACTCCTCCACATCATTCCTTCCTCACCTCAAAGCTGGCCGATGGCCGGTTTGTTCCATTACGCACGACGCGCACCAGCCCCGTGCGCCCACGATCTGCGGCCATTCAACATGCTGGAACTCGGAGTAGAGCACACTGTCTTTTCCACCCCTCCCGCGTCCCCCCCCCCCACCACCACCACGGACTGACATGCCCTCCGACACTCCTTTATAGCAGGACAGTTCTACTGGAGCTGGAGCACAAATGACCGTGGGGGGGGGGGGGGGGGTCACAGCCCCTTCTGAGTGTTCTGGGGGGAGCCGTGTATTGACCCAGCACGCTGCGGACGGACATTATTTCACAGTCATCAGGGCTGGAGGAAACAAAGGACAATTTACATACAGACAGAGAGCCCCAGGGGGCAATCAGACGGGACTGTTATATATGCGTCCTCAGAGAGGATGTCCGGGCCAGGCGCCAGCTGATGTCATGCTAATGATTTGTATTGACTGATGTGTATTAGATGACAATCACTATGCTAATGTGCCATGCATTCTCTCTGTCTGTATAACGTGTATAAAAGAGCTTGTGACACATGCCTGAGCAATGCAGTAGCTCACTGAGCTACAAAGCATGTTTCATTATGTTGGAGAAAATAAAACCTGGCACCCTTCCAGCTCATTGCATCTCGCCTGTTCTATTACCTCCACAGTGTCACCAAAACAACGTGACAAACTCACAAGAAAATAATAATAGACAGAAAAATAATCAAAACTACAAAGGGAGTCTGAGCGCTGTGAACAAACGCTGAGACACATGACATTACTTACACTATGCAGCACTTTTTTCTTGTTTATTTCCAAGTTGCTTATGCAAATGGAACTTATTTTCTTTTCAAACTTTGCATACATTGCAGTCCATCCATCCATCCATCTTCTTCCGCTTAATCCTTGTCGGGTCACGGGGGGGCTGGAGCCTATCCCAGCATCTTTGGGCGAGAGGCAGGGTACACCCTGGACAGATCGCCAGTCCATCGCAGGGAGACAACCATTCACTCTCACAGTCATATCTAAGGACAATTTAGAATCCCCACTTTGATGCCAATTGACCTAACTTGTATGTTTTTGGCATGTGGGAGGAAAACAGAGAAATCCCGGAGTAAACCCACACAGACTTGGGGAGAACATGCAAACTGCACACAGACCACTATTGGGCGGGGGCTGGAATCGAACCCAGGATCCCCCGGCCAAGGGTGAGTTGCTGTGCTGCCGCAGTGCTAACCACTCCGCCACCGTGCTGCCCTACATTGCAGTCATCTTAGAAATTAGTCACTCCCAGGCATTTTTGAACAACTTTAATGCAAATGCATGTCAATTTTGATTGATATGTTGCTTTAGTCAAACCTTATGTAAATGAAAATGTTCAAATTTGCCAATCGTTACACAGAACAGATTCATTTCTAGGTTGTAAGTCACAAAAGCAAAGTTTGAAGGGAGTATTGGTCATGTTCTATACTTTACACTACAAAGATTTCAGAAAAAACAAAAATATTTGTGTTTGTAGAGGAGCTTGGAAATGAAGAGGCGATTTGGTTTATAAGCAAAGTTTTAATATTCAGCTCTTCTAACAAGTCTCATCTGGTGCAGAGAGTGGCAGAAGGGAAAAGAGGCAGAATGTCTCCAGCTCACTGACTTTGTACTGGCACACAACAAAAGACATGCATAACAAAGGCTGACATCCCTCATTATCTTAATCCCCCCATTGTCTTGGCATTTCCTCTCCTCGCCTTAGGGGGTGAGGGTGGCTCCTCCGGTCTCCTCCGGTCTCCTCCGCCGCGTCCGGGAACGTCTTTGTTCTTCACTCGGCGGGTGAGAGCCCTTTGTCCTTTCAGAGGTGTGAAGTCCTTTACATATGTAATCACCAAACATTTCCACATGCTTCAACATATGTAGGTTATGGAATATATGGTTAATATAGACCACAGGCCCCCCAAACAACTAAGAAAGGACAACAGGAAGGTTCACAGTCTAAGATAATTATTATGACATACTAAGTGTTACATCTGTTGCCACGGAAGAAACTTTCTAGCAGCCATGCTCCTAAGAGAGTTCAGTGGTAATTATAACAGCATAGTATGACGTAAGCAGGGTTCACACAAAGAAAATGGAGCAGATGGTTGTGATCAACGGGATTTATTTTTCACACACTCTGAGCACAGGCAGGAGGGGAGGTCATTCTCCCAGACCTCCGTTTAAATCACGGTTACACACACATAACGTTTTCAACTGGCAAAGCATGCTGGGAAATCCCTGCCCCCCTTAACATGGCCCCAACGTTACACTGCCCCCCCCCGGACTGGTTTCTGTCCCCAGAAAAATTAAAGTCCAATTTAAAAGTCTAATACAAACTCATCCAGGTGTCGGGGCAGTCTTCGGCGCCGGCGGCCAACACGTACAGGCCCCCTAGTGTCCATCTGGGTCTCAGTCGGGGTATTGGGCCGGGATGGAAGCTCCGGTTCGTCCGCCAGCGGTGCAGATGGCCGATACGGGGCGAGACGGTCACGATGAAGGACCACAACCCGGTCCCTTTTTCTAAGCCTCACCCTGTACACCACATCTGACAGTCTCTCCAGGACCACGCATGGCCCCGACCACTGGCTCGCCAGTTTCGGTGATCGTCCTCTCTTCCTCTCAGGGCAGAAAACCCAGACTCAATCTCCCGGTGCAAAGTCCCTCCCCTGGCAGTGGGAGTCGTACGCTCGCTTCTGCCGGCCCCCTGCCACTGCCAGGGCCTCTCGAGCCAGCTCGTGCACCGTGTGGAGAAGTTCTTTCAAACAAAAAAAATAATCCAATCCGGGTTTTCCCTCCACCTCCGGCTCAGGGGGGCAACCGAATACCAAATCCACCGGTGTGCGCAGCTCGCGTCCAAACATGAGCGCTGCAGGGGTGCACCGGGTAGATTCCTGAGCTGCCGTCCGGTACGCCCACAAAACAAAAGGCAGGTGCAGGTCCCAGTCTCGCTGTCGCTGGTCCACTAGGATAGCGAGCTGAGTGGTGAGGGTCCGGTTGAATCGTTCGACCAGGCCGTCGCTCTGTGGATGCAGTGGGGTGGTCCGGGTCTTCCGGATGCCCAGCCGTTTGCAGACTTCTCCGAAGACCTCTGCCTCGAAGTTCCGACCCTGATCGCTGTGCAGCTCCTCCAGTGCGCCAAACCGACAGAACATTTCATCCACCAGCTTTGATGCCGTCGTAGCGGCGCTCTGATCCGGGACCGCGTACGCCTCTGGCCACTTAGTGAAATAATCCATCGCGACCAGAACGTAGCGGTTCCCCCGGTCCGTGGTCGGGAAAGGGCCCAGGATGTCCACTCCCACTCGCTCCATCGGTGCTCCCACCTGGTACTGCTGCAGGGGAGCGTGGGATCGCTGAGTTGGTCCCTTCTGAGCTGTGCATGTGTCGCAGCGATGAACGTGGAGCTCCCCGTCCTGATGACAACCGGGCCAGTAGAACCGGGCCCGAAGGCGCTGCAGCATCTTTGTCACTCTGAAGTGGCCCGCTCCTACTGTCCCATGAACCAGCTGGAGTACTTTGGGCCGGAGTCGACGAGGAACCAGCAGCTGTCAGACGTGCCGCTGCCCAGCTGGAGTCTGCCACTGTCTATACACCACGCCCTCGTAGCAGCGGAGGTTGGCCCACTGGGAGTGCAGGGCCTTAGTCTCTGGGTCCAGCGGTGACACAACCTCCCAGGCGGGCCGCTGTCCTGCATCCAGCCACTGCCGAACCCGCAAAATGACCGGGTCTCTGTCCTGCTCGCTCTGCAGCTGCTGCGTGCCAAGAACCTCTGTGACGTCATCGCTGGGGAGAACTGCCTGATCATCTGAGGAGGGGCTGTGCGTCGCTGCGTGATTCCTGCTCGCAGCGGCTCGGAGAGCGGCAGCTCGTGGGGCGGTTTGGTCCCGATCTTCAGCCCGTTGGCAGTGACGACACTCCTCTGTCGCGCAGGGACGCCGAGACAGCGCATCAGCGTTGGCATGGAGGCGGCCTGCCCGATGCACAATCTGCAAATTATAATCCTGCAGTGCCTCCAGCCACCTCGCCAACTGTCCATCCGGTTCTTTGAAGTTTAACAACCAGGTCAGGGAAGCGTGGTCCGTCCTGAGCTGGAACCTCCCCCCGTACACATACGGGCGGAAATGACGCAGTCCTTGGATGACAGCCAGCAGCTCTCTGCGAGTCACACAGTAATTCCTCTCGGCTCTGCTGAGAGTGCGGCTGAAGAAAGCGACTGCCTGCTCTCCGTGTTCTCCCTCCTGGGATAGCACCGCCCCGATGCCCTGGTTGCTGGCGTCCGTGTCCACGATGAAAGGGCGATTCGGGTCAGGATACCGCAGGACGGGGGCTCTGATGAGCGCTGCGCGAAGCTGGGAGAAAGCAGCAGCACAGCTGTCACTCCACTGGAACGTGCGTCCTTTCTGCGTCAGCTGATGCAGCGGGCTGGCGATGGTGGCGAAGTCTTTCACAAACCTCCTATAATAGGAGGCCAATCCAAGAAAACTCCTCAGTTCTCCAACGTTCCGCGGCACTGGCCAGTCTCTCACTGTTGCCACTTTTTCCGGGTCGGTGGCGACCCCCGCTGCGCTGACGACGTGGCCCAAAAAGGTTGTCTCCCGCCGGAACAGGTGGCATTTCTTAGGGTGTAACCATAGCCCCGCCTGCTGGATGGCTCCCAGCACCTCTCGGAGATTTGACAGGGCGCTGTCAAAATCAGCTGCATGCACCAGCAGGTCATCCAGGTAAACAACGCAGCGGCTCCGGGGCACGTGAGCCAGCACTCGCTCCATCAAGTGCTCAAAAGTGGCCGGAGCATTGCAGAGTCCAAACGGCATCATTTTAAACTGGTACAGTCCCTGCCCGATGGAGAAGGCTGGTTTTTGGCGGGCCTCGGGTGACAGCTCTACCTGCCAATAGCCGCTGCGTAGATCCAGCGAGCTGAACCAGCTGGAGCCGGCGATGTGGTCCAGTGCGTCATCGATGCGGGGCAGGGGGTAGGAATCTTTCCTGGTGGCGTCGTTCAGGCGTCGGTAATCCACACAGAACCGCCATGACCCGTCCTTCTCCTTGACCAGTACCACAGGCGCCGCCCAGGGGCTGCTGGAGGGCTCAATGACATCTGCCTCCAGCATTTCTCGCACTTTTTGTTCCGCTGCTGCCCGCCTTGAAAAGGGCAGCCGGCGTGGGCGGAGTCGAATCGGCCTGGCCTCACCGGTGTCGATCTCGTGCTGCACCAACCCGGTCCGGCCGCATTCCTCATCCTTCGCGGCGAAAACACCCACGTAATAGTCCAATAGCTCCCGCAGCTGGCGTCTCTGTTCCGGGTCCAGCCCGCTGCAGCTCCGCTGAAATAATTCCTCCACCGCCTGCTGCGTCTCTGCTGACACGTTGACCCCTCCCCTTGCTGTCCTTGTGTGTGCTCGTGCTCCCTCTGTCCGCGCTGGTGACGTCATCGTGTCCAGTCCTCGCGGTGGCCTGCCTGGTCCGGTCTGTCTTGGCGATCCCTCGATTGCGCGGGCCCCCGCGTCCCTTCCCTGGGTTCTGCTGTGGAGCGTGATGGTCCGGTTTCCCAGCTGGAGGGAAGGTCCGGCGGTGTCGATCTTGGCACGCCAGGCTGTGAGCAGGTCTAGTCCAATAATACAGGGGTCTTGGATGTCAGCCAGCCAGAACGGGTGTCTCGTGTTCTGACCGGCCACCCCCACCACCAGCACTCTCCGCCCCTTCAGTCGGGCGCGCTCGCCGGTAGCCGTGGTGACGCAGCGCTCGGTGGGTTCCCACCCCCGCGGAGCCGTCTTGCTTGTGCCCGGCAGCACACCGGGTCGAACCAAGGAGATTGTAGAGCCGGTGTCAATCAGGGCCCGGATCGACGTCTTCCCCAAGCTGCACTGTAGATAGATCCCTGGAGAGTGTCCAACTCGGCCCACGCGCGGTGCCGGCTCCTCGGGGGAAACATCTGCTGGAGGAGGCCTGTCCCTGTTCACGCCACCTCGCTCTAGTTTAACGCCGGCGAGGGGCCAGTTTGTCGTGGGATGGGTGCGGGGCAGTATCGTGCGATGTGTCCCATCTCTCCGCAGCGGAAGCACCCTTCCTCGCGCCGCCGTGGACGCGCTGCTGTGGTCTGCCGTAATTCCTCCTCCTTCCCCTCGCTCTCCATTGTAGCCTGGTAGGTTCTTCGGCTGTGTGTTGGTGCTTCAGTGGTGCGATTTATTAGCGGCTCTTCCCGCTCTGCTTCTGCCACTGCAGTCCTCCAGTCGCTCGCGGCGTGGAGCCGTACGTGGTTCTGGAGCTGGGCCGGGCGGAGACCTTGGATGAAACTCCGGAGGGCGAGCTTCTCTACTGCCTCCGGTGCCAAATCTGGGTAGCTGCGCCGGGTTAACAGCCATATGTCTGCAGCATAGGCTCCTAGTTTTTCCTGGTGGTTCCGGCGGCGGCGGGTCAGTTGTTCTTGGGCGTGCTCAGCGTCCGCTATTCTCCCAAATCGTCTCTGGCGCGCCCCTTGTAGTGCTGGCCAGCTGTGGTGCTCCTCGGGCCGGAGATCAGAGAGCGTGCAGAGGGCTTTCCCTTCCAAGGCCAGCGCGACCTGTACGGCGGTTTCCACTGGCGACCAGTCGTTCAGCGCCGCGGTCAGCTTGACCTGTGTCAGGTAGTCATCCAATGTGGCTTCGCCGTTGAAACGGGGAATCTTGGCCCGCTGTCGAACAGGTGGGGTGGTCGTTTCCTGATCGATCGCCACCCTTGATCGCCGTGGGGTCGCCAGCCCGTCCTGTCCTGAGAAGGGTGGAATGTTTGCTCTGCTCTGTCTTGAAAAAGACAGGAGGTGGGGTGCGCTGGCCCCGTCAGGTCCGCCGCTTCGTTCGTCCGGGCTCCGGGCTCCCAGTGGTGGTGCCACGGTCCCATCGTCCATCATCAGCTGAGCAATGGCCTGCTCCAGCTGCTGGATCTCCATTCTGATCCTGGCTTCCATTTGCTCCATCCCACTCCTGACACCAGTGTAACGTAAGCAGGGTTCACACAAAGAAAATGGAGCAAGATGGTTGTGATCAACGGGATTTATTTTTCACACACTCTGAGCACAGGCAGGAGGGGAGGTCATTCTCCCAGACCTCCGTTTAAATCACGGTTACACACACATAATAAATCTTGCCTATGAAATACTGTTGGGTAATTATAACGCAGTTATAATTACACAGCAGTAGAATAGCTCAGTAATAACATTTACTACACACACACAGTAACGTTTCAATTGTCCAAGCATGCTGGGAAACCCCTGCCCCCCTTAACATGGCCCCGACATTACAGTACTATTAAAACAGAAGTTTTAACTGAAATGACTATTAGAACCAATGGCAAATCATAATGCCTCATACAACAGAAGAGTTATTTTACAGCAACATTACAGTCTTTCATAAGCTCACTGCTCAAGTTTTACCTTCAGAAAAGTCAAAAATTACTTCTGTTTAACATTTAGGAAAACATGTTTGTTTGCTTCATAGGGATTCCAGCTGCAGCTGCCAGTTTAGTACCTATCCACTTTTAAAATGTATCTAAACTGAGTTGTAGACGTGCTGATGTTTAATCCAGCTAAAAAAAAAAAAAAGTGGTAAGTGGTGTACACACTGGACAGAATATGTAAAACAGATTTTTTTTTTTTTTTTAAATGGCTATACTAAAACTTGTTAAACAAATATTCTTCAGATGCTGAATAATGTGAAACATCAATAACGGGGTTTTGTGTCAGACAATGCTTTACCAAAAAAAAAAAGATTTCACTAGTTACTGCTTGGTAGATTAGAATATAAAAGAATGAATGAATAAATATTCTGGTAATCTGGTCAGTTGAGCACACAGCCTATGGACAATTCAGTAGCCTTCCCTAAACTGCAGTCTATCAACTGTAATACTTTACTTATTCATATTTGGGGACCTAGCTCATGAAATGTGCATAAACCTGCCAACAACTGATCTTTGACTCCTTTCCCACTGCCAGCAGGCTTGGTCTGACGGTTTCTGCTTTTTTCGCTTTTATATCATGCTGGGAAAACAGTGATGTAAACAGCAAAAAGCAGCAGGAGATAGATGGTGATCAACATTGGTTTTCCTTGTCTTTTCTTGCCAGGTTTGCATAATTATCCAAACAAGAAATCACTGTTGTACACTGAACCTGCAACGTTTGCTCCTCAGTCACTGACTCAGTTGTCTTGCTGCTCAGTTACTGTCCCAGAACTATCACATAGTGACATTAAAACCTTTATCAGTGCATTAGTTTGGGCATTCACTGGGCTGGGCTGTTCATATTACATCCAGTCAAAGATGAAGTTGATATACTGTGTATCCCTGTCTGCTACAGAGCCATTTGACCCGGGAGCGAATACTGAGTGAACCAGAAAGTCTGTTTGTGGTGAGGGTGGAGCCCAAGGCAACACCCTCCTGCCTCTATGTCACAGGTGTCAAACTCATTCCATGGAGGGCCAAGACCCTGCAGGTTTTACCTCCACCCAGTGTCTTCAACAGGTGGTCTCACTGAATTTCTTCCCACTGATTGCTGATCAGTGAAAACACCTGCTGGAGACATTGGGTGGAAGTAAAACATGCAGGGTCTTGGCCCTCCATGGAATGAGTTTGACACCCCTGCTCTATGTATTCGGCTGTTGTAGGGATGCGTCCTTGTGTGCAAGGGTCATGTGATGTATCCCACACCTCTAAGAGAAGGAGCCACTGACAGAAACTAAGTATTAAAGGACACACAGAAGAGCCCCACAGTGATGGAAATTTCCTTGTATGTTGATAGAAGACCAGGTGGAAAGCTCGGTCAAAGACCAAATAAAGAAATTAAACCTATTTGACCCTGTCCACAATGGCAGAGGGTAAGGGTCAGGTTCGAGGAGGGCGGTACTGGAGAAGATTTCCAAACATGGGTAGAACCTTTAAATGCTATGATACAGCCTGAGGGAGACCTGGATGAAGTTATTTAGTAGCTAGACAAGACTCCTGAACACACAGGCAGCTGTGGCAGGTTTAAAATATTGCAAAAATGTATATTTGTGAACGTGACCTTTAAATTTGTGTATTTCATGCTCAAATTATGGTCATAGTGCTACAGCCTCATAGTAGATGTATGTAACAGAGAAAATTCTGTGATGACCTTGGGTGTCTGAGGATGAGGCGTAGTGTTTTATAAACAGGAGCAAGCTTACATATTTGTGAGCACAAACTGACACCACTCTGCTTCACGCTGGTGAAATTCACCTCAGAGGGGAAAAGTCATGTTCTGACACAGGTCTACATGGTGGGAGTTTTGGCCAGTGGAAAAGGAGCTTTTGTAAGAAACTTTTGTCACTAAAATCCAAGTTTTCAAAGGTTATACACAGTAGATTTAATTCCTTGCGAATCAGACACATTTCCCTAAAGGTAACCTTTTAAGCTCAAGCCATCTCTTCCCTTTTACATGTTGGCATTTACCTCCAAGTTTTGTTTTCTTCACAGAATATTCTTTCATCTTCATCAAAAAAACACATTCAGCCTTAAGCATCATGGTCGCCATTTGTCCTTCAAGATCCATTCAATGTCATATTTCACCACAATCATCATCTTTAAAAAAAATCTTTTTAAAAAAATTAAGTACAAAAGCAGACATTAAAAAAAAATCTCCAATTCCTCTCAGCATGGCTTCATACAAACACACAGTACAAACAGTAACCAAACAATAAAAAAGCATCACACAAACACACACATTCAGACATTATGTTCACTAACATTCTTAAAGATGCCACAAAAACACTGCAGCTGATACCTACATTTTTTTCTTTTTTTAAATATCAGAGAAATTTAAAGACTTATTTCATAAAATAAAAATACAGACTTAAAATAAACAAGACAATAGAAAAAATAAATACATAAGTAAAAAATACAAATACATATATCACAACCCATAGATTGAAATTTACATTCAAAAACTCCCTTGTTTAGTTTCAAGGCTCAAACTTTTGCCTTTTCAGGAAATTTCAAACCCAAACTACAGACGTTTAAATTAATGAGTTAATTAAGTTCCATAAGTTAAAGGACGAACCCCAGATCAGAGCCATACTCGAAGCAAATTAATTAACTGAACTTTTATGAGAGAGCCAGCAAACAAATGCACTTAGACCAAATCAGCTCATTGATCCAATGCAGTAATTACTGCTTCAACTGATCCCCCACCAAACTATCGGCTCCATCACCTAAAACAAATGTTTATTTGGTTGATGTTTAAAAAATTGGTCCTTATTTGTTCCCTTACAAGCATCCAGGCCACACCATTCAGCATCAGATTCCAATCGGTCAAACATCCTAAAATTAGTATTTAAAAAATTATGGCATTTATTGGTTTGCAATTATCAGTTTGTGCTGATGTCTTGTTTTGGTGTTTGGAGAATATTAAAATATTTGTTTATTCATTTGTTGCTGTAAACAGGTGTTGGATTATTGCTAAATTATCCTGTGTGATCTGGGATTTTTTTTTCCTGCTGGTGTAACCTAATGGAATGGTATTTTTTTATTATCTCAACAATGTGCTCCAGCATGACAGAAAACTCACTTCACCTTCACACTGGCAGTAAGCAGCTATCTCCACAGGGTGGCAGGAGTGACCACAAAAGACAAACACAACAAAGGAAGCAGGGAGGAGGTGAGCGGGCTGGCTGCAGATTTGACCCGTCCGTGGCTGTTGTTTCTGTTCCACTTGGATCCAGTTTTCTCTCGGCCTCGAGGCGGCTTTGCTGGGTTGGGTGCAGGATTGTGTGGGGGTCTGCTGTAGTGTGGAGAGTAAGGGCCATGACCGGGCCAGTCATGATTGTACCGCTCCCCATGATCTCCTCCCCCTGACCCACTGCCTTCCTCACCTGTAATAAAGGGGAAAAGGTGTCATGGGAACAACAATAATAATAATCTGATTAGGGCTGAGTGAGATGGACCCCAGAAAATCTTAAGTAATGATATTTTTATCATGACTGACAGCTCTTTTAGTCTTTCTAAAGCCTCCTACAGCTGGGCAAATGTGAAGCTGCTCTTGAATGGATGAACTGTGTACTCATGGGTGTACTGTTCTTTATCTCCAACATGGTGGCTAAACAAACCAAACTGAAGAGGATGATAAAATAAAGGCAGCGTTGGATTTTTAAATAGCTTTATTATCACCCCCCTTCATCAGAACTCGGCTGCAGCCCATGGCTTGAGCAGGCTGCAGCTTTGTTCCTCCAGCTCTCAAAGAGGGGACACGTGTGTGTGTCTACCAGTTGCAGAATCAGAATGAGAGAATGAGAGGCAGATTTACAGCACAGTGCAGCATATATACTCAACTCAGACAATACATCAAAGACCTTCACAGCAGTCAATCTGGGCATTTGCATATCAGAGGTACAGACAGGATGCATGAACACAATGCATGGATGACACTTTAACCTCACAGCTGTAAACGCAGCATGCAGCTGAAAAAACCCAGGAGTGTGAGCTGACTGTCTCTGTGTTGTGGGGGTTGAATCAAACCGCTGCACTGCTCCCCCCCAGAGGGCATGGTAGGGGACCGTGACCTCGATGTTGCAGTTTGGGCAGCGAGCAGGGAAAAGCTTTGTGCAGGAGGAGGGGGAGGGGGGTAGCAAATGCTGACCGAGCGCGGGAAAATCGTTCGAGTCGCGCCAAAAGTGTTTGCTGCTCCGCGATGTCCCGTCTGAACATGCGGAGAGCAGAAGAAGAAAAAAATTAGTCTCTGACTCCTCTCGTGGCCATGAAGAAAAACAGGAGCAGCGGTAAGAAAAAAATAAAAGCAGAGGGACTGGCGTGTTGACTTTAGGGCAGACGTAACCCTAAAGCCTCGGAAACCGCAGACAGCTGAATTCCCCTTGTGTGCCGTGGCTAAGACCATAAAATCCAGTGAGCAAGCTGCGGGCCTCAGGCGTACAAGCAAGCCTGAAGGGCCAGTGTGCAGCAGAAGGAAGGCGGTCGGAAAAGCCGTATTTGTCCCGTGCGTGGTGCGCTGTCCTCGTTCCCCCCTGGTGCGCGTGCCGGGGCTCCGTGCGTGGGTGGGCCCGCTGGAGAGGAAATCAGGGTCGGAAACTTGGTGGAGATCGGCGCAGTCTGTGCCGAAAAACATCTCTGATGAGCCGTGGCTGCAGATTAGTCATGGTGCGTTCAGGTCCACATGTGCTCCGTCGGCCATGGGAGTCGCCCTCATGTGCTCTGATGTGGAGGAGCTGCGCGGCCGGTCCCGCATGGATGTGCCGATCTCGGCGAGGGCGCGCCATGATGTTCTCTGCCGCTTACCTGGTCTTGGTTGATGTCCTGAGAGCGGCTCGCCCGCCGTGGGCTCTGCGTCGAGGTCTCCCTGAGGCAGCAGGGAGGGCAGACCAGTCAGGCCGCTGCGACGGAGCATTCATGCCCGGGTGCTGCGTTCGCTGGTCGCTCGTTTTCTTCAGTCTCGGGTCGCCAGCGTGGCTGTTCAGATCAGAAGGTTGCGTTTGCACAAAACGTGTACGTCCTTGGGGTCACCAGTGAAGAGGATGATAAAATAAAGGCAGCGTTGGATTTTTAAATAGCTTTGTTATCACCCGCCTTCATCAGAACTCAGCTGCAGCCCATGGCTTGAGCAGGCTGCAGCTTCGTTCCTCCAGCTCTCAAAGAGGGGACACGTGTGTGTGTCTACCAGTTGCAGAATCAGAATGAGAGAATGAGAGGCAGATTTACAGCACAGTGCAGCATATATACTCAACTCAGACAATACATCAAAGACTTTCACAGCAGTCAATCTGGGCATTTGCATATCAGAGGTACAGACAGGATGCATGAACACAATGCATGGATGACACTTTAACCTCACATCTGTAAACGCAGCATGCAGCAGAAAAAACCCAGGAGTGTGAGCTGACTGTCTCTGTGTTCTGTCTCTGTGTTGTGGGGGTTGAATCAAACCGCTACAAGACCATCAATTACGGAGTAGCTCATTCAGGCCTGATGAACTCAACCCAAGAGTGCTCAGAACTCCTGACCCTTGACCTGGATCTTGAGCACAACCTGGATGCAGACAAACCTGAGTATGATTGTGTGCAAGTTTGTTGTGAATTAGGGCAATTGCCGAGGAAGAATAACAGTTTTCATAAAATCATAAGCGCTGAGATCTCCTCCTGACCTTTGACGCTGACCTTGAGCACAACCTTGATGCAGACCCACCTGAGGATCATTGTGTGTGAGTTTGGTGACTACTGGGACAGTTGCCTAGGACAGGGGTCTACAGCCTTTTCCAACACAAGCGCCATCTTGCCCATCTCCGACTAAAATAGAATCTAGTAGCTAAGTGCCGCAACAGCAATTTGACCTTTAAAATAAAGATTGTGCTGCTTATAAAGTTTTTTATATTTATATACATAGGTCCGAATATTACACTACTCACAAAAAGTTAGGGATATTTGGCTTTCAGATGAAATTTATGGAACATGTAGAAAGTTCACACTACAGTGATATTATATCATAAAAGCAGGGCATTAAATAGACGCATGCAATAATGATTTCCTCACCTCAAACAATTTATTGAAACAAAAGCCAACAACAGTGGTGGGTATACCACAACAAAAATGTCAATGTCTCAATAACTTGTCATGTGCCCTTGAGCATCAATTACAGCTCAACAACGATGTCTCATGCTGTTCACAAGTCGACTTATTGTCTGCTGAGGTATGGCATTCCACTCTTTTTGAAGGGCGTACCGATGGTATGGTAAGTGGGATGGTACTGTGTATATCTGTTGTTTGGGGCCGGGTATATATGTATGGACTGGGTATAAGTATGTATATGTATACTATATATGTATGTAGGGATGGATGGGTGTCAATGTTTATGTATAAAATATAGTTAATTGTCTACTTGGGGCTCTTAATAGAGGTAATATGTATATATTTCACAAGGGTTGTATTTAGGGAAAAGAGGAGATGGAATAAATGTTAACATCTTCCTTCTCTTTCTTCGAGCACTGTATACTGTCACTTTTATTGCACTTGCCATTTGGTTTTGCTTTTTTGTTCAAAATGAAGTATCATCTCATCTCAATGGTGACCCTCATGTCATTGAGGTTGTGGGGTGCAGGGTTACAAGTCTTTACATGGTAACTCAGCTGATCCCATAGCTTTTCTATGGGATTCAGGTCTAGAGAAAGTGCAGGACACTCCATTTGAGGTACCCCATCCTCCAGCAGCTGTTCTCTAATGATACAGCCTTGATGAGCTGGAGCATTGTCATCCATGAAGATGAAATTAGGTATGTGTTGTTCATGCAAGGGCACAATGATTGGATTAATGATGCTATTCAGGTAGTATCGGCTTGTCACTGTGCTATTCACAAGGCGTAGGCAGTTCTGTATTGACTAGACACACCAGCCCAGAGTGTAACACCACCACCACCAAAGGCTTGTCTGGTGACAACAGTGGCTGATGCATAGCGCTCTCCTTGACATATCCAACATCGTTGGCAGCCATCATTTCTGTTCAGTGTGAACTGACTTTCATCAGAGAACAGCATTGAGGCCCACTGGTCCCTTGTCCATCGTAAATGCTCCCTGGCCCATGAAAGACAATGATGCCTGTGCTTGGTAGTGTGGTCAGGTACCCTTGCAGGTCGTCTAGCACACAGGCCACACCGATGTAAACGGTTTTGAATGATCTGACGTGGCACTTGGGTGCCTCTCACCTCCCTTAAATGTGCCTGGAGTTGAGTGGCATTCATCATCTGGTTCCACAGGGCACTGTTCACAATGAAGCAGTCATCAGCGTGGGATGTGGCCAAAGGACGTCCACTTCTATGCCTTTCTCTGACTCTTCCAGTCTCTCTGCATCTCTGTTACAACCTGCTGATGACACTCTGTGCCTCTTTAAGCTCAGTGGCCATTTCCCTCTGAGAATATCCTGTTTGAAGCCTCATAATGGTGAGGTACTGTTGATCAGTTGTTAGGTGTCGTCTTGGTCTCATGATGTCAAAATGTGAACAGCATGATGAAGAGGAATGTTTAAATACCAATTCTAATTGAACCAAAAAATTTAGTGGTCAATTCATGGGTCAAACACCTGTTTTGAATTTTGCCATTAAGCACTTTGATAGAGAACAGCAAGTTACGCAAAAAGTACTGAAACATTGAACAGTTGAACATATGCATTCAATAGGTTAGAGAAGGTCAAATTAAGTTCATCTGTAAAGTTTATAGTGTATTTTAGGTGCATCCTGAAATTTCACCTGAAAGTCGAATATCCCTAACTTTTTGAGTTGTGTATATGGCATTAATGAATTCATACTACAACAGTGAAAGAAACCTTTAAAAAACTTTGTCAAGCTTTATATATAGCTTCATTCATGAAATAAAAGTATTACAAATATATTACGAATTGTTTGTGCTGAAAAATACATTTCTGAATATCTGACCATAATTTTTTTGTAGTTTTCAATTATCAGCACATTCATAAATTGTTTAAATCTGAAAAATATCATCCATCTCCTACTTTCAACAGTGATCACACAGCTTTAGTTCCTGATATTTTAATAGATTAGAGACAAAAGTTTCATTTAGAAGAAGCTACTTTTCATCCTTTTTTATGTTTCCTCATAATGCTCCTTATTCAAATGTATTTAATATAATATAAATCTGTATCTTTCACTTGTTCTCCAGACTTCTTGTCTGATAATTGTTTGTCTGATATTCTTCATTTATTCTGGAATAAAACAAAAAGAATTCTAAACAGTTTTGTAAATAATATAACTTTAAAAAATCATTTGATGCAAATGAAGCCAATCAGAAACAATTACAGCAGAGTGGAAAAGATGTTTGAAAAATACCTTCTTCCACTGAGCTAAATGTTGGTTATAATTTTTTTTTTAAATGCATGGCATTGATAGACAGTCTGCACTTATAATTCACTGTCCAAAACTCCACAGGTAACAAGCAGTTATCCTACAGACAAAAAGCTGAAAACATCCTTAAAACTAGAGGGCAGCCAGAGAGCGCATATCTCCACCAAGGCTCCGTCTCTCCCTCCCCTTGTCCTCCCCTCCATCCTTTTGTCCGTCCATATTGCCATCCATCTGTACATTGCGAAATCGGGCCTTGGTGGAGGTATGCACTCATGAATCACCTCCAACATCTAATGAGTTCATCTTTGGGCCAAGAACCACCTCTGGTGAAAATTTCATCCAAATCCATCCAGTAGTTTTGGAGAATTGTTGCTAACACTCTGTGAGAAGGTAAGAGCCTTGGCAGAGGTATGCATTTTGAGATCATCACCAAAATCTAATCATGTGTTCGAGTGGGCCATTACACACCTTTCCTGAAAATTTAAATGAAAGGCGCTATACAAATGCAATCCATTATTATTATTATTATCAGACAGAGAAATTACAACAAAAACAATATGACTACATTATATGACTACATAATAATAATAATAAGACTGTCATAATTGTACTGGCCATACTGTTATGTATGTAAATAGGCTGGTACAACCAAGGATTCTAGAGAATCTTGGAGGTGCGGACAGTTTTGATGAAGTGGTGCAGCTAATGGCGCGATACTTTAAGGCGCCGGAAAACGTCATTGTGAGACGCATTCAGTTTCAACAGCGCCATCAGCAGTCGGGAGAGCCTGTGCGAAGATTCGTGGCGGACCTCCGCGAGCTGGCGAGGGAATGCAGATTCGGGGCCCTGGAGGACGAAATGATTTGGGACCAGTTGGCGGAGCATGTCTGTTGCACGGCGGCCTGGTCCAGATTGTTGACGCACCCAGGAAAGATGACGTTAGCTGAGGCTGTCGAGCTTGCCCAACAGTACGAGGCAGCAGAGACCATCGCGAGGGGCCTTACTGAAGGGGTCTCTCGGGGGAAGAATGAGTCTAGCGCTAAGGTACTGAGCCTGAACCCTGATGATGGCGAATGCAGAGAGGATGATTTTGCCTCCGTGGTCAGGATAAGATCTGCACCTGGTATGCCAAAATGTTATGGATGTGGGTCCACTGAGCACCGCTATAAGTCCAGAGTGTGCCCGGTGAAAGGAAAGCGTTGTGGCAAATGCGGTCTTTTAAACCATTTTGCCAGGGTGTGCAAAAACTTCGTACGCAGGAGCCGTGGGAGAGATCCAGGTGCTGCGCAGAAGACTCCGACAGTTGTGCATACCGTCTCCCCAGAGACGACAGGGAGGATTGGTTGCACCGTCACGTTGGATGGAGTCGAGGTCCCGCTTCTTGTGGACACAGGAGCGGTGATCTCCATCCTGAATCTTGAGACCATGGACAGACTGTTTCCCTACCGACAGATAAGAAGGCAACAAGTGGAGTATTATGGTTATGGGTGGAATAGGTTGGCTATATTGGGCTACGTCGAGATGGAGGCCCAATATAAGGACAGTGTGGCGCCTAGTGTTCGCATTAACGTTTTTGCATCCGGTGTTAACATTATGGGTTGCAACCTATTTTACAGCCTTGGGTTCTCCATTATGAACATCTCCGGTGAAGAATGGTCTGGATGTGGACTGTGGGGCCGACCTGTTCCTGCCATGGAGGGTGCTGAGGTGTGCGATTCGGACTGGATGGTCAATGTGACTTTGGAAGTGCACACACCGCGCCACGTGGAGACCTCTCGGGATGGACCCGATGCTGCTACGCAGGCTGCCCTGGACGAGGGTGCCGGACGGCACGGCGGGACCCCCGATGAGGCTCATCAGGACGAGGTGCCAATGCCAGGAGAAAATGGGGCTAGACCGCGGAGCGTGGCTATCGTAAAGCGCTCCCAGCGACGACCTGCCAAGAAAGGCGCTTTTCCACTATGGTCAGTACGGTACGGGACGGTACAGTTCGGCCCGCTTTGTGTTTCCACTGCACTCGGTCCCATATGAAGTGGGTGGAAATATAGTTACAGGGAGGCGGCGCAACCCTCTCCCTCCCATTACGTAAAACCAGCGTAACTGGAGTAAACAAGTGTAGCGTTACACAAAACATAAGCTGGCAGGTTACGCGGCGTCTGCCTTCTCTGTCTTTTTTTGCCTGAATAAATGCTTAAAAGGCGAACAGAAAGCAGAGGCGGTGATACTACACACTCTGGAAAAGTACTGGAGCGTTTAGGAAACCATAGAGCAGTATAAAGGAGAAGCCATGAGGATACAAAGTACATCACATATCAAGGTAAGCTAATGATCGCTAATGCTACTTTGCTTTTAAGTCCACCGTACAACTTTGTAATGTCGGCAAGTTATCGATATTAGGTACTAAAATATGTATTCTGTGTGTGTGTGTGTGTTTCAGATGGCTCTCTTGTGGCAAAAATATTGCTTCAAACGGTCGGCGTTAACGTTCAACACAGTGATGTGACCCCAACTTCAAGAACGCGAAGTGGCTATAATGTCTGTAGAAATGTTTAGCTTCCTGTGCAACAAATTGCTCTGATCTGTGTCAAAATCATGGAGACTGTTGAGACGTCATGGAATTTATCTGCTCCAGCCAGTGGTGTCGTGGCAAAACATGGATCAGGTGACATATTGTAGTATATGAGCCGTTAAATATATATTTCAACAGGTAAACAGTACTGAGTTAGGCATAAGATATATTTAACAATTATGATGCATTTTAAGCCAAAACAAATGGATCTAGGATTAAAAGTAATTAAAATAATGCAGTCACAAGGTTACATGGAGAAATATGTGGATTAACTGGAAATATATCGTATTGAGTATTGCTGACTACATGTAGATACTGTATAAATATATATTCTCTGCATCAACAGTGAACTATACTTGTATTCATGTAGTATTGCCCTGGGAATTTTGACAATAAACCTTTGTACTTTTGCAGATGTCTCTATTTTGTTTTACAGTCTTCAGCAAATAATTGTTTTGGTTACTTTTCTTAAAAATGAGCCATTATTTTCAAAGTCACTGATAAATGGTTTGTACTGTTGACTCTTTTCCCACCGGTGTCTGAACAGACAAAATAGAAAATCATGATGCAAACACATAAATCATTAAATTGTTTATTACAATCAGCAGCAGATTACAGATTATTTAGAATGTGCAAAATTCAAACTGTAAAAAAAAAAAAATTGGAATGGGTCACACACGCCAGCCACGCTGCCTCACTGAGAAGCAACTGGATCAGCCCCTCGTACTGGTCCTGGTTCAGCAGATCTTCAGCCTGCATCTCTGTAAATAGTGAAGCAAGGTCTGGTTTGGGTGGATCATTTTCCCCTTGCCTAGATGAAAGACAGAAATGAGTGGTGGATAATTAAAGGCTAAATGTCACGTAACAGGGTACTTTAAATATCTTGAAGCTAGATATAAAAGGGAACCGATCCGTTCGGGTCTTGGTGCATATGCTTCAGTAACAACGGAATATTTGTTAATTTAAAACTGCCGCGCTTGGCCTGACACGGCCCCTGGAATCGCCTGGGGAAGAAGGCGGAAGTGACGAAATCGATTGTACCCTAGTTTGATGCTTGGGGTATTTCAATTGATTGTTTATATGGAGACTGGAAGGTTGAAGTGAGCAACAAGAAAGAAAAAATTGGATATTTCACCCATACCTTAAAACGGGACTATCAGGGACAGCTGGGTAATAAGGGACACTTCTCTGGGAAATGTTTTCATACCTGTCAAGTGAGACGTTTTTGCCGTACTTCAACACCGTAAAAAGCGGCTATAAGGAACGGCGGAGCAACAAGGCACACCTCTCTGGGATCTCTGTCTGTTCCGCAACCGCTGCACAGCTCAACGTGTTAAACCATTGTCCTAATGACTTCTCATTGTAGTGAGAACAGCTCAAGCTGAGCGATCAGCCCGCCCAGACAATTAAACTAATGAGTGACTCCACACTTCTCATGGTAGTGCGAATAGCTCACGCTGAGCGATCTGCCAGCACCAGGCTGATCACAAACAGGAGTGCTCCGCAAAACACTCAATTTTTTTTCCAGTATATTTTTCCTTTTGGGTGTACAGAAATGGCAATACGCCCGTTTTTGCTAAAATTGCATTTTCCCCGTATTTTCCTTAAAATATTTGACAATAACAACACGAACTACATTTAAAACATTTCCCAGAAAAGTGTCCACCACCACTCCGCCCACCAAAATACGGCGAAAACGTCTCCCTTGACAGGTATGCGCCTCCATTTTCATATTGATCTGGTCAATTTCTTGACAGCAGCGGCTCTCCTCCACTGTAATAGTAATGGCTTCCGAAAAATCAATATTTATGGGGCGCCCTCGACAGACCCCCTTCGGCTTCACAATTCTGGAGGCGATTAATGTCCAGTTCAATGACATTTTCCACTGGTTCTGCTCTCTGGTCATCGGTGGAACTGTTGTCATCAGACAAAGCATCTGATTCCGTCTCGGACGGCTCGAACCTGTAAGGTTCTATGCCTCTGTCACTGTCTGAACCACTGACAAAAAAAAAGACAAAAAAAAAAGACAAAACTAAACTAATTTGTTCACAATCGCTGTCACTTTCCGTCATGATTGTCCAATGTTGATAAGTGTGAATGTGGATAGGCAGGGCAGCCAGGGTACAACTGGTGATGTCAAAAACATGGGCGTGGTCTAGACTGGCTGTCACAAGCCAGCAAGCAAGGTGGGGCCTTCACCTGGTGTATTTTGTGCAATTATGTAAATACAGGTGGGTGATATGGTCTCCGGTATGAATATTTGGTTTAAGCTATGTGTATTTTATCTAAATTCGTTGTCATTTAGAAAAAAAAATTACGTGACATTTGGCCTTTAAAGCAAGTTTAAAACATATTTGAGAAATGAATGAATGAATCTTTATTTTGGATAGATTAGATTAAAAGAAAGGAACAGGATAATATAACAAAGGGAGAAAAAAAACAAGGTCAAATTAAACAGCAACTCCTCGGATTATACAATTCAACATAAGTTATGTGAAATGGGTGATGGCTGAAGCCGCAGCTTATATTGCCCACCCATGTTCCATCTAAGAATTCAAAAATAAAATAAAATAAGAGTGATTACAATTCAGAACAAAGCCAAGACAAAACGTGGCAAAAACTAAGCAACAGCACAACACAGACTGGATATGATAATCCTGATGTGATTTTACATGTCACCTTGTATATATGTTTGGAGTATTTCTTCCTTTAGTTTTTGTTTAAATTGTCCAAGCGTTGTACATGATTTTAGTTCAGGTCCTAAAGCGTTCCACAGTCTGACTCCTTGCACTGAGACACAGTGTTGCTTGGTGGTAGTTCTCACTGAAGGTTTTTGAAATATACATGTTCCTCCGAAATGATATTGTTTCTCCCTTATTTGGAACAACTTTTGGATATTTGCGGGCAGTGATAGATTCTTAGCTTTAAACATTATTACTGCAGTTTTAAAGGCAACCAGATCTTTCAACTTGAGAGCTTTTAATTTAAGAAAAAGTGGGTTTGTTGGTTCCCTGTGAGCAGCTTTGTTTATTATTCTAATAGTTCTCTTCTGAAGCATAAAGACTGGATATATGTTTGTTTTATATGTGTTTCCCCATACTTCAGTACAATATGTCATGTATGTGAGTATTAATGAATGATACAAAGTATATAGTGTGGGTTGATTCAGCAAATATTTCACTCTGTGTAGTATTGCGATTGATTTGCATGGTTTACCTTTAATATAATTAATATGTGACTTCCAACACAGTTTATTATCAATTATTACTCCAAGGATTTTAATTTTGGATACCCTTTCAGTCTCTACACCATTAACACTGAGTTTAGAAACTGAGTTGTTGTGATGGTGTGAAATAATGTTATCAATAAAAGTTTAGCCACTGCTGTGTCGCCCTGGTTTCAAGTGTGGGTGGTGTTTTGTGCTTGTATTGCTAACATATAAAAGGAAGCACTACAATGGGTCTCAAATATTTGTAATGTGTTCTATTACTGAATGAGTTTAAAGATGAAATACTATAAACTACACATATAAACTAAATTCTAATGGTGACTGAACATCTCCCATTCCCCAAGGTGCAAGATACACTATTATGACTATAACTCATAAAGGATCACAGAAATGATCTGATAAAAAAATAAATAAACAAGCGGTTTACAGTGGCTATTACTGGATGCGCCATTCATTTTCAATTACTCTGTAATTAATATTCACACAATCAAATAAATCTCAGTTCAGTCCCTTTCATATTGTGTGGAAATTGTGCTACTTTAAATTTGGCACTTTACCTGTACTTTAACTTAAAAAGCAAAAGATTTGACTATAAATATGATGTGTTGTTTACCTGTCACAATACATTGGTGTCAAAACGTCGCCATTCCGAGCAATCCTGTTTGGACTCTACAATGAAATACACACAAATTAAATACATACACAGCACGAAAGTGCAACATGTAAAAAAAAAACACCTTTTTAACCAGGATTACAACTAGCTTATTTCATCAGATATTGTCAACACAAAAAAGCAACATACAAGTACGGACATAGCATTGAGCTAGGTCATCGTTTAAACACGATTAAGTTTTCGTCTGTCCTAAGTGAACTTTCCACTGCTGGAAAAAACAACGTAAAACATGAATATCACATCACTCACCGTCCTGTATATCACAATATCACGGCTTCAACTGCTGAAGCTGAGTGCTGTCGCAGCCGTACATTCAATTCAATTCGGGTGGCTGGGTCTAATTCCCCGTGCGTCTCTGTCTATTTTCCAGTGCGTCTGCTTGTGCTCCCCACTGCAAGCTCAGTCTGCTTCTTTCTGCATTCTCTCATCAGCCGAAACGCACAGAAAACTCTGCTGGACCACCCTGTTGATTTCTGCTGATTTCTGTTAAGCCATTCTATCGTTGTTGTTTATAATATCACTTGTTGGCTGGCTCACGGACGAATAATTGCAAATGGCGGCCCGCGAGTGAGTCAGGAACGTCAGCGTAACGCCCACTCTGATGACGCCACACCCAGACCAATCAGTGGCCAGCAGTGGGTTGACGTAACAGTGCCGGTACGCTTCGGACCTGCTCTTCAGCGGTGTGAAAAAATAGGAGCAGTTCCCAAAAAACAGAACTGTAGGGACTGCGGGTCCCTAGTGGAAAAGCAGACAAACCGTGCCGAACCGTACCATACTGACCCTAGTGGAAAAACGCCTGAGGAGACCCAGGAGAGCCTGAGTGTCGGAGCAGCTGGAGTTGGGGGCCAGTCGCAGGACTGGTGATCTGATGAAGAGGAAGTGGGCTCCCTCAAAGACCAAGGTTGAGGCTCGATTACGTAGAGATCACAGTCCACGCGAGCAGCAGGACAACCAGAGGCGGTTCCAGGTGGAGCCCGGTCGGATGGAGGAAGATGGGCGCAGGTCTATTCGTGTCTGGAGGCACCTGAGGGATCTGCAGCTGCCGGAGGTGGAGAGGAGACGGCGCAGCAGGAGCCCTGATGTGAAGAGACGGAGACGCCTTGAGAGGGATCCATCCGGGGACTGAGGGTTTTATTTTGCATGTTTGTGTTGTTTCTTCAGTCCTGTTTTAATCTTGGCTCCTATTTGGTGTCCTGGTAAATTTAAAAAAAAAAAAAAAACAAAAGGAAAAAAGGAAAGGAAAAGATGACAAATTCTGAGTGTGTGTGAGTGCAGGAGGCGTCCGTTTGATGTTTGATAGCATTTTGTCTATTTTACGTGTCGTGTGTAGATGCCTGTGAGTATCCACTGTATTTTTGGTTATATTGGTGAATTGGATTTTGTGTCAGATTTTGGTAGTCTGGCCGGTAGCTTCTCTGTGTGAATTTACGTTAGTAATTTTCTTGAGTTTGCCTGGTTTGAATGACTTGTATTGATTGAGTATTTGGTTTAATTGTTTTTATTTGTGTTGCCCCTTTTGGTACATTTTACTCTGTGTGCCCATTGTGGGGTGGGAGTTGGGTTGGGGGGACACCTATAGGAAATGTCTTGTGTTTTATTGTATGTTATTTGATGTGTTTTTAAGGGATTGCTTTCAGTTAGAAACGCGACTCATTATTATTTTGTTTGTATGTTCCCCTATTCCAAGCGGCAGAATAATCTGTTCAGCCATGTGGGGGGGCTGGTGGTCTACCCAGCCCCTCAGCCTTTGTTGTGTGAGTGGATAGGTGTTTTGTTTATTTTCTGTACATATTGTAACGTCGGGGCCATGTTAAGGGGGGGCAGGGATTTTCCAGCATGCTTTGCCAGTTGAAAACGTTACTGTGTGTGTATTAAATGTGTTATTACTGAGTTATACTGCTGTGTCATTATAACTGCGTTATAATGACACAGCAGTGTTTAGCAGGATTAGGGCAAGATGTATCATGTGTGTGTAACCATGATTGAAACGGAGGTCTGGGAGAATGACCTCCCCTCCTCTCTGTGCTCGGAAGTAAGTTGGGGTCGGGGGTGTGTAAATAAAGCCTGTTCATCACAACCATCTTGCTCCTCTTTCTTTGTGTGAATCCCACAAATGTCACACTGGTGTCAGGAGTGGAGATGGAGCAAGATGAGGATCCAGGTGGAGGTCCAACGGCCGGAGCGGTTCATCGCTCGGCTGGGAATGGAGCGTAGAGCTGAGACGCCGGCCCCCGGAGAGGTTTGCCGCAATGGACGGAGCAGCGGACCCGACGGGCCGAGCAGAGCAAACTAGCCCCGTTTCCCGCCCTTTTCAGGGCAGGACGGGCTGGCGATTCCAGAGCAATTAGGAGTGGCAATCGACCGGGAGATGACCATCCCATCCGTCCAGCAGCGGGCCAAGATTCCCCGCTACAACGGCGAGAACCTGTTGGATGACCACCGGGCCCAGGTTGAGTTGGCTGCCGCGCTGAACGACTGGTCATCGGAGGAAACCACCGTGCTGAGAGCGAGTGGGAGGAGGAGCTACGGCAGCGCAGAGGAGGCAGCCGCGGCGACGCGAGGAAGGGGGGGCTTCCGCTGCACAGAGCCAGGGTACATCGCACCGTACTGCCCCGCACACAGCACACGACAAACTGGCCCCTCGCCAACGTTAAATTAGAGCGAGGTGGCATGGACGGAGAAAAAGCCGCCTCCTGCAGATGCTTTCCCTGGCGGTGACGTCACAGAGGCCTTTGGAGCGCAGCAGCAGCGGAGCGAGCAGGACAGATCCGGTCTTTTCCCGGGCTCGGCAGGGGCTGGATGCCTGGACGCGGGCCAGCGGCCGCCTGGGAGGTCCTGGCAGCGGTGGGAGTCATGGGACTCCCGCTGCCAGAGGAGGAACTGTGCGTGTCCTACCGCCACCCGCAGATGCTTTCCCTTTCGGTGACGTTACGGAGGCCCTCGGCGCAGCAGCGACGCAGCGGAGCGAGCAGGACGGAGATCCGGCCATTTTTCCAGGCGCGGCAAGGGCTGGACGGATGGACGTGGGCCAGCAGCCACCTGGGAGAACTGGCAGCGGTGGGAGTTGGCCGGAGCGGGCATGGGACTCCCGCTGCCAGGGAAGGGACTGTGCGTGGTCCTACAGAGGCTGTCAGATGTGTCCATCCGCCCGCTGGTGGCCAAACCGGAACCCTACCCCAACCAGATACTCCAACCGAGACTCAGATGGACACTGGATGGCCCGTGCATGCCGCCCCGGCACCGGGCTGACTTGCGTTGGATTTCTGAAAGTGGACTTTGAATTTTCTGGGGACAGAAACCAGTCCGGGGGGGGGGGGGCAGTGTAATGTCGGGGCCATGTTAAGGGGGGGGCAGGGATTTCCCAGCATGCTTTGCCAGTTGAAAACGTTACTGTGTGTGTATTAAATGTGTTATTACTGAGTTATACTGCTGTGTCATTATAACTGCGTTATAATGACACAGCAGTGTTTAGCAGGATTAGGGCAAGATGTATCATGTGTGTAACCATGATTGAAATGGAGGTCTGGGAGAATGACCTCCCCTTCTCTGTGTGCTCAGAAATAGTTGGGGTCGGGGGGGTATAAATAAAGCCTGTTCATCACAACCATCTTGCTCCTCTTTCTTTGTGTGAATCCCGCAAACGTCACAATATTTTTGGATTAGTGCGTGTGTCGGGTGATAAATTTGGGTGGGTTATTTGTGTGCTTGGCATTTTTTTTGAGTGGGGGGGGTGTTATGTATGTATGTAAATAGGCTGGTACGACCAAGATGGCAGCCGGGTTGGTCACGGGACAGACCGGGGTGGCTACTGCCGGTTTCCGGTGGTTACGCCGCCCAGGGTATAAAAGAGTGGGTGGAAGGAGCTCTGCCTCTGTCGTCGTGAAGCCACCTGGCCAGCAGCAGAGTGCTGTAAGCCTCTGTATGTAGTCTGTGTTATATTCTGAATAAACCCTGTTAACCGAGGTGAGACTCACTCGTCATTCCTACATTATGGACACAACACATACATTGGGGGGGGGGGCAATTCAACATCATGATTTATTGAATCTTTCAGGTCGGTTTTCTTTTTTTTTTCCCCTCCTCTCTTCTCCATTACAGTTTACTGACAAGGTTCATAATTATTAAGCAATATTACACAACAGTGCAGTACCATACCAGTTTTTTGCAGTTATCAACTACAAATTCGCATTGATGCAGCAAAGTTCAGCCTCCACTTCCTCCACCGTCACCTCCTGTTCTTGTCTTCCTGTACCAGCCGCTTATGTCCCGCCCTTCCTTAATTCTGATTGGCTGTTTAGGCCTGACATTGATGAGCGCAGATTGCAAGGAAAAACTGTCGGCTGCGGGTTGTTTATTTCAGACAAGTATATTCGGTTAATGGCGTTTCATAATAAATGCACATAACAAAAACAACCATTCTGAATCACTGTAGAGGGCTTTTATTTCTACATAACTCAGGATGTATTAAGCTGTGACGGTGAAAATAAATTTACACTGGGGAGCGTGTAAAATAAAGAGGCAGATTTATTTCAGATGATTTATTACACACTCACACTTGTCAAGCACAGAACAGAATGAACTTTTCAGCAGAAACTCTCCCCTTAAGTTTCATGGCATTTACATCACACACAACATGACATTTGCATCACACTGCATTCAACATCCTTCATCCCTGACTCCTTCCTGCTATCTGACCAAGAACCTCTTGCTCTTTGTTGTCCCAAGCTTATCACTGTCTCCTGTCTGAGACGCTAGATAATCTGGCTCACACAAGGTGCTACCCCCCCCCACCCCCAGCATCTTAGATAGGACAATAGAATAACAGTCCATATGCTGTGATAGAACAATTGAACATCAGTCCACATGCTGCTTGGGCTTCCGTCTTCTCCCGTATCTGCTGTAAGTGGGGTTTACCGCCTCCGCAGCGCTGCTGTGCCGGTGGGGGGCTGCTGGAAGTGTGTCTGACTGCAGGTGGGCTGTTGCTAGGGGGGGGGGGGCACTTCGGTCTGTCCATGTGGCTGCTCTGGAGAATTGTCTCCCTGGAGAGCTCTCCGTGGGGATCTTCCACGCCGAGGGGCCTTAGCCAACAGCACTTGCTCGTCCGCTACAACGAAAGCGGGTTTGAGTCTGTCTATGCCAATTTTTTCCCTCCTACCCCCCAAGTCTAGCAAAAAATGCTTATCCCCTGTTTCCAACACTCTGAACGGTCCATCGTAGGGTGGGCGCAATGGAGGGCGGTGGGCGTTGTGTCTGACGAAAACAAACTCTGTGCTCTTCAAAGTTTTAGGCACGAAAACACGGGGAAAACTGTGGTGGGCAGGGCCCGGCAGCATGCCTGTGTTTGCGCTACGCTGCAAAAGCTGAGCCGTAGTGGCTGCGCAAAAACGAGCTCTGCTGGGGAAGCTTCCAGATCCTCTTTTGCCGTGGAGCGCAACCCCAATAATACCCATGGCAGCCTGTCTACCCAATTTGCATCCATCAATGAAGCCCTGAGTGCCGCTTTCAGTGATCTATGAAAATGCTTGCATAACCCATTGGCCTGTGGGTTGTACGCGGTTGTGCGGTGAATTGTAACACCCAGGCTTCGGGCCATCGCAGACCAGAGTTCGGAAACAAATTGCGGGCCCCTGTCCGACGGGACTCCAAAACACGCCACACATGCTGTTAAAAAAGCGCGCGCTACGTCCGCGGACGTGGTTGCCGCCAGCGGGACCGCTTCGGGCCAGCGCGTGGTGCGGTCCACCATTGTCAGGAGGTGCGTGCACCCCTGTGATGGCGGGAGGGGGCCCACAAGGTCCACGTGAACATGGTCGAACCTTTTAGCCGGAATACGAAACGGCTCCAAGGCAGCCTTCGTGTGTCTGTGTACCTTGGCTCGTTGGCACGCCATGCAGGCTGCAGCCCACTCCTTCACTTGTTTGCGCAGGCTCGGCCAAACAAACTTCTCTCCCACCATTTTGACCGACGCGTGCACTCCTGGGTGCGCCAGAGTGTGAACCGACTCAAACACGCGGCGGCGCCACGCGGCCGGGACCACCGGACGCGGGCGACCCGTGGCGACATCGCAAATTAGGGGGGCCGCCATCCTGCAGCACCCTGCTCTCCAGCCTTAACCCTGTTGGTCCAGACTGGAGTGCGTGCACGTCTGCATCGCTAATCTGCTGTTACTCCCCGGAGGGCGAACTGAGCCTCGGTGAGGTGGAACCAAGAGCGCGGGTTGTGCTTCCAGAAATCCGGTAGCTTGACTGAGACCGCACACGTGTGGCTGGAGGTTCCAGTCCGGGCTGTCTGTGGGATGGCTGCCGCCTCGCCGTAGCTTCCTGACCGGGCCGGCTCCGGGGATCTTGCCTCGTGTTCCATAATACGTCTTGGGTCACCAGTGTGAAGCGTGTAAAATAAAGAGGCAGATTTATTTCAGACGATTTATTACACACTCACACTTGTCAAGCACAAAACAGAATGAACTTTTCAGCAGAAACTCTCCCCTTAAGTTTCATGGCATTTACATCACACACAACATGACATTTGCATCACACTGCATTCAACATCCTTCATCCCTGACTCCTTCCTGCTATCTCACCAGGAACCTCTTGCTCTTTGTTGTCCCAAGCTTAACACTGTCTCCTGTCTGAGATGCTAGATAATCTGGCTCACACAAGGTGCTACAACACCAATTCAGACTACGGTCATGTCTGGTGAATTCAGCATTTGTAGTGCAGGCAACTAATTTTAATGTTATTGAGCAGGAATTCTAGGATTGTTTCACATTTTTAAGGATAATTAAGGTGTTGACTTTAGATAATCACATTTATGACTGTTTATGGACCTGTAGACACTAATGAGGCGACTGTTTTTCATTGTTTGTGTTCTCGTGGAGAAATTCTCTCCACAACACCCATACATGAACGCAAATTAATTTGTCCACACAGAATTAAACTCCATTTTCCTTTGTGATTTTACTTTTTCTGGATTTGTTCATGCCTTACCGAAGATGGCAGGAAGCAGCTGCTCCCCGTGCTCTCTACATGCACTGAGGAGAGGCTGAGCGGCTCTGTGTAGCCGCTGTCATATGTGACTCAGTCACGCACGGGTGACAGTATAATAAATAGTTTATTTATATCGTCTGGCGAGGTGAGCGCTCTGGGAAAGCACTTTTATTTTCTCTACCCCGGATGTGCTCAACCCATGTGGAGAGGATTAACCGTGGTCACTTTATATTGAAGTTATCGAAGGTCCAAACTTCCGTGTCCCGCATTTACGCCTTTTGTGATTTTACGTCTTATCCAACAAACAGGGAGAATTTGAAGGTATGTATACACGTTATCACATCTTAATATGTCATGAAAATGTAGCTGTTGATGAGTTTTGATGCGTGAAAAATACTGGAAGTGTTGAAGTTGTTTCGTGTAAAACGTGTGCCATTACAAAGTGCATTGGCACACGGGGAAACAAAAGCCCGAGTGTCCCGTTTACGTCTCCATTTACAAGTAGTTGAAGTGAGCGCTCATCCTCAAGAGTTCCTGAACGCGAATGCCGTTACGAAAATAGTTAATAGTTTCATAAACCTGACACAATTGGATAGTGATTAGTCAATTTCATGTGCAGATTTGATCAATTTTAAATTTTGCCACCAATGTCACACATTGGACCCCTAATAAATAAAAACACCCATATAACAAAGTATTGAGATTAACTTTTGTTATTGACCAAATACTTATTTTACCGAGGAATTTACCAATTAATTCATTAAAAATCCTTCAATGTGATTTTCTGGATTTTTTTTCTCATTTTGTCTCTCATAGTTGAGGGGGGGGGGGGGTTGACTCTGTACTCCAGGAGAAGTTTAGGAACACAGACTGGAGTATGTTCACCTCTCAGGCTACCTGTGGCTCCCACATAAACATCAACTCTTACACCCACTCAGTCCTGGACCATATCAACACCACTATTGACAGTGTCACCACGGAAAGACATATCACCACGTACCCAAATCAGAAGCCGTGGATGAACAGAGAAGTGCGACTTCTGCTAAAAGCACGTAACAATGCCTTTAGATCTGGTGATGCACAGGCCTACAGTTCATCCAGGGCAGATCTGAAGAGGGGCATCAAGAAGGCCAAGCACAGCTACAACCTGAAGGTGGAAGAACATTTTGGGGACTCTGACCCCCGACGTATGTGGCAGGGCATTCAAGCTATCTCTGATTATAAGCCCAGCAACTCCATACCTATAGCCATGACTGTGCCCTTTCTCAATGAGCTAAATAACTTCTATGCTCGTTTTGACAAGGACAACAACGAAAAGAACATCAATTTCCCACCCTCTGATGACCTCCACCACCTCACACTCACCCACACCGACGTCCGTAATGCACTGAGTCATGTCAACGTACGTAAGGCTGCTGGCCCTGATGGCATTCCTGGGCGTGTGCTGAGGGCATGCGCTGAGCAGCTGGCAGGGGTCTTCACAGACATCTTCAATCTGTCCCTGGCCCAGGCCGTGGTACCAGCGTGCTTCAAGACCACTTCAATAGTACCAGTGCCGAAACATTCAACACCATCGTGCCTAAATGACTATCGCCCTGTGGCACTGACGCCCATAGTCATGAAGTGCTTTGAGCGACTGGTCTTGGCACAGCTCAAAAAAGGCCTGCCCCCTACACTGGACCCTCATCAGTTCGCCTACCGGAGCAACAGGAGTACAGAGGATGCGGTTTCTACAGCGCTGCACTATGTACTGTCACACCTGGATGACAAGAACACCTACGCAAGAATGCTGTTTATTGACTTCAGCTCAGCATTCAACACAGTTATCCCCTCCAAGTTGCTCACCAAACTTGGGGACCTGGGAATCAGTACCTCCACCTGCAACTGGATCATGGATTTTCTGACCAACAGACCCCAGCATGTTAGGTCAGGCCCCAACCGTTCTTCCGTCATCACACTCAACACTGGTGTACCACAGGGCTGTGTGCTCAGCCCATTCCTCTACTCCCTCTACACCCATGACTGCAGGCCTATGTATGGATCCAATTCCATCATAAAGTTCGCAGATGACACCACGGTGATTGGACTCATCAGGGACAACGACGAGTCAGATTACAGGGCAGAGGTTGAGCACTTGGCTACTTGGTGTGCTGACAATAACCTGCTCCTTAACACCAGCAAAACCAAGGAGCTCATAGTGGACTACAGGAAGGAGAGGGAAGAGACACATGACCCCATCCATATCAATGGCATAGCTGTTGAACGTGTCCCCAGCTTCAAATTCCTGGGGACCCACATCTCGGAGGACCTGTCCTGGTCAGTTAACACCACCAGCCTGATCAAGAAGGCCCATCAGCGCCTCTTCTTCTTGAGGACATTGAAGAAGAACCATCTGTCAACTGACATCCTGGGCAACTTCTACCGCTGCGTGATAGAGAGCACCCTGACCAACTGTATCACACTCTGGTATGGGAGCTGCTCTGTAGCTGACCGCAAGGCGCTGCAGCGGGTGGTGAAAACCGCCCAACGCATCACAGGGACTCCACTTCCAGCTATAGAGGACGTCTACAGGAAAAGATGTCTGCGCCGGGCACGCAACATTCTTAGGGACTCCAACCATCCTGCTCATGGACTGTTCTAGCTTCTCCCCTCCAGAAGACGTTTCAGAAGCCTTCGGACTAGAACCAGCAGGTTTAGGAACAGTTTCTTTCCAACAGCTGTCACGTTATTGAACTTAGTTCCCCACTGACTCTCTTACAATCATCTTTTACCATCCTCACCTGTACATAACTGCATAACTACATAACTACATCTAACTTATTGCACATTATTTGCACATAACAGTACTCTTAACTTTCTGCACTGCTGCATATATTTGCATATATTTGCTTAAATTGCACATACTGTTAATTACCGTATATACTGCACTGCTGTCCTTTGCACTTCTGATTGGATGCTAAACTGTGTTTTGTTACCTTGTATTCATACATGTTTAATGACAATAAAGTTGAATCTAATCTAATTTAATCTAATATATATATATATATATATATATATATACAGTATATATATACAGTATATATATATATATATATATATATATATATGCACGGTGGCGCACTGGTTAGCACTGCGGCAGCACAGTTTTACCCTCGGCCGGGGGATCGCGGGGATCATGACATCGTGGGTTCGATCCATGCCCCCGGCCAACAGTGATCTTTGTGGAGTTTGCATGTTCTCCCCGTGTTGCGTGGGTTTACTCCGGGATTTCTACAGTTTCCTCCCACATGCTAAAAACATGCAGGTTAGGGATACGGGGCGCTTGCGCACGCAGCAACCGGCAGCTGGTGGCTTGTCACCAGACTGCAAAACAAATCTACCTACGGGTACAAAATAAGTACAAAAAAAGAAAATAAAATATATATATATATATATATATATATATATATATATATATATATATATATATATATTAGGTTCATAAAAGTATGTGTTTCCATTGAGAAATACATCCAATTGCAATAAACAATAATTTTGAAAAATGAAATAATTAAAATTTACTTCATTCATTTGCATGTGTTTTGAGATATAACTGCAGGGAGCAGCAGCATAGGGGCTGAAGTTCCGCATGCGGTTCCAGAGCCGCGGGTTGCCAACCCCTGGCCTAGGAGGAGTAGCTTTTTTTCTGAAATCACATAAATGCCCTGATCATTTGACCTTTGACCATGACCTTGAACGCAACCTGGATGCAGACCCACCTGAGGATCATTGTGTGTGAGTTTGGTGACTGTGGGGGCAGCTGCCGAGGAGGATTAGCGACTCCCGTGTAATGTGGACGAATGGACACCACGCCATCACAATAGTTCCTTTCGACTTCACCGGAAAGAGCTAAAAACTCTTATATCTTGAAAACAAAGCAATAAAAAGTGTTATTGAAAATGCTTGGGGAAAGCAAAAAAAGCCGTTTACTCACTGAATCTGTTTTTATTTGACACTATCAACTGTTGGTTTAAATGTTCATAATCACAAGTTTCATTGTGCTGCTCCCAGAATACAATGCAAAGCATTCTACACAGACAATGAATGGAAAAATGGAGAAACCACAGATCCAGTGGAGGAGAGTTGAGGCATCATAAAGATGTGTGAAGATGGGGAGAAGCTCTATATGTTATGACCCGAGCACCGATCTCGTCCACGCTCGGGCCATGCATCATCTCTGCCGGCTTTGACAGCAGTGGATTACATTCTGGCTCCCCGGGCTCTTATTGTGACAGCGCTCAGCGGGGCTTTCTGCTGTCAGAGCCGATCAGCTGTTCGGCATTACAGCTCGTTAGCTGCCGGCTTTATTAGCGGGCGCTGACAGCTGGTTGATGCTGGAGTATCGTTAAACATTCCTGGTCCTCGTTCACGTCAGGTTCATGCTTATTCTTGTTCATGTCATAGTTTAGGTCGTAGTGGCCGGGGTTAGCTCTACGATCCCTTGTATTCTGTAGTGTGTGTTTTGCCCTCAGCGGCTCACAGCTTTGTGTCTCGTCTTGTCATGTTATAATAAAACATCAAATGCAAAACTCACTGGTGACTTTTGGCGTCTTATGGTGGCCTGCGAGGGTCACCGCATGACACTATAACTATAATTTTAATGTATGATCAGCTATACTGATATTTCTCCACTGCAGTTTCACACACCACTCAAAGAGCTTAACTAGGAACACTAATCTTCTGTTCTATGGGCTGATCAGAATAACTAGGCCCAATTTAGAATCACCAGTTAAACAATATGCATGTATTTGGATTGTGGGAAAAAACGGGAAAACCCAGAATAAATCCACACATCACAGGAAGAACATCCAAATTCCACACAAAGGTTCCTACTTCTGCCAGCCTGGGGATTCAAACCAGGAACCCTCAAGCTTGAAAGCAAAAGTGCTAACCACTGTACCATCATGCAGCCCAACTATTGTCTCACCATATTCTGGGTGGAAATCTACTGATAAACAGTAAAAAGTCAACATATCATCCAGCCCTGAGACATACAGTGGAGGTACAACTCAATTGTGAGGAACACTCACTGTCCATGAAGTCCACGTCCTGTCTGCTCATAGCGTGCCTCATTTTGTTGGTCACCACTCGGAGCTCCATGATCAGCTGTCTTGTCCTCACATCTGGATGAGTGATGTCCACCTCCACCTCAGGGTTGTTGATCTGACTGACCAGGCTGTCTCCCGTCACATCTGGGAGGTACCTGAGCACACAAACACACAGGTATTCACGTCCATCATTTATATTCAGATAAGCCTGTGACTTTTTTGCCCTTAATTAGTGGTTTTCTCTGCACTGGCAACAAATAAAAAAATACTTAAAAGTTACAAGAACAGTTAAGAATTAAAAGTAAAAAGTCACAAATGAGTTACAGTAAAAGGTTAGAAATGTACAAGGGAAACATTTCAAATTTCCAGAAAGTCTCAAATTTCTGAAAAAAAGTTGCAAATATAGAACAGTTTCAAGTTTACATAAGGTTTTTTTTATTTTCAAACTTATTAATAAAAAGTCACACAAGTAAAAAAAAAGCTTATTATTGTATTTCAAAATATTTACAAACTGAAAACTAAACATACCCCTCAAATATTTTTTTTACAGTGTTTCTGTCCTCTTAAGTAGTTCTTATCATTCTTTTCAAGTGTTTGTTCAGTTTGTTTTTATTAGATATTTAATGCTTTAAAATCAGGGGTGCAGTCATGATTGGGTTTGGTTGTGACTGGTTATGACTGAGGGGGCTGCTGCACAGATTGTAATGGGCGGCTGTATTTGTGACGACTCGCCCTTTGCCATTATCATCCACAGCTGCGCACACACCGGCTCTCCATCACGCTCGGGTTATATAACCCACTCTGCCCTCAGACCGGCACAGAGCCGTCTGTCTCCCTGGCTGCATGAAGCTCTACGCTCGACTTCCCAGCCTATCATCCTGCCTTCAGCGTCATCTTTTGGAAGGATTTCCCTCGTTATCAAGTAAGCCCTTTTCTACTCACCTGTTCTGCGTTTATCCCGTGTGCACAGGCGGAATTCCCAGGCGGCGGAATCATTCCTCCTGGCGGCGGTCTCTGCCTCTCTCTCCTCTGCTAGCCATCCTTCTCCAGCGGCGTTGTGTTAGCAGGCGCCGTCTTCCTGGATTTAGCCTTTGGGCCAACCTGAGTTCACCACCTCTCCTGAAACAGTAAGGCTCAGTCATTCCCCGAGTACACTCCTGCCAGAACTGTGCCTCTGCTCTATCCATAGGGTTGCCAGTTCAAACGGCGCTCTGCTCACTCCCAGCTACGATGAGTCTACAGACCCACGCACTCACATCCACATACACTACACACACACGCACCACACACTTTCACTATTACAAATAAAGATTGTTGAATCCACTCTTGAGCCTGTGTCTGTTCCCTGGGTCTGCCAATTATGTCAGTATTGGCTGGAACTTGATGCTTCGTGGTGTTGTTGCAAATAATGTCACCAATGCAAGATTGCAGCGTCCTAAATCCAGGAAGTAGAGCTTCGCTTTTCGACAATGGATCTAAGTGGCAGAATGTTGTTTATATTTATACACAGTATAGGTGGGCAATAAATCAATTTTAAATCGGATTTCAAATACTTTTGTTTGGAATATTTTTTTAAATAAAAATCAACTGAAATGATTTTTTTCCCCACAAAAAATGTTTTATTTTCATTTTCCCCGTTTTTGCTAAAGTAAATACTCAGCCTCTAGAACTGCCCCCCCCCCCACCACCACCATCTCTCTTCAACACAAACCCAAGTGAAACATGGCAGCAGAGTTACTAAAATCCATGATAATTGCACTCCAACTTTCACTGGATATGTATCACTCCGCTTCAGAGGTGTTCATGTAACCGTTAATTACTAACACTAGTTCACCGTCAACTAACTCTCAGTGACAATTGCAATATTGTGTTACCTTAATGTAACCCAGCTGAGAAAATGACCCTTTTTTCTATTATGTGATTTTATTTTGAAAACCGACTATCTTGGGGAAAAAGAACTGCGATCCTTGTCATCCAACTTTTAAATTTCCATTTCATGGTCACGTTGGGTGATCTGGGTCTTTCCATTCGTTGAAAGCGATATTAGCCCCGCCTTCCGAGTAGAAGCAGCAAGCGCACACTTGGGTTTCGCTCTTTCACGATATGAGCGTGGACGAGAGAGGTTGTGAAGCAGTCTGATTCACACAGATACCTCTTCTTGGTGAGTTTCATTCAGAAAGATGCTATAAATGGATCTAAACACTCTCCAAACGCTAATTTGCAACCTTTATTATCTTAAGTTGACGGGAGCACGAGCGTGAGGGGCATTGTGGCTGTGTCCTTTGCTGTATCCACACTGATACCTCATCTTGGTGAGTGGAAACCAAACAATACATGCGAATGTTAGCATTATGCTAATGTTAATCGCGAGTGGATTTTTCCTGTTTAAAAGCAATGGAAAAGGCTGTCTTTGTGTCTGTATGGTTTTCCTAAATGTGATTTCAGTTCCCAACAGTATGCTGAAGTGCTTTTAGTTCATATGCACTATTTCTGTTGAATGCAATGTGTAGTTTGATGCTAAAAGCACATGGTGTTGGTCTACTATGTAAATCCATAGGTTATGCTAAGCCCAGTAGCTCAGACAGGGTTTTACTGATTTTAAAAGGGAATATTGGAAGTAATTTGCGGTATATTCCCTGGTTATGTGATAGATTAATTGTATTTCATTTCATGATTTACAAAGACAAGGCTGAAAGGGATTAATCCCTTGCACTCCGGTCAATTTCCCTAAAAACGCCAAAAAATAACGTGCCCAAAGTAAATTGAAAGCTGTTCTTCAACCCTTTGCAGCATCTTCATGGGGTTGGTCTCATTTAAAAGAAAACACTTTGAATTTTTTGGCAAAATAGTCATAATCTCTCTAAGTGCTCCGGCCACTGAGTTACAGTCATCTAAACACAGTGAACTTGAAGAAAATAAATTTGGCCTGGGTGTTTTTTTGGATACAAATGCTTGCAAATAACACACAGCTTCAGATCCGGGCTGGAAAATGCAACAGAAATGTAGAACCAAGTGTTATCTAGCTGAGGTCCAGCTGTCCATTTTGTAACAATACCACAAAAAATGAATATGAATATGAATATATTACACAGCTTTTTCCTCAGGTAGTTCCCAGGCGTTTTGGAACTGTGCCAAATTGTGCCAAATGGCACAGTTTGGAAAAACATCTGTAACTTTTGAATGATTCAATGTAGAAGCTTCATTTTGGGCTCTAATGAAAGGTGACACTCAGGGCTGTATCTGTGTGTGTGTGTGGGGGGGGGGGGTTGTCCCCCCCCCTCGCTACAGAGGAAAGACATCGCTCATTGAGCCACGGTCCGTCATGCAACGATGACACACAGCTGTAATTTACCGATCGGTCAAAAGTCATTTTGATTACAATTTTCAGGGATAAAGAGTAATTTAGCTTAGAACACCTTACCTCTTCACAGTAGAAGCGGAGCTGGCGAACTTCTTCCTCATTGTCAGACAAACGCGACGCTGGTCTCGCGACCCGATCGAAACACAATTCCATTATTGCGGTTTTGCGCTTCCATGATTGCGGTTTTTGGCGAACGATTTTTCAAAACAAATAACAGTAGTAATTAAAAATAAACTGGCAAACGCATGTGTGTCACTCAGCCTTTGTCGTCGGCCTCCGTCGGTCTATGATGACCATAGAAGACAATCCTAATATCTATTCTGCTGGGACAAAAACAAAATAAGCACCGCCTGGCCGAACATGCCGAATGGCAGTCGCTGTCACAAAGGTTGCACTTGTGGATGGTCTCCGTTCTGCTGGGTCTGTGGGGTTCTTCCTGCGGGTCCTTTTTGTCATCTGCTGCAGCAGTCTGTCTTCACCCAGCCTTAAAAAAAACAGCTCGCAAACTTCTCTGCTTCAATTGGCTCACTGCATTCACAGCGTTGGTAGGCGGGTCCTTCTTGCTAGGTTTTCAGTCATTGGTTCTTCAAGGTTTCAGAAACCCAATTCAAGACTCTTATTAGTCGAATGAGAGGTCAATCAGATGAACTAATCTGTTCGCGGCTGTGTCTGCAGCTTTTATTTTCAGTGCGCGCTTGGACGCCATCACCATCTCCATCATACGTCCTACATCACCATCTCCATCATGCGTCCTAGAGCGCACGAGAGTGCCCTCGTGCGCTCTGGGACGCAGAGACTTGCCCGTCCGCGGTACAACGGAGTGCAAGAGGTTAATCATAATTTCATGGTTAAGTGATGTAGAGATAAACAGAGGAATTCATTTAATTGGTTACATGAAAAAAGGGCATTTCATGTGCTACCAGAGAGATTGTGAGAAAAAGAACACATGCATGTAAAATGTAAGATATTACTATATTGCTGGATTGTGATAATAGTAATATGAGAGAAGAATTTAAACACTAAGCTGTGGTGTTATATAAGAAGGGATTGGAAGACAAATTACTCTAGCTGTAAACAATAATACCATTATTGTCGTGCAGGCTAGGTTTTTTTGATTGCCGATCAAGAACCTTCTGGAGATGGCGAGCCTGACCCGAGACTGAACCGAGATTGAACCGAGATCTAACCAAGATCTCGATTGAAGAGCACCCTTCCTCTCTCCAGTGCCCAGGATTCAAAGTAGTAACAACCCAAGTCGCCGCTTTAAAAGAGGAAAAGAAACCTGAGTCTGGAGATACAAGATATCTTGACTGGTCAAACGACTAACCCGAAAGGACAAACAAACACTGAGCTCAGTAGGACATCTTTGGGGTTTTATTTCATACCGGCCGTTGTATATTTGTTTAGTGGTAAATTGTCTGTATATATTGCTCACTTTTTCCCTATAAATAACAACCATTATTGCTCATTTCTTGCCTCCAGCTATTTCATTCCACACTCACTTTAATTCCCTTTTGTAACCCTTATGAACCTAGCAACTGGTCTACACTTAATTATTTCCCTTACCTAATTAACATAAGGCAAGGGTTACATTAATTTCTGCAGTGAGGTCCATCCATCCATCTTCTACCACTTTTCTGGAGGTCCGGGTCACGAAGGAAGCAGTTCAAGCAGAGAAGCCCAGAATTCTGTCTCCCCAGACACCTGCTCCTGCTCTTCAGAGAGGATACCAAGGCGTTCCCAGACCAGCTATATAGTAGCTATATAGACCAGCTATAGTCTCTCCAGCGAGTCCTGGGTCTGCCCCGGGATCTCCTCCCAGTGGAACATGCTCGAAACACCTCAAGTGGGAGGCGTCCAGGAGGCATCCTGATAAGATAAGATAAGATAAGATAAGCCTTTATTAGTCCCACAACAGGGAAATTCCAGGATTGCAACAGCACAGGGATAGCAACACTCAGAGCAACAATCAGAAGGCAAGAAAAAAAAAAACAAGCAAGCAAGAGCAGCTAATATACATATGTACATATTACTATAAAATATATACGTATATACACACACACAGACACACAGTGCAGAGCATTGTAGCTGGATGGAATAAATATATGAATATATAAACACACAGTGCAGAGCATTGTAGCTAGATGGAATAAATATGTAAATATATAAACACCCACAGTACGGAGCATTGCAGCTAGGTGGAATAAATATGTAAGTATATAAACACACACAGTGCGGAGCATTGTAGCTAGATGGAATAAATATACAGATATATAAATATGAACACACCCAGTGCTGAGCATTGTAGCTAGATGGAATAAATATGTAAATATATAAACACACACAGTGCAGAGCATTGTTGCTAGATGGGATGAAACAGCATAACCCTCTACTTAGTTATCCTACATGGTATGATTATGTGCCCATACATATTCTCACCCTCCACAGCGACCGGACCATTGTGTAAGTCTATTGCATCTTTTGCATTTAAAAACTATTAGTTTGTTACGTCTTTTTGCTATCTCTGCGAGCAGCCCTGCTTAGGTTGTACAGTCTGACAGCCGTTGGTAGGAAGGACCTACGAAACCTCTCGGTTGTGCACCTGGGATGATGTAGTCTGCTGCTAAATGAGCTCCTCAGTGCATTCAGTACGTCCTGCATAGGGTGGAACTCGGACTCCAGCAGAGATGACAGTTTAGCCACCGTCCTTCTCTCTCCTATCTCCTCCACCGGATCAAGGCGCTGCCCCAGGACAGAGCTAGCTTTCTTAATCAGTTTGTTCAGTCTCTTCCTATCGGCTGCTGTCCACTGCCCCAGCAGACCACTCCAAAAGTGATGGCTGATGCCGCCACCGTGTCATAGAATGTCTTCAGCAGCGCCCCTTGTACACCAAAAGACCTGAGTCTCCTCAGCAGGAACAGCCTGCGCTGTCCCTTCTTGTAGAGTGCATCAGTATTGTGTGACCAGTCTAGTTTATTGTTCAGATGAACACCCAGGTACTTATAGGATGTCACCATCTCGATGTCTGTTCCCTGTATATTTACTGGTGCTGTGAGGGGCTGCCCATGCCTGCGGCAGTCCACCACCAGCTCCTTAGTTTTCCTTGCGTTGATCTGGAGGCAGTTCCGATGGCACCAGTCTACGAAGTCCTGGATAAGCCCTCTGTACTCAGCTTCATCTCCATTGGAGATGAGGCCAACGATCGCAGAGTCATCAGAGAACTTCTGTAGATGGCAGTGTGTTGTGTTGTGTGAGAAGTCCGCAGTATAAAGAGTGAACAGGAAGGGAGCCAGCACCGTTCCCTGGGGGGCCCCCGTGCTACTGATGATCGTGTCGGACACACAGTCCCGGGTTCTCACAAACTGAGGCCGGTTCGTGAGGTAGTCCAGGATCCATGATGACAGGTGCTGGTCCACCCCTGCGCGCAGCAGCTTGTCCTTCAGGATCATCGGTTGGATGGTGTTGAAAGCACTGGAGAAGTCAAAGAACATGATCCTCACCATATTCCCGGGCTTCTCCAGGTGGGACAGAGAACGGTGAAGGAGGAAGATCACCGCATCCTCCACCCCAATGCCATGCTGGTAGGCGAACTGGAGTGGATCCATCGCTGGTTCCACCAGGGGGCGGAGGTGAGCAAGGAGCAGTCTCTCCAGGGTCTTCATCAAGTGGGACGTCAAGGCCACCGGTCTGTAGCTGTTCAGGTCTTTGGGGTGGAAAGTTTTTGGTACAGGTACCACACAAGATGTTTTCCACAGCTGTGGTACCCTCCCCAGCTTCAGGCTCAGGTTGAAGATGTACGTCACAATCCCACACAGCTGGTCTGCACAGGACTTGAGGAGCTTTGCGCTGATGCCGTCCGGTCCCGACGCCTTCCTCGCCTTGATCTTCCTCAGCTCCGTCCTCACCTGGGTCCTGGTCAGGGTCAGGATGGGGGGCTGTGTGTTGGGGGTGGGGGGGTGTTGGTGGAGTGGGGAGTGGGCAGCAGGACTTGATTTCTTTAGAGGCAGCAGTGGTTGTTGTGCAGTCGGGGGGGGGGGGAAGAGGGCGGTTGGTCAAACCTATTGAAAAACAGATTCAGGTTGTTCGCCCACTCCCTGCCCCCCGTGGCCTGGGGGGAGGTATTCTGGAGCCCAGAGATGGTTTTGAGGTTTCTCCAGACCCCGCTGATGTCGCTCTGTTGCAACTTGTCCTCCATCTTCTTCCTGAAGCTGTTCTTGCCTTCTCTGATCTTCCTCCTCAGCTCCCTCTGTACAGACTTCAGCATCTCCCTATTCCCCAACCTGAAGATCCTCTTCTTCTCTCTCAGAAGTGTTTTAATCTCAGGGTTGATCCAGGGTTTGTTGTTTGAGCAACACCGTATGGTCTTGATGGGAATGGATTTGTCCACACAGAAGCTGAGGTAGCCCGTGAAGGTGTGAATGAGGCCATCGATGTCCTCACCATGTGGATTGCAGAGCTGCTTCCAGGCGGTGGCTTCAAAACAGCCTTTTAGAGTGTCCATTGTCTCCTCAGACCATAACTCCACTGTGCGCATGGCCGGACGTTGTCTGTGCACCAGGGGTTTGTACACCGGCCGGAGATGAACCAAGTTGTGATCCGATCTCCCGAGTGGGGGGAGTTGTAATGAGGTGTACACCTCCTTAGTGTTTGCGTAGAATAAGTCCAGTGTTTTATTGTCTCTAGTGTGGCATGTGACATACTGGGTGAACGTGGGTAGAATGAGAGACAGATGCCCATACCACCTCAACTGGCTCCTTTCAGTGTGGAGGAGCAGCGGTTCTACTCAGAGCTCCTCACCCTATCTCTGAGGGTGAGTCCAGTGATCCTACGAAGAAAGCTCGTTTCAGCCGCTTATATCCGCAATCTTGTTCTTTCGGTCATTACCCGAAAGCTCGTGACCATAGGTGTGGGTAGGAACGTAGATTGACTGGTAAATCGACAGCTTTGCCTTAGAGCTCAGCTCCCTCTTCACCACAACAGACCGGTACAACGTCCGCATCACTGCAGATGCTGCTCCAATGCATCTGTCAATCTCTCGCTCCATTCTCCCCTCACTCATGAATAAGACCCCAAGATACTTAAACTCCTCCACTTGGGGCAGGAGCCTGTCCCCAACCTGGAGAGGACAATCCACCTTTTTCTGGCTGAGGATCATGGACTCGGACTTGGAGGTACTGATTCTCATCCCAGCCGCTTCACACTCAGTGGCAAACCGTCCCAGTAAGAACTGTAGGTCATTGCTGGATGAAGCCAACAGAACAACATCATCTGCAAACAACAGAGATGAGATCCTGTGGTCACCAAGCATGACACCCTCCATTCCCTGGCTGCGCCGAGGAATCCTGTCCATAAAAATTATGAACAGGATCGGTGACAAAGGACAGCCCTGGCGAACTCCAACTCTCACTGAGAATGAGTCCGATCGAGTGTTGGCAATATGAACCAAACTCTCACAACGGTCGTACAGAGACCAAATAGCTCATAATAACCAAGCCCGATACCCCATACTCCTGAAGCACCCCCCACAAAAAACCACGAGGGGCGCGGTCAAATGCCTTCTCCAAGTCCACAAAACACATGTAAACTGGTTGGGCAAACTCCCACAAACCCTCGAGGATTTTCGAGAGGGTAAAGAGCTGGTCCGATGTGCCATGGCCAGGATGAAAACCACATTGCTCCTCCTGAATCCAAGGTTCGACCAACAGCTGGACTGTCCTCCCCAGTACCTTGGCATAGACCTTCTCAGGGAGGCTGAGGAGTGTGATCCCTCTAAAATTGGAGCACACCCTCCGGTCCCCTTTTTTGAAGAGAGGAACCACCACCCCGATTTGCCATGCCAAAGGCACTGCCCCTGACCTCCACACAATGTTGCAGAGGCGTGTCAACCATGACAGCCCTTCAACATCCAGGGCCTTGAGGTACTCAGGGCGAATCTCGTCCACCCCCGGGGCCCGGCCACCAAAGACATTTTTAACCACCTTGGCGACCTCAGCCCCTGTGATAGGCGAGTCATCCCCCTCGTCCACAAGCCCTAATTCCTCTGTGGAAGGCGTGTCAGTGGGATTGAGGAGATCCTTGAAGTATTCCTTCCACGCCCGACGATATCCCCAGTTGAAGTCAACAGCGCCCCATCCGCACCATACACAGTGTGGACAGGGAGCTGCTTCCCCCTCCTGAGCCGCCGGACAGTTTGCCAGAATCTCTTCAAGGCTGACCGAAATTCTTGTTCCATGGCCTCACCGAACTCCTCCCATACCCGAGTTTTTGCTTGAGCAGCCACCCGAGCTACACTCCGCTTGGACTGCCGGTACACCGCAGCTGCTTTGGGAATCCCACAAGTCAACCAAGCTTGATAGGACTCCTTCTTCAGCTTAATGCCCCCCTTCACCATTGGTGTCCACCACTTGTTTGGGGGGTTGCCACCACGAGATGCCCCGACGACCTTGTGGCCGCAGCTCTGGGCCGCTGCTTCAACAATGGAGGTGAAAAACATGGCCCATTCAGACTCCATGTCTCCAGACTCCCTCGGAAGGTGGTTGAAGTTCTTCCAGAGGTGGGAGTTGAAGACCTCTCAGACAGGGGCCTCAGCCAGAGGTTCCCAGAGTACACCCTCACTATATGTTTGGGTCTACCAGGTCTGAATGGCATCCTCCCCTGCCATCGGCTCCAACTCACCACCAGGTGGTGATCAATTGACAGCTCTCCACCTCTCTTTACCCGAGTGTTCAAGACATACAGTCGCAGGTCTGATGACACGATAACAGAATCGATCATCGACCTGTGACCTAGGGTGTCCTGGTGCCAGGTGCACATATGGACACCCTTATGCTTGAGCATGGTGTTCGTTATGGACAAACTGTGGTTAGCACAGAAGTCCAATAACTGAACACCACTCGGGTTCAGATCAGGCAGGCCGTTCTTCCCAATCACCCCCTTCCAGGTTTCACTGTCATTGCCACGTGCACATTGAAGTCCCCCAGTAGGACAATGGAGTCTCCAAGAGGAGCACCCTCCAGCACCCCAGTCAGAGACTCCAAAAAGGGTGGGTACTCTGAACCATTATTTGGTGCATAGGCACAAATGATGGTCAGGACCTGTTTCCCAATCCAAAGGCGCAGGGAAACCCTTTCATCCACTGGGGAAAACTCCAATATAGAGGCAGCAAGGTGGGGGGGATACAAGAATACCCACCCCTGCTTGTTGCCTCTTGCCCGGGGCAACTCCAGAGTAGGCCAAGCTCCAGCCCCTCTCTAGAAGACTGGTTCCGGAACTGGAGCTGTGTGTTGAGGTGAGGCCGACTATATCTAGCCGGTATCTCTCAACCTCATGCACCAGCTCAGGCTCCTTCCCCACCAGAGAGGTGACATTCTACCTCCCAAAAGCCAGTTTAGGAAGCTTGGGATCAGACCACCAAGGTCTCCACCTTTGACCGCCACATGATTCACATAGCACCGGACCCCCATGATGCCTCCTGCAGGTGGTGAGCCCACTGGAGGGCGGACCCATGTAACTCCTTTGGGCTGAGCCCAGCTGGGTCCCATGGGTGGAAACCCGGCCACCAGGTGCTAGCCATCGAGCCCCTCCCCACGACCTGGCTCCAGGATGGGACCCCAGTAACCCAATACTGGGTGGGGAACACTGAATCCTTGTTCTAGTATTTATCATGAGAGTCTGTTGGATCGTTTTTAGTCTGGCCCTTCACCTGGGACCAGTTTGCCTTGGGTGACCCTACCAGTGGCAAATTGCCCCGGACAACATAGCTCCTAGGATCACTGGGGCACGCAACCCCCACCACCACCACCACGATAAGGTGATGATCCATGAGGGGTCTGCAGTGAGGTGCTGTCTGAAAAGATTTCTTTCCTTACCTGGAAGTCCCACCCTTTTGAAAAACGCTTTATTCAATCAGCTTACAGTCTTCCCTTGTATAAACATCAAAGCAAAGTTCATCCATCCATCCATCCATCCATCTTCTACCGCTTTTCCGGAGGTCCGGGTCGTGGAGGCAGCAGTTCAAGCAGAGAAGCCCAGACTTCCCTCTCCCCCGCCACCTGCTCCAGCTCTTCAGAGAGGATACCAAGGCGTTCCCAGACCAGCTGGGAGACATAGTCTCTCCACCGTGTCCTGGGTCTGCCCTGGGGTCTCCTCCCAGTGGGACGTGCCTGAAACACCTCAAGTGGGAGGCGTCCAGGAGGCATCCTAATCAGATGCCCATACCACCTCAACTGACTCCTTTCAATGTGGAGGAGCAGCGGTTCTACTCTGAGCCTCTCCCGGATGACTGAGCTCCTCACCCTATCTCTGAGGGTGAGTCCAGCAATCCTACGGAGAAAGCTCATTTCAGCCGCTTGTATCCGTGATCTCGTTCTTTTGGTCATTACCCAAAGCTTGTGACCATAGGTGAGAGTAGGAACGTAGATTGACTGGTAAATCGACAGCTTTGCCTTAGAACTCAGCTCCCTCTTCACCACAACAGACCGGTACAACGTCCACATCACTGCAGATGCTGCTCCAATCCGTCTGTTGATCTCTCGCTCCATTTTCCCCTCACTCGTGAACAAGACCCCAAGATACTTAAACACCTCCACTTGGGGCAGGAGCCTGTCCCCAACCCAGAGGGGACAATCCACCTTTTTCCGGCTGAGGATCATGGACTCAGACTTGGAGGTGCTGATTCTCATCCCAGCTGCTTCACACTCAGCGGAAAACCGTCCCAGCAAGAGCTGTAGGTCATTGCTGGATGAAGCCAACAGGGCAACATCATCTGCAAACAACAGAGATGAGATCCTGTGGTCACCAAGCATGACACCCTCCATTCCCTGGCTGCGCCTAGAAATCCTGTCCATAAAAATTATAAACAGGATCAGTGACAAAGGGCAGCCCTGGCGGAGTCCAACTCTCACTGGGAATGACTCCGACCGAGTGTTGGCAATACGAACCAAACTCTCACAACGGTCGTACAGAGACCGAATAGCTCGTAACAACAAGCCCGACACCCCATACTCCCGAAGCACCCCCCACAAAAGTCCACGAGGGACGCGGTCAAATGCCTTCTCCAAGTCCACAAAACACATGTAAACTGGTTGGGCAAACTCCCACGAACCTTCAAGAATTCTCAAGAGGGTAAAGAGCTGGTCCGATGTGCCGCAGCCAGGACGAAAACCACATTGCTCCTCCTGAATCCGAGGTTCGACCAACGGCCAAACTTTCCTCTCCAGTACCTTGGCATAGACCTTTCCAGGGAGGCTGAGGAGTGTGATCCCTCTAAAGTTGGAGCACACCCTCCGGTCCCCTTTTTTGAAGAGAGGAACCACCACCCCGGTTTGCCATGCCAAAGGCACTGCCCCCAACCTCCACGCAATGTTGCAGAGGCGTGTCAACCATGACAGCCCAACAACATCCAGGGCCTTGAGGTACTCAGGGCGAATCTCGTCCCCCCCCCGGGGTCCGGCCACCAAGGAGATTTTTAACCACCTTGGCAACCTCAGCCCCTGTGATAGGCGAGTTATCCCCCTCGTCCCCAAACCCTGCTTGCTCTGTGGAAGGCGTATCAGTGGGATTGAGGAGATCCTCGAAGTATTGCTTCCACCGCCTGACGATATCCCCAGTCGAAGTCAACAGTGTCCCATCCCCCATCCGCACCATACACAGTGTGGACGGGGAGCTGCTTTCCCCTCCTGAGCCGCCGGACAGTTTGCCAGAATCTCTTCGAGGCCGACCGAAAGTCTTGTTCCATGGCCTCACCGAACTCCTCCCATACCCGGGTTTTTGCTTCAGCAACCACCCGAGTTGCACTCCGCTTGGCCTGCCGGTACACCTCAGCTGCTTCGGGAGTCCCACAAGCCAGCCAAGCTTGATAGGACTCCTTCTTCAGCTTAATGGCCCCCCTCACCACTGGTGTCCACCACTTGGTTCGGGGGTTGCCACCACGAGATGCACCGACCACCTTGCAGCCGCAGCTCTGGGCCGCCGCTTCAACAACAGAGGTGGAGAACACGGCCCATTCAGAATCCATGTCTCCAGACTCCCTCGGAATGTGGTTGAAGTTCTTCCGGAGGTGGGAGTTGAAGACCTCCCGGACAGGGGCCTCAGCCAGACGCTCCCAGCGTCTGGGAGCATCTGGCTGGCTGGCAAAGTTCATGTCTGTTTAAAAAAATAAGCAGCGCTAGAGTTGGATTTATTGTCTCAAATAGCAAACCATAATGCCTTTGTGGTGATAGACTTTGTTTCATCTGAAAAAGTGAAAAAAAGCAAACAAAGTGTGCTAAATCACTAGCATGCTAACTACGAGCCACCAGCTAGCTACCAGCATAAGCTATGTTTTGATATCGGGTCTTCTGCAGTACCGACTCAACAGGTGTGTTCTATAAACATTACTTTTGCACTGACAATATTTAGTTTGTTTACATATGTGTGAAATGACAATAGACGTCTTCATGTTGATTGAGATGTTTAGCAACAGTTACTTGCTACATTTAGAAGGGACTATTTTTCCCTCAGTTGCGCAAAATAATTGGTTAAACAAACAAATCAATATTTTGTCCAATATTGCTGTCATTTAATAAATTGTGCTTGAGGAACTGTTGTATAAAGGTAATATTACACTTGAGGTTGTTACGTTATCATAATATACTAACTATGGGTGTGATATGTCTAATGCCTTCTGCATACTCACAGTTACTATATTCATTGATACTGTAGTCCCTCTCGTTACATTACTACTCCTGTGGGGTGAGGGCTTGGTGGCCATCACCATGCGTAGAGCCAGTCAGGTTAACCAGTGCGTGCCAACATTGCAGGTTTTTGGCCAGCTCCTTTGCGTAGTCAACAGCAACTCGGAGCTGTCAGAGATCTCTCTCCACCACATCAAACCATCTGGTGTGTGGCTTGCCCCAAGGTCTTTTTCACCCTGAGGCCCTGGGGTCCAACATGAGGATGGCTTTTGTCAGGTGTTCTGGTGGGAGGCAGAGGACATGGCCAAACCAGTGGATGTGCCACTGTGTAATAAGGTGGGATGCTGCAGGCTGATGTGTGGGGCTCGGAGCACGTCATAAGAGGTGTGCTGGGGCCATCTGATGTTCTCAATGGTTCTGAGGGCCCGACTATCAAACCTACCCACTCTCAAGGACAGAGTCTTATTCAGTGGCCATGTCTCTGACCCATAGAGTAGGATGGAGGGGACTGATGCGTTGTATATGCAGAGCTTCATCTTTCGGGAGATTGGCAACTGCACCAGAGAGGTTTTTATAGTGCCTGGAGGGTTGACGCCGTGAGGCCACGTCTGCAGTTGATCTCTGGTTTCATGTCCCCGTTGATGGTCACTGTGGAGCCCAGATACACAAAGACATTGACAAACTCAACAGCATCATTCCCGAGCTGTAACGGGGGTGGGGTCAATCCGTTGCCGACATGCATGCATTTGTCTTTGTCCAGCTCACCTGAAGGCCCAGCATCTCTGCCTCTTCGTGGTAGACAACCAGAGCATCCCTGAGTTGACTGTAGGATGGGCTGAACAGGATGGTATCATCAGCATATTCAACATAAGATAAGATAAGATAAGCCTTTATTAGTCCCACAATGGGGAAATTCCAGGATTCCACATATATACACATATACATACATACGTATACATAATTGTATAAGCAGCCCAGGAGGTGGTGATTTTGCTGTCAGGACACTGCTCTTTCAAAAACCAGAGGCTTTCTGTGAGAGATGTTTCTTCTACACAGAGTTCAGTGGAGTCAGAAAGTGGACAAAGGTCAGTAACTTGTGCCAATATTGACTATTTAGCATCATAGAAGACATTATTATGAAATGATATTAAGAATGAAGCATTCTGCCTTCTCTGAGTTACTGAAAGGATAGAGACTGTAGTTACAGTGGTTGTCTATCCTTTAAAATTAGGTTTTAAACTAATAAAGCTGTTAGTAGGTTGGCAAGTAAATGTCATATTGATAGAAAGATCAGCTCACATGCAGCACACCAGAGAAAACATGTGCGATGCAGAGAAGCTACGTTTACACAGTTTATTAATTCCAAAAATAAGGAGCACAGTTAGAGAAAGATGTCACTCACCAGAAGAAGACTCAGCCTGTGGGGAGAGACGAGAGCTGATTAGTGGGAGGAAGGAGGTGGGGAAGTGGTAAAGACTAATATGCCACTTACGTGTGCTGAGCAGAGAACCCGACAGAGAAACCCAGCAGGAATAGACGAAGCAGCTGGATGAGGCTGGCAGGGAGTAGGGAAGGAGAGGAGCTGGGTGGTGTCTGACCGGGTGGAAACAGGCAGCTGAGGTGGGGATGAGGATGATGGAGCAGGTGAGCGCACAACGATCCCCGAAGACACACCACACAGATGGCGGCAACCTGGGAAGAGGAGAAAAAAGAGGAATTAGACAGTTAATCCTCACTGTAGAAATATAATTCGCTCGCTTGTTTAGCAGGCACTATACCCAATGAGCCAGTGTTGGAGTGTTCACAAACTGGTCCTATTCAGCGCGGGCAGAGAAGAGGCAGCAGGTGCGTCTAATCATGCAGGTGAGGTGATTATCTGTGGAGCTGGGGAAAGTCTTGCAGGAAGGGAGGGGGAGCGTGCTCACTTAATCATGACAGTAAATTAGTAGTGTTGTTAGCTTGATAACTAGCCACAGTCAGCTGGTAAGATGTGAACGTCAGAACTCAGCACTTAAAAATGACTTTCGATATAATCTATAGATTATTCATCAAAACTGCCACACTTTAGATTTGTAACAGCCTGATATTACATTTAATGTACTTATAAAAAACCACTGTCATAAAACGCATTGTCATATTTGCCAAGTGACAGCAGATTACCGGAGTGGTGGCTCAGTTGGTAGAGCATCCGCCCCACACCCGGGAGGCAGGGGTTCAAATCCCGGCCGGGTCATGCCGAAGACCATATAAAAGCGGAACTTCCTGTGGTCCAGCTTGGTGCTTAGCAATAATGGAATGGAGGAGGGAAATCTGTGACGGTGCCTTGCATGGCAGTGGCCCTCTGATTCTACACATGGGGTGTGCGTGATTAACACTGTAGATAGGAAAAGCACAATTTCGTTCTACTGTACATGATTGGTTGTATGGCTGAATGACAATATAGGGTGATTTAAGATGATCAATAACTGTCCAGTTGTGTCTGTTTCATTAACTACACAGAGCTCATCAACAATTTTAGTGCAGTATTGTTTGCATGATAATTTATAATCTGTAACATATCACATGATGTACAGAAACATGACTGTATTAACATGATGAGCATATTCAGAGCATACTTAGAGCTTAATTGAAATAAATTATTCTATATTTTCATATCAGGTGAGTAAATCTCACTACACATAAGCAAAAATCTGTGACATGTACAGTGGGGCAAAAAAGTATTTAGTCAGCCACCAATTGTGCAAGTTCTCCCACTTAAAAGATGAGAGAGGTCTCCAATTTTCATCATAGGTATACCGCAACTATGAGAGACAAAATGAGAAGAAAAAAAACAGAAAATCACAATGAAGGATTTTTAATGAATTAATTGGTAAATTCCTCAGTAAAATAAGTATTTGGTCAATAACAAAAGTTCATCTCAGTACTTTGTTATATACCCTTTGTTGGCAATGACAGAGGTCAAACTTTTTCTGTAAGTCTTCACAAGGTTTTCACACACTGTTGTTGGTATTTTGGCCCATTCCTCCATGCAGATCTCCTCTAGAGCAGTGATGTTTTGGGGCTATCGCTGGGCAACACAGACTTTCAACTCCCTCCAAAGATTTTCTATGGGGTTGAGATCTGGAGACTGGCTAGGCCACTCCAGGACCTTGAAATGCTTCTTACAAAGTCACTCCTTCATTGCCCGGGTGGTGTGTTTGGGATCATTGTCATGCTGAAAGACCCAGCCACGTTTCATCTTCAATTCCCTTGCTGATGGAAGGAGATTTTCACTCAAAATCTCATGATACATGGCCCCATTCATTCTTTCTTTTACATGGCTCAGTCGTCCTGGTCCCTTTGCAGAAAAACAGCCCCAAAGCATGATGTTTCCACCCCCATGCTTCACAGTAGGTATGGTGTTCTTTCTCCTCCAAACACGACAAGTTGAGTTTTTACCAAAAAGTTCTATTTTGGTTTCATCTGACCATATGACATTCTCCCAATCCTCTTCTGGATCATCCAAATGCTCTCTAGCAAACTTCAGACAGGCCTGGACATGTACTGGCTTAAGCAGGGGGACATGTCTGGCACTGCAGGAATTGAGTCCCTGGCGGCGTAGTGTGTTACTGATGGTAGCCTTTGTTACTTTGGTCCCAGCTCTCTGCAGGTCATTCACTAGGTCCCCCCATGTGGTTCTGGGATTTTTGCTCACCGTTCTCGTGATCATTTTGACCCTACAGGGTGAGATCTTGCGTGGAGCCCCAGATCGAGGGAGATTATCAGTGGTCTTGTATGTCAGGTCTGGCCCTCATGAACCAGCATAAGATGCCACAGTCCGGTGAAATTGCACAGAGGTTTATTCACAGTTCAGGACAAGGGAAGGACAAGATAACTAGCCGCGTGGGCTAAGCAGCAAGATTATCTTTTAGCATACCAAACAATCATTGACGGCTGAGATGAGGAACGCTCACTCACCGTCTGACAAAGGAAAAGGGCAAAGAACACAAATGATAACCTCAACAATAAGCACACTTACATGAGAGGAGGAATCGTGGATGAACATTAGGTGAATGTTTGACGAGACTGCCGCAAGATGCAGCTGCTGGCACCGGCATTTAAAGCCGGCTGCTAACGACCACAAATGCAGCACAGCTGCTCAGACTTGACAGCAGGAAACTCCCAAGCATTTGTCCAATCAGAGCCTGGGGAGCCAGAATGACAACACTGCTGTCAAAGCCTGACAGCGCGGACAAAATTAGCGCTCGGGTGTGACAGGACCTCCTCCTCAAGGCGGACTCCCGGACGCCTGTTAACATCCACACCCCCCACACCACCCCAGGGCGGGTGGATGGGGAAGCAGGCAGAGGGGGGACAGAATCAACCTCATAGAAAAAGAAAACACGATATCCTACCACGCAAATCACAATAACGACAAGGCGGGGGCAGAAAACAACCAGGGTGTAGAGGAGCTGGAAATGATGAGGCGATTTTGTATTAAAAACAGAGTCTTTAATGAACAGCTCTCCTATCTTGTCTCATCTGGTGCAGAGCTTGGCAGAAGGCAAAGAGGAAGCTTTCTGCCCAGCTCGCTGGTTAAATACAGGCACACATCAAAGACATGCATCACACAAGCCGACATCCCCTGTTATCTTAATCCCCCCATTGTTCTGTTATCTCCTCTCTTCGTCTTGGGAGGTGATGGGAACTCCTCTCCTCGCCATGGAGGGCGAAGGTGTCTAGTCCGTCTCTGCCGCCGCGTCCTGGGACGTGTTTGTTCTTCACACGGCGGGTGAGATTCCTTTGTCCTTTCAGAGGTGTGAAGTTCCTTACATATGCTGTCACAAAACATTTCCACTTGCTCTAACATATGTAGGTATGGGATATATGAGTAATATATACCACAGGCCCCCCAAACAACTAGGAAAGGACACAGAAAGGTTCACAGTCTAGGGTAATTACTACGACATACTACGTGTTACAGCTGTTGCCACAGAAGAAACTTTCAAGCAGCCATGCTCCTAAGAGAGTTCAGTGGTAAACATAACAGCATAGTACAATCATAAGTCAGTCCTAAACTGTTGTAGCACAATTAATGAATAATTGCGGAGTGGTTAATATCAGTCCCTGTGCTGTCTGGGTTTTAATCTTCTCCCAAAACTGCTGTAGGTCGGTTTAGGCGTCCTGCTGGGACCTTCTTGTGAGGAATCTGCAGTGTGGGAAGGAGAGAGATTATTTGTTCCCTGCCTGGGGGCTGAGACTTTTCCCTTGGGGGGTCTACCTCACCGAGGTGCTCGAGCCAGCTGTGCAGGTTAGTCTCTCAACAAGAAGGCAGGTTTGAGTCTGTCAATGTTGACCGTTTCATTTCTATCCCCATAATCAAGCACAAAGTGTTTGTCACCATTTTCCAGCACTCTGTACGGGCCATCGTATACTGGACGTAACGTTGGTTTTAGAGCTTCATGCTTAACAAAAACAAACTCAGCGTTTTTTAAAGTTTGAGGAACAAAAACTCGTGGAAAGGAGTGATGAGCTGGACCGTGGAGAGAGTCCGGTCCGTTACTGCCTAAAAACCTTGGGACTGAGAGGTGCCCTGGTTCCGGGTTTTCTGGTAAAAATTCACCTGGTAGTCTGATAGGCTGAGCAAAGACTAATTCTGCAGGGGAAGCGTCTAAATCCTCTTTAGGTGCCGCACGCAACCCCAATAAAACCCAGGGAAGTTTATTTACCCAATATGTGTCCGTTAATGAGGCTCTGAGGGCGGCCTTTAAGGACCTGTGAAAACGCTTGCATAACCCATTAGCCTGAGGGTGATAAGCAGTGGTACGGTGAATTGTTGCCCTAAACTGTTGGACATGGCTGACCAGAGCTCTGAGACAAATTGAGGCCCCCTATCTGACGTGATGTCTGATGGGACGCCGAAACGTGCCACCCAATTTATTAGAAAAACGCGAGCGACTTCCTCCGCTGTAGTTGCCGCTAGAGGGACTGCCTCTGGCCAGCGCGTGGTGCGGTCTATCATTGTTAGCAGGTGTGTGAAACCCTGGGAGGAAGGTAGTGGCCCCACGAGGTCGACATGAATGTGGTCGAACCTTCTAGCAGGGATTGGAAAAGGCTCCAGAGGGGCTTTTGTGTGTCTGTGTATTTTGGCGCGTTGACAAGGAATGCAAGTTTTTGCCCATTCTTTTACGTTTTTGCGCAGGCCTGGCCACACAAACTTTTCAGCAACCATTTTGACCGAGGCGCGCACACCTGGGTGCGCGAGGGAGTGAATTGCGTCGAAAATGCGGCGGCGCCAAGCAGCTGGTACTAATGGGCGAGGTCGGCCGGTTGAAACATCGCATATTGGGGGGGCACGCCGTTGCGCAACCCTTTTTTCTCCAGCCTTAACCCTGTTGGTCCAGACAGGAGCGCGCGCACGTCTGCATCACTGCTTTGTTCTTCCGCCATGGCTGCATAATCTATCCCTTCATGGATAGGTGATGCGTATGTGTCTGCGTTAGTGAAGAGTTCCGCTGCTGAGGCAGTGTAATCTGTCTCCTCACGCTCTGGCGGTGCCACAGCGCGAGAGAGACAGTCCGCTACTACGTTAAGTTTGCCTGCTATGTGTCGAATGTCTGTGGTGAACTCTGAAATCGCAGCTAGCTGTCTTTGTTGTCTGCCCGACCATGGTTCTGAAATTTTAGCCATAGCAAAAGTGAGCGGCTTATGGTCCACAAAAGCCGTGAAACTCCGCCCTTCTAACCAAAACTGGAAGTGGCGGATGGACAAATGAAGCGCCAGCAGCTCTCTGTCAAAAGTGCTGTATTTGCGTTCAGTTGGGTTTAGCGATTTGCTAAAGAATGCTAAAGGTTGCCAGACCCCGCTGACAAGTTGTTCTACAACTGCCCCTATGGCCAGGTCTGAAGCATCTGTGGTTAGTGCAATGCAGGCCGCGGGATCTGGGTGGACTAACATTGTGGCGTTAGCTAGGGCGTTTTTTACTTCCGCGAAAGCGCGTTCGCGCTCCGGGGTCCATTCGACCGCGTTGGAAGCTTTCTTTTTTTAAAGCGCGTCATATAGGGGCTGCATGAGCTGAGCTGCGTGGGGGAGGAAGCGGTTGTAAAAATTAACCATCCCCAAAAATTCCTGTAGCGATTTGACCGTTTGGGGCCGTGGAAAACCTACTATCGCATGAACTTTGTCTGGAAGCGGAACTGCCCCCTTCGGGGAGACTTTATGTCCCAAAAAATCAATTTGCGATACGCCGAATGTGCATTTGGCTGGATTGATTATTAGTCTGTACTCTTCCAGCCTCTGAAAAACGGTAGTGAGGTGCTGCTCGTGCTCTTCCTCGGACGGGCTGGCTACCAGCATGTCGTCGAGGTAGACAAAAACAAAGGGGAGGTCGCGTAGGACTGCGTCCATCATACGTTGAAAAGTTTGGGCAGCGCCTTTGAGGCCGAAAGGCATTCGCAGGAATTCAAAAAGGCCAAAAGGGGTTATAACCGCTGTTTTAGGAATGTCTTCAGCTCGGATTGGGACTTGGTGATAACCGCGGACTAAGTCTATCTTTGAAAAAATGCGCGCACCCGCTAGATGCAGTGAAAAGTCCTGAATGTGAGGGATTGGGTAGCGGTCATGCGCTGTAGCGTTGTTTAATCTACGGTAATCTCCGCACGGTCTCCAAGAACCGTCGGATTTCGGAACCATGTGAAGTGGTGAAGCCCAGGGGCTCTTCGAACGTCTAACAATGCCCAATTTTTCGAGAGTTGTAAACTCGTCCCGTGCTATGTTGAGCTTGGCCGCATCTAAGCGGCGAGCTTTGGCAAAAACGGGAGGTCCCGTTGTTGGAATGAAGTGTTTAACTCCGTGTTTAGCTACAGTGGCTGAGAATTTGGGGGTTGTGAGTGCTGGAAATTGGGTGAGGAGTTGCTCAAACTTACTTCCTGCCGTGGTGACGTTGGCCTGCACAGGTGGTGGAGAAACTCGAGCTGAGCATGGAATAGAAGCAAAAGATAGTGCATTAACCAGGCGCCTATTTGCTAGATCCACTAATAACCCGTGTGCACACAGAAAATCTGCGCCTAACAAGTTAAAACTCACCGCCGCTACAACAAATGTCCATCTGTAGCTGCGGCCGTGAATGAGGAGGTGCAGGCTCTTTTCCCCGAACGTGTCGATGTCAGAGCCGTTGGCTGCCACTGCTCCGTTGCCCCGGGTGCCCATGGCTCGATCTGCGTGGGAGGGCATGACGAAACTCAGCTGAGCTCCCGTGTCGATGAGGAACTGCTTGCCTGTGTGTCCATCCGTCACGTATAACAGCTTATTTTTCTCGCCGAGAACCGCTGCTGTTAACGGCCCTTGGCTTTGGCGTTTTCCCGACATCGTGAACTTGCAGGGGGGAACGCATTTGTGGGCTTTCTCGGTGAAGTGGTGGTGATAATAACAGACGTCGATCTGTTTGTTACGCTTGGGCCGCGCCGCTGTCACCGTGGGCTGGGTCTGCTCCGTGGGTTGTGGCTCTCCATGGCTCGGGGCGTCAGTTTTGAGGTCCGCGGATGCCGCTGTAGGTGTCCGCTCCTTGCAGGCATTGACGAGCCGATAAGTCTCGCTGGCCAGTGTGCGGAAGTCTTGGTGGGTGTTGCACTTCGTATTGGCGAGTGTCCCTCTCATGTGTGGTGGAAGCGTGCTGAGGAAAATAAACTGGAAAAGGAAATTGTCGTTGTCCTCCTCCTTAAGCTGCAGCAAATCCTCCATGAGGGCCTTCGGATTGCCCCCTCTGTGGCCGTAGACCGCCAGGATCCTCTCGGCTCTTTCCTCCGCTGGTGGGACACAGTTCGCCACGATGGTTGCCTTGAGCGTCTCATACTTGTCCCGGGCCGGTGGTCGCCGGATCAAGCTCCGCACACACTTCGAAGTGGCGGAGTTGAGTTTGGAGACGATGTGGTAGAATTTTGTATCGTCTGCTGTGATGCCCGCCAGTATGAACTGGGCTTCAGCTTGTAGAAACCAAGAGGCTGGGTCTTCTCGCCAGAAGTCTGGCAGCTGGACAGCGACGGCGTTCGTGCACACCATCACTGTTGTGCCCGCCGGGTGAGAGTGCCTTGCCTTGGCTCTCACGGCGGTGCTGGAGCTCGGTTGAGCCCTCTCAATTCCTTCTGCCGGAGGGGACAGCTGTCTGTCTGCTCCCTCGTCTGCGTCGTTGCTGGCGTATGTCAGAGTCGCCACGGATGAGTCGCTTGAAGAACGCCTCCGGTCCATACTCGCGTCAAGGTCACCAGTGTAGAGGAGCTGGAAATGATGAGGCGATTTTGTATTAAAAACAGAGTCTTTAATGAACAGCTCTCCTATCTTGTCTCATCTGGTGCAGAGCTTGGCAGAAGGCAAAGAGGAAGCTTTCTGCCCAGCTCGCTGGTTAAATACAGGCACACATCAAAGACATGCATCACACAAGCCGACATCCCCTGTTATCTTAATCCCCCCATTGTTCTGTTATCTCCTCTCTTCGTCTTGGGAGGTGATGGGAACTCCTCTCCTCGCCATGGGGGGCGAAGGTGTCTAGTCCGTCTCTGCCGCCGCGTCCTGGGACGTGTTTGTTCTTCACACGGCGGGTGAGATTCCTTTGTCCTTTCAGAGGTGTGAAGTTCCTTACATATGCTGTCACAAAACATTTCCACTTGCTCTAACATATGTAGGTATGGGATATATGAGTAATATATACCACACAGGGGATACATTCACAGGGGAGGGGAAAAAAAAACAACTGTACAACACAGGAACACATATCACAAAGAAAAAACAGCTTAATAATGTACAAATGTCGTCACAAAGCTGGATTACTGGACCGTTACTGAGAAAAAAAAAAACTCTCATGAATTGGCAGCAAATCAAAAGAAAGACCCTCAACAGTTATGAACCAAACACTGATGTGGCTGAACAGTGGCCTTCAGTGCACATGAGCAAAAATGGAAAACAAACATAAGCCAAAGACCCATAAAGTATTACACCTCGGATACAAAAATGTCAGATCTTAAGTTTGAAGTTATGTCCCAAACACAAGGTTTCTTCTAGAGTCCCTGTCAGTGAGTTTCCACTTCTGAAGGCCAGTTTATAATGTAGATGACTCTGTTTTGAGCTTACCCACATGGAAGAAATATCAAAAATGGTTCAGGAGAGTTTTAGAGATCCCAGTAGTACTTTACCATTCAGATAAACAGCTGTCTGAAGTGACCATCACCTTAAAACAGAGTGCAAAAGTTCCACCAGAAATTTAGCGGCTGAGAATTTCAAAGGCTGCACATCAAATTCTAATTTTAAGAGTGATTACAAAAAAAACATGGCCAAACTTCTGAACGCAGAAGCTGAACAAGTTCATTTTCTAGGCATCTGAATCAGGCCAACTAGACCCTATTTGGCAGAATAAAAATCTATTGTAGAAATTTCAGCAAGTGTTAGCAACGGCCAGCAAGAAAAACAATTATAATGGCATTATGTCTGATGAAAAAAGGTCTGCTCTGAGGATTCTTTGATCGGGGATGCAGTAGACAAACAACATTTTACTTAACAGTAGCTCAAAAAAACAAAAACAAAAAACATGAGAATTCCCATGACAAGAATACATATATTCATTAAACACAAAATAGGAGTAATATAAACGATGTTTAATATAACCATAATAGATCCTAAAGTTGAGAAAAAGTGCTAATAAAATACATTTAACTCCGCTGTCTTCAAAGCCAAAAGGTCAAAGTCACACATCAGAGTACACCATTAGACCTTGCCTGTGGAGTATTTCAGCCAAAAAACTCAAAGTCACAGAAACTACAGAGGGGCGAAAGAAGAGAAAAAAAAACACACCAGGATGACAGGCATAATATACAGTTCAGGGGGCCTCCCAGCCCCCAGCATCCAAACCACTAACAGGAGTAGCAGGACGTGTTCTGGCGGCCTACCCGAATCCCGGGCCAAGGATGACCATGCCTCCGGCGGCCGGACTAGGGTGCCAAATATACAGTTCTGTTTATCGGGAGGCCGGCCCCGGATGCCAAACGGGAAGAGCAGGCTTCCAGGTGGTCGACCCGCATCAACCTGCCAACAAGACCACTGGAGAGAGATCAGCGACGGTCTCCCAACAGCGGGGAGAAGCCAAGGAGAACCGGGCCAACTATGGTTAATCCCCACGGTTCCAGACGCAAGAGAGGGAGGAACGTGACGAGGGTAGGGGATCAGTTTGGCGTTATTCAGCGGCGGGTCTGCAGCACCACCTCCGGATCCCACACAAACAGGCACTGATAGGGCCGGAACCAATCCGGTAGAGAATCCTGACTGGACCGACGCTGCACCCACGGTGGGCCCGGACTGGGCCGGAACCCCTCCGGGGACGAACTCAGACTGGGCCGACGCTGCACCCGCGATGGACCCCGATTGGGTCTGAACCACTCCAGTGACGAACTCTGATTGAGCCGATGCTGCACCCGCGTCAGACCCCGATTGGGTCTGAACCATTTTGGAGACGAACTCTGACTGAGCCGACGCTGCACCCGCGTCGGACCCCGATTGGGTCTGAACCACTCTGGTGACGAACTCTGATTGAGCCGACGCTGCACCCGCATCGGACCCCGATTGGGTCTGAACCATTTCGGAGACGAACTCTGACTGAGCCGACGCTGCACCCACGTCGGACCCCGATTGGGTCTGAACCATTTCGGAGACGAACTCTGACTGAGCCGACGCTGCACCCACGTCGGACCCCGATTGGGTCTGAACCATTTCGGAGACGAACTCTGACTGAGCCGACGCTGCACCTGCGTCGGACCCTGATTGGGTCTGAACCACTTCAGTGACGAAGTGGTTCAGACCCAATCGGTACACCGATTGGGTCTGGTACACCTGGTACACCGATTGGCATCTGCTCCGCACCGGCGACCTTGGGCGAAGGCTCAGAAGAAGAAGAAGAACCGGGATCAGGGACACCGGCAGCGCCAGAACCCGGCGAGACAAGCTCGGATGCAGTGGACGGCTGCACCCGGCTCGCCTCCCCAAGAGACAGGCAAAAATGCTCAATAATAGAAAAAACAAAGACAACACTGAGCACTTGCCTGATCTCAAGTTCAGACGTCGTCCAGGACTTTGACGATCCGGGCTCAGACGGGAGGAGGTCGTCTTCTGGCTCCCACTCAGCTGCGTCGGACTCCGCAGCCGGCATGATGGCTTCTGCAGCCTGAGGACCCTCCGGCGCCAACGTCCACGCTGGCAACCTGTACGGCATGGTGGCGGGGGGCCCCTGGCCCGCTGGGTCGGACTGCTCATCCGTGGAGACCCGGGACGCTCCGTCGCCGGCGCAGGCTCCAAACAGTAGTCCGATCCCCTCCTCCGTCCTTGATGTGGCTGCGGGGCTGGAATCTTCTGCTCCAGGACCGCAGGCCCCCTCCTCATCTGATGACGTTCGGCTGATGTCGAAGAATGCTCAGCGGGGGGAGACACAGAGGCAGCAGGTTTAGTAATTACCTCAGCAGGTGGTGGAGGCTCGGAGGGCTGCGAACCCCGAACCTCACCCCCAGGAGTCAGACAAAACAAATCACTATTAGGAGAAAAAGAGTGAACTTGTACTCGCCTGTCTCCCGGAGGAAGGATGGTGCCTGCTGTAGGAAACGTTGCTCCTTCCTCTTCCTGTTGGATGGTGGCAGAGGGCTCCCTGGAAGGATGAGGGGGGGCCACTTGAGATGGAATTGACGCGGGGCTCGCCAGAGCAGAACTCCTCATACAACCAGCAGCTGGAGAAGGCGTCGGAGGGGAGGGGGCGACAGCCGAGATTGGCTGGGCACAACGCGCTGACGGGACAGCGGAGGAAGACGGCCCGGGGAGAGAGGCTGCTGGGGTTCCCTCCTGGTGAGACGCTGAAGAGACAGCTGTCTGGTTAAAGGGGTCATACCAGTGACCCGGAGCAGGATCCGGACAGGACTCTTGCTGAGGATGTCTCTGGCCGCGGCGCCGACGTCTTCGGCGGGCCACAGGTGGTGCGAACTCCTGGCCTGGATCAAGGAAGGGCTCAGGATCCCAAAGCGGGCAGCGGGGATGCCGTCTCCTCCGCCTCAGGGCTTCTTCTTCCTCGTACATCCGGAGTATCTCGCGTTGGGCGGCAATGTCAAGTCTCCTCGTGTCAACTCCTGGGTGTTCATCATAGCGGGGGGGAGGAAGGAAGTCGAGCACATCCTCAGCACAGTCCAGGCACCGGCGCACGTCGGGATGAAAGCCGAGGAGAGAGGCGGTAATGAGGATTTCATCTACTTCGTCCAGCACCTCGGTCAGCTGGTGGCTGGGACCCCGAGTGCGACTCCTCCGCGACGGCATAATTCCAGTACACAGTACCCAGACAGGAAAGAGCAGAGTTCTCCTGAATGCAACTTCACCGAGAATGACGTCTCCTTCTGGCGGCAGTCTACTGTCAGGTCTGGCCCTCACGAGCAAGCATAAGACGCCACAGTCCGGTGAAATTGCACAGAAGTTTGTTCACAGTTCAGGACAAGGGAAGGATGAGATAACTAGCCACGTGGGCTAAGCAGCAAGATTATCTTTTAGCATACCAAACGATCATTGACACCTGAGACGAGGAATGCTCGCTCACCGTCTGACAAAGGAAAAGGGCAAGGAACACAAACGATAACCTCAACAATAAGCACACTTACATGAGAGGAGGAATCGTGGATGAACATTAGGTGAATGTTTGACGAGACTGCCGCAAGATGCAGCCGCTGGCGCCGGCATTTAAAGCCGGCTGCTAATGACCACAAATGCAGCACAGCTGTTCAGACTTGACAGCAGGAAACTCCCGAGCGTTTGTCCAATCAGAGCCCGGGGAGCCAGAATGACAACACTGCTGTCAAAGCCTGACAGGAATGGTGTGTGGCCCAAGCGCGGACAAAATTAGCGCTCGGGTGTGACATTGTATGTCTTCCATTTTCTAATGATTGCTCCCACAGTTGATTTCTTCACACCAAGCTGCTTACCTATTGCAGATTCAGTCTTCCCAGCCTGGTGCAGGTCTACAATTTTGTTTCTGGTGTCCTTTGACAGCTCTTTGGTCTTGACCGTAGTGGAGTTTGGAGTCTGACTGTTTGAGGTTGTGGACAGGTGTATTTTATACTGATAATGAGTTCAAACAGGTGCCATTAATACAGGTAATGAGTGGAGGACAGAGGAGCCTCTTAAAGAAGAAGTTACATGTCTGTGAGAGCCAGAAATCTTGCTTGTTTGTAGGTGACCAAATACTTATTTTACCGAGGAATTTACCAATTAATTCATTAAAAATCCTTCAATGTGATTTTTTTTTTCTCATTTTGTCTCTCATAGTTGAGGTATACCTATGATGAAAATTGGAGACCTCTCTCATCTTTTAAGTGGGAGAACTTGCACAATTGGTGGCTGACTAAATACTTTTTTGCCCCACTGTATATTGCATTTTAGTTTTTCAACAAATGTGTAGTATATGTGAAGAGTAGACTGCTGTGGTAAAGTTTCAGCCATACATACATTAAACTTAATAATTATTTTTAAAAGTTAACATCAATCAACTTATTTGTGAGATTTTTTTTTTTTTTAAACCTAGCACTGATTTATAGTGGAACTCACCCCTTTATATCAACTTCATAGACTATGGGGCGGCGGTGGCGCAGGTGTAGTGTGACTGACTACTGATCGGCGGGTCATGGGTTCGATTCCCCTCTGTCTGCTGTCCGACTGTCGAAGTGTCCTTGAGCAAGACATTGAACCACCAGTTGCTCCTGGTGGCCTGGTTAGCGCCTGTGTATATGGCAGCTCTGCCGCCATCAGTGTGTGAATGGGTGGATTGCAGGATCTGTAAAGAACTTTGGTCATCCTAGATGAGAAGAAAAGTGTTATATAAGTGAACACCATTTACGAGAAGGCCTTCAACAGTGTGGCCCATGAGATGCTGTGGAAGTTGTTGAGGCATTATGGAGTTCCCAAGAAGATCATCTCCCTCATCCAGTGCATCTACCAGGACATGAGCTGCAGGATCGCACACGCTGGTCAGCTGTCAGAGAGCTTGGAGGTGAAGACCGGAGTCTGCCAGGGGTGCTTGCTGTCACATTCATCTTCCGCTTGGTCATCAATTACATCATGAAGATCACGACAACAGGCAAGAAAAACAGGATACAGTGGAAACTCTGGACACAGCTGGATGACCTCAACTTTGCTGACAACCTGGCATTCCTGTCACATACTGTGCATCCGGAAAGTATTCACAGTGCTTCACTTTTTCCACATTTTTTTTTTTATGTTACAGCCTTATTCCAAAATGGATTAAATTCATTTTTTTCCATCAACATTCTACACACAATACCCCATAATGACAATGTGAAAAAAGTTTGAGATTTTTGCAAGTTTATTAAAGATCAAAAAAATAATAAATCACACGTACATAAGTATTAACAGCCTTTGCCATGAAGCTCAAAATTGAGCTCAGGTGTATCCCGTTTCCACTGATCATCCTTGAGATGTTTCTGCAGCTTAATTGGAGTCCACCTGTGGTAAATTCAGTTGATTGGACATGATTTGGAAAGGCACACACCTGTCTATACAAGGTCCCACAGTTGACAGTGCATGTCAGAGCACAAACCAAGCATGAAATCAAAGGAACTGGCTGTAGACCTCCGAGAAAGGATTATCTTGAGACACAAATCTGGGGAAGGGCACAAAAAAATTTCTGTGACTTTGAAGGTCCCAATGAGCACAGTGGCCTCCATCATCTGTAAATGGAAGAAGCTTGGAACCACCAGGGCTCTTCCTAGAGCTGGCCGGCTGTCTAAACCGAGCGATCAGGGAGAAGGGTCTTAGTCAGGGGGGTGACCAAGAAGCCGATGGCCACTCTGTCAGGGCTCCAGCATTCCTCTGTAGAGAGAGGAGAACCTTCCAGAAGGACAACCATCTCTGCACCAATCTACCAATCAGGCCTGTATGGTAGAGTGGCCAGATGGAAGCCACTCCTTAGTAAAAGGCACATGGCAGCCCACCAGGAGTTTGCCGAAAGGTACCTGAAGGATTCTCAGACTATGAGAAACAAAATTCTCTAGTCTGATGAGACAGAGATTGAACTCTTTGGCGTGAATGCCAGGCATCATGTTTGGAGGAAACCAGGCACCGCTCATCACCATGACAATACCATCCCTACAGTGAAGCATGGTGGTGGCAGCATGTGTGCTGTATGGATGTTTTTCAGCGGCAGGAACTGGAAGACTAGTCAGGATAGAGGGAAAGATGAATGCAGCAATGTACAGAGACATCCTGGATGAAAACCTGCTCCACCGCACTCTTGATTTCAGACTGGGGCGACGGTTCATCTTTCAGCAGGACAACGACCCTAAGCACACAGCCAAGATATCAAAGGAGTGGCTTCAGGACAACTCTGTGAATGTCCTTAAGTGGCCCAGCTAGATCCCAGACTTGAATCCAACTGAAAATCACTAGAGAGGTCTGAAAATGGCTATACCCCAACACTTCCCATCCAACCTGATGGAGCTTGAGAGGTGCTGCAAAGAGGAATGGGCCAAACTGCCCAAAGATAGGTGTGCCAAGCTTGTGGCATCATATTCAAAAAGACTTGAGGCTGTTATTGCTGTCAAAGGTGCATGAACAAAGTGCTGAGCAAAGGCCGTGAATACTTACTGCATGTACATGTGATTTCTTAGTTTTTTATGTTTAATAAATTTTCAAAAATCTCAAAAAAAAAACTTTGTTCATATTGTCATTATGGGGTATTTGTAGAATTTTGAGGGGAAAAATTAATTTAATCCCTTTTGGAATAAGGCTGTAACATAACAAAATGTGGAAAAAGTGAAGCGCTGTGAATACGGCGGCAGTGGCTCAGGAGGTAGAGCAGGTCATCTAATAACCGGATGGTTGGCGGTTCAAATCCTGCTCTCCCCAGATATCCTGCCATTGTGTCCCTGGGCAAGACACTTCACCCGCTTGCCTCCAGTGTCCATAACACTGGGTATGAATGTGTATAAATGTTCAGTGGTGGCCGGAAAGGCCGTTGGCGCAGATTGGCTGCCACGTTTCCGTCAGCTTGCCCCAGGGCAGCTGTGGCTGCAGAAGTAGCTTGCCACTACCATTGTTTGTCTGGAGTGAATGAATAATGTACCTATTTGTAAAGCATCTTTGAGTATCTATGATAAAGCACTATATAAAATCGATGCATTATTATTATTATTATTAATACTTTCCGGATGTACTGTAACCACAGCCAGATGCAGGACAAGACTACTCACCTGGAGACTACATCAGCCAGGACAGGACTCCAGATCAATAAGAAGAAGACGGAGCTGATGAAGATTAACTCCACTGCCAACACACCAGTCACAGTTAGAGGAAAGCCCATCAGAGAGGTGGAGCCCTTTGTCTACCTGGGAAGTGTGGTGGATTAAAGGGGGCCACAGACTGAGACGTCACAGCCAGGATCGACAAGGCAAGAGCAGCTTTTGTCATACTGAAGAATATCTGGGCATCAAAAGAGATCTGTACGATAACAAAACTTTGCATCTTCAACTCTAACGTCAAGTCTGTTCTACTTTATGGATGTGAGACCTGGAGGACAACAAAGATGATGCAGCAGAACAGCCAGACTTTCTTTAACACATGCCTGAGGTGCATCTTTAACATCAGGTGGCCAGAGAAGATCAGGAATGAAGACCTGTTGGAGCAAGCGGGACAGAAACCAGTGGCAGAACAGATTCTGCGGAGGAAGTGGGACTGGATTGGATACACCATCAGGAAACCAGCATCCAGCATCACACACCAAGTCCTGACCTCGAACCCACAGGGGAAGAGAAAGAGAGGCCAGCCTTGAAACAGCTGGAGATGAGACACTGAGGCGGAGCTGAAACAGCAGGGAGCCAACAGGAGGGGAGTAGAGAGAGCAGCCCAGAACTGAGTGCGATGGCGAGGGGTCATCGATGGCCTATGCTCCATGTCGAGCTATGGGCTTAACTAACTACTAACTACTGATTTACAGGTACAGGAGCAGAGTCAGTGTCCGTAGATTAGGAAAATTCAACAGTTTGTAAAACAGGAAAAAAATTAAACTGTCATGTTCTGAGCTCATATTCCTCTGAGCTCAGACCCTTACTTTATGTTTCAGTATCATTTATCTGTAAAATCTGTGTCTGGTTTTCTGTACTTGTGGTTTACCTTTTGTTGCTTGGCTGAGCTCTGCTTTCATCCCTCTGACACACCCACCAACTGATTGCTGTGCTTCAGGTTCCTCAGCTGCAATCAGTTGGTAATTAGGTCATCCTGCCACTTGCACCTGCAGCTCCTTAGTGCCCGACTGTTTATCTGACTGCAGCAGCCAACCATGATGTTAGACTGTGCTCCTCCTCCTAGGGCAGTCTCCCCCTCCTGATCCTCCTGGGATTTCTCTGCCAGGATAGACTCATCTCTGTAAGTTTTTTCTGTTGCCTTTTTGTATGTCTGCAGTTATTTTTTGTACTGTTATGTTTTTTCTGTAAATAAATGTTCCTCACTGCAGTCAAGTGCTTGAGTTTGTATTTTGCCCCAGAGGGGCGTTTCATGACAGAAACAGCTTTCATTGTGTACTAATTAATTGTATTTAGTTTAGCAAATACCATATTTGCATTATGTCACATTTATTTATGTCTGTTTTTTAAACAGGAAAGGTCCAGAGATGAGCTTGATCTCCTGTTTTAACATTCAAGCACATCCTGGTCTTCAGAAGAATTGGTGATGAAGTAATGAGGAGAGAACAGCATCTGCTCCTGGAGGAAGTTCAACGTTATTATTAATGATTTGAGCACTATGACCTATAAGCAGCCTGGGAATTGGAAATATTAGATGGCTAATAAATTCTTATGGAGGTCCTTTTTTCTAAATCTCATTGCATCATTCATTTTTTTTTTTACACATTTTAACACTTTTAGCATATTTTACTATGATTTTTTTATTTCAAATACTTGTAGTTTTTTTAAGCTATCCATTTGATCTTGTCCAGTCCAATAAGTCTTTGAATTTATTTTTAAACCTTTATACAGTTCCCATTGAATCAATGAGATTTGATCTGAAAAGTGCTGTTTAAATACAGCTTCACCGCTCTATACATTGATAGTATCACAGAAACTGGCTCAAACTTTGTTTTTGGTAAACTGGTGTGAGGAGCTCTATGTTGCTTTAAATGAGACACCCCACAATATTTTTTTAATTTGTTTTGGCATCTTATTCGTTCTGCAGATTATAATGGAGTTCTTACTGTATGTCAGTACAAACACGTTGTTGCACCTTTTGCCCACATGGTGGCATTTTTGCTCTGATTGTGAGCTAAGGAATATTGAATTTGTGGGAAATGTAGTTGAAAGTACCAATATACCTCAGCAGTGGCTCAGGAGGCAGAGCAAGTCGTCCAATAACCAGAGGGTTGACGGTTTGAGTCCTGCTCTCCCCAGCCATCCTGCTGTTGTGTCCGAGCAAGATACTTTACCCACCTTGCCTCCAGTGTCCATGACACCGGTATGAATGTGTATAAATGTTCGGTAGTGGTTGGAGAAGCCGTTGGCATGGATTGGCAGCGATGTTTCCATCAGTCTGCCCCAGGGCAGCTGTGGCTACACAAGGAGCTTACCATTGTTTACCATTGTCTGTGGAGTGAATTAGTAACGTATCCATTGTAAACCATCTTTGAGTGTCCATAAACAGCATTATATAAATCTGATGCATTATTATCATTGCTATTATTACTTTTGAAAAATGTCTATGGAAGAAAATGGAGAGTGTAATATCTGTAAAAGTCCTTTATTAAAAGTGCAACAAACTTTGTACAGTGAGAATTCAACTGTACAACACTGGATTTGATTCAAATATTGAAAATAATCTAATCCATTTATCTGCAAAGAAGTTACAAGTTCATGTTGAAACTAGAAAAGCACTCAGAGAGTTCATATGTTGCGCCCTCTCCGCCACAGTTCGGGAGAGTTACGTGGTGCTTTTAAGCAAGAAATAATGAAGAGAGTCGCAGTCTACGTCTTCACTCCATTTCGCTTTATTCAAAAAGGGACTGGACACTTCTGCGCAAGTGCAAAACACAGTTCCCTCTCCGGGCAAAAGCAATCAATTTGTGACTCACCAAACCTGGACACTTCTGCGCAAGCACACAACACAGTTCCCTCTCCGGGCAAAAGCAATCAATTTGTGAATCATCGAACTCTCAACAAACCGTAAACAGTGCCCACAGCATCCAAACCCCCTACTACTGTACTGATGTTTTTAAATGTAACGATCATGCACAAAAACAATAATGAAACATTTTTAACTCTCATCCCTAACTGTATATATTATCTACAATCAGCTTTTTAACTGACTTTTCAACCTGTAATCTGCTTCTTAACCTGTGTATGATACGCTTTTAATTAACCCATTAATCCCCATTTTTAACCCGTCACATACTCCCCCTCAAAATAGATGTTGTCCCCAACATCAGGACATGTGAAATGTATAATAACCACTGTCACAGTGCAAAATTCTCAAAGAGTGCATAGTCAACTAATTCAACAAAAAAGTTTACAGACTGGAACTCTTTTCATACATTCTGTTATGCAAGTATCAGATACTCATTGTCCAGTGTTTCTTGTGTATGCATTTTGTTACAGACTGGAACTCTTTTGATACATTCAGTTTTGAGTCCAAATAACACATATGACAGGCTGGAACTCTTTTGATACATTCAGTTATGAGTCCAAATAACACATATGACAGGCTGGAACTCTTTTGATACATTCAATTTTGAGTCCAAATAACGCATATATGACAGGCTGGAACTCTTCTGATACATTCAATTTTGAGTCCAAATAACGCATATATGACAGGCTGGAACTCTTTTCATACATTCTGGCTTTGAGATGAATTCATTCACAGTCTCAAGTGTCCATTACACTTTAAGTGCATATCCTGTGCATACTGGGATAAACACCAACACAGTCCCCCCCTTTTTTTTCTTTTTTTTTAAAGTCAGTCCCAATGAGTCAAATGACCTTAAAACTCAATCTTTCAGTGTGAGTCCAATGTAACTGCATTTACTCTACTTCAAGTATACAAAATGACCACCAACCCATTAACATTTACCACAAAGCTCTTGGAAGTAGAAAGAATGTACACTGTATACCCATGGTATGGTCAGTTCAGAATAATAAGGCAACGACTGTATGTTATAACATGCTAGTGTACCCAATGTATCATAAGTGAACACTTTCGGTTTTCTAGCGTTACGTCTAGGTCTCTGATTCACTTCCTCACCAGGATCACTATAAGTAGGAGAAGGAGGGTGCGGTGAAGGAAGGCTTACCTTCGCAGGTAAGTCCTCTACCTGACCTAGGTCATCCTCTGGTGGCTGGTTAGCTGCTACAGCTTCAAGCTCTGTCTCCTGCTGACCTGGGTCTGCGGTCCTCTCAGGCGGTGGCGAATTGGGGTGAGCGCTCAAGTGAAGTGGCACTGGATAATACTCGTCCACATCATCGTCATCCTCTTCTGAGTGAATCTCCGGTGTCTCCGCTGATCTGGTAGTGGCGTATTTCTTTGAACGAGGCTGCAAAGAGGTCTCCAAAGACAAATGATCACGTGGTAGAAGAAGATTGTGATGCAAAGTTCTAGATCTACCCTTGCCTCTCTCAGGTTTCAGTTCATAAATGGGACTATCCTGCCCAACTTGCCTTACCACAGCATGGATTGCATCCCCCCAGTGATTTCACAGCTTATCAGCTCCTCCATGTGGTGAATTGATGTATGGGGCCGGTGGCCATAGCGTCTACGTACAAAGTGTGGTGGGAAGCACTGTCTGCCAGGGTAAGTGGGTCTGCGCCGTTGTTGCTGCTGGTCTCCTTCGGGGGCGTTCTCCCCCCCCCCCACCGCTGCCTTTGTCACGTCCAGGTTCGCCCTCTCCATCACTCTGGTAGTTCTCTGGATAGTCTCCATGGGGAGGGCCTCTCCTCCTGGGGTAGGGCCTATAGCGGCTCCTGTCAGCGGCATACCTGCTTCCCTGGACTACAGTGCCTCCTGGGCCGGTAACATTTGCCGCCTCTGCTCCCTTTTCTCCCTCAACTACATCAAACTCCACAGTTTCGCCATCTCCAATACTGCGAAGGTATTTCCTCGGGTTGTTCCTTTTGATGGCTGTCTGGTGTACAAAAACGTCTTCTTTTGTGTCATTCCTATTGATGAAACCATATCCATTTCTGACGTTGAACCATTTGACTGTACCCAAGACTTTTGTTGCAATGACCTTCTTATTCCCCACTGGAGCTGCGGCTGCCGGGCTGGATGGGCTACTGCCTTTCGGGCTCTCTGCTTACCCCCCTCTTGCAGCATTGTGCTCCCTATATGCTATACAGCCTGCCTGAAAATGCGCACTACTCCCTTTACGAATACTACCACAGGTGTAGGGTTTACATTTGGCTTTGTGTATGGGCCAGCGCTCTCCTCGACACTTTTTGGAGCAGTACAAGGCATTTTTACACACTGAACAACATTTCAAACTCTGGTTTTCACCCTGTGTAGCACAGCTATAACAACACTGGGACCTTTTTATGTCACTGGTCACACCATGTCCCGCTGGAGTAACCCCTTCTAGTTTAAAGAGTTACCTCTGGCTGGTTTCACTGGCTTCTGTGCTTTACATCCTGCTCTAAAATGCTCGCTGGCAAAACTCTTCACCTGTCTGAATGCAATAACACCTTGGTTGTGGGTGGGGCATGTGGTACCGCTGAAGGGCGAAGCACTGCTGGAATTGTGCAGTGCTTCTCATCGGTGCCAGGCCTTGCGCTGGATAGTGCTGCTGAAGAGCTGCTTGGGGCTGCTGCTGAGGAGAGTAGTGCTGAGCAGATTGGCCCAGCTGGTATTGTGGGTATGGCGTGAAAGTCGGCACTGGGAAGTGGTCTTCAGGTCCTCCGCTGGTGGTGGGTTGTGCTGTGGCTGAAGACTTCTGCATGGTTTCTCGGATTTGGGACACTTCAGCTCGCAAGTCCTTTAAAAATACCATCTCAGACCGCATCTCTTTAATCTCTGCCAGCAGATCAGGTGACGGAACGGCTGTGCTTTGTTTTTGAACTGTCTTTTTTTCTGCAGGTGCAGGAGTGTCACTGGGCTGAACAGCATTCACGGCGGCCGCTCACTGGGCGACAGCATGTTTCTTCTTGTCTTGTCTTTCCTTTTCATTAGCGCATGCAAAATTCACCTTTTCCAATAAAACTTCATCAGGTGTCGTGGGCTGAAGAAGGTTCAGGTTCCTTTATTTGTACCCGTAGGTAGATTTGTTTTGCAGTCTGGTGACATCCATATATACAAGCCACAAATTACATTCAACATAGACACAAACACAGGCACATATGAAGCTGACTATAAACATGATAAAAATACTCAAGGCTCCATCAATCAGGGTATAAAAAGACAAAGAGATGGGAGAAAAACCAGAGGTAAGAGAGAAGGGTCATATTAAAAGTTAAAAACTAGTCAAAGAGGGTAAAAACTCAAAGGTCTAAAACCCAATAAAATATTTAGAACCCAAGTGACATCCTACAAAAATAAGTAAATATAAAATGGCGTTAATAAATAGATACCTAAATTATTTGCAATATATTTTTACAGCTTGTTCAACTCTTTGACAGCAGCAGGGACAAAGCTGTTTTTGTAGCGCTGGGTTCTACTTTTTGGGACAGCAAACCTCCGTCTTGAGGGAAGAAGCTGAAAGTGGCAGTGCAAAGGGTGGGAGTCATCATTTAAAATGGAGGTAGCCATCCTCTGTACTTGTCTGGTGTACAGGGATGTCAGGCTCAGCTGTGGCTCACCAAGCAAACGACTGGACCATCTAAACTACCTGATCCAAGGATTTCCTCTGTTTCAGTTTTATCTGACCAAACCATGACACTAAAGAAATGGGTAAAACAGATTCAATAAAAGCCCGATAAAACATTGTCATTATGTTTCGGTCAACTTGGAAGCGTGCAAGTTTTCTCAAGCAATGCAAATGTTGCTGACCCTTTTTGCACACCCTTTCACAGTTCTCTTCAAACTTTAAATTACTATCAATAATCGTCCCAAGATATTTGTAGGATTGTACACATTCGGTGGTCTGGCCTTTTAGTACGGTGACTTTGTGCCTGGGATTTTTCCTCCTAAAGTCAATAATCATGTCTTTAGTTTTTGTCGTATTCAGCTGCAGGTAGGAATCCTCACACCAGTGAACAAAATCATCAACTACTGGGCCATGGCCACTCTCACCATCCTGGAGGAGACTGACAATAACTGAGTCATCAGCATACTTTATAATGTGTCTGTTGTCATGTCTGCTCCGACACATGTTTGTGTACAGGATGAAGAGTAGTGGTGACAACACACACCCCTGAGGAGAACCAGTAGAAGAGCACTTTAGGTCCGACAATGTACCATTGATCCTTACTCTCTGCATTCTGTTGGTTAAGAAATCCAGAATCCAACCCACCAGATTATTGCTCAAATCAAATTGCTGCAGGAGCCTTTCAACTAAGATATGAGGTTGGATTGTATTGAAGGCGGAGGAAAAGTCCACAAATAAAAGTCTAGCGTGTGTCCCATTAAAATCCAGATGTTTAAAAAGCATGTTAAACAGAGTGACAGTGGCTCCGTCCACTCCTCTGTGAGCCCTATAGGCAAACTGCAGAGGATCCAATGCATGCTCAGTCTGCTTTAGGACCTCACATCTGACCAATTTTTCAAAAATTTTCATTAAAATTGAAGTCAAAGCAACTGGTCTAAAGTTGTTTACCGTTTTAGGACAGCTGGATTTTGGAACGGGAACGCTTCTTTCCAGATCTTAGGCACATGTTGTGTCTGTAAGGACTTGTTGAAACTGTAATGAAATATAGGACTCAGTTCATGTGCACAGGACTTTACCAAGTGCCCACATATATTATCAGGGCCCTGACTTTTGTTCACTTTTACAGCGCAGAACTCCCTTTAACATCCTGCACCTCAATATTAAAGTGCTGATTGTCTTTGAGTTTCTGTTTCAAATCTTGGGTTTCAGTGCTAAAATCAAAGGAGTCAAAACGACCATAAAAACAATTAAGAGCATTAGCCAGCTCTGTGTCTGAATTAAAACCATCTAAAAACACACAACAGACTCTCATGATAAATTGTATATCAAGGATTCAGTGTACCCCGCCCGGTATGGGGTTACCGGGGCCCCACCCTGGAGCCAGGCCTGGGGGAGGGGCTCGAAGGCTAGCGTCTGGTGGCCGGGTTTCCACCCATGGGACCCGGCCGGGCTCAGCCCGAAGGAGTTACATGGGTCCGCCCTCCAGTAGGTTCACCACCTGCAGGAGGGATCATGGAAGTCCGGTGCTATGTGGATTAGGTGGCAGTCAAAGGCGGAGACCTTGGCGGACTGATCCCAAGCTTTCTAAACTGGCTTTTGGTACGTGGAATGTCACCTCTCTGGTGGGGAAGGAGCCTGAGCTGGTGTACGAGATTGAGCGATACCGGCTAGATATAGTTGGCCTCACCTCAACACACAGCTCCGGTTCCGGAACCAGTCTCCTGGAGAGGGGCTGGAGCTTGGCCTTTTCTGGAGTTGCCCCGGGCGAGAGGCGACGAGCAGGGGTAGGTATTCTTGTATCGCCCCACCTTGCTGCCTCTATATTGGAGTTTTCCCCGGTGGACGAAAGGGTTGCTTCCCTGCGCCTTCGGGTTGGGAAACGGGTCCTGACCATCATTTGTGCCTATGCACCAAATGATGTTTCAGAGTACCCACCCTTTTTGGAGTCTGTGACTGGGGTGCTGGAGGGTGCTCCTCCTGGAGACTCCATTGTCCTACTGGGGGACTTCAATGCGCACGTGGGCAACGACAGTGAAACCTGGAGGGGGGTGATTGGGAGGAACGGCCTGCCCGATCTGAACCCGAGTGGTGTTCAGTTATTGGACTTCTGTGCTAACCACAGTCTGTCTATAACGAACACCATGTTCAAGCATAAGGGTGTCCATATGTGCACCTGGCACCAGGACACCCTAGGCCGCAGGTCGATGATCGATTTTGTTATCGTATCATCAGACCTGCGACCGTATGTCTTGGACACCCGAGTAAAGAGAGGTGCAGAGCTGTCAACTGATCACCACCTGGTGGTGAGTTGGATCCGATGGCAGGGGAGGAAGCCATTCAGACCTGGTAGACCCAAACGTATAGTGAGGGTGTGCTGGGAGCGTCTGGCTGAGGCCCCTGTCCGGGAGGTCTTCAACTCCCACCTCCGGAAGAACTTCAACCACATTCCGAGGGAGTCTGGAGACATGGAGTCTGAATGGGCCATGTTCTCCACCTCTGTTGTTGAAGCGGCAGCCCAGAGCTGCGGCCGCAAGGTGGTCGGTGCATCTCGTGGTGGCAACCCCCGAACCAAGTGGTGGACACCAGTGGTGAGGGGGGCCATTAAGCTGAAGAAGGAGTCCTATCAAGCTTGGTTGGCTTGTGGGACTCCCGAAGCAGCTGAGGTGTACCGGCAGGCCAAGCGGAGTGCAGCTCGGGTGGTTGCTGAAGCAAAAACCCGGGTATGGGAGGAGTTCGGTGAGGCCATGGAACAAGACTTTCGGTCGGCTTCAAAGAGATTCTGGCAAACTGTTCGGTGGCTCAGGAGGGGAAAGCAGCTCCCCGTCCACACTGTGTATGGTGCGGATGGGACACTGTTGACTTCAACTGGGGATATCGTCGGGCGGTGGAAGGAATACTTCGAGGATCTCCTCAATCCCACTGATACGCCTTCCACAGAGGAAGCAGGGTTTGGGGACGAGGGGGATGACTCGCCTATCACAGGGGCTGAGGTCGCCAAGGTGGTTAAAAATCTCCTTGGTGGCCGGGCCCCGGGGGTGGACGAGATTCGCCCCGAGTACCTCAAGGCCCTGGATGTTGTTGGGTTGTCATGGTTGACACGCCTCTGCAACATTGCGTGGAGGTCGGGGGCAGTGCCTTTGGCATGGCAAACCGGGGTGGTGGTTCCTCTCTTCAAAAAAGGGGACCGGAGGGTGTGCTCCAACTTTAGAGGGATCACACTCCTCAGCCTCCCTGGGAAGGTCTATGCCAAGGTATTGGAGAGGAGAGTCCGGCCGTTGGTCGAACCTCGGATTCAGGAGGAGCAATGTGGTTTTCGTCCTGGCCGTGGCACATCGGACCAGCTCTTTACCCTCTCGAGAATTCTTGAGGGTTCGTGGGAGTTTGCCCAACCAGTTTACATGTGTTTTGTGGACTTGGAGAAGGCATTTGACCGCGTCCCTCGTGGATTTTTGTGGGGGGTGCTTCGGGAGTATGGGGTATCGGGCTTGTTGTTACGAGCTATTCGGTCTCTGTACGACCGTTGTGAGAGTTTAGTTCGCATTGCCAACACTCGGTCGGAGTCATTCCCAGTGAGAGTTGGACTCCGCCAGGGCTGCCCTTTGTCACCGGTCCTGTTCATAATTTTTATGGACAGGATTTCTAGGCGCAGCCAGGGAATGGAGGGTGTCATGCTTGGTGACCACAGGATCTCATCTCTGTTGTTTGCAGATGATGTTGTCCTGTTGGCTTCATCCAGCAATGACCTACAGCTCTTGCTGGGACGGTTTGCCGCTGAGTGTGAAGCGGCTGGGATGAGAATCAGCACCTCCAAGTCCGAGTCCATGGTCCTCAGCCGGAAAAAGGTGGATTGTCCTCTCCGGGTTGGGGACAGGCTCCTGCCCCAAGTGGAGGAGTTTAAGTATCTTGGGGTCTTGTTCACGAGTGAGGGGAAAATGGAGCGAGAGATCGACAGACGGATTGGAGCAGCATCTGCAGTGATGCGGACGTTGTACCGGTCTGTTGTGGTGAAGAGGGAGCTTAGTTCTAAGGCAAGGCTGTCGATTTACCAGTCAATCTACGTTCCTACTCTCACCTATGGTCACGAGCTTTGGGTAATGACCGAAAGAACGAGATCGCGGATACAAGCGGCTGAAATGAGCTTTCTCCGTAGGATTGCTGGACTCACCCTCAGAGATAGGGTGAGGAGCTCAGTCATCCGGGAGAGGCTCAGAGTAGAACCGCTGCTCCTCCACATTGAAAGGAGTCAGTTGAGGTGGTATGGGCATCTGATTAGGATGCCTCCTGGACGCCTCCCACTTGAGGTGTTTCAGGCACGTCCCACTGGGAGGAGACCCCGGGGCAGACCCAGGACTCGGTGGAGAGACTATGTCTCCCAGCTAGTCTGGGAACGCCTTGGTATCCCCTCTGAAGAGCTGGAGCAGGTGGCTGGGGAGAGGGAAGTCTGGGCTTCTCTGCTTGAACTGCTGCCTCCGCGACCCGGACCTCCGGAAAAGCGGTAGACGATGGATGGATGGATGGATGGATAAAAACACACAGTTACTGCGCTTTGTGCTCTGAAGGCCTGCAATAGTTTTCATACTGGCCCAGGCTGAACCAAGTTTCTTTGCTGCCATCTTGCTTTCCAATTCTGATTTATAATTCTGTTTTGCTCTTAAAATTTCGGCCTTCAGCTCCTTTGTGGCAACCTGTAGCTCAGAAACAGACCCCTGTTTAAAGGCAAGTGCTTTCCTCTGTAAGCAGGATTTAACTGATTTTGTAACCCATGGTTTGTTGTTGGGATATATTTTGACATGTTTACGTGGAACGATCTTATTTTTACAGAAAGACATGTATGAGCATGTGACGTCCACCAAAGAGTCCAAATCATCCCCGCAGGACAGTGTGAACATCTCCCAGTCTGTACAGTCAAAGCATTCCTGGAGGCTGTGCACTGAATCTTCTGTCCACACATCAATGTCTCTCGTCTCCACCTTGCCCCTTCTGAGAGTAGTTTTATATGTGGGCAGCAAATGTACACAGTTGTGATCTGAGGATCCTACAGGAGGAAGGGGGAGTGATTTATAGGCCCTCTCAATGGATCCATAGCACAGGTCCAATGTCTTTTTTCGCCTGGTTGGGCAGGAGACATACTGATAAAAGTTTTTAAGTGTCTTCTTTAAAGAAACATGGTTGAAATCCCCAAGAATGAAGTTTGGCGCCTCTGGAGAAATTGATTGCAGCTGCTGGATCACATCACCCTCGGGTGAATGTACACAATTGTGATGAAAAGTTGGGGGAACTCACGAGGCAAATAAAAGGGGCGTAGTGACACAGACAGCAGCTCCACATCGGGTGTACAGATGCACTCTCTGACCGTGACAGATGTGCAGTACTGCTTATTAATATATAAACATACGCCGCCCCCCTGACGTTTCCCTGTTACCTCTTCCTGCCGATCCGAGCGCAGTGGGGCTCCAAAGCCGTCAATCCACAGGTCTGCGTCTCGGTCATGCGCAGTAAGCCAAGATTCCGTGAAAGCCATGACACAGCTAGTACGGCTGCATGTCACTCTTAACATTGTCACTCTGCAAACCTGTTAGGATGGTGTGCATGAATAAACTTTGAACCAAGGCGGGGTCATATTTTAGACCCGACTCATCTTCCTGGGACGCAAAAAGAATCTTCTGGCGAAGGTCCATGGCTCTCAGAAGGAAGTTTTGAGGAGTCTCTTTACTGCTCTGAGCTTCTGAAGAAAGCTGCTTGTACAGTTCAGTAGCTCCTCTCTCCTGATAGTCAGACCTTAGCATCCTCCACAGGGCAGGAAGAGTCAGATTACCTTTGCCTTCTAGGTAACTTCTCAGCTGCAGGCCTGGTGTGATGGCACGAATCACTGCATCGATGATCTCATCTCCATGGTAGCCTTTGCTGAGCCCACTTTCAATCTGCCTGGCCAAAATGGAAAATGTGAGCTTGTCTTTTTGTCCCGGCTCCCCTATTTGGCCTGATATCTTAAAGTCTTTGCGCCACATGGAGTTATCTGGAGACGCTGAGGCTCGTCTGTGCATTGGTGTGCTCTGTAGGCTCAGTTTATTATTCATTAGCTGATGCATAGCCTCCTCTTTGGCTTGAAGTGTGGCCCGTAAAGCATGTACTTCTTTCTGCAGGTCTTCTTTCTGTTTATCTTCACCCACTATCTCTAACTCTGGCATCTTTGCATTTTCAATCAAGTCCTTTATACTTAGCAAATGAGACATTCCCTCATCTTCTAGCTCAGCTAACTCAGCTCTTTCAACATAATTTGTGACAAATGTGATTAGCAGGCCTCGAGTTTTGTTTGCAAATTGCTCTTTTCCCATCCCAGATATTTGTAGTCCATTGCATACATAAAGCAGTTGTTCAACATTCAGTTTGTATAATGCACCTTTAACTCCTAACTGAACTTCCTCCAATTCCATTTTCATCAGAGAAGTGGGCAAAAAAACAGTTCAGCGTAGGCCTCTTTTATCTTCGTGGTGTAGCGGTTCCCTCTAGTGGTGATTGCGGAACTAGAGTTACAACCTTTGCACGTGGTGTCAAAGCCATGGTGAATGTCGGCGATGCCTTACGTCTCCAAGGTTCGTGGAGGGATATTCGGCTCGAATTTCCACTTCGGCTGGCGGATTTTTCTCTCACCAAAATATCCCAAGCGGTGCCTCCATAATGTTGCGCCCTCTACTCCACAGTTCGGGAGCGGTACGTGGTGCTTTTGAGCAAGAAATAATGAAGAGAGTTGCAGTCTACGTCTTCACTCCATTTCGCTTTATTCAAAAAGGGACTGGACACTTCTGCGCAAGCGCACAGCACAGTTCCCTCTCCGGGCAAAAGCAATCAATTTGTGACTCATCGAACTTGGACACTTCTGAGCAAGTGCACAACACAGTTCCCTCTCCGGGCAAAAGCAATCAATTTGTGAATCATCGAACTCTCAACAAACCATAAACAGTGCACACAGCATCCAAACCCCCTAATACTGTACTGATGTTTACCTCCACCAAGGAGGTTATATGATCATCGGCGTTGGTTTGTCTGTCTGTTTGTCTGTTTGTTTGTCTGTCTGTCTGTTTGTTAGCAAGATAACTCAAAAAGTTATGGACGGATTTTCATGAAATTTTCACAGATTGTCAAAAATGGGGTATCCTACAGATGATTAGATTTTGGTGGTGATCTGGATCACCGTCCACAAGAAAACCGCCATTACACAAAATGCCATTTTCGTGAATAACTACTGAACCACTAATCCTATCATTGTCAATCCAATTGCTTGTCATATGTTTTCATGGTCAAGGAATCTGAAAACATACACACAAACACTGTATGGGGGGAACTGTGGCGAAAACCGCCATTACGGAAAATGCCATTTTCGTGAATAACTACTGAACCACTAATCCTATCATTGTGAATCCAATTGCTAGTCATATGTTTTCATGGTCAAGGAATCTGAAAACGTACACACAAACACTGTATGGGGGGAACTGTGGGGAAAACCGCCATTACGGAAAATGCCATTTTCATGAATAACTACTGAACCACTAATCCTATCATTGTGAATCCAATTGCTAGTCATATGTTTTCATGGTCAAGGAATCTGAAAACGTACACACAAACACTGTATGGGGGGAACTGTGGCGAAAACCGCCATTACGGAAAATGGGATTTTCGTGAATAACTACTGAATCACTAATCCTATCATTGTGAATCCAATTGCTAGTCATATGTTTTCATGGTCAAGGAATCTGAAAACGTACACACAAACACTGTATGGGGGGAACTGTGGTGCTTGGCGGAGGTCTGCGCTCTCTGAGTGCTTTTCTAGTTTTAAATGTAACAATCATGCGCAAAAACAATAATGAAACATTAATCTTTTTAACTCTCATCCCTAACTGTATATATTGTCTACAATCAGCTTTGTAACTGACTTTTTAACCTGTAATCTGCTTCTTAACCTGTGTATGATACGCTTTTAATTAACCCATTAATCCCCATTTTTAACCCGTCACACATACGTACCTCCGCCAAGGCTCCTTCCTTCCCTCCCTTTGCCCATCCATCTATTTGTATCTCCCCGCCTCCATCCCACCATACATTGCAAGATTGGGCCTTGGTAGAAGTATGCGCTCACAGATCAGCTCAAAAATGTAATGGGTTCGTCTGCAGGCCAAGGACCATCTCTGGTTAAAATCTGAGCAAAATCCAGCCAGTACTTTTACATAATCCTATTAAACCACTGCAAGAAGATTGAGTCTTGGCGGAGGTATGCAGTCATGGATCACCCCCAAAATGTAATGGGTTCGTGTGTAGGCCAAGAACCACTTCTGGTGAAAATTTCATCCAAATCCATCCAGTAGTTTTGGAGTAGTGTTGCTAACAGTCTGTGAGGATATAAGAGCCTTGGTGGAGGTATGCATTCTCAGATCATCTCAGAAAATGTAATAGCTTCCCCTGTAGCCCAAGAACCAACTCTGGTGAAAATTTCATCTAAATCCATCCAGTAGTTTTTGTGTAATCCTGCTGCACAAATGTAAACAAAGCCCTTGGTGGAGGTGTGCACTCTCAGATCATCACCAAAATCTAATCGTCTGTTCCCCGTGCCATGATACACCTTTCCTGAAAATGTCATCAAAATCCATCCATAACTTTTTGAGTTATGTTGCTAACAAACAAACAGACAAACACCGGCAAAAATATAACCTCCTTGGCGGAGGTAATTATTACTTTTTACTAGGAGAAAGAAAGACAGTAAGCTCTTTAACTTCTAAGGAGATGTGATGATGTTAAGGGTGCCAGAACTTAACTCCCATTGGCACTTATGTGAATGATGTGACTCCAGAAACATCTCCTTGTTTACAGAGGTGGATAGAATAGCTAAAATATGTAGTCAAGTAAAAGTAGCAATACCTTCTTTGTCTCACATGCATACATACAAGAGTAGTCCCCTAAAAAACTACTTCAGTAAAAAAGTATTGGTGTGTAACACCCTCACTCTTGCTTAACTTTTTTCATCTACATTTCCAACTGTTTTAATAAGTTTGCAACTCTTTTTTTTTTAATTTTGCAGCTTTGCAATTTGACAAATGTTTTCTGTTTCTAAAACTAAAATATACACTACCTAAATGTGCCCTCTATTATAGTAAAACCATATGTAGAAACAGTAAGTATTCACTGAGCCAGAATATACAAGCAATTAGAAAATAATTTCACACATGATGAGAAAAACGTTGCTCCCATTTATTTAAAATCAGTGAAATCAAGATACTGAAAGAGTGCAGTCATGTGTACTTGAGTAAAAGCATCAGGATTTTTTCCAGTTGTTTTTCTTTTTTGGCTCAGTGAATACTTATTACTGTTATTTAGTTAATTAAATTTAGTATATCAAGTATTTTTGAGGGACCACTTGTTTACTACATTTTACACAACGTCTGTTTTTCAAGGATGCTTCCAGGAAGCTGCCCAGTACAACCACAGACTCACTTGTGACCACTGAGCAGCTTCAGTTGGGGTTAAGGGCCTTGCTCAAGGGCACCACAGTGGGGTTAACGAGGGTGGGGCAAGCACTGCTGTGTTATGTGTGATCTGTCCCACCCAGATCTAATCCTGCCAGTTCAGGGATCGACCCCGCGACCCTCCGCTCGCCAGTCCACAGCCCTAACCATTAGGCCACCACTGCCCACCATGTGTCAGGTTTCTCTTCTATTTGTTTTAATAAAAGATGTTGGAAGTAAATATTTTGCTTTAAAAGGGTTAACTTGTCACACAGTGGGAGGGAAAAATTTTGAATAGAAAAAAAAAATGTGTCAAGATGCACTGAGAATTGTTTCAGAATCAAGTCAGAGTTCTGAACCATAATCGAATCATGAGGTGCCTAAAGATTCCCACACCTAGTTCGGACCTCAGCCACGGAGGAGGACCGACTTATCAGACCTTTTGCAGTTTTATTTACCTGTCATATAGGAAATGGTAAAAAGAAATGCATATTTCCTGAGCCTGGGTTGACAATGATGTCAACACTGATTTATATGAGATACAATTATAAATTCACTTAAAGGCTCATAAACCTGGTTCTTCTCTTTTCAGAAATTAATATTTAAAAAAAAATAATTAAGTTCAATGTATTTATGGCTGAAACTTTACCACAGCAGTCTACTCTTCACATGTACTCCACATTTGTTGAAAAAATAAAATACAGTACACATGTCACAGATTTTTGCTTATGTTTAGTGAGATTTACTCACCTGACATGAAAAAATAGAATAATTTATTCTGATTAAGCTCTAAGTACGCTCTGAATATGCTCATCATGTTAATACAATCATGTTTCTGTACATCATGTGATATGTTATAGATTATAAGTTATCATGCAGTCAATACTGCACTAATATTGTGGATGATCTCTGTGTAGTTAAAAATGAAACAGACAAAACTGGACAGTTATTCGTCAAACAGGTTCATTTTGTCTTCTTTCAATTATTTTTCCTTTTTTTTTTTTTCCTTTGAAAGACAAAAGTAAAATAGAAAGATGTCTTTACCTTCTTTACATGTTTCAACTGCACTGCAGCCTTCATCAGAAGAGTCAGCTGATTGCTGCCAGGTGACATTTATCAGCTGATTTTCGTAGGCGGGGCCAGCTCAGCAGATCTGTCAGATCCACCGAGCCGGCCCCGCCTCCCTCCCGTATTACGTGGAAGTTATGGACAAGTTTGCATTAAAGACTTCCGCCGGCTGGAGAAATTGGAGAAAACACGGGCACGCTTCAGAAACCACCTACGATTCAACCTCCGTTGCAGAGATGAGGAGGTCACACCCCAAAGCCTCAATATAAGAAATCCAATCCCGACCAAGAACGCAGAAAAAATCATCAACAAAGCACGGAAAGACCTTATAAAAGAACGTATAAGAATAACGGCAAATAAAGTAGACAAAATAAACAACCAAATCAAAGAGGAAACGGACATGTTTAAGCAACGCTATCCGACGGACCAGAAAACGCAGGAGCAGATAAAAGCACAACTGAAACACGCACACGAACAAGAATTCATCACAACGAAAAACCGCCAATTGAAAAAATTAAAAAAAACTCACAGAAAGAAAGAACGGACGAAGACAAACACACACGGAAAAGAACGATAAGTGGGTCAAAAACCTATCACAACGCACACTCACGGACACGGAGAAAACAGTGCTGAACAGAGGACTGAACTTCGCCATCACACCAGCCAGAATCCCCCATGAAGAATACATCCTCGCAACAGAACTGGCATGTGAAAAAATCCAGGACCAAGGAGAAAAAGCAGCACTCCGGAACGCAGTCGCAGGAATCCTCAAAACGGCCAAATTACCACAAAGCAACGTTACAAGAAAAGAAGAAAAAGCATTAAACTCACTCAAGACAGATAAAACGATCACAATACTCCCAGCAGATAAAGGCAGAACAACAGTAATTTTGGACACGGAAACATACGAAAAACAGATGGAAACCATGTTGGCAGACAGTAACACATACGAAATCATTAAAACAAACCCGACAGAAGAAAAGAAAAAAATGCTCAAAGCCCTTCTAAAACCTCTATTAGAAAGCAATAAAATCACAAAGGACGCATATGATCACCTGATCCCCACAGCCAGCATCACCCCTCGGATTTATGGAACACCGAAAATACATAAAAAGGATATCCCACTGCGGCCAATAATAGACAGCATTGGATCAGTCACATACAACTTATCAAAAGCCCTAGCTGAAATCATCAAACCCCTCCTTGGACTATCAGACTTTCACTGTAAAAATTCAAAAGAGCTGGCACAAGAACTCAAAGACATAAAAATAGAATCAGACGAGATCCTCATCTCACATGACGTCATCTCTTTATTCACAAAGACTCCTATTGACGTCACACTACATATAGTGCAAGAACGCCTCAACAAGGACAGTACCCTAAAAAGACGCACCAACCTCACAGTCCATGACATATCCAAATTACTACAGTTTGTTGCAAAATCCACTTATTTTCAATTCAGAGGAAAAATCTACAAACAAAAAGAAGGATTTGCAATGGGAGACCCACTATCAGCCATCATGAGCAGTTTTTTTATGGAGGATCTGGAAAATAAAGCCATCAACACAGCACCCACAATATGCAAACCCACCCTTTGGAAGAGATACGTAGATGACATTCTGGAAAAAATAAGGAAAGGACATACACAAGAACTCACTGACCATCTGAACAGTACAGACAGTACGGGGAACATAAAATTCACACACGAAGAGGAGGAAAATGGCACCATAGCCTTTCTGGACATGAAAATCCACCACAACGAGGACGGCAGCATAAAAATCACAGTCTACAGGAAACCAACCCACACAGATCAATACCTACTTTGGACATCGGAACACCCCACAGCACACAAGCTATCAGTCGTCAGGACATTATATGAACGAGCCACCATCATCACGGAACAAGAAGACAGACAGGAAGAGGAAAACCACATAAAACATGCACTTATACGCTGCCAATATCCAGTATGGGCCATAAACAAAGGGAAACAGCAAGTCAAAAACAAAGAAAATAAACAGGACACAAGACACAGAACAAAAGCTGAAATCAAAAACAAGGAAACCATAACTATACCATACATACGAGGGATCACGGAACCAATTCAAAGGATCATGAAAAAATACAAAATAAACACAGCAGTCAAACCACACAAAAAATTAAGACAGTTATTAGTACACCCCAAGGACAGAATAGAACAAGACAATAAATGCAATGTATTATATGAAATATCATGCAGATCATGTAACAAAACCTACATTGGAGAAACCGGAAGATTATTCACCACAAGAAAAAAAGAACACCAAAAGGAATGTGAGAAGGAAACGCAAGGACGACTCACAAGATCACAAAAAGAAAAAGCAGAACAAGAAACATTAAAATCAGCTATATCGGACCACTGCAAAAGAAATAATCACATCATGGACTGGGACAACACAAAAATTATTGGATCGGAGAGCAACAGACACAAACGTTGGATCAAGGAGGCAATAGAGATCAGAAAGCGGGGAAAAGACACCATGAACCGAGATGAGGGGGCCTTTATGCTTTCTCACACCTGGGACCACATTCTCCAGAGACCATCTGACGGCGGGAGGCGGGGCCGGCTCGGTGGATCTGACAGATCTGCTGAGCTGGCCCCGCCTACGAAAATCAGCTGATAAATGTCACCTGGCAGCAATCAGCTGACTCTTCTGATGAAGGCTGCAGTGCAGTTGAAACATGTAAAGAAGGCAAAGACATCTTTCTATTTTACTTTTGTCTTTCAAAGGAAAAAAAAAAAGAAAAAAAAAATGGACAGTTATTGATCATCTGCTGTCACATAACAAATATGACAGTAAGTTTTAAGACAGTGGTTTTTATCAATACATTAAATGTAATATTAGGCTGTTACAAATCTAAAGTGTGACAATTGTGATGGATAATCTATAGATTATATCTAAAGTCATTTTTAAGTGCTGATTTCTGACTTTAGCATCTTACCAGCTGACTGTGGCTAGTTATCAAGCTAAAGACACTACTAATTTACTTGCCAACCTACTAACAGCTTTATTAGTTTAAAACCTAATTTTAAAGGACAGACAACCATTGTAAGATAAGATAAGATAAGATAAGCCTTTATTAGTCCCACAACGGGGAAATTCCAGGATTGCAACAGCACAGGGATAGCAACACTCAGAGCAACAATCAGAAGACAAGAAAAAAACAAGCAAGCAAGAGCAGCTAATATACATATGTACATATTACTATAAAATATATATATACACACACACAGACACACAGTGCAGAGCATTGTAGCTGGATGGAATAAATATATGAATATATAAACACACAGTGCGGAGCATTGCAGCTAGATGGAATAAATATGTAAATATATAAACACACACAGTGCAGAGCATTGTTGCTAGATGGGATGAAACAGCATAACCGTCTACTTAGTTATCCTACATGGTATGATTATGTGCCCATACATATTCTCACCCTCCATAGCGACCGGTATTTTCCTAGTTGTATGCCGGAGGGGACCATTGTGTAAGTCTATTGCATCTTTTGCATTCAAAAAACTATTAGTTTGTTACGTCTTTTTGCTATCTCTGCGAGCAGCCCTGCTTAGGTTGTACAGTCTGACAGCCGTTGGTAGGAAGGACCTACGAAACCTCTCGGTTGTGCACCTGGGATGATGTAGTCTGCTGCTAAATGAGCTCCTCAGTGCATTCAGTATGTCCTGCATAGGGTGGAACTCGGACTCCAGCAGAGATGACAGTTTAGCCACCGTCCTTCTCTCTCCTATCTCCTCCACCGGATCAAGGCGCTGCCCCAGGACAGAGCTAGCTTTCTTGATCAGTTTGTTCAATCTCTTCCTATCGGCTGCAGTAATGCCACTGCCCCAGCAGACCACTCCAAAAGTGATGGCTGATGCCACCACCGTGTCATAGAATGTCTTCAGCAGCGCCCCTTGTACACCAAGGGGCGCTGATCCAAGATGATCCAAGATGGATCAGTCAAGATCAGTCAGCTGATCCAAGATGGCGCCCACAGCGGTCGACATGGTGCTTCGCTGCGCTCTTTGTTTGTTTTTGTTTGTCAATTGTGTGTCTGCTTGCACTTATACCCGTGAAGAACTTCTAAATATCAGGACTTTCACCCCCACGGACCTCCTCCCAGTTTTTCTAGCCCCTGCCGCCGATCTGGTTTATTGTTTGGCTCGGAAAGTGAGACGGCGGAAGAGAGGAAGACGAGCGGGCGCTCTCGTACGACTTCGCAGGAGAGGCTCGCGAACGGCGCTGCCTGGCATATTTCTGTCCAATACCAACTCTCTCTCTAACAAGGTAGATGAACTGAGACTGCTGATGCGTTTTAAGGACCTCTCCTCCTCAGCTGTCCTCTGCTTTACTGAGACCTGGCTCCGGGAAAATATACCGGACAGCGCGCTGCGCCTCGACGGCTTTCAGCTCTTCCGTGCTGATCGTGACACAGAGCTTTCCGGCAAGACCACAGGAGGCGGAGTCTGCTTCTACATCAACTGCAGCTGGTGCTCTGATGTAACGGAAATTTCCAAACACTGTTCTCCTGCCTTGGAATTTCTTGTTATCAATTGCAAGCCCTTCTATTCCCCGCGGGAGTTTGCTTCTTTCATAATGATCGCTGTGTACGCCCCTCCCGACGCGGACACGCGCGAAGCTCAGCACGTGCTCGCGGATCACATTCAACACACAGAGCGGAGTTTCCCAGACTCGCTGATTATTGTGGCTGGCGACTTTAATCAGTGCAATCTGAGCCACGATCTCCCCCGCTACAAACAGTTTATTAAATGCCCCACCAGAGGATTAAACACACTGGATCACTGTTACACCACAGTGAAAGACGCATATCGCGCTGTCCCTCGAGCTGCGCTGGGATTATCTGATCACGTGATGGTTCACCTCATTCCCACATACAGACAGAGATTGAAGCTCACTAAACCTGTTGTGAGCACTACGAAGATACGGACCAGTGATGCTGAGGAGAAGCTGGAAACGTGCATGGAAATATCTGACTGGGGCATGCTTAAAGGAGCCACGCATGATCTGGATGAGTACACGGACACTGTGAACTCATATATCCACTTTTGTGAAGAGAACATTCTTCCATCACGCACCAGGGTGAGTTACTCTAATGACAAACCCTGGTTCACAGCTAAGCTCAGACAGATCAGGAAGGAGAAGGAAGCAGCGCTGAAAAGTGGAGACAGGGACTGCTACAGGGAGGTTAAATACCGGTTTAACAGAGAGCTGAAGAGGGCTAAATCTCTATACTCAGAGAGACTCCAGCAGCAGTTCACTGCTAATGATTCGGCTTCCGTGTGGAGAGGACTGAGGCAAATCACCAACTATCGACCTAAGGCTCCTAAAGGTCAGGATGACAAAGCCCTTTGTCAAAGACTGTCCCAACACTATGCCCGTTTTGACACCTCGTCATCTGTGTCCAACTCCCCCCCTCCCTCCAGCTCCACAGCCTCCACATTCCCTACTTCATTTAAGGCACCCCCCCCTCCTCCCCCCCTCCCCTTATCATCAGTGAGCAGGATGTGCTCAAACAGTTCTCCAGACTGAACCCGCGCAAGGCCCCCGGCCCAGACGGCGTGTCTCCCTCCACCCTGAGACTCTGTGCGAAACAGCTGGCTCCTGTATTCACAGACATTTTTAACACCTCCCTTAAGTTATGCCACGTGCCGTCCTGCCTCAAATCCTCCACCATCATCCCTGTCCCCAAGAAGCCACGGATCACTGGACTTAATGACTACAGACCTGTAGCGCTCACCTCTGTAGTCATGAAGTCCTTTGAGCGCCTGGTCCTGTCCCACCTCAAGTCCATCATCACCCCTCTCCTGGACCCGCTGCAGTTTGCCTATCGAGCCAACAGGTCTGTAGATGATGCAGTCAACCTGGCCCTCCACTCCATCCTGCAGCACCTGGACTCCCCGGGAACCTACGCCAGGATCCTGTTTGTGGACTTCAGTTCCGCATTTAACACCATCCGCCCCGCTCTGCTCCGGGACAAGCTGTCCCTGCTCAACGTGCCTGACTCCCTCTGCAGGTGGATCATCGACTTCCTGACGGACCGGAGGCAGCATGTGCGGCTGGGAAAGACTGTCTCAGACTATACTAGCATCAGCACCGGATCACCCCAGGGCTGTGTACTTTCCCCCCTACTCTTCTCCCTTTACACCAACTCCTGCACCTCCAGCCACCAGTCTGTCAAGTTGATCAAGTTTGCGGACGACACCACCCTCATCGGGCTCATCTCCAACGGCGACGAGTCCGCCTACAGGAGAGAGGTGGCCCAGCTGGCGTCCTGGTGCAGCAATAACAACCTGCAGCTGAACGCTCTGAAGACAGTGGAGATGATTGTAGACTTCAGGAAAGTCACTACTCCTCTGCCCCCCCTCACCCTCTCAGGCTCTCCCATCACCACTGCTGATTCCTTCCGCTTCCTAGGCACTACCATCACCAGGGACCTCAAATGGGAGCTGACCATCAGCTCACTCATCAAAAAAGCCCAGCAGAGGATGTTCTTCCTGCGGCAGCTGAGGAAGCTCAAGCTACCCACCAAGATGTTAGTGCAGTTCTACACAGCCATCATCGAGTCCATCCTCACCACCTCCATAACCGTGTGGTACGCAGGAGCCACTGCCAGGGACAGACTAAGGCTGCAGCGCGTCGTGCGCACTGCTGAGAAGGTGATCGGCTGCAAGCTCCCATCTCTCCAGGATCTGTACATCTCCAGGACCCGGAGGCGTGCTGGCCGGATCATAGCCGATCCCTCACACCCTGGTCACGTACTGTTTGCCCCCCTCCCCTCTGGTAGAAGACTTCGGTCCATCCAGACTAAAACCTCCCGTCACATGAACAGCTTCTTCCCCTCTGCCATTAGACTGCTGAACACTAAGTGACTTATTGACTCTCGTGCACTATGTACAGCAGCTCAACCAGACTCATGTCAATCATCACTGTTTTCTTCCTGCATTACCGACTGCACTATATAGTTCTCCACAGTATCTGCTGCTGGCTAATATATATTTTAACTGTTGACCAGTATCACTTAATCTTATCCTACACTTTATTACATGTATAGTTTATTTCTCTTATCTTATCATGTTTAATGTTGCAGCATTGCACCGAGACAAATTCCTAGTTTGTGTACTACATGAACAATGGCAATAAACCTGATTCTGATTCTGATTCTGAAAGACTCCTCAGCAGGAACAGCCTGCGCTGCCCCTTCTTGTAGAGTGCGTCAGTATTGTGTGACCAGTCTAGTTTATTGTTCAGATGAACACCCAGGTACTTATAGGATGTCACCATCTCGATGTCTGTTCCCTGTATATTTACTGGTGCTGTGAGGGGCTGCCCATGCCTGCAGCAGTCCACCACCAGCTCCTTAGTTTTCCTTGCGTTGATCTGGAGGCAGTTCCGATGGCACCAGTCCACAAAGTCCTGGATAAGCCCTCTGTACTCAGCTTCATCTCCATTGGAGATGAGGCCAACGATCGCAGAGTCATCAGAGAACTTCTGTAGATGGCAGTGTGTTGTGTTGTGTTGTGTTGTGTTGTAACTACAGTCTCCATCCTCTTAGTAACTCAGAGAAGGCAGAATGCTTCATTCTTATTATCATTTCATAATTATGTCTTCTATGATGCTAAATAGCCAATATTAGCACAAGTTACTGACCTTTGTCCACTTTCTGACTCCACTGAACTTTGTGTAGAAGAAGCATCTCTTACAGAAAGCCTCTGGTTTTTGAAAGAGCAGTGTCCTGACAGCAGAATCACCTCCTCCTGGGCTGCTACACCCCCAACACCTGAGTAGAGGCTCTGCTGTTAATCTCTGCTAATCTGTTGCCCTGGCTAATAATGTTTTGTATGCATACATGACACCTCTTCTCATACATGACATCATTACTATCATTTTTACAAACCTGGTGTGTGGTTGCTGGACATCACTTTGAATTAACTACTCAAGTCCATGCAGGCGTTAACAGGTAAACAGCATGTAAAGCAAGAATTGCAGGCATAAAACAGAGTTCTGTGCTCGACTGGTTTTGACTGAGGCTAGGTCCCGGATGTATGGCACAAAACCTGAAATAAAAAACTGAATTTGTATGACAAGAAGTGAAACTGAACTCTGATAATGAACAAGGGAGCCAAATTTTTCAAGTAAATGAAATACAGTTTCAATTTCATTGCAATACACTTTCAAACCAATAGATTCAATTTCAAATTAGGCAATTCAGATTCAAATTTTAAAAGCAATTATTCAAACTAATTAATTCAGGTTGAAATTCAGTTATTCAAATTCAAATAATTAAAATTCAAATTCAGTTCCTGCTGGCTCAAGCCTTATTCCATAGGGGGGTTCTAATCTTTCAATAGTTATAAATGTCAAACAATGTTTTTTTTAAGTCACACCACTTGTATTGTCCTTTCAATGAACATTACTATGCTATTCAAATAAAAAAAAAGTTTGTGTTTACAATGTCATTTTTTTGGGGGGGGGCAACTTTATGGAAGGGGGGACATGACCCCTGTGCCCCTCCCCTTCAGGATTTACACCCCTGGTCTGCAGTAACCAAAAGTCAAATTTACATGGAAAACAATATAATATGTAAGTGGAAAAAGACTGAAATTCACTAGAAAGAAGCTGTGAATTTGTGGGAAAAAAAACCCTGAAAATTATGTGGAAAAAATGTAGAAAAAAATACATGAGCTGCAGTTTCTTTTTTTTCTCAGTCTGATCAAAGCTCATATTTGTACAACTGCGAAGAATAAATAGGAGCGTCTGGCTCTAAAGAATAATCATGTTTCAACACAAAGGTTTTCCTCCCACACTTTTCCAGGAGTGGTGTGGGGGTGCAGCTGATGAGAGGGAAGCACAGGTTTATTATTATAATGACCTTGGGTGAACAACGAAGTTTCAAAAAATAACTGATTACAATTAAAATTAAAATTCATACCCCCCCCCCCCCCCACACACACATTTCCATCCTCACAGTGGTTTAGTCCAATCTGTATCTCCCCTGCAGGTGGGGCTGCTGCGGCTCCAACACACATGCAGACAGAGATGCAGCTCAGGCAGAGAGCGGTTCGAAGTGAGTAAGTGCACTGAAAGCTTAATGAGTGAACGGTCAATAAGTTATTTATCAGTCCATGTTTTCAACAATCACATACAGAACATGGAAAGCGATATTTCATCTCATTTGTCCAAAGTCTTGTTGAGAGGAGTTTTAGTGCACTGCGCAGACTTAAGAGTTGGCTTCGGGCTACTATGGCCATAGACAGACTGAACAATGTGCTTGTCTGTAATGTTCATAAGAAGAGACTAGACAAAATGGACATAAAAATGATGTGCCAGGAGTTTGTTGGATCCAGTAACACCAGAAAAAAAACATTTGGTTCTTTTGTTTAGAGAGATGGAGACCAGTTTGTTGTGACATGGTGTTCCAACAAGTGTGCAAGATAGTTCCCCCCTCCATTAGGGGCCAAAGAGTGCATTTACTTCAAGACACTTGGCCCATTTCCTGTACCATTGCTACTATACAAAAAAAATAAAAAAGCCAAATAAGAAAAATGTTGCAAATGTAATAAAAATGCATGGATGACCCTTTAGATAGTTAGGAGGATGTGTTTAAGTGCACACTCCCTCATTGCAGACACAAACTGCTTCCTTATCTGGCATCAATGATGATGAAAAATCATCAGGAGGAAAAAAAGGAGTGGGACATTTCTGTTTATATTGGAAATAATACATTTTGTATGATGGAGTAATATTTTCAGCATTTTTCACTGTAGAAAAGTTCAAATACACTGTTGCCCATAAAGTTTGTGTATTTTTGTTCATTTTTTTTTCTAGATTTTGCTGCCAATTGTTTGTTTTCTTTGCTTACTTTGTTTATTTTGATACATTTTTGTCTATATTTGTTCATTTTTTCAGTTGCGAGTCTTTTTGCCTCCACAAAAAGAAACATAAGTAATAATGGATGGGTATTAATCATGATCACTGTAAATTAATCCACAGTATCACTATGATTAATCTGATTTTAAAAAATTATTGTTTAACAGCCCTTGTTTTAAGACATATTGAGATTTTGTTTTGTTGTTGCTTGTTAATAAATACATATTTTTGAAGAATAGTTTGATGTAGTTTAGTATTCATTAAGGTATTTCTTTTAGTTTTAGAACTTATCTTGAGCTTTAAATTCTTGTAAAGCCGCTGTGGTGGGGATCAGACCAGTGTTCATGGCGAGCAAAGACATTTTGTTAGATCATATATGATGTAATTGACACCGACCACCCAATACAACTTTTGATATTGCTGGTTGATCATATAAAAACCTGTAGCTAGGTAGGATATGGACTAATAAGGAACAATGACATAATTATCGAATACCATTATGACATTTGAGAAAGTATCAGACAACACAGCAAAAAAAAAAAAAAAATGGCATTTTTTATGTCCCCCTCAAAAATTAAGCTCTCAAATTTTCCTGTTTATTGTCCCCCCACAACAATGAAATGGGATTTTCGCCCCTACTGCAGATGAGCTGGTCTCCCTTCCTTTTCCAGAATGGTAAGATGATACCCCATCACCAATCATCTGGAGGCTTCTCTAGGATCCACATTTGGTTTATGGTCTGGGTGAGCCACTGGATCATATGGTTACCTCCAGCCTTCAGTATCTCGGTTGTGATGTTACAGTTGCCAGGAGGCTTCCCATTCTTCAGCTTTCTCAGAGCAGTTTTGACCTCATCTGATGAAACGGTAGTGATGGAACAGTCAGTGTTTGAGTCATCAGCAACAATGGCAGCCTCAGTCAGTGTAGGGTCCTCGGGGACTGGAGGATGGTTCAGAAGCTGGCTTAAGTGTTCCTTCCAGCAGCTGATGCAGTCAGTTTCTGTGGATATGGTGTTGCCTACATTGTCTTTTATAAGGAACTTGCATTGACATGGGCCAGCCTTGGCTTGCTAGAGGAGGCTGTATATTTGTCGTTGGTCACCTCACTAGGCCGCAGCCTCTAACTTTGCCACTTGTTCAGTCCAATAGGTCTTGTGATCCGGGCGGATAACCAAGTTGTGTATTCTATTGAGGCGTCAATACTCAGCCAGGTCTCCTCATAGGCGTGCAGTTTGATGACAGGTAATGATGTCAAAGGTCTCCTGTGAGATCCGTGGCTGTCTAAGGAAGGGTTTACTCCGCCCGATTGTTTCCTCAGCTGCTGTGTAAATTTCATTTCTAAAATGCTGCCAATCCAATAATGCACCCATTACCAAAGCACTAAATCGATTAGTAATAGCACATTGGTACAATTCTTGGATCACTGGGTCCTTAAATCGTGAGAAGTCAAGGCGTACTTGGCTCTTGGCAGATGGATTTGTCTTCAATTTAAGTTTCATGTGGGCCATCAGTAGCCTGTGATCTGTGTTTCCTAGTTGGGCGCCTCGGTAGACCCTGCAATTAGTGAGAAATGTCTTCCAAAAGCTTGAGATGAGAATATGGTCAATTGCTTTTCTGGTTCTTCCGTACAGGCTGTACAATGTCCAATGATGGATCTGCTTGCGGGAGAACCAGGTGTCAGCAATCCAGAGATTTGGTTCTTCAAGGCTGAATTGCGAAGATTATCCATCCATTCATCCATCCATTGTGAAGATTATCTACTCATCCATCCATCCATCCATGGATGGATGGGCTGTTATAGCTTATAAATATGTTATTTCACCTGCCAAAAATTAAGGGTCTTAATGTTGATTGAAACTCCAGAAATCCAATCCATGTTTACATGTACACAAAATAGATAGATAGATAGATAGATAGATAGATAGATAGATAGATAGATACTTTATTTCGAACAAAAAAAGTATAACAAAAACAAAACAAATGACAAATGCAATAAAGTAACAGTATACACTGTTCGAAAGGGAGAAGGAAGAAGTGAACACTTATTAATTCCATCTCCTCTTTTCCATAAATACACCCATGTGAATTATATGCAAATTACCACCTTTAAGACCCCAAGAAAACAATTTACTGTATTTTTTATAAATCAACTTTAACACCCATCCATCCTAACATACATTGATGTCCATACATCAAAACCAGCCTCAAACAACACAGATATACACAGTGCTGTCCCACCCACCATTCCATAGTGTCCCATAATGTCCCAGAGTGAACATAAATCGGTTATGATTGGATTTCTGGAGTAATCTGATTATTTAAGTGGCCATGTAAACAGAATAATCTGATAAAGGCCATGCAATCAGGGTCATTAACTCAAGTGGTTTACCCTCCAGTAATCTGTTTATTCAGTGCATGTAAACAGGAGGAAGTGAACTGATTATTGGCATTATCAGTTTATTGCTAGTAATCGGTTTATTGTGACCATGTAACCGAGGTCATTGTTCAAAATACAAACAAGTTCCAGGACTAAACAGTAGATGGCGGTAGTACAATCCCTGGGTCCTTAAATGGCATTTGTTTTTATTGTGATTAAGATATTGTTTGTCAGCAGCTTCAGTTCAAAACAGAGCAGAAAAGAAAAAAAATTCAGGTTGTTCATACTTTGATGAAGAATAAAAGTATGACCTTTGATTCTTCATCTGACTGCAACAAGCTGTGGTGTAATCTAAGTATTACATATGTGAAACCACTAGGGGGCGACACAGACCGGATGTTGTCAGGAGTACAGCATGATGGATATTAATATGGCGGAGTTCGTGTGTTAATGTGTTCCAGCCAGTTAATAAAGGAGGCTCCGTGTTCACCCAAAGCAGCAGTCTTTATTTATAAAAGAACCCAACACAACATGGTGTCAGAAGTTGGTGCGCTTTGAGGTGAGAAAAGTCAGCTTTGCAACCGGCTAGCGGCTATGACGGACGAAGTTCAAAGGGCTGCAGCTGCGCCAATTGTTCCAGTAATGGCGGCAGCTACTCCAGCGGCAACCTTCACCATTAAACCACCGGAGCCCTTCGACTTTGCGAGACCCCAAGAGTGGGAAAAGTGGATAAGACGTTTTGAGCGTTTTAGACTGGCAAGTAACCTGAATAACTCAGCTGAGGCAAACCAAGTAAATACGCTGGTTTATTGCATGGGAGATGAGGCTGACGACGTGCTAAGAGGGCTCGAGCTAACGAGTGTGCAGCGCCAGCAGTACGATGCCGTTAAAACAGCCTTTGATAGACATTTCCTTCCCAGAAAGAACGTGATTTATGAACGAGCAAAATTCAACAAGCGAGTGCAACAGCCGGCAGAACCAGTAGACTCGTTCATAACAGCACTCTATGCGCTGGCAGAAAACTGTGAGTACGGTGCACTTCATGATGACCTCTTGAGAGACAGGCTTGTAGTGGGTCTAAAAGATTCGTCGCTGTCATAAAGAATGCAGCTTGACAAAGATCTTACCCTAGCTAAAGCTATAACAATGGCAAGACAATCTGAAGAAATAAAACGACAACAAACTGACCTAAGAGGTGAAACTAGCATTAACAGAACAGCCGTGGATGCGGTACACATCAGAAAAGCCAAGCCAAACAAGTTCATAATCAAGGAACAAAAACAGATTAAGTCCTCAAGGCCTCAGCAGACAAAACAAGACAGTAAAGCTTGTTCCAAATGTGGCAAAGCACCAGCACATGTAGCAGTACAGTGCCCAGCTAAAAACGCGGAATGCACGGTGGCGCAGTGGTTAGCACTGCGGCAGCACAGTTTACCCTTGACCGGGGGATTGTGGGGATCGTGGGTTCGATCCCAGCCCCCGACCAACAGTGATCTGTGTGGAGTTTGCATGTTCTCCCCGTGTTGCATGGGTTTACTCCGGGATTTCTCCGGTTTCCTCCCACATGCCAAAAACATGCATGTTAGGTTAATTGGCTGTTCTAAATTGTCCCTAGATATCTGTTTCCTATAGGCCCTTAGAATAGAGGGTTAGTATTAATGAAAGCGCTTTGAGTGGTCTTTGTGACTAGAAAAGCACTATATAAGTGCAGGTTAGTTAGTTAGTTAGTTAGATAACTGTAAAAAACGTGGACACTATATTAGAGTCTGTAGGTCCAACCCAACTGTGAATGAGGTCGCTGACAATGCAGACAGACTTTTTCTGGGTGAAATGGATCTAGGAGAGGATCCGTGGCTGGCAGACATAAACGTGAGAGGAAATAAAGTGACTTTTAAGTTAGATTCCGGAGCGGACGTCACAGCGGTTTCTGACCAAACATTTGAAATCTTCAAGAAGAAAAATGAACAGTTGGAAAAGGCACAAAAACCACTCTACGGACCGGGTGGAACTGCACTAACCGTGTTGGGGTCTATGACAGAGACTATTACATACGGTGACAAGAGCGCTACTGAGAAAATCTATATTGTCAAAAATCTGCGCATGGCACTACTGAGTAGAACAGCTTCCGTGAGACTGAAACTAATTGCCAGAATTGACACTATAGACCAAGAGACAGTGAGAAAAGCGTACCCCAAGTTATGCAGTGGACTTGGGCTTGTTCAAAAGCCATACACAATTAAACTGAAACTTGATGCTAAGCCCTTTTCGCTCAAGGTGCCAAGGCGTGTGCCACTGCCGCTCATGGGTAAAGTGAAAGAAGAGCTCGAGAGGATGGAAAAGTTGGGAGTCATCAGTCGCGTGGAGCAGCCAACAGATTGGTGCTGTGGCATGGTTGTAGCTCCCAAAAAGGACAAAGAAAAGGTGCGTATCTGTGTGGACATGACACCTTTAAACGAGTCAGTGTGTCGCGAAAGATACATCCTCCCGTCTGTGGACCAAACGCTAGGCATGCTCACAGGTGCTCAGTACTTTTCAAAGCTCGATGCAAATATGGGATTTTGGCAAATATCACTGTCTAAAGAGTCGGCCTTTCTCACCACATTTATTACGCCATTTGGCAGATACCACTTCAACCGTTTGCCATTTGGTATTTCCAGTGCTCCTGAACATTTCCAAAACATGATGGTGACTGAGGTTACATCGGGTCTCGACGGAGTCGTCTGTCACATGGATGATATCCTGGTCTGGGGATCCACCAAGGAGCAGCACGACGCAAGACTGCACGCTGTCTTGAAGCGCGCGGAGAAAGCTGGCGTTACGTTGAATATGTCAAAATGTGAGTTTGGCAAAAGAGAGGTCAAATTTCTTGGGTTTATTGTTTCAGCAGAAGGAATGAGGCCAGATCCAGACAAAACCCAAGCTGTTCAGGACATGAAAGAGCCAAGCAACGTGAGTGAGCTCAGGAGCTTTCTCGGAATGGTGAACCAGCTGGGGAAGTTCATTCCGAACCTTTCTGAAAAGGACAAACCATTGAGAGACTTGCTTTCAACAAAGAACATGTGGTACTGGGGGCATGAACAACAAAATGCGTTTTGTAATCTCAAACAAGAACTGTCCTCTGCTCCTGTATTGCAGCTCTATGACCCAAACAAACCACAGAAAATATCTGCAGATGCCTCTTCATACGGATTGGGGGCAGTCATGCTACAGAAGGAGAGAGACGTGTGGTCACCAGTTGCTTACGCTTCCCGATCATTGACACCTACAGAGCAGCGCTACGCCCAGCTGGAAAAAGAAGCGCTGGCTCTCACGTGGGCCTGCGAAAGATTCAATGACTTTATCCTGGGTCTGCACTTTGAACTAGAAACTGATCATAAGCCACTAGTGAGTCTACTGGGAGGACAAGCTTTGGATGCGCTTCCACCGCGTATACAGAGATTTCGTATGCGCCTAATGAGGTACTCATACACTATAAAGCACATCCCGGGCAAAAGTCTCACCACTGCCGACACGCTCTCACGCTTACCGCTCACAAACAGTGTTACTCACACAGACACAGATCTTATGGAGGACACTAACATTTATGTTGACTCTGTGCTAGAGGGACTCCCTACAAGCAGCAAATATCTTGCAGATCTCCAAGAGCAACTGCAGTCTGACAGCGTCTGTTCACAAGTCATGAAATACTGCACAGAAGGCTGGCCGGATCGTAACCAGCTACAGGGAGCGGTGAAGCACTACTGGTCTGAGAGAGCCATTTTGAGTGTGCATAATGGACTACTACTGAGAGGCACGAGGTTAGTTATCCCTGCTAACATGAGAAATGCAGTTTTGGATAAGATACATGAGGGCCACCAGGGGGTGGTTAAATGCAGAGAGCGCGCCCGTCAGGCTGTATGGTGGCCAGGTTTAAGCAACCAGATCAGTGAAGTTGTACTCAAATGCAGAAAGTGCATACAGGAAAGAGTTAATGTGAGAGAGCCTTTGATGCCCACAGATTTACCAGAAAGGCCATGGCAGAAGTTGGGAGCTGATTTGTTCACGCTACAAGACAAAAACTACCTGTTGTTAGTGGACTACTTCTCTAGGTATATAGAGATTGCCCAGCTCAGCCCAACTCGCTCTGCCAATGTCATTGTGCATTTAAAATCAATGTTTGCACGTCACGGAATACCGGAGATACTGATCACGGATAACGGCCCGCAGTTCGCAAGTCAGGAAATGGAAGACTTTGCAAAGGAGTACTGTTTTGAGCACGTGACCAGTAGTCCCAGGTATCCCCAAAGTAACGGTGAGGCAGAAAGAGCTGTCAGAACAGTCAAAAACCTAATTAAGAAAGCCAGTGATCCATACCGAGCACTGTTAGCCTACAGAACCACAGCGTTGGCAAATGGCTACAGCCCAGCACAGCTTCTCATGGGGCGTAGGCTTCGTACCACCCTGCCAATGCTTCCAGAGGCCTTGCAGCCATGCGTGCCGAATCTGCAACAAATTCGTCACATGGAAAAGGAGAGACGGATGAGACAAACAGAATGTTTCAACAAAAGGCACAGAACGAGAGATTTGGATAAACTGTTACCCGGAAACTCTGTTTGGATTACAGATGCAAAAGCACAGGGCACAGTGACATCTGTCCACAAAACTCCACGGTCCTATGTCATTAGTGGACCACAAGGGACAATCAGGAGGAATCGCACTCATCTTGTGCCTATGTCGATACCAGAGACTGAGATGGAACCACAACGGACCCAGTCAAATGGAAAAGACACTCCTACAGAAACTGTTTCTGAGCCCAATGCACAGGAAACACCAGGTGTTGTTAGAACCAGGTCTGGTAGAGAAGTGATTAAACCAAAGAGACTGGATCTGTAGAAGTTACATGTTAATATTTGTGAAAACAGAGTTGAGTTCTAAAAATGCCTTCTTTAAATAGAAAATAAGAGGCCTTTGCATAATATGTTCTTACATGGCAACAGTGTTGAAAAAAAAGGAATGTTATAGATTTGTAAAAGGGGGTGATGTGTTAAATTTATGCTGTCATAGTTAGTTGACAAAAGGGAACGGAAATAAGAATGTATTTTGTGTTTTCAGCTAAAAGGGGTCAACTTGGCTTCAGTAAGGGGGATGTGGTGTAATCTAAGTATTACATATGTGAAGCCACTAGGGGGCGACACAGACCGGATGTTGTCAGGAGTACAGCATGATGGATATTAATATGGTGGAGTTCGTGTGTTAATGTGTTCCAGCCAGTTAATAAAGGAGGCTCCGTGTTCACCCAAAGCAGCAGTCTTTATTTACAAAAGAACCCAACACAACACAAGCATTCAGTTTGTTCAAGTTTTGTAAAAGATCAATGGTTCAATAAATGTAAACATTTCATAATGTACTTGTAAATCTTTGTTCTAAAACAAACAATGAAATTTGGAGTTGCCATTAGGTTGTTTTGCTATTATTTTTCTGGTCCGGCTGACTTGACATTAAATCCAGCGGTATGTGGCCCCTGAGCTAAAATGAGTTTGACACCCCTGCATTAAATACTTCGCATCAACCTTTGCAGTTGCATTCTCCCAGAATGCCACAATATATTTTACAGCTGCCATTTTTCCTATTTTAGACATTATATGCTTCACCTCCTCATAGGTTTCCATGACAAGTTGCTGTTCTGCTGGTGAGAAATATGCTGCTTGTGTTTGTCTACCGTCTTATCTGCAGTACGATCAGTGATTCTGTGATCAATCATGTGGTCTATTTAAGTTTGCCATGAGCGTGCACTTGTCCCAACTATCTACACCTGGCTTGACATAGCTTCCTCTTCTCATCCTGACTTGACAATGGTGCAACTGAATAAGCCAGGATAAGCAGGTCCAACTATGTCAAGCCACGATTTATCACTTATCCTGGCTTTCTTAATTCTACTTTTATGCAATACCCCCCTGGACTAAGCTTGGTTTTAGTGTTGTCATCTTTTAATGGTGCACATGCAAGTATCGATGTAGTGTTTGCTTCATCAATGAGTAGATTTTGCTTCATCAATGAGTAGATTTGAAGAACATCATGACTCCTCCATGACACATGCTTTCTCAGTTCCACTTCATCTTATTAGTTTCTACAGGTTGTCTGCCTTTATAGCCATACATATAGAACCCCGACCCAAACTTGAGAAGATAAGAGCCTTGGCAGAGGTATGCATTCTCAGATCATTACCAAAATGTAATGGGGTCCTCTCAAGCCCAAGGACCACCTCTGGTGAAAATTTCATCCAAATCCATCCAGTAGTTTTTATGTAATCCTGCTGCACAAATACAAACAAGGTCTATGGTGGATGTATGCACTCTCAGATCAGCACCAAAATTGAATGGGTTCATCCTTGGCCCAAACGTTACCTCTGGTGAAAATTTCATCAAAATCCGTACAGTAGTTTTTCCGTAATCCTGTTAACAACACCTGCAAACGTCACTTTTTGATGAAAATAGACAAAATGAATCCTAAATATGTCACTTACGTGAATCATGTAGATCCAAAGAGTTTTTTTTGGGGGGGTGAGGGGGTTGGTGGCAGCCGCCGGCAGTTTCCCTGAAACTAAGCTTTCAGAAACAACGGGGACTGTCATCTTCACAATACAACATCTTTGGTGGAACACATCATGCAGTGTTGGGAGTAACGCCACTACTTTTGTAGTAACGTGCTGTGTAATGAAATTGCAGTTTAAAAATTCAGTAATGCGTTACAGTTACTGAAATTTGATCAGATGTGTTACTCATGTTACTCGTTTTATTAATATGGATAGATATTTTAGCGCAAACAGACGATCATACAACTTGTAGTTGCTAGACACCCTCCTCATCAGCTGCCAACTGGGGATGAATACACAGTTTCGGTGGCTATTGACAGGACAACTGCCATCCCCAACGGCCTCAAGCCACTGGAGGTTGTCATGCCAAAGGCAAAGGCTGTGATGATTCACTCTGCCTGCCTGATTCTCCACAGCTGTGCACACACCTTCTCTCCCTCATCATCGGAGCTATTCAAATAAACAAATCTATCTATTTAAGCCATGCTGCCCGCAGGTCAGCAGAGAGTCGTCTTTCTCCCCGGTCTGATGAGACCGGCACACCACTTCGTCTTCTTCCATAGTTTTCCTTCACGTCGTTGTTCTTCAGAAAATCTCGTCATTCCTCGTCGTTCGCCTGGGAGTGCTCACTTCCCCACGACAAATAAGCCATCACTTTCTTCACCATTATTCTACGCTCTAATCCCCTGTGCACAGGCGGAGATCCGTGGCGGCGGACCTCTCCATCCTGGTGGCGGATCGAGCTCCACTGCATCTCTACAACACCTCCATCATCTCCACTCGCAACCAGGCCTGTAGACGCTGTCTCCCTGGCCGGAGCCTCCGGGGCTAACCCTGAACTGCTCACCATCTCATCCACAGTAAGCTCTAAACATCACTGTACATTCCCGCCTGAGTTCTGACTCTAATCCTCCCTGTCTTTGCTCGCTCATAGGGTTGCCAGGCTGTACGGTGCTCTGCTCGCCCCGGCTGCAACATCTACACATACACACACACACTCAGCACACAATAAAGATAGTTGAGTACACTTCTGAGTCTGTGTCTGCTTACTGGGTCCTAAAACATGTCAGTATGACTCCGTCACAACAACCCAGCAGACAGTGCGCTAGCACACAAGGTTAACATCTTAGAGGCTCGAGTAGATCAGTTCATCATCATCATCATCATAGCAGTCTGTCGTGGGTGACAATGACTGTTGTCACACCAACAACAGGTTATACTCACCCAGCTGATCCAGATTAATTCCCGTTTGGATCGCCTGGCTGGTCCTCAGCCCTTTCCTCCGGCTTCAGGTAGCTCCACCGCTCCCACTAGCTCCCAACCTGCTCACTCTCCACCATCTCGGCTGACACCAATTCCCACGCCCACTCGCTTTAGCGGTAAGCTAGGGGAGGCTAGGGGGTTTCTATTGCAGTGTGGGATAGTCTTTCAACGGGTGCCAGGGAATTTTCCCACCAGTCACAGCCATATAGGCTATGTAGTTAATCTCTTGGTGGGGCGGGCTTTAGCTTGGGCCTGCGCTGTGATGGCTAGGGCTGACTACGCAACTATGACCTATGATCAGTTCGTCAGCAAGTTTAACGAGGTCTTCGACCACTCCGACCGTGACAGTGTGCTTACCTCCCGGCTCCTTAACATAAGGCAAGGGAGCAAATCTGTAGCTGACTACACCATAGATTTCCAGGTGGTAGCCATGGAGGTGGGGTGGGAGGACGCCTCGCTTTGTAGCATCTTTGTCTGAAGCCTTAGCCCTAGCCTGAGGGATGAGCTAGCCCACCTGGAAAAGCCCGGTAGGTTAACCGAGCTTATTTCCCTAGTCATTAGCCTAGACAATTGGTTAAGGGAGTGGGTCACCGAGTGCAAGGCTTCCAGTCGCTCGGGCACCCAGTTTCACTGCTCCCCACAGCCCCCCTCGCTGGCCCTACCTCCCTCTGATTTTGTAGACTCCCCTGAGCCAATGGTAGTAGGACAGTCCAAGCTACTGCTAGCAGAGAAACAGCGCCACCGTGAGTTAGGGTTATGCCTCTATTGTGGCAGTGAGGAGCATGAGGTAGCTACCTGTTCCATACGGCCAAAAGAGGGAGTCCGTGCGTCGCAGTAGGGGGACTCATGGACTCACCTCAAAACAATCCCCTCACTAGACTCCTATTACCTATCTGCTTTGGCCATAATCAGGTAGAAATAGCCGCACATGCTCTTATTGATTCGGGGGCCAAGCAGAGCTTCATTTCTGGGGAACTGGAAACCCAGTTGGGGTTTCCTTGTCACCAATTAAAGAACCCTCTGAAACTAATCACCCTGTCCAAAGCCCCACTGGCCATGGTGTCTCAACAAACTGCTCCAGTATTGGTCATAGTGTCTGGGAATCATTGGGAGCAGCTCAGGTTGTTCGTGCTGTCGGTGTCCACCTCTCCGGTTATTCCCTGTTACCCCTGGCTCCAATTACACAATCCTTCGATTGACTGGCACTCCAGGAACATGGTCTCTTGGAGCTCGTTCTGTCTCAGCGCTTGCCTTCAGTCCGCTGCTTGCTCGCCAACCATTCCCCTTGGTGCCCCCGACACCCCACCCCCCCGATCTGTCAAAGGTTCCTCTGGAATACCACGACCTGGGAGCTGCCTTTAGTAAGACCCAAGCTCTATCTCTTCCCCCCCACCGCCCATACGATTGTGCCATCAACCTCCGGTCTGGAGCCCCGCTACCATCGAGTCGGCTCTACAGCCTGTCAGTCCCAGAGCGGGAGGCTATGGAGACTTATATTAAGGAGTCCTTGAACTCTGGCATAATTCAGCCTTCGTCCTCGGCGGTGGGGGCGGGATTCTTCTTCGTGGGCAAAAAAGACGGCTCGCTGAGGCCATGCATCAACTTCTGTGAGCTCAACAATATCACCATCAAGGACAATTACACTCTCCCTCTGATCAATACAGTGTCTGATTCCCTCCGGGGGGCCTCCTGGTTTACCAAACTTGACCTCCACAACACCTACCATCTGGTGCGGATCTGGGAGGCGATGAGTGGAAGACAGGGTTCCAGACCCCTAGCTGTCATTTTGAATATCTCGTCATGCCGTTTGGGGTGACCAATGCCCCCACCATACCCCAGCGGCTTACGTGCTGAGGGACTTTTTGGGCTCATTTGTCTTTGTATACCTTGATGACATTTTGATTTTTTCCCAGTCCCTGGATGAGCATCGGGTGCATGTGAGGCGAGTCTTGCAGCAGCTACTTGAGAACAAGCTGTTTGTGTAGGCAGAGAAATGTGAATTCCACACTCCCAAGTCGTCTTTGCTGGGTTTCATCATTTCTCATAATGAGGTCATTGCAGACCCTGATAAGGTAAAAGCTGTGGTAGAATGGCCAACTCCCTCCTCCCGGAAAAAACTACAACAGTTTGTGGGATTCGCCAATTTCTACCGCCGCTTCATCAAAAACTACAGTATTACTGCCCTTCCTCTTACCAGTCTCACCTCCTCCAAGGTGCCCTTCCGGTGGACGGAGGAGGCTGAGGCAGCCTTTGTCAATCTGAAATCTCAATTCTCCTCCCCTCCGATCTTGGCACAGGTGGATCCTGCTCTGCAATGCCTGGTGGAAGTGGACGCCTCGGACTGCGGTGTAGGAGCTGTTCTGTTCTAGCACTACCTGGTAGACGACAAGATTCACCCCTGTGCGTTCTTCTCCCATCACCTCTCCCCGGCGGACAGTAATTGTGACATCGGGGACAGGGAGCTCCTGGCGGTCAAGCTAGCACTGGAGGAGTGGTGCCATTGGCTGGAGGGGGCTTCCCAGCCATTCGTCGTCTGGACAGACCATAAAAACTTGGAATACCTCAGGACGGCCAAACGTCTGAACGCGCGCCAGGCCCGTTGGTCCCTGTTTTTTGGCCATTTTGATTTCACCATCACCTACTGTCCCGGGTCAAAAAACACCAAGCCTGACGCCTTATCCAGACAATTCACCTCAGATGCCATGGAAGTCTCGGAGCACCCCATCATCTCCCCATCGTGCATCGTGGGCACTCTCTTGTGGGGTATCAAAGAGAAGGTCCTGAGAGCACAGGAAACCGAGGCGGACCCGGGCGGGGGACCAGCGTGGAGGCTGTTTGTTCCAACTGCCGTCCGGGACGAGGTGATTAATTGGGCCCACTCTTTCAAGCTCTCATGCCATCCTGGGATGGCACGTACGGTGGCACTTCTGCAGAGGATCTTTTGGTGGCCTTCGCTCCGGAAGGATGTCAGTGAGTATATCCGCGCCTGTCCCAAGTGCGCCGCCGGCAAGACGTCCTCCTTTCCTCTGGCCGGCCTACTTCACCCTCTCCCTATCACTGGCAGGCCCTGGTCCCACGTGGCCTTGGACTTCATCACCGGTCTTCCACCCTCTAACAACCACACCATCATCCTCACCATTGTGGACAGGTTCTCGAAGGCAGCCCATTTCTGTGCACAGGTGGAGATCCGTGGCGGTGGACCTCTCTATTGAGATGGAGATGAGATGAGATGAGATGAGATCCTCTCCATAGAGATGCAGTAGATCGAGCTCCACTGCATCTCTACAACACCTCCATCATCTCCACTCGCAACCGGGCCTGTAGAAGCTGTCTCCCTGGCCGGAGGCTCCGGGGCTAACCCTGAGCTGCTCACCATCTCATCGACAGTAAGCTCTAAACATCACTGTACATTCCCGCCTGAGTTCTGATGCTAATCCTCCCTGTCTTTGCTTGTTCATAGGGTTACCAGGCTGTATGGTGCTCTGCTCGCCCCGGCTGCAACATCTACACATACACGCACACACTCAGCACACAATAAAGATAATTGAGTTTACTTCTGAGTCTGTGTCTGCTTACTGGGTCCTAAAACATGTCAAAGGCAGGTTTAGGGCGCTCGCGCACGCAGCGACCAGCAGCCGGTGGCTTGTCACCAGACTGCAAACCAAATCTACCTACGGGTACAAATAAGTAAAAAAAAAAAAAAGGCAAGCAAATAAATAAGCAAATAAATATAAACTGACCCTACCGTAACTGACGCAGCTGTCACAGTCTCCTCCGTGGATCCGTTTCCTGTCCTGCCCCAGTTCACATCACAACCCTGTGGGAAGAAATGCAGTGGCGGTGGCGACTTCTCATATCGAGCCCTGATCACCTGTTGGCCGAGCGATAAGAAGCCCCTACCAGCTCCTACCTCTGTGGTTAAACATGACTATTTTTTGAGCAAGAAGCTCTCATTTAATGTCCACATTAAATGCATTTAAAGTTTTCTTATGCACAGAGAAAAAGTGACTGTGATTTGTGGCAGTAAAGCTTCTTCTAAGCAGTGACCTTTCATTTTTCTGTGCTTTCTATTTTGTTTTAATAATAATAATAATGCATCGATTTTATATAGCGCTTTATCATATATACTCAAAGACGCTTTACAAATAGGTACATTATTCATTCACTCCAGACAGACAGTGGTAGTGGCAAGCTACTTCTGCAGCCACAGCTGCCCTGGGGCAGGCTGACGGAAACGTGGCAGCCAATCTGCGCCAACGGCCTTTCCGGCCACCACCGAACATTTATACACATTCATACCCAGTGTTATGGACACTGGAGCCAATGCGGGTGAAGTGTCTTGCCCAGGGACACAACGGCAGGATATCTGGGGAGAGCGGGATTCAAACCGCCAACCATCCGGTTATTAGACAACCTGCTCTACCTCCTGAGCCACTGCCATGAATTTTATCTCATTCATTGACATGCTGTTGTGATATGCAACTATTTCATGGAAGTAAATCCTCTAAATATGCATTTTTAATGGGCTGGTCCAGGGGTGTCAAACATATGGCTCATGGGCCAAAAACGGCCTGCCAGGGGGTACAACATTTTCTCTGTGAAGTCACAGCTTTATTTCTAGTAAGTTTCTGACTTTCTACTGACTACACTAGTTTGTGTAAATCCGAGATATTTTTTCTCTGTAAGATGAGACTCTTTTCTCATCAGTTTTCTTTTTCTTCTTTTGTCTGATGAGAACAAGGGGCCCTTGATCTTGCTGTGTGTGCAAGATGATTTAAGTATGCATTTAAAAGTAACGTGAGTTACTTTTCCAAGTAACTAGTTACTTTAATCATGCAGTAACTCAAAAGAAACTCACTTATTTTTGAAAAGAAGTAACTAGTAACTGTAACTAGTTACTATTTTTTAGTAACTTGCCCAACACTGATCATGCGTCATCTGCATCGTCTTCTGTCTTTTGCCGTGTCCCTTCCGCCATAACTTCATTGGATGGATTATCAGCGGGAGTTTGGAAGTAAGTGTCGCTATCTGCCTGCCTATGATATAATATGTTGTGTAACTTGACTTTGTTAAAGTGTGCTGTGATCCTTTTCTCTAACGGCACATTTTCCAACACATCATCACACATCAAAAAAGTCATGTTGTGGTGACCCACCTCAATCTACATGGAACATTGAACCTTCACACTCAGCTAGCCAGCAGGAAGCAGAGGACAATTTGCATAGGGACAGAGAGCCCCTAGGAGACAATCAGAACAATCGACTATTGTTATACATCCCTGGATTAAGGAGAGGAAGTCCGGACGCCAGTTGGTCACGCAATTGATATGTATTGACTGATATGTATATCAGTATGCAAATGTGCCATGCATTCTCTCTCTTTGTATAACATGTATAAAAGAGCTTGCTATACATGCCTCAGTAGCATGCGCAACACAACACAGAACACACAGCACAACACAACACACAGCGCTACAGTGTGTCTCATGATGCTGGAGGAAAATAAAATCCTGCCATCTTCCAGCTCACTGCATCTCGCCTGAACTTATTTTTCCTCCACACAGGTGACCCTTGACGAAGAATGGAACACGAGGCGAACACCCCGGAGATGACCCCGACCAGGAAAGCCCCAGCACACGTCATGGTGCGACCCTCGCCTGATCTTTTTAGATCGATAGATCGATAGATAGATAGATAGATAGATACTTTATTTCGAACAAAAAAGTATAACAAAAACAAAACAAATGACAAATGCAATAAAGTAACAGTATACAGTGTTCGAAAGGGAGAAGGAAGAAGTGAACACTTATTAATTCAATCTCCTCTTTTCCATAAATACACCCATGTGAATTATATACAAATTACAGTGATCCCTCGCTACTTCGCGCTTCACTTTTCGCGCCCTCAGTGCATCACGGATTTTTCAAAAATATTCATCAAAAATTCAAAATTGAGAAATAATGGGCGGGCGCTAGCAGAAGGCAGAGAGACTACATTAGACCATCAGGTATCAACACGGAGAACCCGCACAACTCAAAATCCACCTCTCTGTTCGCTGTTCTCGTGTTGGCTCAGCTCGGAAATCTCGCAAGCTGATTGGCCGAGACATTTCACCCCGCAAGCTGATTGGCCGAGACGTTTCACCCACCTTCTCTCCCTGCCAAGCGCCCATGCAGCGAAGGAAGACCGCATTCATTGCTCTTTATCGCTCGTGTTGCTTAGTCTCGCCGCGTGGAACTTTTTGCTGTTCTCTTGTGCCATTTTGTGCAAAATAGTCTTCCCGTCGAACCACTACGCCGCCTCCTGCAGCTTCTCCAGCTCTATCGGAAGCTGCCCTCGACGATCCTGCGCCTCTAGCACCTGACGATGAGGCGTCACCTGAGGAGCAGTAAAGCTCTCATTAACCTGTGCAGTAAATCATCTTCATCTTGAGTTACGTATCTTGTTATAAGAATAAAAGAGTTCTAAAAACATATTTATGTACACTTTATTTACATCTATGTATGTATGTACACTTACACACACACACACACGTATCATATGAGAGAGAGAGTGAGAGAATGAACGTACGTATTATTTATGGGTGACGTCATTAGGGGTGACGCTACTTCGCGGTTTTTCACTTTTCGCGGTTGGTTCTGGAACCCATTAACCGCGATAAGTGAGGGATCACTGTACCACATTTAAGACCCCAAGTAAACAATTAACTGTATTTTGTACATATCAACATTAACACCCATTCATCCTAGCATACATTGATGTTCATACATCAAAACCAGCCTCAAACAACACAGATACACACAGTGCTGTCCCACCCACCATTCCATAGTGTCCCATAGTGTCCCAGAGTGAGCATAGTGAATCGTACATATAAATACTACCCTTCTAACATATTTCAGCAAATAATGTTTGTACCTCTTTTTGAATTGATTTCTGTTTGTACATAGTTTCAGTTCCGGCTCCAGACTGTTCCACAAATCCACCTCACAGACAGATATGCACATACTTATCTTGGTTGTTCGTATCTTGGGTTTTGTAAAGTTTAAGTCTCCTCTCAAATTATGATCATTGTCTCTTTTTTTAAATATTTTTTGTATATTAGTTGTATATTATATTATTACTTTTCCCTCCACACTGGTGACATGACGAGAGAGAATGACCATCTGCTCCCTCTCACCGCGGTGTGGACACAGAGGACCAGAGAACGCCTGCAACCTTTTCATCCTCACCGGAGCACACGCTCCGGAGCGCAGTGCTGGGACCAAAACACACCATGAACGACACAAGCGAACGAAGGAAGCAGCCTGAACGGGGACAATCATCGACGCCGGCTGCGTTGATTTCCACCAAGCTCCCCGACTCTGACTAAACTCCGGACAGCGGACCTCCCGCACACAGAAGACCTGCACGCACACCGCAGGATTACGAGGACAGCGCAACTGCCAGTTATGTGGTCATGGCGCCAAGCGTGCACCACACACAGAGACGAACCAGCTCCAGAGACTGATGCATCGTCCTCCGCCGCTGCACATGCCCGAGAAAAATGGGCGATCGCCACCCTCGGAACCTTCAAGGCTGCTCACGCACCTGAGGCAGACGTGCAGCCCGCACCCAGGACTTTGTATGGGTTTCTCAGCCACGGCGCACAAGGGGAATTTAGCCGATTGCATTCCCGATGACTTTAGGGCTGCTTCCCGCACCTAAAAGCCAAACCACCTCACACCCTTACACAGCTGCAGTTGTTTCACAGCCGCTATGCATCCTCGGGGAATTGGGCCGATCGCCTTCCCCAGATCCTCGTTGGACCGGACCCGCACGAGAAGTCAGTGACTTAATTTAATTTTTTTTCTTTCTTTCACAGCCACTGTGGATCATCGCCAGGTTTAACGGGAAAGTCCCTCACCATCGTGGATCCACACGCAATTTTTGCGCGGCCCAGACACCTTTGACGTCCCAGGCCGGCACTCACTTACTCCCACCCCCCTCCCCCTCCTCCTCCACAGTGCTTTTCCTGCACCTCACTCCTTAAAGCCGGCCGATCGCTGTCTTGTTCCATTACACATGAAACGCACTGGCCCGCACCCACAATCCACGGCCGTTCAACGTGCTGGAACCCGGAGCTGGAGCCAAACGACGGGGGGAGGAGGGGTCACAACCCCTGCAGAGTGTTCTGGGGGGGAGCCCTGTGGTTTATTATTTATTTTTGGGGGGCAATGGATCAGCGTTCTCGTCGCGCCCTCCGCCAGTACCCGGGCTCGCCTGGGGAAGCTAATGATCCTACCAGCAGACTAAATTCGAAGAGACGACGCCTCTGTGCCAAGTCAAAGAAGAATCCTAGTCACAGTCCTAAAGCCGAAAGCAAACAGCCCCAAGAGCACTTTGTGGTAGGATCGGCCCTTCGCATATTACAACTAAACGTTGAAGGCCTATCTGCAGCCAAGCGAAGCCTTATCGAAGTCCTCGCCTTCCAACATTCGATTGACGTAATCTGCCTCCAAGAGACTCATATTGGCACAGAGGAAGCTGGCCGCTTCACCATCAAAGGCTTTGACCTCCTGTGCTATGTTCTACATGCTAAACATGGACGTGCCACCTATGTGCGTTCTGACATAGTTGAAGCAAATCACCTGATAACAACACATTTCTCAGACACCATAATCATTGGTGGCTTCCATATTGTCAATGTGTACAAGCCCCCTAATGCCAACTGGGATCTGCAGGTCTTACCCACCCTACCCCACCCTGCCATCTATGTGGGGGACTTTAACAGCCATCACCCTGACTGGGGGTACCCAGCAGTGGACAGTGATGGGAAGGCACTTTCAGACTGGGCATCCAGAAATGACCTCGCTTTGATATACGACCCCAAACAAAGAGGAACCTTCCACTCTGCTAGGTGGAAGAAGGACTATTCTCCTGACCTGTGTTGGGTCAGCTCTTTGAATGGGGAGCCATATCCTACACAGATCCTCATTCTTGATGATTTTCCACACAGCCAACACCGGCCCCTGCTTGTACACATTGGCCTACAACTTCCAGTCATATACAGCCCAAGGAAGATGCGCTGGAACTTCCGCAAAGCCAACTGGAAGAAATTCAGTGAAACTCTGGACCGGAGCGTTGTTACCATCCCACTCCACACCATCACTGTAGATGAAGCATACAACCGCTTCTGCAGCGCAATCTTCAAGGCTGCCCATACTGCAATCCCACGAGGCTACCGACCCCTCTATGTCCCATGTTTGGACGGAGAAAGTGCTGCCCTCCTACAATCCTATCAAACATCAGGGGACCCAGAGATAGCAGACCATCTCATTGAATCGCTAAATACAGCTCGGCGAAAGAAATGGGAGGAGACAGTTGCTGACCGGAGCTTTACCCACTCTAGCAGGAAATGTTGGAGCCTCATCCGTCGCCTAGGAGCTGCACAGAAGCCCCCTAGCCAAAGCCGAGCATCCGTCACACCCAACCAAGTTGCATCCCACCTACTGACTATCGCCAAAGCACCCCAAGACAAAGACACCAAAAGAGCAGTTACAACTGAGCTAAAAAAACACCAAAAAATGCCTGTAGAGGAAACGAACCCTGAACCCTTCGAGGCTGCTGAACTGGAGAAAGTCCTACAGAGCCTGAAATGTGGAAAGGCAGCAGGATACGATAACATCTTCCCAGAATTCATGAAAAATCTTGGCCCCCGAGCCCTAACCTGGTTGACACAATTCTACACAAGGATCACACAAACAAACTCGATCCCAAAGAAATGGCGGACAGCAAAGGTCATTGCCATCCCAAAACCTGGCAAAGACCACAAATTACCAGCAAGCTACCGCCCAATCTCCCTACTCAGCGTTCCTTACAAAATCATGGAGCGCCTAATTCTGCAACGCATTTCCCCAGAGGTAGAGGATATTCTAAGTGTGGATCCCTGCTTGGGCAACAGCAATTATAAAAACCCTGCTGACCAACCGAAGGTTCAGAGTCCACCTCAGTCAGAAGACAAGTGCATGGAGAATGCAGAAAAACGGACTCCCACAAGGCTCAGTTCTAGCTCCAACTCTGTTCAACCTCTACATAAACGACCTGCCTACTACAAAATCCCGCAAATTCACCTATGCAGACGACATCTGTTTGGCATTCCAAGCACCAGACTTTGAACCACTGGAACGGGTGCTCACGGAAGATCTTGCCAAACTGGACCAGTTCTGCAAAATCTGGCGCCTAAAACCAAGCCCAGCAAAAACCGTCTCCAGTGTATTCCATCTCCACAATGCAAAAGCTGCCAGAGAACTAAACATCCACCTGAGCGGACTCAAGCTTAAGCATGCCCCAAATCCAACTTATCTTGGAGTGACCCTTGATAGGACCTTATCCTTCAAGGAACATCTAAAGGGGACGGCTGCTAAGGTGAAGGTACGAAACAACCTGCTCTGCAAGCTCGCTGGTGCAAAATGGGGGGCGGCAGTCTCCACCCTGCGCACCTCAGCACTGGCCCTTTCATACTCTGTAGCAGAATATTGTGCCCCTGTCTGGTCCAGGTCATCTTACACACACCATGTAGACACCCAGCTCAACACAACCATGAGAACTATAACTGGAACAATCCGCTCACCACTCCCCTGGCTCTCTGTACTGTCAAACATAGCCCCTCCACACATCCGGCGAGCAGCATTAACTCAAAGGATGCTCCAAAAAGTTAAAGATTCTCCTCACTTACCAATCCATGCAGATAATGGTAAATAATTATTTATTTATTTAGCGAATGCAAAGTCCTTAAGCCAAGCAGTTGCCTCCTGGTTTGCTGTATGGAGGGTGTGTAATCCTCCTTCCAGTCTTTGGAGCGGGCAAGCCTCTATGATGTGTTCCATTGTTTGCTCCTCTCCACATGCGCACAGAGGGCTAGGGCTACTGCCCCATCTGTAAAGGCTGGCCAAGCAGGGGCCATGTCCAGTCCTGAAGCGATTGAGTGTAGACCACTGTCTCCTTGGGAGGTTGGTGCCCGGGACCTGTTGGTTGGGGTTTATCACCAGCTGTTTGTTTGGGACCTCCTTGGTCTCCCATTCCTCTTGCCAAGCTGTCTGGATGGTAAAGCCAGCTGGGGGAGGGTTTTTCCAAATCGGCCGTCTGGATGAAAGTCGGGCAGTGGGTGGAGTGTAGATATCTGCATGGATTGGTAAGTGAGGAGAATCTTTAACTTTTTGGAGCATCCTTTGAGTTAATGCTGCTCGCCGGATGTGTGGAGGGGCTATGTTTGACAGTACAGAGAGCCAGGGGAGTGGTGTTGAGCGGATTGTTCCAGTTATAGTTCTCATGGTTGTGTTGAGCTGGGTGTCTACATGGTGTGTGTAAGATGACCTGGACCAGACAGGGGCACAATATTCTGCTACAGAGTATGAAAGGGCCAGTGCTGAGGTGCGCAGGGTGGAGACTGCCGCCCCCCATTTTGCACCAGCGAGCTTGCAGAGCAGGTTGTTTCGTACCTTCACCTTAGCAGCCGTCCCCTTTAGATGTTCCTTGAAGGATAAGGTCCTATCAAGGGTCACTCCAAGATAAGTTGGATTTGGGGCATGCTTAAGCTTGAGTCCGCTCAGGTGGATGTTTAGTTCTCTGGCAGCTTTTGCATTGTGGAGATGGAATACACTGGAGACGGTTTTTGCTGGGCTTGGTTTTAGACGCCAGATTTTGCAGAACTGGTCCAGTTTGGCAAGATCTTCCGTGAGCACCCGTTCCAGTGGTTCAAAGTCTGGTGCTTGGAATGCCAAACAGATGTCGTCTGCATAGGTGAATTTGCGGGATTTTGTAGTAGGCAGGTCGTTTATGTAGAGGTTGAACAGAGTTGGAGCTAGAACTGAGCCTTGTGGGAGTCCGTTTTTCTGCATTCTCCATGCACTTGTCTTCTGACTGAGGTGGACTCTGAACCTTCGGTTGGTCAGCAGGGTTTTTATAATTGCTGTTGCCCAAGCAGGGATCGCCTTTATAAGTTTCAGGAGGAGGCCTTTGTGCCAGGCCGTATCATAGGCGGCTGTAAGGTCGAGAAACACAGCCCCTGTCTTCAGTCTGCTCTCGAAGCCATTTTCGATGAAGGTGGTTAGGGCCAGTACTTGTTCTCCTGTACTGCGGTCCTTGCGGAAACCTGCTTGATCCACACCCTGTGGTGACCCACCACAATCTACATGGAACATTCAACCTTCACACTCAGCTAGCCGGCAGGAAGCAGAGGACAATTTGCATACGGACAGAGAGCCCCTAGGAGACAATCAGAACAATGGACTATTGTTATACATCCCCGGATTAAGGAGAGGAAGTCCAGACACCAGTTGGTCACGCAATTGATATGTATTGATTAACTGATCAAGAAAGCTAGCTCTGTCCTGGGTGGAGGACCCGGTGGAGGAGATAGGAGAGAGAAGGACGGTGGCTAAACTGTCATCTCTGCTGGAGTCCGAGTTCCACCCTATGCAGGACATACTGAATGCACTGAGGAGCTCATTTAGCAGCAGACTACATCATCCCAGGTGCACAACCGAGAGGTTTCGCAGGTCCTTCCTACCAACGGCTGTCAGACTGTACAACCTAAGCAGGGCTGCTCGCAGAGATAGCAAAAAGACATAACAACCTAATAGTTTTGAATGCAAAAGATGCAATAGACTTACACAATGGTCCCCTCCGGCATACAACTAGGAAAATACCGGTCGCTATGGAGGGTGAGAATATGTGTGGGCACATAATCATACCATGTAGGATAACTAAGTAGACGGTTGTGCTGTTTAATCCCATCTAGCAACAATGCTCTGCACTGTGTGTGTTTATATATTTACATATTTATTCCATCTAGCTACAATGCTCCGCACTGGGTGTGTTTATATTTATATATCTATAGATTTATTCCATCTAGCTACAATGCTCCGCACTGTGTGTTTATATATCTACATATTATTCCATCTAGCTACAATGCTCCGCACTGTGTGTGTTTATATATTTACATATTTATTCCACCTAGCTGCAATGCTCTGTACTGTGGGTGTTTATATATCTACATATTTATTCCATCTAGCTACAATGCTCTGCACTGTGTGTTTATATACTCATATATTTATTCCATCCAGCTACAATGCTCTGCACTGTGTGTCTGTGTATATATATATATATATATATATATATACGTATATATATATATATATATATATATATATATATATATATATATATATAGTAATATGTACATATGTATATTAGCTGCTCTTGCTTTTTTTTTTTCCTTGCCTTGTGATTGTTGCTCTGAGTGTTGCTATCCCTGTGCTGTTGCAATCCTGGAATTTCCCCATTGTGGGACTAATAAAGGCTTATCTTATCTTATCTTATCTTATTGACTGATATGTATTTCAATATGCAAATGTGCCATGCATTCTCTCTCTTTGTATAACATGTATAAAACAGCTTGCTATACATGCCTCAATAGCACACGCAACAAAACACAGAACACACAGCACAACACAGCACACAGCGCTACAGTGTGTCTCATGATGTTGGAGGAAAATAAAATCCTGCCACCTTCCAGCTCGCCGCATCTCGCCTGAACTTATTTTTCCTCCACAATGTTCCTGTACACCTGCGGTCCACATGGACCCCAGGTGGAAAATAGCCATAAAAATTCTATAACTTTCTTGAAAAATTGTTTGTTATGTATGATGCAATACTAAAGCATAAGGGAAATATAAAGCAAAACTCAGGTTTGTAACCTTGCTGGGACTATGCGAAATGGAACATGAATTGATACTTCTGGTGCCATGCGAGTGGGCAGCCTTTTGCAGCAGCAGCTCAATTCTGAGTTTCTTTCTCATTTTTATTTACTATCTATTTTTTTCTTTGCCACAGCTTTTCTGATCCCGTTACCCCATATCCATCACGGACACCAAGGACACAAATATCGCCGCACTGGCGTTGATATTAGCCATCTTTCTACTCATATCGCCAATGACTACTGACCTGGTGAGTGAAGGAGCCATTGTTTACAGTAGGAGTCAATTGTTAGCATTGGGCTGCTCCATGGTGCTAACTGAGAGGCCCAATATCCCACGAGAAATCAGGCAAAAATGATGGGGATGTCGAGCTGGAGCAAAGTGACACACGTAGAAAACAAGGTACAAACCCGTCCTACCATCCGTTATTATGGGAAATGTGAAATCGCTGCTTAACAAGATGGACAAACTGGCGGTTGTGTCCCAGTATGAGAGTGTCTTCGATGAGATTAGCATCATGTTGTTTACTGAAACATGGCTAACAGAGCTAGCAACAGATGCTAACATCAGACTGGAGGGTTTTCACTTAATACAGGCAGATCGTCACCAGATAGCGGGAAGAGCAGAGACGGGGGACTGATAATGTTTGTGAACAACAGATGGTGTAATCCTGGACACATCATGATTAAAGAACAACACTGTAGCAAGGACATTGAGTTGCTAGCCATTAGCATGCGACTTGCATATCTTCCCAGAGAGTTGTCATATGTCATCATGATTGGTATTTATGTACCCCCATCTGCAAGTGCTAAGGCAGCGTGTGATGTCATCCACTCAGTCACCAGCAGGCTGCAGACGCAGCACCCAAATGCTCTCCAGCTCATCGCTGGTGATTTTAACCATACTTCCCTGTCCTCCATTCTGCCCACTTTCACCCAGTGTGTCACATGCCACACCAGAGACAATAAAACACTGGATTTGTTTTACTCAAACACCAAGGAGGCTGATGCCTCATCACCTCCCCCCCACCCTCCGGAAGATCTGACCACAACTTGGTTCACCTACTGCCTGTGTATAAACCCCTGGTACACAGACAATCTCCTGTTACCCGCACAGTGAAGATATGGTCTGAGGAGGCGGAAGACACTCTGAAGGACTGTTCTGAATCCACTGCATGGGAGCAGCTCTGTGATCCACATGGTGAGGACATTGACGGCCTCACACACACATTCACAGACTACATCAACTTCTGTGTAGAGAACACCATACCCACCAAGATCATACGGTGTTTCTCAAACAACAAACCCTGGATCAATCCTGAGATAACGTCACTGCTGAAGGAGAAGAAAAGGATCTTCAGTTCAGGAAACAAGGAGGAGCTGAAGTCCGTACAGAGGGCACTAAGGAGGAAGATCAGAGAAGGGAAGGACAGCTACAGGAAGAAGATGGAGGACAAGCTGCAGCAGAGTAACGTCAGCGGTGTCTGGAGAAACCTCAAAACCATCTTTGGGCACCAGAATCCCTCATCCCAGGCCATGGGAGGGTAGGGAGTGGGTGAACAACCTGAACTTGTTTTATAACAGGTTTGACCAATCGTCCTCTTCTCCACCTGCCCACCAACCACAGCTGCCTTCACCTTCATCTAGTCCCCCTGTCCACAGCCCTCCCCCCACCCGCCCTTGTACATCCCCTGCTGTTTTTCCCCTCACAGACCCAACATCGCCCCTCCCAGCACACAGCCCCCCTGCCCCAACCTGACTCTCACTAAGACCCAAGTGAGAGCTGAGCTGAAGAAAATCAAGGCGAGGAAGGCTGCAGGTCCGGATAGCATCAGCTCAAGGCTCCTCAAGTCCTGCACAGACCAGCTGTGCAAAACAATCTTTTTGTGGTGAAGCTATTCTTTTGTTGATTTAGACGTATGCTTTGAGTCATTGTTGTGCTGAAAGATGAAGTTCCTCTTCATCTTCAGCTTTCTAGCAGAAGCCTGAAGGTTTTGTGCCAACACTGACTGGTATTTGGAACTGTTCATAATTCCCTCCACCTTGACTAAGGCCCCAGTTCCAGCTGAAGAAAAACAGCCCCAAAGCATGATGGTACTACCACCGTGCTTCATTGTAGGTATGGTGTTCTTTTGGTGATTATCAGTGTTGTGTTTGCGCGCCTCCCTGACCAGTTTTCTTCTCATCTTTTCAGCAATTTTGAGGGGCGCCTAGTTCTTGGTAATGTCACTGTTGCGCCATATTTTCTCCACTTGCTGATGACTGTCTTCACTGTGTTCCTTGGTATATTTAATGCCTTGGAAATTCTTTTGTATGTCATGTTAGGACTAGCCCAGGGAACACACACGCAGGCTCGGGTAGGATTTGAGAGTCTTTATTGAAAAGCAGGTGTATGAATGCATGAATGTGGAATGTGGATGTCGTATTGGGGACAGGAGCACCAAAGGCGGACCAGAACACCGTACAGCCAGGCAACCCTGAGGACAAGCAGAGGACAAGGGTGAGATGAACACACACAGGGATATGATGAGTAATGAGAGTGGCTTACTTGCAGGGATTTGGTAGCTGGCGTTGGCAAGACCGGCTCACGCCTGGGAGACAGCGCTCTGATCGGCTCCAAGGGACGAAGGTGAGGAGGCACGGTGATGAGGAGGAGGATCCGCCGCCAAGAGGTCCACCTATGCACAGGTCAGCGCACCCAGCGTCTATGTTCAGGACCATAACCCTCCCAGTCCACCAGGTACGGTATCCCCAGCCCCGACGTCGAGAGTCCAGGATGGCTGTAATGGTCCAAGCCGGGTGGCTGTCAATCATCCTGGGAGGGGGTGGCGCCCTGGGGGGGGGGCAGAGAGGACTGGACGCTACAGGTTTAACTTGAGAAACATGAAACGTGCGATGGACACGAAGGGGGGGGGGGGATCCAAGCGTACAGCCACTGGGTTGACCACTTTCTCAACAGGGTAGGGGCTGACATAGCGCTGAGACAGCTTCTTCTTTTCAGCCTTCAGGTTAATGTCTTGGGTAGAGAGCCACACCTGTTGTCCCGTCTGGTATTGTGGAGCGGGCCTCCTGTGGCAATTCGCAGAGGAAGAGTTGCGAGCCGTAGTGCGTAACAGGGTCTGCCGGGTTTTGGTCCACAGCCGCCAGCACCGTCTCAAGTGAGCCTGGATGGATGGGACAGCCACCTCTCCTTCCTCCTCAGGGAACAGCGTGGGTTCATACCCCAAGGATGCTTGGAAGGGGGATGTTATATCTTTCACCCGTTGCGTTACTCAATATAACAAATAATAACTCAGACCATCGACGTACCGTTAACGGTTTATTGGCGAGCAGCACTCATAGCACACAGCCAACGACAACACACTCAACATACACTACATTACCCATAATGCTTTGCACAGGACACTACGACGGGTGCCGTAGTAAACCAAAATACATGACATCTCCTCCCCCCTTACAATAGATGTCCTACAGGAGATACCAAATGTCTTTGTTTTGTCTCTCTTTTTTTTTTTTTAATTATTATGCTACCTTAGGAGTGAGGGTAGACTACCTCATCCCATAACTGTACCCCTGGGGATTATTCTGCCCCATAAATGTGGGTCAGTTGCTGTCTAGTCTAATAACTCAGACGGACAGGAGGTCGTCGCTCCCTGGTAGGGTATCGGCGCTCTGCAGGAACATGAGTCTGTGTTCTTTCTGATGTGGAGGTTGCTTCTGGTGCTGATGCAGAAGAAGATGTCACATCTCCAGCTGGAACTCCGGTCTCTGAAGTGGTTGAGTTCTGCACTGGTGTAGGTGGATCGTTAGAATATCCAAGAGACGGTTCTGCAGGCGCTGGCGGTGTCTGCAGGAGTTGATCCACGTGCCTTTTCCAAACACTGTCCGTGGTTTGAACTGTATATGAGACTGGTCGAGTTTGTGCGATAACAGTTGCAGGAACCCACTTAGGTTCACCTCTGTAGTTCCTGGCCAGCACAGATTCTCCTGACGTGAACACTCTGTCCTTTGCCCGATGTTCTCTGTGCATAATTTGTTTCTCTTGTTGCTTTTGCACAGTGTCCTTTAATCCTGAGGGTTTCAAAAGGTCAAAGGTAGTGCGCAGATCTCTCTTGAACATCAGACTAGCAGGGGTTGTCTTTGTGATTGCATGTGGAGTGTTGCGGTAGTTTAGCAGGAACTTGTGCAGCCTCTGATGCAGTGTTCCTTGACCTTGTGATGCTTTCAATGCGTGCTTCATTGTCTGCACAAACCTTTCTGCAAGGCCGTTCGTCGCAGGATGGTATGGAGCTGATTTAATGTGCTGCACTCCATTAGCTTGTAGAAAAGCATCCATTTCTTGTGAAACCAACTGAGGTCCATTGTCAGAAACTAGTTGTGCAGGAGACCCAAAACGACCAAACATTTCTCCTAATGCCTCTGTGGTCTTCTCTGTGGTGGTTGACCTCATAATAGCCACTTCAGGCCATTTACTGTGTGCATCCACAGCAACGAGAAACATTCTGTCCTCAAACGGACCTGCAAAGTCAATGTGCACACGATGCCATGGCTCCTGTGGGAACTCCCAGGGATGGAGAGGAGCCAATGATGGGTTGTTCCGTACCTTGTGACAAGATAAACAGCTTTTGGCTATTTCTTCAATCTGCTTGTCAATGTTTGGCCACCAAAAATAGCTTCTCGCTATTTCTTTCATTCTCACGATTCCACTATGTCCTGCGTGAAGTTGCTGTAACACTTTTGTTCGACATGACAGGGGAATAATCACTCTCCTCCCCCACAGCAAACAACCCGACTGAACAGACAATTCTGTCCACTTCCCAAGGAAGGGCTTCAAGGTTGCGTCATCACCCGCAGGTTGTCCATTAATGACCAAGTCCATGACTGCAGACAACACAGGGTCATTTCTAGTCCCCTTTTTCACCTGCACAGCTGAAACAGGTGCATTTTCTACCTCTGTGAAGTAGAAGATGTCCACAGTGCTTGACTCTGGCTTCATGACAGGAAGTGGTAATCTGGATAACCCATCTGCATTACCATGACAGTCTGACTTCCGATACCTGATGTCATAGGAGTGTCCTGACAACAGCAACGCCCACCTCTGCAGTCGGGACGCTGCAAGAGATGGTATTCCTGTGTATGGTCCAAGGATGGTTGTGAGAGGTCGGTGGTCAGTAAAAAGTGTAAACTTCCGTCCATACAAGTACTGGTGGAATTTTCTGACACCAAACACAATGCTCAGAGCCTCTCTTTCCAGTTGAGCATAGTTAGCTTCTGCCTTGTTTAATGTCCTTGACGCAAAAGCGATTGGCTTTTCCTCACCGTCTAGCATTACGTGGGAAATCACCGCCCCTACGCCATAAGGAGAGGCGTTGCAGGCAAGCTGGATCGGAAGTGATGGGTTGAAGTGGGTCAGAACCTCTGATGCCGTCAGCGCATCTTTTGTCTTCTGAAAAGCCTCCTGACAGCTTGCTGTCCATTTCCATGCTTCCTCTTTGCGCAGCAGGTTATGCAGTGGTTTTAATAGTGATGCCAAGTTTGGTATGAAACGTCCATAATAGTTCAGCAGTCCTAAGAAAGGCTTCAGCTGACTGACATTTTGGGGTGGAGGTGCATCCACAATGGCTGTGATTTTCGATGGTGCAGTGTGTAGTCCCTTAGCATCGATCACATGACCTAAGTATTCCACGGATGACTGGAAAAACTCGCATTTATCCTTGCGGATTCTCAATCCATACTCCTCCAGTCTTGTGAGAGTTGCATCCAAGTTGCGCAGATGCTCTTCATCATCTGCTCCTGTACACAGGATATCATCCAAGTAGCACTGCACTCCTGGTAATCCACTCAGGATTTGATCCATAGTTCGCTGAAAAAGTGCTGGAGCAGATGTGATGCCAAAAGGCAGTCTGCAGTATCTGAAGAGTCCTTTATGGGTGTTGATAGTCAGCATTTCACGTGACTGCTCGTCTACATGCATTTGTAAATAAGCTTGGTTGAGATCTATTTTGCTGAACTTTTGTCCCCCACTCAGCCCCGCAAATAAGTCATCAATCAGTGGAAGGGGATACTGCTCTGCTGTTAGTACAGGGTTTACTGTTACCTTAAAGTCTCCACAGGTTCGGATTCCTCCATCCTTTTTGGGTACTGGAACTATGGGCGTGGCCCACTCACTGGTTGTCACAGGCTCCAGAACTCCATTCTTGACCAGAGCATCCAAGTCAGCCTCCACCTTTGGTCTGATGGCGTACGGCACTGGCCTGGCTTTCATAAACACTGGTTTACTGTCAGGTTTGACATGCAGCTTCACTATAATTTTTTTCATACTGCCTAGTTCATCACGAAAAACCTTTTTGTGCTTTTCCAGTATGGCCTGCAGCTGAGTGGAACTGTGTGACAGCTTCCTTACTTCTTGCCAGTCAAGTTGGATTTTCTTTAGCCACACACGCCCCATTATAGCTGGACAGTTGTTCTTGGTAACATAAACTGGAAGCTCAGCAGTTTGCCCCTTGTACTGAACAGTTACCTCTGTCATCCCTTTCATGGGCACTCGGTGTCCAGTATACGCCCTGAAGACGGTGTCTGAAGGTCGGAGTGGACGATGTTTCAGAAACTTCTTGTAAATGCCATGCGACACAAGTGATGCCTTTGATCCGGTGTCTATCTGCATTTTAATAAAATGTCCCTCCACTTTTGGTTTAGTCCAAAAGCCTTCTGAGCCTTCATTCACATTCATAATCCGGACAGTATTTATTGCAGTTGACACCTCTTCCTCTGAGGAGTCGCTCACTCTGTCCTCGCCATGTTTAACTGTGTGAACATTTCTTTTCTTTTTGTATTTTACCATGTCACTTTTATTCCTTGTCTTTGGGCCTTTGTCTTTGCTCCTTTTGCTTCTACATGCCCGCTGCACGTGGCCTTTTTTCCCACAGTTGTTACAGTTCATCTCTTTGTACCAACAGTCATTAGGAAGGTGTCCCACCTTGCCACAGCGGAAACATGGACCTGTTGCATTGGTTTTACCACTGTTGAGCTTATGTACTCTGCCTGTAGCATGCAGTTGGTGTGCTTCTTTGGAAGCCATCTCCATCATCACACTAATGTTAATGGCTCTTTCAAGCGTCAGATCACTTTCTGTGAGTAACTTCTTCTGTGCTGCTTCATTTCGTAGTCCACACACAAGCCTGTCTCTTAATGTGTTATTTAAAACATCTTTAAATTCACAGTGTTCGGCTAACTTGCGTAGCGCTGCAACAAACATGTTAACAGACTCACCCTCTTCTTGGTTACGTCTGTGAAACCTGTATCTTTCTGCAATCACTAGAGGCTTGGGTGAGAAGTGGTGGGTCAGTGTGTCCACCAGTTCTTTGTAGGTTTTAGAGCCTGGCTTTACTGGCTGTAGGAGGTTACGTAGTAGGTTAAATGTCTTGGGACCCATCACACTCAGAAAAGTGGGCACTAACTTTTCATCCATTATTCCATTGGCCGTGACGAAATAGTCAAAGCGCTCTGTATAGGAGCTCCATTGTTCCGCGCTCTCATCAAAGGGCCCGATAGAGCCAATGATTCCAGCCATTTTAACACTCCTAGTTGAATGTCGCTCTTTCCCTCGCAGCTCCTTTCTGTAAAGTCGTTTCTTCCCTCCGGCGTTACTCACGGAGTTTTTTGTTTTGGTTTTTTTTCCTTAACGGTTTCCACTGCTCCGCTCCTCCCCGCTTAGCAGACAGCCCACAGCATCACCTCAGCACAGTGGCGCGGTGTATCACCCTGTCAGCACGGAGTAGCGGCGGGGAAAAAAAACGACAAAAAAAAAACTCCTCCGTCGCGGACTGCAGCGTCGGTCCAGACGTCCTCGTCGCCACTTTTTGTTATATCTTTCACCCGTTACGTTACTCAATATAACAAATAATAACTCGGACCATCGACGTACCGTTAACGGTTTATTGGCGAGCAGCACTCATAGCACACAGCCAACGACAACACACTCAACATACACTACATTACCCATAATGCTTTGCACAGGACACTACGACGGGTGCCGTAGTAAACCAAAATACATGACAGGGGACATCCCGATGGCCGAGGAGAAGGTGGCATTGTTACTCCACCCAGGGGAGATGGGTGCTCCAAGAGGAGGGGATGGAGGAGATGACGCAGCGCAGGGTGGCCTCCAGCTCCTGGTTGGTACGCTCGCATTGCCCGTTAGACTGAGGGTGGTGTCCTGAGGACAGGCTGACCGTGGCTCCCAGGGCACTGCAAAAACTCCCCCAGACGCTGGGTGTAAATTGAGACCCCCGGTCAGAGATAATGTCAGCGGGGATGCCGTGAAGTCTGATGACGTGCTGCACTAACAGATCAGCGGTCTCACGCGCCGAGGGGAGCTTAGGGAGTGGCAGAAAGTGGGCGGCCTTCGAAAACCGGTCTACAATAGTCAGAATGACTGTATTTCCATGAGGGGGGGGAGACCAGTGATAAAGTCTAGGGCGATGTGAGACCAGGGCCTACCCGGAACTGGCAGAGGATGGAGGAGCCCCGCAGGGGGTGAGTTGGACGACTTGTTCATGGCACACTGAGGGCAGGCACGTACATAGTCGGCAACGTCGGTCCGAAGCCCAGGCCACCAGAAGAACCTCTGGATGAGTTTCACCGATCGGACGACCCCTGGGTGGCAGGCGAACTTGGCCGTATGTGCCCAATGAATAACGTCGCCCCGGACCGACGAGGGCACAAATAATCTCCCTGCTGGGCCACCACCGGGATCGGGTTCGACCTCTAGCACCTTCCGGACTTTGTCAGTAATCGCCCAGGAGATGAACCCCACAACACACGACGCAGGCAGGATGGTGTGGACCTCTTCCTCAGGGGCTTCTGGGGCAAACTGCCTGGACAACGTGTCTGGTTTTGTGTTCTTGGAAGCTGGGCGATAGGAGATGGTAAACCTGAACCTACTGAAGAACAATGACCAGCGCGCCTGGCAGGCATTCAGGCACTTGGCCGTCCTGACGTATTCCAGGTTTTTACGGTCGGTCCAGACCACGAAAGGCTCAGCTGCCCCCTCCAGCCAATGGCGACACTCCTGCAAAGCGAGTTTAATAGCGAGGAGCTCCCTCTCACCGATGTCATAGTTGCGTTTGGCCGAAGATTGGCGCTTGGAGAAGAAGGCACAGGGGCGCAGTTTCCCATCCACCGGATTGCGCTGTGACAAAACAGCCCCCACCCCGGTGTCAGACACATCCACCTCCATCAGGCATTGCCACGCTGGATTCACCTGAGTGAGGACCCGGGAGGATGAGAATTCCTTCTTGAGGGTCTTGAAGGCGGCCGCTGCTTCCGTCGTCCACTCAAAGCGTACTTTCGGGGAGGTGAGGCGGGTCAGAGGAGGGATGATGGAGCTGTAACCGGGGACAAAGCGGCGGTAAAAGCCAGCAAACCCCAGGAATTGCTCGACCTGCTTCCTGGAGGAGGGAGTGGGCCATTCAACCACCGCTTTAATCTTGGCTGGGTCAGGAATGAGCTGATAATGCGAGATAATAAAGCCTAGAAAGGAGGTCTTGTCGGTGAAAAACTTGCATTTTTCAGCCTTGACGTAAAGTTGATTCTCCAAGAGACGTTGCAGGACCCGCCTCACGTGGAGTAGATGCTCCTCCCGAGAGCGAGAGAAGATTAAAATGTCATCTAGATAGACGAAAGCAAAGACCCCCAAGAAATCACGAAGAACGTCGTTGATTAAATGTTGGAAGACGGCAGGGGCGTTGGTGAGCCCAAATGGCATCACAAGGTACTCAAAGTGGCCGCTGGGCGTCCGAAAAGCCGTCTTCCACTCATCACCCTCCTGGATCCGGACGAGGTGGTAAACGCTGCGAAGGTCCAATTTGGTGAACCAGGACGCCCCCTGGAGGGAGCTAAAGGCCGAGTCCATAAGGGGCAGAGTGTAGCGGTCCTTGATGGTAATGTCGTTAAGGGCCCTGAAATCAATGCACGGCCGAAGGGACCCATCTTTCTTCGCAACAAAAAAGAATCCAGCACCCAGGGGAGATGAGGATGGGCAAATGATGCCGGCACAGAGGGAGTCTAGGAGGTAGGCATCCATGGCCTCTCGTTCAGGGGCTGAGAGGCTGTAGAGGCGACCGGAGATCGATGGCACAATCATAGGGACGGTGGGATGGGAGGGAAAGCGCCTTTGACTTACTAAATACGGTGCCCAGGTCGTGGAGCTCCAGTGGAACTGAGGAGAGGTCCGGTGGGGTGGGATCCACAGTGTGTGTGTGTGTGTGGGGGGGGGGCACAGACGGGGCAAAGGCAGCAGATTGAAGGCAGGTCCCTAAGCAAAAAGTGCTCCAGGAGCGGACGCGGCCAGTCTGCCAATCAAACACGGGGTTATGGAGACGAAGCCACGGGTAGCCCAGGATGACAGATGACGTGGAAGAGGGGAGGACATAAAAACTAAGGTCTTCCCGGCGGTTACCGGAGATGATGACGGGGAAGGGTTGGGTCTTGTGGGTGACCTTTTCCAGGGGGAAACGGGTGAGGGCAACCAGATGGAGAGGGGAGGGTAACGCTTGGTACTGGATGCCCAGGCGGGTTGCCAGACTTCTAGAAATAAGGTTCTGCTCCACCCCCGAGTCCACCAGTACGTGAGTGAAATGTCCTATGGAGTTATGGCACAGTCTGATAGGAATTTGGCACTTTGATAGGGGATCTGACTGAGAAACGTCCGCGAGGCCCCCTACAGCGACTCGCGAACCTCCCCTTTTTGGTTTCACAGGACAGACCTCCACGAGATGTTGGTCGTCCCCACAATACATGGAGAGACCCAACTCTCGGCGGCGCTGTTTCTCCACTAAAGGAAGTTTGGCCTGCCCGATTACCATAGTGTCAGGGTTGTCGACGGCCTCCAGAGGAGGCGACGCCAGGGGGCGAGACTGAGGAGTGCAGGAGAAGGTTCCGTGCGAGCGGCTATGGGACTTCCGCTCAGCGGCCCGCTCCCGCAGCCTGTTGTCTAAGGATATGGCTAGGGAAATTAAGTCAGACAGCCGATCCGGCAGGTCCCGGCAGGCCAGTTCACCCCATAAATTGTAATTCAGACTGCGGAGGAACAAACTACAAAGGGAGGCGTTGCCTCAACCAACCTCCTCCGCAGCCACCCGGTAGTCGACAGCGTAGTTGGCCGCTAAGCGGCTACCCTGGCGATGGCTGAGTAGCCGCTCAGCCAACACGCTATCTCGATCAGAATGATCAAAAATTTCAAGAAAAAGTTGCAAGAATTGGGCATAGGTTAGGTTTGCGTAGCTGGGCTTCGCCATAATGGCGTAAGCCCAAGCTAACGCTCGCCCTTCCAACAGATTAACAATGTACCCAATTCGGCTATGGTCATTTGGGAAATCCCCGGGAACGCGCTGAAACACCGTCTCACATTGTAAAATGAATCCGCGCACCTCCCCGAGCTTCCTGTGGAAGCGCGCGGGGGTCGGAACAGGGGTGAGACGGGTCGGCGGCCCCGGGGCAAACTGACCGGCTGGAGGTCCGGAAGGAGCTGACCCACCAAGCTGGGATCCCTGCAGAGGGTCAAGGCAATCCAAACGGTGAGTCATTGAGGTTAATTGATTTAGAATCACCTGTTGCTGATGGACAATCAAATCCACCCGAGCCTCGAGGGTGGAAAGTCGGCGTGCGAACCCGCTGTTCGCTGGGCTACTATGCTGGAGTCGTACTGTCATGTTAGGGCTAGCCCAGGGAACACACACGCAGGTTCGGGTAGGATTTGAGAGTCTTTATTGAAAAGCAGGTGTATGAATGCGTGAATGTGGAATGTGGATGTCGTATTGGGGACAGAAGCAATAAGGGCGGACCAGAACACCGTACAGCCAGGCAACCCTGAGGACAAGCAGAGGACAAGGGTGAGATGAACACACACAAGGATATGATGAGTAATGAGAGTGGCTTACTTGCAGGGATTTGGTAGCTGGCGTTGGCAAGACCGGCTCACGCCTGGGAGACAGCGCTCTGATTGGCTCCAAGGGACAAAGGTGAGGAGGCACGGTGATGAGGAGGAGGCTCCGCCGCCAAGAGGTCCACCTGTGCACAGGGGAAGACTGAGAAAGCAGGTAAGTGGATGATCTTGCATGCATAGGAGAAGCACAGGCCATAGACGTAGGTGAACGCAGAGCTTCACGAGGAGGAAAGCTGACGACTCCAGGCCGAAGCCCTGGGCAGAGCTGACTAAATAGGCGCGGCCTGATGAGGTGCAGGTGTGCGCTCGGCTGGGGCGGATGACAGGCTTGAGTGGGCTGTGACATTGTACCCTTCTCCTGACTGATACCTTTGAACAATAAGATCCCTCTGATGCTTTGGAAGGTCTCTGCGGACCATGGCTTGTGCAGTAAGATGTGATTTGACTACAAAATTTGACTACAAGATTTGACTACAAAAAATGTCAGGAAAAGCCTGCTAAAACAGCTGAACTTTATTTGGGGTTAATCAGAGGCACTTTAAATGGTGGCAGGTGGGTGCTGACTCCCATTTAACATGAGTTTGAATGTGATTGGTTAATTTTGAGCACAGCCACATCCCCAGTTATAAGAGGGTGTGCATATTTATGCAACCAGATTATTGTAAGTTTTCTATTTTTTATTTTTCCCCTTAAAAGATTTCAGTTTGTTTTTCAATTGGTTTTTACAGGTTGTTGGTCACATTAATGGTGGAAAAAGTTTTGAAATGATTTATCTTGGTCTCATTGTTTTACATCACAAAAACCTGGCATTTGAATAGGGGTGTGTAGACTTTTTTATATCCACTGTGTGTATATATATACCAAAACCTGGTTGAATGGCCATGGTATACTTGATCAGCCAGCAAACTCGCTTGATCTAAACTTCATAGTGAATCTATTGTGTATTATCAAGCGGAAGACACCAAACCCAATAATGCAGATGAGCTGAAGGCCACTATCAAAGTCACCTGGGCTTCCTTAACACCTCAATTGCCATAATCCTAAAAATTAAAAGAAACAAATGCTTGAAATACATCACTCTGAATGTAAGGAATCTATATGAGTTTAATTTAAATTGAATTACTGAAATAAATTATCTTTTCAGTGATTTTCAATTTTTTCACTAAAAGGAAAGCCCAGCCTTGATACATGCTTAGCAATAAATGAGACCTTTAAAGCAAGTGTAAGTTAAGGAATTCTGTTAATTTGCCAGTTGCAGATTGGTTGGATAGAAAACTTGGAGTGCCTTGTGTTGTGTTAGAGTTTGGTCTTTTATTTGTGTGGTACAGGTGGCGGCTCCAACTTCAGGTTCCGCCACCACCCGTGGCTATAAGAGGGCAGTGGGCAGGAGGGGCGGTCTCTTTGCCATCTCTCTGCCTGACGGCTGCGCCTGTGTGCTGTGTTGTGCCCCTCAATAAACATGTGTTTAGTTCGACATCTGGCCTCATCCTTGGCTCCTTATTACCGACATAACATTTGGCAAAGAGGATAAAAGCAGGTATGGACGCGTGTGTTACACCTGTTCAGCAGGTGTTTGGGGGCTTGGGTGGTTTGGGGGTTTGGGGGCAGCACGGTGGCGGAGTGGTTAGCACTGCGGCAGCACAGCAACTCACCCTTGGCCGGGGGATCTTGGATTCAATCCCAGCCAACAGTGATCTGTGTGGAGTTTGCATGTTCTCCCCGTGTCTGCGTGGGTTTACTCCAGGATTTCTCCGGTTTCCTCCCACATGCCAAAAACATGCAAGTTAGGTTAATTGGCATCAAACTGGGGATTCTAAATTGTCCTTAGGTATGAATGTGAGAGTGAATGCTTGTCTGTCTCTCTGTGTTGGCCCTGCAATGGACTGGTGATCTGTCCAAGGTGTACCCTGCCTCTCGCCCAAAGATGCTGGGATAGGCTCCAGCCCCCCCCCCCGCGACCCGAAAAGGATTAAGTGGAAGAAGATGGATGGATGGATATTTAATTTTTCTTGTTGACAGTCGTTCAGTGATAATCTCTAATGCCAGTGTACATACAATCTTCTGGTAACTCGGTCTTGTTTTTTCCATCTTTTAGCTTTCCTTGAGGGGAAATCCAACGCAACATAGTTTATGCCAACATCCTCTCCAACCTGCGGATTAATAATACTGGTTAGAGTTCTAAAATGTCAACAAATGAAATAAAAATTCAAAAAAGAGTATATGAATTTTGGATTCAGTGTGCCTATAACTGACCCAGATGATGATCGCTAATGAATATGTTAACCTACATAAATCTGTTACTGTCACTGTAGAGTTTTGGTGAGAGGAGAAAATTATATAGGGAGTTTCAGGAAATTGTTTGGCATTTGACATTTCTGACAAAACCCAATGAATAACATCCTCCTGTGTCCGCTTTTGTTGAAACTGTCATGTTAAAAAGCTGCACTTGAACACACCAGGGAGACTACAACCAAACAGGCATGTATGTTCTCCACCTGTTTTCACTCATTCACTACAGTCAACAGCTAAAAAAGTGCGTAAAAGCACACGGCGCACCATTGTCCATATGCGCCGACAATGCCTGAGATGGGCCTGGATGGAAGGCACTGCCACCTCCCCCTCCTCTTCAGGGAACAACGGGGGCTCATACCCAAGTGATGCCCGGAAGGGGGACATCCCGATCGCCGACGACAAAGTGGTGTTGTGTGTATATTCAATCCAGGGCAGATGGGCGCTCCAGGAGGAAGGATTGGAGGAGGTGATGCAGCGCAGAGCGGCCTCCAATTCCTGGTTTGCCCGTTGGACTGGGGGTGGTGGCCGGAGGACAAACTCACCGTGGCTCCCAGGACTTTGCAGAAACATGACCAGACTCTGGACACAAACTGGGGACCCCGGTCAGAGACGATGTCCTCTGGGATCCCATGCGGCCTCACGACATGTTGGACCAATAGGTCCGCCGTCTCCCGAGCAGTAGGAAGACCATGGAGCGGCATGAAGTGGGCGGTCTTGGAAAATCTGTCCACGATCGTCAGGATGGTGGTGAAGGAGTTGGAAGATGGGAGACCGGTAATGAAGTCCAAGGCCACATGGGACCAGGGTCTGCTGGGGGTCAGCAGAGGGTGGAGAAGACCAGCTGGGGGGGAGGAAGACGTCTTCCCAGTCGCGTACTGGGGGCAAGCGCGGACGTAATTGGTGATATCACCCCGGAAGCCCGGCCACCAAAAGGACCTCTGAAGGAGTTCAATCAGGCAGGAGATCCCAGGGTGACAGGCGAGCTTGGTGGTGTGGAGGAGTATGCTGATACAGTCACCAGCTACATCGCGAAGTGCACAGAGGATGTCACTACAGTGAAGGCCATCACTATGCGGGGTAACCATAAGCCCTGGATGACTGCAGAGGTGCGCTCGCTGCTTACAGCCAGAGATGCAGCCTTCAGAGCGAAGGACAGGATCGTCCTCCGCTCAGCCAGGTCTGCGCTCTCAAAGGGAATTAAGGCGGCAAAGCGCGCCTATGTGGAGAAAATCCAGGGACACCTCTGTGACACTAGGAACATCAAGCAGATGTGGCAGGGAGTTCGGACACTGACGGGCTATAAGTCTAGGCAGGGGGCCGATGATGACGACGCTTCGCTTCCAGACAGGCTTAACGACTTCTTTGCACGTTTTGAAGCATCAAACTCGACAATCAGAGGGAGGGCTGGCCCACCCCCACCATCGGTTGGACCAGCTTTTACCATCAACACAGCGGACACACGGAGGACCCTAACCAGAGTCAACCCACGCAAAGCTGCAGGTCCGGACAACATTCCGGGACGTGTGCTCCGAGACTGCGCGAGCGAGTTGGCGGATGTCCTGACTGACATTTATAACATCTCCCTGAGTCGGGCCATCGTTCCCAGATGCTTCAAGACCTCTATCATTGTACCGGTGGCAAAGAAACCAGTTGTGTCCTGTTTGAATGACTATCGTCCTGTTGCACTGACACCAATTGTGATGAAGTGTTTTGAACGGCTTGTCAAACCACACATTACAGCCTGCCTCCCTGCATCACACGACCCTCTCCAGTTTGCATATTGTTCAAACCGCTCCACAGAGGATGCTATTGTCACCAACCTACACTCTGTCATCACCCACCTGGACCAGAAAGACACCTATGCCAGACTCCTGTACATTGATTTCAGTTCAGCATTCAACACCATTATTCCCCAGAGACTGATGGAGAAATTACTCCTTCTCGGTCTGAACACCGCCACATGTCTCTGGATCCTGGATTTCCTGACTGAGAGACCTCAGTCTGTCCGGGTTGGAAACAACATCTCCAACTCTGTCACGCTGAGCACCGGATCCCCTCAAGGCTGTGTACTCAGTCCACTGTTGTTTACACTTCTAACACATGACTGTGTATCCAGACACGAGGGGAACCAGATTATTAAGTTTGCAGACGACACCACGGTGGTGGAACTTATTCAGAGGGATGAGGAATCAATGTACAGGGAAGAAGTGAGAGACCTGGAGGGCTGGTGCAGGGAGAACAATCTGGTGCTCAACGTGGGCAAAACGAAGGAGATGATTATCGACTTCCGGCGGTCACAGCCTGAGCACGTCCCCCTCAGCATCGGCGGTTGTTTAGTGGAAAGAGTAGAGAACATCAAGTTCCTCGGAGTGCAGATCTCACAGGACCTGACCTGGAGCAAGAATTCCTTGGGGATCAGGAAGCGGGCTCAGCAGAGACTGCACTTCTTGAGGAAACTCAAACAGGCCTCTCTCCCCATCTGCACCCTCAGGACCTTCTACAGAGGTGTGGTGGAGAGTATTCTGACGTACTGCATTGCTACATGGTACTCCAGCTGCAGTATGTCAGACAAAAAAGCCCTGCAGAGGATAGTCAAGGGGGCTGAGAGGGTAATTGGAGTCTCCCTCTCCTCTGTCCAAGAACTTTTTCAGAACCGTTGTAGGAGCAGGGCACTGAACATTGTCAAGGACCGTTCTCACCCTCTGCATAAACACTTTGAACTTCTTCCATCTGGTAAACGATTCCGGAGCATCAGAGGCAGAACCACCAGACTGATCAACAGCTTCCTTCCACAAGCTGTCAGGATGCTGAACAGTTGACCCGGAATCTCTCATACACACTACTGCACCTACGGACATTTTGTGTATTATTTGTATATTATAGTTAGTTCTTTTCCCAAGTATGTCTCAGGGATGTGTGAATGGATGGGGGGGTGGGGGTGGGGGGTGAAGCTATGTGGGAGTGTGTCTTAAATCATGCTGCTTCTATTTATATGGATGCCGAGAGAAACCCAATTTCATCTTGCCTGCACTACAGTTGTATATACAGCAATATGACAATAAAGTTTGATTAGATTTGATTTGATTTGATTTGGTGTGAGCCCAGTGGATGACGACACTCCGAACCGAGGAAGGAACAAACAGCTTACCCGCTGGTCCGTCAACTGGGTCGGGTTCAGTTGCCTGTGCCCTCCGGACCTTGTCCCTGATGGACCAGGAGACGGCACCCATGACACACGAGGCTGGAAGGATGGTATGGTCCCGGTCCTCGGGGGCTTCAGGGGCAAATTGCCTGGACAGAGCGTCCGCCTTATCGTTCTTCGAGCCTGGGCAGTAGGTGATTGTGAACCTGAAGCGGCCAAAGAACAGGGACCAGCGCGCCTGGCAGGTGTTCAGACGCTTGGCCGCTCTCAGGTACTCCAGGTTCTTGTGGTCGGTCCAGACCACGAAGGGCTGAGCCGCCCCATCGAGCCAGTGACGCCACTCCTGGAGAGTGAGCTTGACCGCCAGGAGCTCTCTGTCGCCCACATCGTAGTTCCTCTCCGCAGCCGATAGGCACTGGGAGAAGAAGGCGCAGGGGCGGATCGCCCCGTCCACCGGTGAGCGCTGAGATAACACCGCCCCCACCCCCGTATCAGAGGCGTCCACTTCCACAAGGCACTGCAGGGCAGGGTCCACATGGGCCAGGACCCGGGAGGAGAAGAACTCCGTCTTCAGCGCCGCAAAAGCGGCCTCGGCATCCTCAGTCCACAGAAAAGGCACCTTGGGGGAGGTGAGGCGGGTCAGGGGAGAAGCGATGGCGGAGGTTGATGGCACAGTCGTAGGGGAGGTGGGGGGGAAGAGACGGCGCTTTAGACTTGCTGAAAACTATGCCAAGGTCATGAAACTCCGAAGGGACTAAGGAGAGGTCCGGAGGAGGGAGTGACGGGGCACAAGCGGCGGACTGGAGTCAGGCGCCCAGACAGAAAGTGCTCCAAGAGAGGACGCTTCCCGACTGCCAATCAAAGGTTGGGCCATGCAGGCGCAGCCAGGGGTAGCCCAGAATGACAGAGGTGGCCGAGATGGGCAGCACATAGAAGCTGAGGTCCTCTCGATGATTTCCGGAAATAATGACAGGGACTGGGGCTGTCCGATGAGTAACCCGCTCCAGAGGGGTGGCAGCGAGAGAGACCAGATTCAAGGGAGCCGGCAGAGGAAGGCAGGGGATGCCCAAACGGGTTGCCAGGCCCTTGGAGATGAAACTCTGCTCCCCCCCCGAGTCCACCAGTGCATGAGTGAGATGTTCAGTGTGGTTGTGACAGAATAGAATTGGCAGCATGCACTTGGATAGGGGGTTAGGCTGGGATGAGTCCGTGAGGACCCCTATGGGGACTCGCGGACTCCCCCTTTTGGCCGAACCGGGCAAGATTCCAAGGCGTGCTGGTCATCTCCGCAATACATGCAGAGCCCCAGCTCCCTCCGGCGCTGTTTCTCTGCTTGTGGGAGCTTCGTCCGGTCAATCAGCATCGCCTCCGGGTCGTTGGCGGACTCTGGCGCGGGCAACGCCAGGGGGCGAGATTGAGAGGAGCGGGGAGGAGTACCGCTCGAGTGGCTGGAGGACTTCCGCTCGGCAGCCCGTTCTCTCAACCTGTTGTCCAGGCTAATGGTGAGGGAGATCAGCTCAGAGAGCTGCTCCGGCAGATCCTTGCAGGCCAATTCGTCCCGAAGGCTGGCATTCAGGCTATGGACGAAAATGCTGCAGAGGGCAGCATTTCCCCATCTAACTTCCGCCGCCACAACCCGGAAGTTGACAGCGTAGTCGGCGGCTGGCCGGCTACTCTGGCGAAGGTTTAGCAACCGGGTTGTTAGCACGTTATCACGGTCCGAATGGTCAAACACCTCGTTGAAGTCTCGGACGAACTGGGCATAAGTTAGGTTAGCGTAGCTGGGTCGCTCCATGACGGCGTAGGCCTAAGCTAACGCTCGCCCTTCTAGGAGGTTGCCGATGTAACCAATTCGGCTGTGATCAGTCGAGAAGTCCCCAGGGACACGTTGAAACACCGACTCACATTGGAGAAGGAACCCACGCGCCTCACCGAGCTTGCCACCAAAGCGCGTGGGCGTGGGGATTGGAGTGAGCCGGGCTGGTGCCCCCGGGTTGGCAGGAGCTAGGCCGCCCTGAGGACCCGGAGGGAATGCATGCGGGGGATCCAGACGATCCATCCTGCGGGTGAGAACAGTGTGCTGATTCAATATCACCTGTTGCTGATGTATTACCTGATCGACTCGAGCCTCTAAGTTGGTTAGCCGGTGTGCGAGCCCGCTGTCCGCTGGGTCACGCTGCTGGAGTCGTACTGACATGAGTTCAGATCCAGGGAACACGCACACAGGCTCGAGTCAATTGCAACAAAGGTTTATTAAATAGTGAGAGTGTGTGAGTGCGGGAGTGGATGTGCTGCTGGAGGACAGGATGCACCGAAGGCAGAGCAGCGCGCCGTACGGCCAGACAACCCTAGGGCAGAGCAGAGGAGAGATTAGTCGCCGAGCCAAGCCCAGTGAATTAATACTCGGACTGTGGCTTACTTGCAGATGTTCCTGGTGGTGAGCCGCAGGTCTCCTGCCTGGAGGACAGCGCTCCAATGCGCGCTCGGTGCAGCGGGTGAGAGAGAGAAGCTGACAAGGAGAGGTTCCGCCGCCAAGGAGTCCACCTTTGCACAGGGGAGAAGGACTGGAGAAAAGGTGAGTGATAGGATGATGGCTTACGTGGGAAGCGATGGTTGATGGTCTTTAGGAGCGTCGAGGAGAAGGTGAGTGTGGGTAGCACGATCTCTGATGAGCAGACGACTCCAGGCTGAAGCACAGGGCAGAGCGGGCTAAATAGCCCGGGCTTGATGAGGCGCAGGTGTGTTCACAGCTGGAGCTGGAGATGGGCGAGAGTGAGCTGTGACATATGCAATGTTGCCAACTCTTCACTCCAAAATGAGGAAATTACTGTCAATATCATGTTGATTTTCTTCCGATTTTTCCCACAATAAGAGCTCTCAAGGCAGGATAAAGCAGACTGAACATATTCTAAAAGCTCTGTCTCAGTCTGTTTTCAGCCTGACATTAATAAGCCCATAATGTAATCCATGAATTAAATTGTCTTGCTATGTGTGCAAGCTGATTTAAGTGTGCATTTAAAAGTAATGTGAAAGTTACTTTTCCAAGTAACTAGTTACTTTAATCATGCAGTAATTGGTAAAGTAACTCAATGTTATGATCGGGTGCGCGCGCTCCCCCTCCCTTCCTGTGGGAGGATCCCCGGATCTGCAGGTAATCAATACACCTGCGTGAGTGAACGCACCTGCTGTCTCTTCGCTGCCAGTGCTTAAAAGGACCAGTCTGTGAACGCTCCAGTGCTGGCTCGTTGGGTATACTGCCATAGAAAATAAAGTAAGTGAAGCTTTAATTGTCAAGGGACCCAGATATTAGTCTCTTTCTCTCTTTCACCTTCTCAGGTTGCTGCCATCTATGCAGTGTGTCCCCAGGGGTCGTTGTGCACTCACCTGCTCCGTCATCATTGTCATCTCTCCAGATCGCCGACTTCACAAGGTCAGACATTTCCCCAGCCCTACTCATCCACAGCTCCCTCTCTAAATCATCTTTGTCCTACTGGGTTCCTCCATCGGGCTCTCTGCTCCCATTCGTAAGAGTATTCCTAATATTCATTATTCTCTGCCTCCCTCCTCATAGTAACCTGCTCTCATCTCCCTCCTTACAGGCTGGGTTCTCCTCTGGCGAGTGAGGTGTCTTTCCCGCTAATCCTGCATTTACTCTTTTCAATAAAATTATGTTTAAACTTTGCCTCTCTGCGTTGTGTGCATTCCCTGGTGTAGCATCTTGCACGTGAGCTGATATTTCTTGTAATCATGACACTCAATTGCATTTGAAAAGAACTAACTAGTACCTGTAATTGTCACGCCTCGCCGCTCATCAGCGGCGCCAGCTGCACGCACACCTGCACATCATCAGCGGTGAGGGATTTAAGCCGCCTCGCCCTGGGCTTCGGCCTGAAGCCGTCAGACTTCACTCATCGGATTGCTGTGAGTTCCCACTCATACTTCAGCAAGCATTGCGGTAAGAAGCCCTTACCTTTTCTTCTCCAAGTCTGCTCCCCTGTGCACAGGTGGATTTCCCGGCGGCGGACCTTTCCTCTCCGTCGTCCATCCCTCGCTGCTGCACCGGGCTCTCCAGGTTGCTGTCTCCCGGACCTCGTTCCTTGCTGTGCCAGCCACCTGCCCATTCCAAGTAAGCTCCTCTCCAACTTGTACATCTCCTGTGTTGGTGTGTGCCCGTCACCCTTCTCCCTGTGCTTTTTCCCATAGGGTTGTCCGGCTGTACGGTCTCCTGCCTCTGTGCCCGAAGCAGACGCCATCACCAACACATTTACATCTCGCAGACACACATTCATACACCCTTGTTGTTAATAAAGCTATTTGAGCTACTCTGAGCCTGCGTGTGTGTCTCCTGAGCCGTGCATTATGTCAGTAATTAGTTACTATTTTTTTAGGAACTTGCCCAACATAAAATGAAGGATCCTTAGTGAGCAAGCTAACATACCCCACGCATCCCCTGATCAGGGGTGAGGATTGCGCACTATGATCAACATAAAATGGACTGAAAAAGTACAAGACACCCCGCACACAAAAAAAAATAGAACCCCTGGTTAGATGTGTCTGAAAATCAAACTCATTCAACTTATTGAAGAGTTGAAGCTTCCGTCTAAATTTTTAATCAGTCCAATTAGAAATGTAGAAGCTACAGTGGTGACAGCATGAATATTATCTTCAACATATTATAATTTAAGAAAACTCTTGTTTGTGTGTGTGTGTGTGTGTGTGTGTTCATTCCGCACATATCTCCCGAACCGTTTGTCAGACTGGCCTCAGATTTTATACGTGCTTTGCTGAGGTTACAAGTGTGTGCATCCCCGAATTTCAGCCTCCCCAGATATGTGGAAGTTTAGCAGGGGAAATCTTTATTGAACATCCATAGGTGAGCTATGGACGATCATAGTTATGACATAGCTATGACATCTTCTGTGTGTCTATGATGTCATCGCGACCATGTCACCGAATGAGTGATGCCATAGATCAAAGGCAGCCGAGTGGCATCATAGATCAGTGGCAGGCATCACCATGGTAACTGTAATGTCATAGCTCAAAGGCAGGCATTACCATGGTTACTGTTGCCAGGCAGACACATCATCAAAGATCAAAGGCAGGCATCACTGGACGAGTGGTGATGTCAAAGATCAAATGCAGGTTTCGCCATGGTTACTGTTGCCATGGTAACTGTAACTTTCTACAGGCATGCAGAAATGCTTATTTACACTTGTTTTCTATGGGCATGCAGAAATACTTGTGTTAGAAAAATTCCTGAAAACCTTCAGTCAAAAACCAGGCTGGATCAGAGTTTCAGCAAATTTAATTACACTGGCCAGTGGAGAACAATACAAAAATAGTCTCAGAGCCTATTCGTGCATCACTCTGACTCAAAAACACATCACTCAGTTCTATAAGCCCTCCGTTATCTGAGAGGTGGAGGGGCAAATTGTCTATCATGATTGGTCCAGTACATCTGGTCAAAACTTATACTGTACTGGTGTACAGATTATCTTTTCTCAGGAACTGTGACACTCACTCTGTACCAGTTGCAGAGATGCTGTACAGGCTAAACTTAAAACAAGATGATAACTAGTGCAGATGTAACCTTGACACTTTTACACGGACTCTAAGACAGGCTCTGAGACAAAGCAATTCACAAATATAAGACAAATATGAATTTTTTCTATCATTTCCCCCCTTTGATGCCATGCAAGGCATCAGAAAAGAACAGTTTTTGGCATCTAAAACCCCATCTGTCAGCAATGCTAAGCTCCAATGCATTGGTGTGCAACAGATCCTAACTAGCTATCGATGGGGAAAGTCCGCCATCGGCCCTGCTGCCCCAGGCACCGGCTAAACGTTTTAGTCCTTTAGGAGGAGAAATGAAACAATAAAGTCATTGATCAATAGAGAAAATCATTAATGGTAGAAACACTGAAAGCAAAATGATGATAAAATGATAATAAAAGGATATAGTAAGGGTATATGTGTGTTATAGTTATGTGTCATTGCAGCTTATAAAAACAAACATAAAAGATAAAACAAAACAGTAATCATAATAATAAAGTATAATGACAAAATGTAAAAACAATAAGAATAACAAAAAAACAAAATAAAAGTAAAAATAATGTTTCAAACGTCACATCATGATCATGCAACTCCTTTCGGTTTTCTGCATGTCAGTCATACTTTTACTCTGTACTTGGGTCATGGAGAGACACCTTGAGCTCACGCTGTTTGTTCATCATCCCCACCATCCCCGGTAACTGCACTATGGTACATCACTAAGTTAACATGAACAAGTCTCATCATCATACTACGGATACAGGAAATGGCACAGGAAAAGACCAAAAATAATACAACCAAAATCACTAACAGGTTCATAGTGAGACTTCTCCATGGAGAAAGTAACCAACTCAACCAGTTTTGTTCATCAGCAACATTGTACTTGGCCGCGGTAACCTATAAGGCCTGCCTGTAAGGCAGTGAGGTTGCGTGTGGCCAAGGCAATCACGTGACCATCTGCATCATTTTCAGGGATAAAAGTACAACAATAATTTCCTACAATTACACACACGCCCCCTCAGGCAGCAGTTATTTGATCAAGAACCATTCTATTTTGAGCCAACATAAGGCTAAAAGCTGTTAATTCCTCATGCATACCAGAAAAAGAAGATAAAGAAAAATTCACAAATGACTGTAATCTATAATTAGTTGTTTCAATCCACAAGGTGTTCTTAGTCACTCCCACTAAAGGGAATAAGGAGTTAAATACCTCCTGCCACATGGTTTCTAACTTGAATTCTTCTGGCACATCTGTGCCCCAAATGGGATCATGTCGTGCAAAGGAGGCATCTCTCCTCACCCTGCCCACCTGTCCTGCCGACAATATGATGGTATGGTCAGTCACAACTATGGGGGCACACACCCCTCCCCAATTCATGGACAGGTGTGAGTAGGTACAATGGCCACACAGCTATCATCCCCCTGTCACCATATGCGTGCCATGCTTGTAAGAATCACAAATGGCAGCACTACAGAGCTCCTGCAGGGTGACATTTCTTTCCAGACTTCTAGACTGACAAAAAGGATCTTCAGGACAACTTTTGCCCACTTCGTTGGTCCAGCAGGTAGGGGGCGAGATGCACTATACACTGTTGCACAGTTAGAAAGTGGTAAGCTGCCCAGAGAGATGTTTCCACACCCTTTTAGACAAAAGGAGAAATTCCCCGGCAAGATTAACCTTGCCTTCACCAAGTAAGGGGTGTCATCGTGTCTCCAGTCAATGGAGTCATAAGCAATGTGACAGGCGTGATTCAAAGTAATGCTTGCTGTACTATTTCTATACATAGCTTCTTGCAAGAAACAAACAGCTTGTGATAGTTCCATTAGTTTAGCAGTGACAGATATTTGACCAGCTGAGAGTGGGAGCAAAGAACACACATAGCAATTTGAATGATTAGCTGATTTGTTTGGTTGTGTAATTAACATACTTCCACCACACATTACCAGCATAAACATGATCCTGATGATCTGGACCTTCTAGCCCAGGGGTCGGCAACCCACGGCTTCGGAGCCGCATGCGGCTCTTTCATCCCTCTGCTGCAGCTCCCTGTGGCTTTGGAAAATAAATAATGAGTATTTAATTAAAATGTATTTTATTTTAGTTCATTAGTTTTTAAAATGTAATTCTAAATTTCAAGATTATGGTGATCTTGTAAAATCTAAAAAAAAAAAAAAACGTGTTAAAGTTTAATCACCGTCAGCGAAAATCAACACGAAGTCGGAAGTCGTCTCCCGCGATAACCCGGATGTGTTGTGCTCAAGCTACTGCTGTATTGTAAACAGCCCTGCGATTGGATAGTTGCAAACGATTGGACCAATCAAATGGCTCGTTGTATGCTTTTTCAAAGATTCTTGGCGGCGTGTTCTCAGGGATGTGATTTTCTGTTAATTCGCCGAATTCCGCTTTATTTTATTTTCCAGGAAGATAAAGTACGTTAAGTACGTTAGCAGCTTGTGGTCCACGAACGCAGTGAAGCTGCGCCCTTTCAGGCAGGACTGGAAGTGGCGCATAGCCACTTCCGGTAATCGATATGGCCAGGTGGAGAGTCATTAACTCTACAACGGCTGTATGAGCTGGTCTGCGCAAGGGAGGAAACAGTAATAAAAGTTAACCAACCCCTTTTATGATTCCAAACAGTTTGAAATTGACAGTGCACAGTGGACATTGACTCATAACTTTTGAATATTTCTAAGACTTGGCTACATCAGTGATTGTGCAAAATGAACTGCTCAAGACTCAATAGAGATTGAAACTGGTGATCTGAAATGAATGCTGAAATTATAAAAAGTAATGGTATGTTGGAATTTTATTTCTATTATGGAACAGATAAAATTAACTGATTTTGATTTGATCAAGTGTTAAAGCATGTGATGGATAATGCTTGTTGGAATATTTTAGGAATGCTATCTTCTTGGAACATAAGTCAATATTATACATTAATAAGTGGCATTCAGCTGTTTGTTTTATGTCATTTAAGCACAGTTCTGGTACTTGAAAATCATAAAAACCCAGGAGCTTCGGGGGGCTTTGCCCCCCTTGCCCCCCATCCCACCCCACCTGGGCTCTGCCTTGGACCCCGCTGGGGGACTATGTCCCCCAGACCCCCTGCTGAATTTTCAGATAATTTCCCCAACCCCAAATCACATCACTGGTTCGTGTTGGAATTCTGAGCTTTCGGTATTGTTTTCAGCGGAATTATGAGATTTTTATCGAAGGATCAGGAGTCATCAGTGCTAGAAATAGCACTCTCCTTTCAACCCAATGTCAGCCTTCAACCCAATGTCTTTTTTTTTTCGGAGTTCAAAATGTTTTTGTTGCATGCAGAAATGTAATTTTGTTTTCTCTGCAGGAGTTCCCTGATTTCATAAATGCAACACATTATAGTTTGCTTATACATAGCATAAAGGGGAAAAAAAGTTATATGCAGTGTTATTTCATTTTAAGTGTCAAAAGGGTTTTTGTGGCTCCCAGTGTTTTCTTTTCTGTGGGAAACGGGTCCAAATGGCTCTTTGAGCGGTAAAGGATGCTGACCCCTGTTCTAGCCAGTCATGGTGTGTGTAAGTAATGCATCTAGCTCTACGATAGATGGGTAATGATGTCCCTAAAAATAACCAAAATAAAAGTGCTACCACAAGGATGATAATGATGAAAAAACAGGGGTACCATTCACATCTTTCAGCTGCCAACCCTCTCTCTCTGGCATTTTGTCTCTCCATAATAAACAACAGAAAAAAAGTTAACCAATTAACCAGTTAAACAGACATTTATTGAACAGTCACTTGTTGAGGATCCCTCCCCCACCTTTTTTTTTTATGTGGTTTGCAATGGGGATTGAAATAGAAACAGCGTTGCTGAGGGAACGGGGAGTAATTAGTTTCTTGCTGAGGGTTTTGTAGGGGGTAAAGTTTGTAATGTGTCAAAATCACCCAGGAGTCATGTCCTTTGACTTTCACAGGTGTTGATGTCGCCAGGATGACTTTGTGTGGTCCTTGCCAGGGAGCATCGGCCCAGTTTTTCTTTTTGATGACTTTAATAAGAGCCTGATCCCCCAGCTTGGCCAAGATGGTTGCTTCCCCGTGGTCCCTCCTGGGAAGAGCAGCATGAACAATATCTCTGTCAGTCAACGTTCTTTGCATGTAATCAGCTAAACACCCTTCCTCATCACCTGAATTACATGGCCTTAATGGTGGGAGTAGGTATGACTTACCATCCATTATTTTTCCTATTTCTGTCACTATTTTCCTAAGCCTTCTTTAATAGTCCTATTTGTGCGTTACGCTAATCCTGCAAAGTGTGGATGGTAAGCTGAGTGGTTTTCCAAGCTAATGTTGAGTGTTGTACCTAAGTGTGATATAATCTAATTTACAAAATGTGTTCCATTATCTGAGAAAATCATTTCAGTTATTCCAAATCTTGGTATTATTTCAGTTAAGAGTTTTTTTGCTACCATAGCGGCATTTGGATGAGTGCAAGGGAAGGCTTCTGTCCATTTAATAAATGTATCAATAATTACCAAACAATATTTCTTCCCTTCACATTTATTTAGTTTAATGGAATCTGTGCAAAGGTTTTGAAAAGGAAAGTGCCTTTTTTAGGCCTTAAGTGACATGAGTTCAGACCCAGGGAACACGCACACAGGCTTGAGTCAATTGCAACAATGATTTATTGAATAATGAACGTGTGTGGATGTGTGAGTGCAAGAGTGGATGTGTTGCTGGAAGACAGGATGCACCGAAGGCGGAGCAGCACGCCGTGCAGCCAGGCAACCCTAGGGCAGAGCAGAGGAGAGATTAGTCGCCGAGCCTGACCCGATGGATTAATACTCAGATTGTGGCTTACTTGCAGATGTTCTTGGTGGAGAAGCCGCAGGTCTCCTGCCTGGGGGACAGCGCTCCAATGCGCGCTCGGCGCAGCGGGTGAGAGTGGAGTGCCGACGGGGGGAGAATCTGCCGCCAGGGAGTCCACCTGTGCACAGGGGAGAAGGACTGGAGAAAAGGTAAGAGGTTGGTTGATTGCTTACGTGGGAAGTGATGGTAGAGAGTCTTTGGGAGCGTCGAAGGGAAGGCGAGTGCGGGTAGCACGGTCGTTCATGAGCAGACGGCTCCAGGCTGAAGCTCAAGGCTGAGCGGGCTAAATAGCCCGGGCTTGATGAGATGCAGGTGTGCTCACAGCTGGAGCGGGAGATGGGCGAGAGTGAGCTGTGACAGTACTCCCCCCCCCCTGAGCAGTGCCTCCCGGCGTTGGCTTACCTGGGTGCGCCAGATGGAACTCCGTGACGAGGCGTTTGTCCAGCACGAACGATGGACACACCCAGGATCTCCACTCGGGGCCGTACCCCTCCCAATCCACCAGGTATTGCAGCCCGCGACCTCGACAGTGGGAGTCCAAGATGGAAGAGACCCTCTACGCAGGGTCGCCGTCGATCATCACAGGAGGGTGTGGAGCCCTAGGAGGAGGACAGAGAGGATGAGACACCACAGATTTAATACGGGAGACATGGAACGTCGGACAGACGCGGAGGGAGGGGGGGAGAGCCAGACGTACAGCCACCGGGTTGATGATTTTCGTGATGGGGAAGGGACCAATGAAACGTCGAGCCAGCTTCTTCCTCTCGGCCTTCAGGTTGATGTCTCGCGTAGAAAGCCAGACTTGCTGACCCACCTGATAGCGCGGTGTGGCCCTCCTGTGGCGATTAGCCGCCCTGATGTTGCGCTAAGAGGTGGGCAGCACATAGAAGCTAAGGTCTTCCCGGTGATTGCCAGAAATAATGACCGGGACTGGGGCTGTCCGGTGAGTAACCCGCTCCAGGGGAGTGGCAGCGAGGGAGACCAGGTTCAAAGGGGCCAGCAGAGGGAGGCAGGGGATGCCCAGACAGGTTGCCAGGCCCTTGGAAATGAAACTCTGCTCCGCCCCCGAGTCCACCAGTGCGTGAGTGAGATGTTCAGTGGGATTGTGACAGAATCGAATTGGCAGCATGCACTTGGATAGGGGGTTAGGCTGGGATGCGTCCGCGAGGCCCCCTATAGTGACTCGCAGACTCCCCCTTTTGGCCTTACCGGGCAGGATTCCAAGGCATGCTGGTCGTCTCCGCAATACATGCAGAGCCCCAGCTCCCTACAGCGCTGTTTCTCTGCTTGTGGGAGCTTCACCCGGCCAATCAGCATCGCCTCCGGATCGTCGGCAGACTCAGGCGCGGGCAACGCCAGGGGGCGAGGTTGAGAGGAGCGGGGAGGAGCACCGCTCGAGCGGCTGGAGGACTTCCGCTCAGCGGCCTGCTCTCTCAACCTGTTGTCCAGGCTAATGGCGAGGGAGTTTAGCTCGGAGAGCCGCTCCGGCAGATCCTTGCAGGCCAGTTCGTCCCAAAGGCTGGCACTCAGGCTACGGATGAAAATTCTGCAGAGGGCAGCATCTCCCCATCCAATTTCCACCACCACAACCCGGAAGTTTACAGCGTAGTCGGCGGCTGACTGGCTACCCTGGCGAAGGTTTAGCAACTGGGTTGTTAGCACGTTGTCACGGTCCGAATGGTCAAACACCTCGTTAAAATCTCGGACGAATTGGGCATAAGTTAGATTAGCGTAGCTGGGTCGCGCCATGTCGGCGTAGGCCCAGGCTAACGCTCGCCCTTCTAAGAGGTTGGCGATGTAACCAATTCGGCTCTGATCCGTTGGGGAGTCCCCGGGGACACGCTGGAACACCGACTCACATTGGAGAAGGAACCCACGCGCCTCACCGAGCTTGCCGCCGAAGCGCGTGGGCGTGGGAATAGGAGTGAGCCGGGTTGGTGCCCCCGGGTTAGCCTGGCAAGCCGGAGGAGCGGCGGGAGCTAGCCCGCCCTGAGGACCCGGAGGAAACACCTGCGGGGGATCCAGACGATCCAACCGGCGGGTGATTACGGTGAGCTGGTTCAAAATCACCTGTTGCTGATGTATTACCTGATCGACTCGAGCCTCTAAGTTGGTTAACCAGTGTGCAAGCCCGCTGTCCGCTGGGTCGTGCTGCTGGAGCCGTACTGACATGAGTTCAGACCCAGGGAACACGCACACAGGCTCGAGTCAATTGCAATAATGATTTATTGAATAATGAACGTGTGTGGATGTGTGAGTGCAAGAGTGGATGTGTTGCTGGAAGACAGGATGCACCGAAGGCGGAGCAGCGCGCCGTGCAGCCAGGCAACCCTAGGGCAGAGCAGAGGAGAGATTAGTCGCCAAGCCTGACCCGATGGATTAATACTCAGATTGTGGCTTACTTACAGATGTTCTTGGTGGAGAGCCGCAGGTCTCCTGCCTGGGGGACAGCGCTCCAATGCGCGCTCGGCGCAGCGGGTGAGAGTGGAGTGCAGACGGGGGGAGAATCTGCGCCAGAGAGTCCACCTGTGCACAGGAGAGAAGGACTGGAGAAAAGGTGAGAGGTTGGTTGATTGCTTACGTGGGAAGCGATGGTGGAGAGTCTTTGGGAGCGTCGAAGGGAAGGTGAGTGCAGGTAGCACGGTCGTTGATGAGCAGACGCCTCCAGGCTGAAGCTCAAGGCTGAGCAGGCTAAATAGCCCGGGCTTGATGAGACGCAGGTGTGCTCACAGATGGAGCGGGAGATGGGAGAGAGTGAGCTGTGACATTAAATTCCCTTAAGCATTGTTTTCTTAAGTTGTTTCCAATATTTCCGTAATATTGGAACGTCTGTGACCGGATCGTCACTTCCTTGTGGTAACGTATCGTCACTTCCTGTTTTGCTGTCTGCCTGTGTGGTTTGCTCTCCAGCTCTCGAGCCACTAGCTATGGCTACTACCTCTCTTTCCTCTCCTCCTCTGGTGTGCTCTCTCTGTCAGATGTTTAGCTACACCTCTGCCTCTTTTAGTGATAACGGTAAATGTAATAAATGTTGTCTTTTTGAGGCGCTCGAGGCGAGGTTGTCTGATTTGGAATCCCGGCTCCGCTGCATTGAAACACCGTCTGCGCCAGTTAATCTCGACGGACGCCCATTAGCTGCAGCGGAGCTAGCTAGCTTAGCCCCCCCTGTCACCGGTTCCCCGGCTCTCCTCAGCAGCGAGGAGACTGGGTGGGTGACGGTGAGAAGGAAGCCTAGTCGCAAAGCCCCGGTTCACCACCAACCTGTTCACGTTTCTAATCGTTTTTCCCCGCTCAGCGACACACCCGCTGAGGAAAAAACTCTGATCATTGGCGACTCTGTAGTCAGAAACGTGAACCTAGAGACTCCAGCGGCCATAGTCAAATGCATTCCTGGGGCCAGAGCAGGCGACATCGAGTCAAATTTGAAAATGCTGGCTAAAAGTAACTGTAAATATTCCACAATTGTTATTCACGCCGGCATTAATGACATCCGTCTCCGGCAGTCGGAAGTCACGAAACTTAATATAGAATCGGTGTGTGACTTTGCCAAAACGATGTCTGCCACTGTAGTATTCTCTGGGCCCCTCCCCAATCTGACCAGTGATGACATGTTTAGTCGCTCGTCATCCTTGAACCGCTGGCTGTCTGTGTGGTGTCCTGCAAATGACGTGGGCTACATTGACAATTGGAGCTCTTTTTGGGGAAAACCTGGTCTTACGAGACGAGACAGCATTCATCCCACTTTGGATGGTGCTTCTCATTTATCTAACAATCTGGCATCTTTTTTATCCAAATTTCCAAAACCCTGACTACTCAGAGTTGGGACCAGGAAGCAGAGTCGCAGTCTTACACGCCTCTCTGCAGCTCCTCTTCATCCGCCACCCCTCAGCTTAGCCCCTGTCTTCCCCATCAGAGAATCGTTGTCTGCTCCCTCCAAAGTAAATAAAAATATAATGTATAAGCATCCCAAAGTGATAAAGCAAAATATTGGTAAAACTCAAATTAAACATAAAGCCTCTAAATTGAATGATTTGGCCTCTGTTCCTCCTCATAATTTAAAAATTAAATGTGGTTTATTAAATATTAGGTCTCTAACTCCCAAGTCTCTGTTAGTCCATGATCTGTTAATTGATCATCAGATTGATTTAATTTCCCTTACAGAGACTTGGTTAGGGCAAGAGGATTATGTTGGTTTAAATGAATCAACTCCCTCTGGTTATTTAAACTGTCAAAATCCCAGAAGTTCTGGTCGTGGAGGAGGAGTAGCATCAATTTACCATTCCAAATTACTAGTTAATGTAAAGCAAAAAACATGTTATAATTCCTTTGAGGGCCTGGTCCTCAGTGTTGGGCACTTTAGCAATTCCAGGTTAAACCCAATTTTATTTGCCATAGTTTATCGTCCCCCATCAACCTATTCAGAATTTTTATCCGAATTTGCTGATTTCTTAGCTGATTTAGTGCTGAAATCTGATAGAATAATTATAGTAGGGGACTTTAATATACATGTGGATGTAGATAGTGACTGCCTTAATGTGGCTTTTAATTCAATATTAGACTCGATTGGGTTTTCTCAGAAAGTAGGAAATTCTACTCATTACCTCCACCATACATTGGACCTTGTTCTGACATATGGCATAGAAATAGAAAATCTTGTAGTGTCTCCTCATAACCCTGTACTGTCAGACCATTGTCTGTTAACCTTTGATTTTACTATTTCTGACTATTTGGCTCCTAAAGAAAAATATTATCACAGTAGATGCCTCTCGGATGATGCTGTTTCCAAATTTATGCAGATTGTTTCCTCTATGCCATGTGTCAACACAACGGAAATAAGCTATAGACAGCTTGCTCCTTCTGTAATTGATAACATGGTGGATAGTGTTTCAGCTTCTCTGCATCAGGCTCTAGACTTGGTGGCCCCCTTAAAAAAGAAAAAGTCTAATCAGAGATTTTTAACTCCTTGGTTCAACACAGAAACTCGTAGCTTAAAACAGAAGACTCGTCAATTAGAAAGAAAATGGCGCTCTACTAATTTAGATGAAATCTATTTAGCTTGGAGAAATCATCTTTTAATTTATAAAAAATCTCTTAGAAAAGCTAGAACGAGTTATTACTCTGCATTAATAGAAGAGAACAAGAATAATCCCAGGTTTCTTTTCAGTACTGTAGCCAGGTTGACAAAGAGTCAGGACTCTGTCAATCCTAGCATCCCCTTAGAGCTTACTAGTCAGAACTTTATGAACTTTTTCAATAATAAAATTTCATCCATCAGAGATAAAATCAATCAGATTCTTCCCACAGTTAACTTAAATACTGTAACTACTACAACTCCTTCTATTGATGTCTGTCTTGATGAGTTTACTCCAATCGACCTTTGTGAGTTAGACAAAATAGTTTCCTCATCCAAACCTTCAACTTGTCTTTTAGACCCTATTCCTACCAGGTTATTTAAAGAAGTCTTCCCACTTATTGGTAGCTTTATTCTTCATATAATCAATTCTTCATTAACTTTAGGCCATGTACCACAGGCTTTTAAAACGGCTGTAATTAAACCCTTACTCAAAAAGCCAACGCTAGATCCAGGGCTTTAGCTAACTATAGACCAATCTCTAATCTCCCTTTCATTTCAAAAATCTTAGAAAGAGTTGTTGCTACGCAATTATTTGACCACCTGCAGGGAAATGGTTTACTTGAGGAGTTTCAATCTGGGTTTAGAATCCATCATAGTACTGAAACAGCCTTAGCGAAGGTCACTAATGACCTCCTCATTGCATCTGATAATGGACTAGTTTCTGTACTTGTCCTTTTAGATCTTAGTGCAGCTTTTGATACTATTGATCATAATATTCTACTTGATAGATTAGAACACTATGTTGGACTTAATGGAACTTCGTTGCAGTGGTTTAGATCTTATTTATCTGATAGGTTCCAGTTTGTTCATGTAAATGATGAGTTTTCTCTCAGCTCAAAGCTTAGTCATGGAGTTCCACAGGGATCTGTGCTTGACCCTACTCTTTTTAGTTTATATATGCTTCCGTTAGGCAACATTATTAGAAAGCACTGTATACATTTTCACTGTTATGCAGATGACACACAATTATACCTGTCAATGAAGCCAGATGATACTAATCAATTAGCCAAGTTAGAAGCCTGTCTTAAGGAAATCAAAGCTTGGATGACTTGTAATTTCCTGCTATTAAATTCAGATAAGACTGAAGTCATTCTTGTTGGTCCAAAAAACCTTAGAAATTCCTTTCCAAATCAAACTTTCAGTTTGGATGCAGTTACTCTTTCTCTTAATAGCTCTGTGAGGAACCTTGGAGTTATTTTTGATCAGGATTTGTCCTTCAATTCACATATTAAATTTGTTTCTAAGACTGCCTTCTATCATTTGCGTAATATTGCCAAGATTAGGAGCATCTTGTCTCAGAGTGATGCTGAGAAGCTGATCCACGCTTTTGTTAGCTCGAGATTAGATTATTGTAATTCTTTATTATCAGGCTGTCCTAAAACATCTTTAAAAAGTCTTCAGCTGATCCAAAATGCTGCAGCAAGAGTTTTAACAGGTACTAGAAAGAGAGATCATATCTCTCCGGTTCTGGCCTCCCTTCATTGGCTTCCCATAGAGTTTAGAATTAAGTTTAAAATCCTTCTTCTTACTTACAAAGCTCTAAACAATCAGGCTCCTTTTTATTTAAAAGATCTGATACTACCGTATCATCCTAACAGAGCACTACGCTCCCAAAATGCAGGTTTACTTGTAATACCTAGAATCTCCAAAAGTACAATGGGAGGCAGAGCCTTCAGTTATCAAGCTCCGCTCCTGTGGAATCAGCTGCCAATCTGGATTCGGGAGTCAGACTCGATCTCTGTTTTTAAGAATAGGGCTAAAACCTACCTTTTTGATATAGCCTACAATTAGGGAGGGATCATGTGTTTCTGAACCCTCCCTTAGTTATGCTGCTAATAGGTTTAGTCAGCCGGGGGACCTCCAGTAATGCACTGGGCCTCACTCCTTTCCTCACTCTCTATGAAATATTTTTTTTTTTTTGCTGGTCATTAACATTTGTTTGTTCTCTCCCATAGATTGAGTCCCCATCGTGCTGTTTGCTCTCTACATGTCTGTTCTTTTCTTCTTCTCTGTCCCCTCACCCCCCAGCCAGTCGCAGCAGATGACTGCCCCTCCCTGAGCCTGGTTCTGCTGGAGGTTTCTTCCTGTTAAAAGGGAGTTTTTCCTCTCCACCGTCGCCAAGTGCTTGCTCACAGGGGATCGCCTGATTGCTGGGGTCTTTCTGCAACTGTGGGGGTCCTCCCTACAGTTGATAGTGCTATGAGATGACTGTTGTTGTGAAATGGCGCTATATAAATAAAGTTGAATTGAATTGAATTGAATTCTTACAGAATTGAGTAGCAAAAAAATTTTTTTTTTTTTTTACTAATCATACATTATTAATTATTTTACTAATCATACCTTTTACTAATCATACATTATTAATTATTTTACTAATTATACCCCCCTTTGATACATGGGAAACCCCATGTAGCAGAGTGGAGGCCTGCTGAAACAGTTTGCGTGTCATGCGATAAGTTGTTTTGGGTTGTTTTGTCAGTGTTAGAAGTGATGCTGTGGCGTGGTTTCCTATATGACCTTGTGCAGCTATTCAATCTGTGCCATTAATGTGTGCAGCACATTTGTGTATGGCTAATTTAGATGGAAGTTTTACACAGTCTAACAGTTTTAAAATGAGGTCTTTGTAATCATGTCTCTTTGCTTCTACTGTTGTGTAAAGTGATGGGTGGTAGAGAATGCATACTGGCTGTCAGTATAAACTGTGAGTGCTTTCCCTTGGCCTAATTTACAAATTAATTTAATTGTGTTACCATGCAACACTCAATGGTTACATGAGGCTGTGATAATAGCACTTTAATGCATGCAAGGTGTCTAGATGGTGAGATGACTGATATTATACTTTGTGGCAATGTAACGGATGCCAACTAGTACTGTTCGGCGTAGAACGTTAGTAAACCTCCCTCCCAAAGCCTCATACAGTATCGGTAGCGCTGAGCTATCGGTCGGACCTTTAGCTCAGCACGATCGTGCTGTGTGTGTCTCTGACCAGTTAACTGTGAGATCGCGGGTTCATGTCCTGTGTAGGGCGAACTGCGCTGATGACCTCAGTTACAAAGTGGTGCTGTGAGCCCCAGATGGTAGCGCTGAGCTACCGGTCGGACCTTTAGCTCAGCGCGATCGTGCTGTGTCTCCCATGCTCGAACTGTGTAGTTGACTGAGAGGTCGCGGGTTCGTGTCCCGTGTGGGGCGAATTGCGCAGGATGATCTCTGTCACACTGGTGCCGTGAACCCGGCATGGGAGTGAGGTTTAAGGGGGAGAGTGTAACGGATGCCAACTAGTACTGTTCGGCGTAGAACGTTAGTAAACCTCCCTCCCAAAGCCTCATACAGTATCGGTAGCGCTGAGCTATCGGTCGGACCTTTAGCTCAGCACGATCGTGCTGTGTGTGTCTCTGACCAGTTAACTGTGAGGTCGCGGGTTCGTGTCCTGTGTAGGGCGAACTTCGCTGATGACCTCAGTTACAAAGTGGTGCTGTGAGCCCCAGATGGTAGCGCTGAGCTACCGGTCGGACCTTTAGCTCAGCGCGATCGTGCTGTGTCTCCCATGCTCGAACTGTGTAGTTGACTGAGAGGTCGCGGGTTCGTGTCCCGTGTGGGGCGAATTGCGCAGGATGATCTCTGTCACAGCAAGATGACTGATACTGCATGTGTGACCTTTAGGGTCAAGGGATGAAAAAGAACGAGCTCTGCTGAGGCCCGCACTGCAATGGAGGCAGCTATATCAGCCTGCACACATGGCAGCAGTGCCTCCGCAACAGGGTCAAGTCTTGTGGAGGAATATGTCTACCGGATGCATTTTTGTGCCACTTGGCTGAAGTAGCACTGGCGTCATGTGTCCCTCTCCACAAACAGCCACTTGTACAAATGGATTCCTGCAACCAGGGAGTGCCAGAACATCAGTGCTGACCAAATGTTTTTTCATTTTAACAAATGCCTCTTCTCCCTCAGGTATCCACTCAATTTTGTCCACCTGAGCCATGGGTCTTTTGCAGATGAGATCACACAGGGTTTGCATTTCAAATGAATAATTTGCAATCCAAGAACAACAATAATTTAGAGTACCCCAAAATGACATCATGTCTCTTTTTGTCATGGGTCTTGGTGCTGACAAAATAGCTTTTTTGCGAGCTGGGTCAACATGTCTGCCTTCTGCTGACAAAATGTGGCTTAAATATTTAACTTCTTTTTTCCACAATTTTTCCTTGCTGGCTTTGTGACCTTGTTCTGCTAAAGATTTCAGTAAGGCAATGGTGTCTTGTTTGCATGTTTCTTCATCAGGTGATGCCAGCAAAATGTCATCATTGTAAAGGAGCAACTGGCTCCCATTAGGGGGAATAAACTGTGCCAAGTTTGCTGACATTGCCTGTGAAAAAATGGTTGGTGATTCACAGTAACCTTGTGGTAGTCTGGTGAATGTGTACCTCTTGTTTTCAAATATGAATGCAAACCAAAACTGATGATCTGGATGTATGGGGATGCTGAAAAAAGCACTGCTGATGTCTATCACTGTGAAATATTTCATTTGTGGTTGTAGGTCATTCAATAAAGTGTGTGGGTCTGGGACTGAAACAGCCCTTGGAATAACTGCTTTGTTTACCGCCTGAAGGTCTTGGACCATTCGCTATCCAGAGGATGGTCCAGCCTGTGTTACATGGAGAATTTGGGCATGGAATATTGACACCTGCTGCCTTTCCTGTTGACCACAGAGAATTTGGAATTTGTGAGGGTGTATGTTCCTCTCCTTGTGTTAAAGTAAAAAGTGACCACATGGGTCAATTGGGAACATCAATATGGACTTCTTTCTGCACTGTGATCACCCAGTTCAAAGGCAGTGAGTAGGTGTCCAGTTTTGAGGAATACTGAACTCTTGGGTCAGGAGTTTGTTTCCAAGATTAACCACATTCCTCTGTGGAATGTTTTTCCAAAATTTTGATCTGGGCCACTCAAATGTCTATCAGCAATACTGGTATGTGGCCTGCTGTGTAGTGGGGATATTGGACATAAAATATTGCATAGCTTTTGCGTGCAGGTCTGTGGTCACCGCACTTGGCCTGGCCGAAACCAAATGCAGTGAGTAACAGTACCTTGGCACACCGAAATCCTGTAACACATTTACTCCTGTCATATGTGGGAAATGTGATGCTCTCATACCGTTCTCCGTTGGAAAACTTTATTGGAATGTCCTGAACTGCAATGTCACTTCAGGTAAACACCGCATTGTTAAAAGTAAATGGATGTCTGTTATGTCAGTGTTAGTGTCAACAGTTGTACTTAGCCTTGGTGTGGTCAGTCAGGTGGTCGGCCCATGAGGTCCTCCTCCCCCCTTTCCGCCGCTGCTGGCGTCCAGGACATTGCCTCCGCCAATGGCCCTCTTGTCCACATTGATGACAAACGTCACATTCCCCTTGCCGCGGCCAGCTCGTCCCACGCCTCCCTCCGTCCCCTCTCCACCACTGGGGTAGCACCCTGAAAAATAGAATTGGGGGAAGCTCTCGCACCCCCCCCCCCCCCCCGTTGTGTCAACAATCACACAAACAGGAGTTGATTTTTCTTTCACTTTTCATAAGTTAACACATCACTAAATGCACAGGTGCGGTATGTGACCAAATGTTAGCAGATGCAATCAGCTAGGTGTGGGTGCATGTTTTGCAAAAAGACACTTTTCAAATGCTGCCATTAGGGTTCTACACCTGAGTCATTATCAGCCTTAGTTAAATCAGAATGCCTATGTAACCTGGTTCTATAAGCTTCAACATTTTCATCGTTGCCTTGTTTGTGGTTTGGATCGTCCCATATAAGCTGTATTTAAAATTCAATCATTGAGTATTATTCAGTGACAACATTTTCCATAACCTTCAGTTTTATTCATCATATTGATGGTGAGTGTGGAGTGGATATGTGTGCACATCTACTTAACTTTGGGCACCCCGGTGTTGCTACTCCAGGTAGAGGGGTGGAGACGAGTGGAGGCGAGGTGACGTCAGCTGCAGCTTCCCCAGCCTGGAGTTCTGTGAGATCGGGGTATGGGCTGAGCAGCGGGGGAGGAGGATGAGGAGGAGGAGAAACACAGCCCCCTGCCCCCACGCCAGACTCATCATGCAGCATAGGAGAGACAGAACACATATTAGTCAAATCTTTCTCCTTCCTGTTACCATGGTCAATTTTTCAGAATTATCATCAGGTTTTAATTTTACCGTCCAAGTCCAGTCCAAGTCAGCCTGTCGCCCCTTTTTTCCTTATCCATCTGAAGCCACTGTTGCCCCTGCCTTCAGGCATCCCAGACCAAAGAAAAAATTAAATTTTCTTGCTCTGCTGGCAGGTAATTTTACTTAAAATAAGCAAAAAATTCTGGAAATTGATAATGTTAGTTAAAAAATAAAAAGACATCTGCCAATAAAGCAAGATTAAATTGTATAACACAAATAACTATCATAAAGCCAGCAAAAACCCCACAAAAACTGCACCAAAAAGAAATTACTGCCCAAACTATCCCCAGTTCAGTGTGACCTTATTACAGCTTCAGCGCAAAACAAGTTAGTCCTTTCACACATGCACATACATACAATAGCAAGGTCAAATGAGCACACACACGTTAGTAAGCAATCCCAAAGCCACTTATAATAAGCAGATCTGGCAACCCAAGGTTCTCATCATCAATCATCTTCTGCCACTCTGAAAACACATTCATTCATTGTTGTTTTTCCTCTCTTTTTCTCACCAAAATAAACCATAAAACACTAAAAACACACATGAACAAGCACGCGAACAACCGGACAGACAAACTGCAGTTATTTATTTGACAAATTTATTTTATTTTATTATAGTTTGAGGTCATTTTATCGTGTATATATTTTTAAGGATTCGTTTATTTTATTTTAGACCTGTTTTGAATTATGCCTTAACCTCTTGCACTCCGTTGTACCGCGGGCGGGCAAGTCTCTGCGTCCCAGAGCGCCCTCGTGCGCTCTAGGACACACGATGGAGCTGCGTCCAAGCGCGCACTGAAAATAAAAGCTGCATTTCCGTTCTTCTACTGCAGACACAGCCGCGAACAGATTAGTTCATCTGATTGACCTGTCATTCGACTAATAAGAGCCTTGAATTGGGTTTCTGAAACCTTGAAGAACCAATGACTGAAAACCTAGCAAGAAGGACCCGCCTACCAAAGCTGTGAATGCAGTGAGCCAATTGAAGCAGAGAAGTTCGCGAGCTGTTTTTCGTAAGGCTGGGTGAAGACAGACTGCTGCAGCAGATAAAAAAGGACCCGCAGGAAGAACCGTCACAGACCCAGCAGCACAGAGACCACCCACAAGTGCAACCTGTGTGACAGGGACAGCCATTCGCACATCGGCCTCTTCAGTCACAGGCGGTGCTTTTTTTTTTTTTTTTTTTTTATTCGAGCAGAATAGGATTCTCTTCCATGGTCATCATAGACCGACGGAGGCCGACGACGAAGGTCGTAAATCATTCGCCAAAACTGCAATCATGGAATTATGTTTTGACCGGGTCGCGAGACCAGAACCACGGGTGGACCAGCGTCGCATTCGTCTGACAATGAGGAAGAGAAGTTCGCCAGGACACTGCTGCTGTGAAGAGATAAGGTGTTATAAGCTAAATTATTCTTTATCCCTGAAAATTGTAATCAAAAATGACTTTTGACCGATCGGTAAATTACAACTGTGCGGCGCATGAAGTCCGTGCACCGCAGTACACGGGTCGTGCGCCGCGTCCAGACCGTGAACGCCACCCCCCCCACTACTCTTCTGTAGCGAGGTGGGGGGAAGCCGCGGTGACTGCGCCGCTGTCGCCACATCGCCACATGAGTCTATTCCGTCATGTAGCGATGGCCGATGTCCGTCCTCTGTAGCGAGGGGGGGGGACAAACCCCCCCACACACACACACACAGCCCTGAGTGTCACCTTTCATTAGAGCCCAAGATGAAGCTTCTATATTGAATCATTCAAAAGTTACATTTTTCCAAACTGTGCCATTTGGCACAATTTGGCACAGTTCAAAAACGCCTGGGAACTACCTGAGGAAAAAGCTGTGTAATATAGTAATTTTTTTGTGGTATTGTTACAAAATTTTGACCTCAGCTGGATAACACTTGGTTCTACATTTCTGTTGCATTTTCCAGCCCGGATCTGAAGCTGTGTGTTATTTGCAAGCATTTGTATCCAAAAAAACACCCAGGCCAAATTTATTTTCTTCAAGTTCAGTATGTTTAGATGACTGTAACTCAATGGCCGGAGCACTTAGAGAGATTATGACTGTTTTGCCAAAAAATTCAAAGTGTTTTCTTTTAAATGAGACCAACCCCATGAAGATGCTGCAAAGGGTTGAAGAACAGCTTTCGATTTACTTTGGGCATGTTATTTTTTGGCATTTTTAGGGAAATTGACCGGAGTGCAAGGGGTTAAGGTATTTTGGTTCTTATTACCACATTAGAGTTTATCCTTATTATATTAGCGCTATTTACCTTTATTTTATGGTTAACCCCCACTTTATCGATGGTTATTTGTGATGTAAAGAAGATCTTGCATTGATTTCTTCTTAATCGATGCTCACTTGTGATACTGAAAAGATCTTGCATTGATTTCAATCTATGCTCACTTGTGATATAAAAAGATCTTGCAGTAATAATGTTTAAAGTGAAGAATCTATCACTGCCCGCAAATATCCAAACGTTGTTCCAAATAAGGGAGAAACAATATCATTTCAGAGGAACATGTATATTTCAAAAACCTTCAGTGAGAACTACTACCAAGCAACACTGTGTCTCAGTGCAAGGAGTCAGATTGTGGAACACTTTTGGACCTGAATTAAAATCATGTACAACGCTTCGACAATTTAAATTAAAACTAAAGGCAGAAATACTCCAAACATATATACAAGATGACATGTAAAATCACATAAGAATTATCATATTCAGTCTGTGTTGTGTTGTTGCTTAGTTGTTTGTTTTGGTTTTTTTGTCACGTTTTGTCTTAGCTTTGTTCTGAATTGTAATCGCTCTTGGTTTGTTTTTCTTTTGAAATCTTGGATGGAATATGGGTGGGCAGTATAAGCTGCGGCTTCAGCCATCACCCATTTTGGATAACTTATGATGAACTGTATAATCAGAGGAGTTATTGTTTAATTTGACCTTGTTAGATTTTTTCCCCCTTTGTTATATTATTCTGTTCCTTTCTTTTAATCTTTACTTTTAATCTATCCAAAATAAAGAAATAAAGATTCATTCATTCATTTCCCCGCGCACTCTATTGGTCCACTTAACGCAGTGGAAATGTACATTCCTGTTAGCGGACCCGAACCAGGGCCACCAAGCCTCTACCTCGTCCGAACCTTTTTGGACTTTGCAGTATCAAACGCTTGGCTTACAATCATTTTACGCATATTCTCAGACCCACCGTGGACTTGAACCGGGTGTCATTACCAATTAAATTTACTCGCTGTGATCCGCCTGCGGGTTAGCTCCCTCACTCTCCAGCCCTGCCCCCAGCACCCCTGGACCGTGTCTCACTTCCACAAAACCGGCTCGTTGGTACCGGTGGGGGAGGCAGCTGTGTGCACTTGCTGTGGTCCCAGAACACCGGAAGCAGGCAGGAGAGATATATGGAGCCCCACGTTCGGGCGCCAAGTATGTTAGAAAAATTCCTGAGAACCTTCAGTCAAAAACCAGGCTGGATCAGAGTTTCAGCTAATTTAATTACACTGGCCAGTGGAGAACAATACAAACACACATCACTCAGTTCTTTAAGCCCTCCATTATCTGAGAGGTGGAGGGGCAAATTGTCCACTATGATTGGTCCTGTACTTCTGGTCAAAACTTGGTGTACAGATTATCTTTTCTCAGGAAAAATGACGCTCACTCTGTACCAGTCACACAGGCACCACACAGGCTAAACTTAAAACAAGATGATAACTAGTGCAGCTGTAACTTTGACACTCTTACAGACTCTAAGACAGGCTCTGAGACAAAGCAATTCACAAATATAAGACAAATACGAAATTTTTCTATTAACTTGCTTGTACTTGGTTTCTACGGGCATGCACAGGTATGCGCTAGTTGGATATAATTACGTACCTGATATTGCTGAATGACATTTATTCCTTTCTAATCCCAACCCCAATCCTCTAAAATCTTAAAGGCACGTATTATAACTCTGGAAAATTCTTATTTTTATGGACACTGGTAGACAAAAAAATAAACTGTAGTTTATTTATTTTATTTATTATTTTATTATATTTATTTATTATTTATTTATTGGGTCAGGTGCCATTTATTAAAGCTTAAGTATTTAGATTATATTTACCACATGATTTGTTTGCTCCTCGGCCAGTCTGTCATCTTCCACACGATTGGAGGTACTTAATCTTCCTGTTGGATAAAAAAAAAAAAATCAGTAATCTTTTTTAAGTGGAGTCTATTCGCCTGAAACTAGTCATCTGACCTCTCACTTAAACACATTTTTGGCTATAAACTAAATCTTTTTTCTTTTTTGTTTGATATAAAGAATATCATAACCTTTTGAATATACAGTATAAACACATTTAAACATTTGTCTTCAGATGATTTTTTCATTAATTTTCTAATAATAGTCTTTCTGCAACTGTGGGGGTTCCCCCTACAGTTGATAGTGCTATGAGATGACTGTTGTTGTGAAATGGCGCTATATAAATAAAGTTGAATTGAACTGAATAAAACTCTTGGGAAATCATTTATACATGATTGACCCACTGTACCTTTGCAATGTTCACAAGCTGGCTTTTTCTTCTTTATGACAATCAGAGCAAAAATCACAATCAAACTGAGACCCAGCAGAGTCCAACGGACAATGGCCAGAGGCGATGGGGCTTGTTCTGAAACGAGAAACAACCCAGGGTTTAATACTTTGATGTTATTCACATGATTCATGATGATCTCTCTTCAACTGATAAAATGCAGAATCTAAGAAAAAACAATAAATAAGAGTAAATGGCAGATTATGATGAATGTTGGTAAAAAAAAAAAACAAAAGAAAACAAGGGCAAGATAATAACAATCAATTATACAGTATGGGGGGAGGGCTGAAAAGTTCATAGACTGAAACGCTCATAGTGGTCAAATTTGACCAAATGTGGTTTATTTTTCAATCACAGTGATCCAAGCGCTGCAACACTGATGGAAGAAGTGTGTGGACCGAAGAGGAGACTGTAGAAAAATAAGCCACATTTGATGAGATTTGGCCACTATGAACTTTTCAGCACTCCCCCCCCCCCCACACACACACACTTAGATTTTGTATTTCATAAGTAGTAGGGTTCTTTGTTTTTATGGAAAAATAATAAAGAATTCATTGTAAAATTTATTGTGAGCAGTATATGCTGTGAGATTTTTTTGTTGAAGAAAAAACTAAAAAGTCAAGGCTAATCTGGGTTTAGAAGAAACTGTTTGATGGATCACCTTGAATTCTAATGGTGCCTTCACACCAAATGTGAACGGGCAAATTTTTTCACGTGGCCCAATTACATTATACTAACTCAATGTAAACACGTGAATAGACATGAATTCACCATCTGAGTGAGTTACAGAAAGGCGAAGTTGCCTTTATAACTTCTGCAGCTGTGTTCAGCCTGCGGTGAAAATCCCCAAAATAATGTCATGCTTAGGTTTACATTATTGGATGGGGTCTCACCTGAAAAAGTTGTCCCTGTCTCCAAAACTTCACAAGATGATGGGCATTTACATTGCTAGCCTGCTAGCCTTGATAGCACGTCCATGGCAGTAATCTGTGGGAAAATAACACCGACATCCCGATTCAGCTGCAGAACTCCCAGTCCTTCTGTCTGCAAGCGTCAGTCTCATTTTTAAACTAGTTTATGTTATGTACTAATAAGACGTATTATTGTGTGATGTGGGTGGTGGCTCCACCTTTCCGGTTCCGCTGCCACCCTGAGTAGGGCTGATGCAGAAGAGGCACGGTCTCTTTTGACCTTCGCCTCTGCCTGTACGGGAGCACCTTGTAATACTGTGAGTCCCTTAATAAAGTCACGTTCTATTGGACCTCCGGCCTCGTTATTGGAATACTGGTTATGGACATAACATTTGGCGACAAGGATAAAAACATGGATAAAGGTATTTCGGGCATTCGACCGTTTCTGGAGCTTCCCGGCGAACTGCCGGTACTGCGGGAGAGGTGGTTTGCCACATTTGAGAATTATCTGGTGGCATTGAACCTCGGTGAACTAGAGAAATTGCGTGCTTGAGCGATTCTGGTCCATAATCTTGGCATGGAGGGACAACGCATTCTCGGCACATTGGGTGTGAGCGACAGTTTTGAGGACGCTCACGTTGAGGTGTTACTTTCGCGCTCCTGAGAAGGTCATCGTCTGGAGAATTCAGTTCCGACAGTGCCGCCAGCAGACTAATGTAGTAATGTGGTTTGCCACTAGGGGCACTGTTAAGTGTTGTATGCAGATTAAGAAAGAGAGCAAAAACGGTTGTTGTTGACGTTACTGAAGACCTCGCTGTCCTGTCTGTTTATTCCACTTGCTCTCCTTAAAAACACACTAAAATACATTACATGGGACTTCCGGTTATGGCTGCCACGTAGGACGGACGTGTCTCGCTCTGCTCTGCTCCTGGAGAAAAAAAATCGGCAAATAACTCTCTCATTTGGGACAGAACGTATCCCAGCATTTGGGCGAGGATATGTCGGCGAAGCCTAAGGCTGGAAAACCAGGAAAAGGAAAAAGCGAGCCGCCGAAACAGTCCAAATTAACGGACTTTCAGGTCTGTGACGCAGCAAACAAAACTCCATATATGGCGGAGGAGGCTGGCAACGCTGCGATTTCTGCGGGGAATGGCGCAGATGCGCTGATGGCTGCCATGAGTTCAATGAGAGCGGACTTTTCCTCTAGATTTGATGGGATTATGACAGCGTTGGAAGGAATAAGAAAGGAATTGGGTGACTGTGTAGAACGAACGGCGCAGATGGAGCTCCGTCTCGCTAGTGCTGAAGATGACGTCACCCGTCTTCAATTAAAGGTGCGCACTTTGGAAAAAAAAAATAAATCTCTGGAAGATAATATTTTGGATTTGGAATCTCGGTCGAGACAGAATAATTTGAGGCTGGTGGGTCTTCCAGAGGAATCAGAAGGTCGGGACGTATGTCCCTTTCTGGAAAAGTGGATTCCGGAGGTGCTGGGCAGCGAGGAGTTGCAATCAGCAGTGGTTCTGGAAAAAGCACATCGTATTGGCCCACGGAGAGATAAGGGACCGCCGAGGACCTTAATTATGAAGTTTCTTAACAACAGAGACAGGATGAAGATCTTCAACGCTGCACGTGCTAAAGGAGAGATTAAACACCAGGACCAGCAGGTGCGGTTCTACCCAGATTTGGCCACAGGAATTCAGCAATTGAGGAAGCAGTTTGATCCCGTACGTAAGGAGCTGCGCAACCTTGGGATTCGTCATGGTGTAATCTATCCTGCGAGACTGCTGACCACGTATGAGGGCAGAACCCACATCTTCAAGACCCCAGAGGAGGCGCAGGAGTTCATCAAGAAGATCAAAGAAGAAGAAGAGACTGGTGGGAGCTAAGCATGAACAAAATATAAGGTAGAATAATTAAGCATTTGCACAGGCATCTGACTGACTTGAAGTAAATAGTAAGTTTACAAAATATAGATTGTATTATATATTAAAAAAAACAAAAACAAAACAAACAAAAAAAAAAAAACTATGATGTACAAAGTTGTTAAAAATTTTGGAGTTAAGTTGGAAAACTACAGAGGAGAGTTAATGTTACGTCATTAAAAGCAGTAGAGTTAGGGTGATTGGGAGGATGAAGAAGGAGTGGCTTAGGCTGTTCCCCGTGGGTGTGGAACGGTCGATGGCTATATCGGGAGACAGAATTTTTCTTTTGATTTTGGGGGGTTTGCCACAAGGGGAAATTTGTTTGTGTGTAGTTTGTAGGATGAATGTTCAACCACTCATGTTTTTGCTTCTCTGTATGAGCATGTTTACACTGCAAGGTAATCCCAAACTCTCTATTGATCATGGACCAAAGTGTTAATCTTAATTTAACTTCATGGAATTGCAGAGGTCTACAAAATTTAAAAAAACTTAAACAAGTTATGAATAAAATAAAGGACATGGGTTCAAGAATTGTGTTTTTACAAGAAACTCATCTGATAGAGGAGGATGTTAAAAGAATTAGGAGTAGATGGCAGGGAAGTGTATTCACCTCTTCATTTTCATCCCGAGCCAGGGGAGTTATGACTCTCATACATAAATCAGTTCCTTTTCAAGTGAAAAATGTAATTGGAGACAAATCTGGAAGATATGTAATCATTCAAGGTTCTTTGCTATTAGAAAATATAAATCTTGTGAACTTATATGGTCCCAATATAGATGATCAGAAGTTCTTTGCTAATTTATTTCTCATCTTATCATCACTTACAGGGCAACATATAATAGCAGGGGATTTTAATTGTACATTGAATCCAGGTGTGGATAGATCAACAGGACTGGATTGTACGCACATTGGATGTAGGATGACTATTAATCATTTTATGAAAGAATTGAGATTGTTAGATATATGGAGAGAAATGAAACCACAAGTTAAAGCCTATTCTTGTTATTCCAGTACCTACAAGACATTCTCACGTATTGATTATTTTTTGATTTCCACAGAATTAAGGTCCAAGATTCAAAACTGCTTTTATGATAACATCGTGATCTCTGATCATGCACCCTGTTGTCTAATATATGTAGATAAAAAATTGACAAAGGAATCAGGTAGATGGCAATTTCAGCATAAATGGCTTCAGGATGAGGAATTTGTCAAGTATATAGAAAAACAGATAGACGAGTTCTTTGACATCAATACTACACAAACATCAGCATGTGTAAAGTGGGAGGCTTTCAAAGCTTTTATTAGGGGACATATTATTAGTTATACAGGATCAAAATCTAAGAAGACTCGAGAGGAGAGAGCTAAATTGGAACATAAAATAAAAAATCTTCAGGAAAAAGTGTATGCAGGAAGTGACCCAAGGTTGGAGAATGAATTACTGATTTTGAGAGCTGAATACGACAAAAAATCAGCGAATAGAGCTGCCTCGAGTCTTCTAAGATTGAAACAATCTTTTTATGAACAAGGTGAAAAATCAGGAAAATTATTAGCATGGCAGATTAAACAATTGGAAATTAAAACACCAATTACCAGTATTATAAGTAATGGACAGGTAGTTATAGATCCTTTAGAAATTAATAGAGCCTTTAGAGATTACTATGAAAAATTATATGATACCAAAAATGAATCTGATTTAACAAAACTAAATGGGTTTTTGAACGAACTATCTATACCGTGTATTCCAAATGAAAACAGGGAGATATTGGAGTCTAAAATTAGTCAAGAAGAAGTTGGGCTAGCCATTGATAATATGAAATCAGGAAAAAGTGCAGGACCAGATGGTCTTCCAGTTGACCTTTATAAAAAATTTAAGAATAAATTAATAAAACCTTTTTTGGAAATGGTTTTAGAAGCATTTCAAAATAATAATTTACCATCATACATAAATAATGCCTTAATTATACTGCTGCCAAAACCAGGTAAGCCCTCTAATAAATGTGAAAATATGAGACCAATAAGCCTATTAAACGCCGACCTTAAGATAATCTGTAAAATTTTAGCAAGACGAATACAAGAAATTTTACCAAATATTATTAATCGAGATCAGAATGGCTTTATAAAGGGTAGACAAGGCTTCCATAATGTAAGAAGACTATTTAATATTATTTATTTTAATAAAGAAGCACCGGATACAGCTCTCCTATCATTGGACGCCGAAAAGGCCTTTGATAGAGTTGAATGGCCCTTTCTTTTTGAAGTCCTACAAAGGTTTGGACTTGGAAATAATTTCATAAAATGGGTTCAAATAATATACAATAATGCTACAGCAGAAATCCTAACAAATAACAATATTTCAAAACCAATAAAAATCAATAGAGGATGTCGACAAGGCTGTCCACTTTCACCTTTACTGTTTACTATGGCAATTGAACCTTTAGCGATAGCGATACGTTTACATTCACAAATATATGGAATTAAAGTTGGACCAACAGAACATAAAATCTCCCTGTACGCCGATGATATAATTTTGTTTATGTCGAATCTAAAAAAATCAATTCCAACCTTGTTGAATTTAATAAAGAATTTTGGGGAAATATCAGGATATAAAATAAATAAAACTAAATCTTCAATATTAATGCTAAATGAGACCCAGAGAAATTACCCAGCCCCTGAGGTAAATCAATTCAATGTTGTAAATCAGTTTAAATATTTAGGAATCCAAATTATGCCTAAGCTAGAATCAGTCGCCAGTGTCAACTATGAAGCCTTAATGTCAGATATCAGTGAGTTAACTCAGAGATGGATGTCACTACCAATGTCGATGATCGGGAGAATCAATATACTTAAAAGTAATATTTTACCTAAAATACTTTATTTATTTCAATACATTCCCTTATCACCACCTTTAGATCTATTCTCAAGAATAAAAAAAAAGTTAGTGGAATTTATATGGAACAACAGGAGGGCTAGATTACGTTTGTCTTTATTATATTTACCATTTGATCGTGGAGGTCTGAAATGTCCAAATTTTATGTTGTATTATTGGTCGGCACAACTGAGGTCTATGACATATTATTTTTCATCAAATGATCTCCCTCACTGGACTGAAATGGAATCATACAATTTACCTTTACCTCTTCCCATATTCATATACTCAGATTCGGCAAAAAAATTACAAAAACAAGTTAAAAATCCATTTGTAAAGCATATGATCAAAATATGGTGTGAAGCTAAAAACTATTTAAAAGAACCACAGTTATTGTCACAATTTAGTCCAATATGGGGTAATCAATATTTTAAACCAGGGAGAGCGGACGCTGTATTTAAAGTATGGAATTTAAAAGGGATACAAAAGATTCAGGATTTATATTTGCCAGGTGCAGACAACATAATGTCTTTTGAAGAGCTGAGGATCAAATTTAATCTCAATAGAACACATTTTTTTAAATATCTTCAACTTAGAAACTTTATTCGATCAAATCAAAATAAAGCTCTCACTCGACCTATTTATTCATCCTTGGAAAAAATGATGATGAAAGATAGTAAAAGAAAGGGTATTATTTCAGAGTTTTATAACTCATTGACACTATCTTCAAGTGAAAATTCACTGAAAAGATTAAACTACTGGAAAGAAGATCTGCAAATTGAAATTTCAGAGGAACAATGGGAATTGGCTTGTACAGAAGCTCAAACCAAATCAATAAATGCACGCCTTAAATTGATACATTTCAAATGGTTAATGCGGATGTATGTTACACCGGAGGAGTTAAATAGATATAACAAAAATATACCAGATACATGCACAAAATGCATGGAAAGTAAAGGAACCCTATTTCATTGTTTATGGGAATGTAGATTAATAAGAATGTTTTGGGAAGAGGTGAGGGTAACAATTGAAAAAATAATCTCAAAACAAATCATATTGAATCCTAAACTGTTTTTGTTGGGTCTGTACCCAGAAAAGCATAATTTTAATAAAAGTGAAAGAACATTCATAGACCTCAGTTTGCTTAATGCCAAAAAATGTATTGCACTATTATGGAAAAAGACTCATAGACCAGATGTGACTCAGTGGTTAAGACAGATGTTAACAAACCTTCCATTAGAAAGAATAACATATATACTAAAATCAAAGGAAATTGTGTTTGAGAATATATGGAGACCTTTTATTGATTATGTAAAAAATTTAAACATAACTCTTGAAGAAGAAGGTGAATGATGTGTGTGGACCTTGTAAATTCCAAACTGGTGAACATAATATGTATACTTATGTATTGGATTGTCTAGACTAAACAGAGGAGCATTGTTGAAGACTTGATTTTGTTGGTGGTTGTTGGTGTTTTTAGTGCATTTTTTTTTTGTAGTACTTTAGTGTTAGTGTTTGATTGTTTGTATCATGTTTGTTAAAAAAAAAAAAAAAAGGTTCAATAAAGATATTGTGGAAAAAAAAAAAAAAAATATTATGAAACGGGGCCAAAAGCCACAAAACTGCTGGCAAAACGGTTAAGAAAACAACAAACAATGAATAATGTATACAAGATTAAAGACCCCACCACAAATAAAACCACAGTTAACCCAGAAAACATCGAAGAAATTTTCCATAATTTCTACCAAGAACTATACTCGCAACCTGAAGAAACAAATACTAAAGATATCAAAAAATTTCTAGACACATTGGACTTGCCATCAATAGGAAATCAACAAAATGAAAAACTAACAGCAGAAATAACAACACAAGAGATCAGAGATGTGATTAAGTCACTTAAAAACGGTAAATCACCAGGTAGTGATGGATACTCTTCTGAGTTTTATAAACTGTTTATAGAAGAACTCACGCCACAACTCCTAAAGTCATTTAATTGGACGCTGAACAACAACAAAATACCTCCATCATGGAACGAAGCAATCATTTCAGTTATTTTAAAACCAGGGAAAGATAAAGAACAATGCGGAAACTATAGACCAAATCTCTTTATTAAATGTAGATTATAAAATATACACAACAATTATATGTAAACGAATAAAGACATTCTTGACGGAATTGATAGAAGATGATCAAACTGGATTCATAGAGGGACGCCAAACACATGACAATATCAGGAGAACAATACATATAATTAACCAAATACATAAAGAAAAGAAAAGCGCAGTAATAATGAGCTTAGACGCAGAAAAAGCATTTGACAGGGTTAACTGGAAATTCCTATATAGTGTACTGGAGCGCTTTGGATTTAACGAAAAATCAGTACAATGCATAAGGACGCTATATCAAGAACCTGTGGCAAGAATCAAGATAAACGGTAGCTTAACAGACAAAGTAAATATACAAAGATCAACTAGGCAGGGATGCTGCTTATCGCCTACCTTGTTTGCTCTGTTCATAGAACCATTGGCTCAAGCGATACAACAAAATAAGAAATTAAAAGGTGTAACAATAAAGGGGGCGGAACACAAGATTGGGCTATTTGCAGACGATATTATAGTTTACCTTGAACAACCAGATAAATCAATAATGGAAATGATGAACTTGATAGAAAATTTTGGAAAATTATCAGGATACAAGATAAACATAACAAAAACACAAATACTGACATTCCACTATAACCCTCTAAACCAGATAACTGATAAGATCAAACTAAACTGGAACCAAAAAGAAATAAAATACCTTGGAGTGAACATACCTAAAGACCTAAGCAAAATATATAAAGCAAACTATGATAGGTTGGAACAAGAAATAAAAAAAGATATTGATAGATGGTCAATCTTAAATATGGATCTGAATTCAAAAATTGAGACAGTCAAAATCAGCATACAACCTAGATTACTTTACCTCTTCCAGGCTATACCAACAGAGATTCCAGATGCCCAATTCTCAAAGTGGGACAGGATGATATCGAGATTTGTTTGGGGAGGTAAAAAACCAAGAGTGAAATATAAAACCCTCCAATTACCAAAAGAGAAAGGAGGCATGGGCCTACCGAGTCTAAAGGAATATTACTACTCAGCACAAATAAGATATATCATATGTTGGTGCGACGAGGGATATGAGGCAAAATGGAAAGAAATGGAAAAGGAAATTGAGGGACTCCCAGTACAAAGCATAATAGGGGATAAAGATGCATATAAGCAAATCAAACAAATAGACCCAATCACTAAATTTACTTTAGAACTGTGGTATAGAATAGTACAAAAATATAATATAAGGGAAGACATAAAACTATTGAAATGGGTAGCATTTGACAGTCAGTTTGAACCGGCAAAACAAGATAGGGGATACAAAAATCTGGTGAACAAGGGAATCACAGCATGGGGCAATATCGGAAAAAAAGATCTCGGGAGCTTTGTAAATATCAGGAGAAAATTTAAATTAGAAAGATCGGAATTTTTCAGATATCTGCAGATGAGAGATTACTATATGAAGAAGATTAGGCATAACCTCCAAACAGATGTGAACGAGATTATACAACTTATTTTAAGCTCATATGCAGGAAATAAAATAAGAATTATTTCAAAACTATATCAGAAACTTATGACAAACAATCATACAAGTAACTATATAAAGGAGAAATGGGAGAAAGAGCTCAATTTAAACATAACAGAAGAAAGCTGGCAGGAAATATGGAAAACACAACACACATCAACAAATTCAAGGGCATGGAGGGAATTTGGATGGAAAAACCTGATTCGCTTTTTCATTACACCACAGATTCAAGGAAAATATACAAATACCCAATCTTTATGCTGGAGGGGATGTGGGGCTCAAAATGCAGACCACTCACATATGTTTTGGAAATGCTACAAAATATCATCATTTTGGAAATCTATGCATGTGACAATACAGAGGATATTAGGATATAATATACCAATGAACTGTAACCTGATGTACTTATGTGATCTTAAAAAAGACAATGTTATACAGGCTGAGGACAGATATCTAGTTAAAATCTTGTTGATTGCATGTAAAAAAACTATCACAAAAAAATGGCGATCAGAAGTTCTTCCTGACCAAGAACAATGGACTGACATTGTTGAGGACATACGTATGATGGAAAAACTAACATATCGACGAAGAATGCAAGAAGGAATATGGGAGAAAAAATGGCGGAAATGGACACACTACAAAGTGCAACAACGAGGCAGAAATTGAAAGAATAACCAAAGACACTGAAAAAACCAGAAGAATTAAGAGATGGAAACTAAAAACTTGATGCTCCAACATTTGTCCCCCCCCCCCTTTTATTTTTTTTTTTTTATTTTTTTTTTTCCTTTTTCCCTACCCTAACCCCTTTGTGTTTTAAATGTAGAATGTGATCTGAATGCATTATATATGATGAAAAATGAATAAAAATCTAAGTTACAAAAAAAAATCTTTAAAAAACGCCAAGTTTGTTTTTGTCAGGCACGAGGCTCAGCACCCAACCCTGCGACTACCTTACAACGGCCCATATAGAGTGCTGGAAACAGGTGATAAGCATTTTTTGCTAGATTTAGGGGGCAGGAGGGAAAAAATTGGTATAGACAGACTTAAACCTGCTTTTGTGATGGCTGATGAAACTGTGCAAGTGGCGAGGGCTCCTCGACGTGGCAAACCGCCCAGGGAGCATGCCCCAGAGCCCCCTCAGGGATTGACTAACAGTTCTCATCCTCAGATAGTGGATCCACTGCTGGATGGCGCCACGGGAGCGGCTAAGCCCGCTTACAGCAAGTTCAGAAGACCATTGAAGCCCAGACAGCTTATGGACTGATGTTTGTGATTTTATCATGTGGTGTAGACTATGTTGTATTGTTTCATCTTCGACGTTTGGGGGGGTCATGTGGCACACATATTTGAGATGCTTGGGCTGCATATGTATATTACTGTTACCTCACGTCTTAGAAGGAACAATAAGGCTGGACCTCCTGGGGATAACAGGAGGGTGTGAAATCTGTCTTTAGAAATGGTTCTGAGAAGACTTCCTGACCACCAGGGTTTTAGGTGGAGAAGAGAAGACCTGGGGGGTGATGTATTGTCTCTGGGGATTGAATGACAATGTGACTCTGTACTTTGATGTCCCGGGTATAAAAAGGGGAGATGTGGGAAGTTCTCTCTCTTTTCTGTTTGAGAGGATGTTGGAGACACGTGATTGTTAGTAAACCTAAATTGAGAAATAAATTCAGCCTCTTCATTTCACGCTCTCCACAATATGTACATATGTATACACGCTGCTTTTTTTTTTTTTTTTTTGTCTTGCCTTCTGATTGTTGCTCTGAGTGTTGCTATCCCTGTGCTGTTGCAATCCTGGAATTTCCCCGTTGTGGGACTAATAAAGGCTTATCTTATCTTATCTTAAATGTGAAAACATGAGACCAATAAGCCTATTAAATGCTGATCTTAAAATAATCTGTAAAATTTTAGCAAAACGACTACAAGAAATATTACCAAATATTATTAACCGAGATCAGAATGGCTTTATAATGGGAAGACAAGGCTTCCATAATGTAAGAAGACTATTTAATATTATTTATTCCAATAAAGAAGCACCGGATACAGCTCTCCTATCATTGGACGCCGAAAAGGCCTTTGATAGGGTCGAATGGCCCTATCTTTTTGAAGTCCTACAAAGGTTTGGACTTGAAATAATTTCATAAAATGGGTCCAGATAATATACAATAATGCTACAGCAGAAATCCTAACAAACAGCAATATCTCAAAATCAATAAAAATCAATAGAGGATGTCGACAAGGCTGTCCACTTTCACCTTTACTGTTTACTATGGCAATTGAACCTTTAGCGATGGCAGTACGTTTACATCCACAAATATATGGAATTAAAGTAGGACCAACAGAACATAAAATCTCCCTGTATGCCGATGACACAATTTTGTTTATGTTGAATTTTAAAAAATCAATTCCGACCTTGTTAAATTTGATAAAGAACTTTGGGGAAATATCAGGATATAAAATAAATAAAACTAAATCTTCAATATTAATGCTAAATGAGACCCAGAGAAATCACCCAGCTCCTGAGGTAAATCAATTCAATGCTGTAAATCAGTTTAAATATTTAGGAATTCAAATTTTGCCTAAGCTAGAATCAGTCGCCAGTGCCAGCTATGAAGCCTTAATGACAGATATTAATGAGTTACTTCAGAGATGGATGTCACTACCAATGTCGATGATTGGGAGAATTAATATACTTAAAAGTAATATCTTACAAAAAATACTTTATTTATTTCAAAACATTCTTTTACCACCACCTTCAGATCTATTCTCAAGAATTAAAAAAAAGTTAGTGGAATTTATATGGAACAATAGGAAGGCTAGATTACGTTTGTCCTTACTATACTTACCATTTGATCGTGGAGGTCTGAAATGTCCAAACTTTATGTTGTATTACTGGTCAGCACAACTGAGGTCTATGACATATTATTTTTCATCAAATGATCTCCTTCACTTGACTGAAATGGAATCATACAATTTACCTTTACCTCTTCCCTTATTCATATACTCAGACTTGGCTAAAAAATTACAGAAACAAGTTAAAATCCAATTGTAAAGCACATGATCTAAATATGGTGTGAAACCAAAAAATATTTAAAAGAACCACACTTACTGTCACAATTTAGCCCAATATGGGGTAATCAATATTTTACACCAGGGAGAGCGGATACTGTATTTAAAGTATGGAATTTAAAAGGGATTCAAAAGATTCAAGACTTATATTTGTCACGTTCAGATAACATAATGTCTTTTGAAGAACTGAGGATTAAATTCAATCTTAATAGAACACATTTTTTTAAATATCTTCAGCTTAGAAATTTTATTCGATCAAATCAAAATAATGCTCTCACCCGACCTACTTATTCATCCTTGGAAAAAATTTTGATGAAAGATAGTAAGAGAAAGGGTATTATTTCAGAGTTTTATAACTCATTGACACTATTCTCAAGTGAAAACTTACAGAAAAGACTGAATTATTGGAAAGAAGACCTGCAAACTGAAATTTCAGAGGAACAATGGGAATTGGCTTGTGCAGAAGCTCAAACCAAATCAATAAATGTACGTCTTAAACTGATACATTTTAAATGGTTAATGCGGATGTATGTTACACCAGTGGAGTTAAATAGATATAACAAAAACATACCAGATACATGCACAAAATGTATGGAAAGTAAAGGAACCCTATTTCACTGTTTATGGGAATGTAGAAAAATCAGAATGTTTTGGGAAGAGGTGAGGGTAACAATTGAAAAAATAATTTCAAAACAATTCACATTGAACCCTAAACTGTTTTTGTTGGGTCTGTATCCAGAAAAACATAACTTTAATAAGAGTGAAAGAGCATTCATAGACCTCGGTTTGCTTAATGCCAAAAAATGTATTGCACTACTGTGGAAAAAGACTCATAGACCAGATGTGACTCAGTGGTTAAGACAGATGTTAACAAACCTTCCACTAGAAAGAATAACATATATACTGAAATTAAAGGAAAATGTGTTTGAGAATATATGGAGACCTTTCATTGATTATGTAAAGAAATTAAACATAACTTCTGAAGAAGAAGGTGAATGATATGTGTGGACCTTGCAAATTCCAAACTGGTGAATGTATATTATGTATTCTTATGTAATAGATTACCTAGACTAAACAGAGGAACATTGTTGTTGCCTTGCTTTTGTTAATGGTTGTTGTTGTTTTTAGTACTTTTTGTTGTTGTTGTTGTTAGTGTTTTTTTTAATTTTTAAATTACTTTAGTGTTAGTGTTTGACTGTTTGTGCCATGTTTGTAAAAAAAAGGTTCAATAAAAAATATTGTGGAAAAAAAATATCAACATGTTATAACAGAGGGTGGGCGAAGCTGGTTGATGTTCACCTGCTATCACCCCCAGCGCCATGTGACTGCACAGAACAATTGCGCCAGTTTTGTGTCATCATATAAGATAAATTGCGGCAGAATGAAAGCAAAATTGAGGTGGGATAATCATAAGAGTTTCTGGACGTGGGGGAGAAAGGGCAAATGACCGACAGAAGGCAAAATAACGACCAGGATGAATGAAAATGGACGAAGCGAGAGCTGCCTAGCCAGTAGTAAGTGACAAATTTGTTTGTTTGTTTACATTGTAACTGATTTTCTGGTTCATATACTTTAAAGATAATGATACCAAAATTCCCAAAACAAGAAACGGTGACAAAAAAACAAAACCATCCTTAGTGTAAATATGTCCAAAGTCCGCTTTTGACTGAAAGTTATGTAATTTGATATGGCTGCCATGGCATTATGCAAATTAGATGCATAATTTTACTCCTATCTCAAACTTTGGATCATATTCTACGTTTTTCTAATTGACAGTAAGCCATTATCTCTTACCACTTTCAAGTTATAGCTTTGGAAATCTCTGACATCTGAACTGAATATTTTCTTGAAAAAAAACCTTGACCACTAGGGGGGGGGCGCAACAGAGTGCCATAGGCAGTCAAACAGTTACGAATATCATCTGCCAAATTTTTATTTTATTTGGGCTGTGACTGGTGAGAAATGAACTCTAGATATGATAAATTTACAGGATGTGTAGGATGGATTTTGTTTCTCTGTAAATTTACCAACCTTTTTCTGCTACTTATTAAAACAGGAATAAAGGAAACTACTTCCATACCGGGCCCTGGCTTGTCTTGGAAAGAGCCATGAATACCAGTGGTATCATAGCCCAGACCCAGTACATCAAACCCAGCTTGTGCTGTAATCTGGATGCGAATTTTGGCTCAGCTGTGAGGGTAGGGGTGGTGGTGGGCGGCGGGGCTTCAACTGTGGGAGTGGGGGTGGGCACCGGGGCTTTGGGAGTTGTGTCAGAGCTTGCTGGGGAATTGCTTGAGGGGGGAGATGGGGGGGGATGAAGTGGGAGGTGTCGGGGTTAGAAAATTGGACTATGCATGGGGTCAGTGAAGTCGAAGAGTGGAAAGGATGGGGAAGAGGAAACTGAAAAGGAGGGGGTGTGCAGTAGTAAAGAGGGTGGGTCCTCACTGGTGACTTTTTGTGAAGGAGGGGTCTGCACAGGCAGGGGCTGAGGTGGCTTTATCTCACAATTTCTGCTGGGCTGTATCTTATCTTGTTGTTTTGGTTCCTCTTGTCTCTTGTCCTTGTCCTGGGAAACAGGATGATAACGCAGGAAATAGAACAAATTGGAGGTAAACAGCCTCATGCCTGACCTGCTGAGGCTGAGTCCATCTCCCTTAAAAAAGTGTCTGCAGTCCCAGAAAAAGCTGAAGTTGTCAATAAAATGAAGTGATTTGTTTGTACAAGCTTCTGATAGCTATCCATTTAAACTGAACAGTCTGCTGAATCTCTCAACTCCTCCTCTGACCAGTGTTAGTGGGCCACTAATAAACACGTCAGCATTCAGACAGCTGACTAGATCTAGGAGTTCCTTAAAGTCCTGTTTCAGCACCTCAGACTGCTGTTTCACAACATCATTTGAGCCTACATGTAATATGAGAGTTTTCACTGAGGGGTGATGAGCCATGATTTGCAAGACCTTGTCTCTCACGTCAGACATCATATCCCTGGGAAACCACGTTATTCCTGCGTGTTTACCACATACGTTCCTCACATCTTTCAAAGCAGAGTCACCCACAATCATAGTTTCGGGCCCAGCTGTTAGCTTTCTCTGTAGCCTTTTACCTTCTGAGTTGTTCTGATCTACGTGGGGATGGCAGTGGCTCAGGAGGTAGAGCAGGTCGTCCAATAACTGGATGGTTAGCGGTTCGAATCCCGCTCTCCCCAGATATCCTGCCGTTGTGTCCCTGGGCAAGACACTTTACCCCCAATTGCTCCTGGTGGGTCTGGACAGTGCCATGTTTGGCAGCATGCCGCCATCAGTATGTGAATGGGTGGATAGCAGGATCTGTAAAGCGCTTTGGTCATCTAGAGATGAGAATAAAAGCGCTATATAAGTGAATACCATTTTACCTTGCTGTGTGTGGGGGAGATTTTATCTAGGTCATCAGATGGAGATCCAGGGTCCTGCAGTAGTGGCACAAATCTGTTTTGAAATGGCGTGTTTGGCTGTTGTCGAGGAGGTTTGTTTTTAGGCTTCCCTTTGACGGCTATCCACGGCTGTGTCTTGCTGACAGTCGGGGTTGAAAAGGCTCTTGGTCTACCCGATAATGCAGGCCAGCCATTCATATTACAGATTTCACCAAATTGAGCTGTTACTTGTCCTCCTCCCCTCACCCAGTGTGATGATTTATTCTTGGGCTTTGCACCAAGGGCATTCCAGGGAGGACTATCACTTCTGTACACAATCCTCCCATTTCCTCTCAGCCATGTTAGCACTGGATAGCTGTGAGTTAGCAAGGTCTTGTCCACTGTATTTAATCACTGGCAGGGTTGTACCATTTTCAGAGTCCATTTACTTCCAGATCAACTTCTAGCCGCTGGATTTTAGTTTCCAGCATGGTAATCTTCTGTAGGAGTTTGTGGTAGTCATCTGTAGAAAGGGGAGGCATCTTGTTGATACTTAGCTTTAGCTTATCAATCGCTGTAGTTCAGGCTTCAGCTGCTTGTAGGCCACGCTCACGTAGCACTAATAAGGTCCAAAAAAGTGTTAGATCACAGTAATAGTGAGCTATATCTTCAGCGAAATATAGTTCCAGTGATTTATGAGTATCCAGTAAGTGCTGCCCATAAATTTCTTGCAGGGGAAATAAAAATATTGACAGAAAAGTGCAAGAAGAGAGAAGAGCAAAGCAGCGGCGTGTCCTTCCACCAGCAAGGAAAGTTGATGTTATTTATTTGCTTATGTGGTACTGTAAAAAAAAATACCTAAGGTTATTTTTAGAGAATGCGGAGCACTTTATGAAACTGAGGAGGGACAGGACATCTGTAACAATTTTATTATGGTGATTTTGAAAACATCCCTGTGGTATTGGGATACCACAAGGGATTAACTAGCATCGGCATGATGATGCAGCCATACAGTGACGTCATCACGCCAAACCGTCTTAAGGGGCGACTCAGCCATCTCACAGCCTCTTTCCCGGCTGGCTCAGTATACAGCAGACCTGTATTGTATATTATTTAGGTTGTTGTAATAAAGTTCTTGTTCAAGGCAGACACCACTCTGTGCATCATTCCAGGTTTTCAGACATAACATTTGGAGATGAAAGTAAAACCATAGAAGTGTTCTTGGGGTCACTATGACCATTTCTGGAAACCCCAGGTGAGCCACCCATCTCGTGACACCTCTGGTTCAACACCTTTAAGGATTATGTTGACACGGCTGGCCTAAATGGTGCTGACAACAAGAAACTAAAGAACGTACTGAATCTTGTGTGCTCTGTGTCAAGCAGACTCATTTCACTCAACAATGTGTGATTCTGGTGTAGAGACATAACTAAGGCTGGACCAACATTACGGCCCTAAGAGTTGCTTTCTTCAACCGCGAACAAACAGCAGGTGAGTCAACTCAACATTATGTCTTGGAGGTTTGAGTCTTAATGAGCATGTGTGCCTTCGGGCCCTTAGCAGACGAGCTAATCAGTGTCAAGCTAATTGGAGAATGCAGCACAGAGAGTGACCACAGCACAGAGGGTGAACACGAAACAGAGAATGAACACAACACGGAGGGAGAGCAGCGACCAAACTCACCTCAGTTCCTCACCCAGCAAGAACTGCAGGGAGCTGCTACAGAGCTGCAGGAGAGGGAGCCTGTGTCTATCAGGAACCCCGGGACACAATAGTAGTAGTAGTAGATTAGTTTATTTGACAGGGACAGTGCAATAAACATAGACAATTAATCAAAGACAATCAATCTGATGTGTTGCACATAGAGTGTATAGCTATTAGCTAATTTGCAACTCTTGTCCCTCAACCCCACTCTTGTCCCACAACCCAGTGCTGATTCTGACAACAGCAATAGCGGCATATCGTCACGACCAGACTTCCCGGGGGTAAGGGAGAACAAACCAGACTCACCTCTGATCCTCGCGTGATATGAGCTCCAGACAGCTGCCGTGGAGCCACAGGAGAGGGAGTTTGTGGAGAAAGTGTACTCCAGTGACCACAGACGGCTCGGTGCATCTCCCGTTACCGACGCCAGCAACACATCACAACAACCTCAACCAACACCAGGTGAATGAGAGAAGGAACTGGACTGCTTTGGAATCCACGCACAGCACCAGCCTGCAAGAGCCACCGCCGAGCTGCTGGATGAAGAGTCCGCAATCATACAGAATGCAGTAGAACCACCAGACGTCTTCCAAATCCATGACCGGCACCAGCCTCCAGGACCCACCACCGAGATGCAAGATGAAGAGTTTGTGACCCAACAGGCTGTAGCAGAACCACCACAGCCTAGTGGACACCCCAAAGCAGACGTGAGAGTTATTACATCACAACCACGATGCCGAACGCAGCCAAACAGAGTGCCACTCACAGTGATGAACTGGATTCGGATCCACAGAACTAAGCGACCAGGCTCACAGTTGGCCTTAACATCGTCACCACCATGACACATATGAAGATCGCGGCACAGCTGAGACCAGCGACCGTTCAGATGGCGGATGGATCAAGATGGCAGGCCAGCCATCTGCAGAAGGTGAGAGCAGCTGCCGCGGATCAAGACGCAGCGTTGGAGCAGATCCAGCTGGTGTGGGATCCAGGCTGGGACATTGTTGACGAGCATGCCATGGCTGCAGAGGGATGGCACCCAGGCCTGCTGCAACTGGCATCTCCAGGGGCGCATCCACCACGAGCTCGCCTCAGCGTCCTTCCAACTGGACTGCCCTCCTCAGAAGAAGAAAAAAGAGGACTGTTTAACTAGGGGTGTGGCTGCCAGCTGAGAGGGCAGAGTAACCCACTCAGCCGCACTGAGCTACGCAATGGTCCACCTGCTAGCCCTAGCTAGTTTTGTTTTATTATTTACCAAATTGGGGAGGGTTGATTTGAACTAGGCATGCTGTTCTGTTTTTCCAAGGGGGAGGGGGGGTTGAATGTGGTACTGGGATACCACAAGGGGTTAACCAGCATCGGCGTGATGACGTAGCCGTACAGTGACGTCATCATGCCGAACCGTCTTAAGGGGAGAGTTGGCCATCTCACGGCCTCTTTCCCGGTTGGCTCAGTATACAGCAGACCTGTATTGTATATTATTTAACTTGTAATAAGTAAATGTAAGTTTGTGTTTAAGGCAGACACCACTCTCTGTGCATCATTCCAGGTTTTCACACATAACAATCCCATCACACCTGAAATGATAATCATATTTCTCTATTTTTTTTCTTTTTTCTGGTTTATTTATGAGGTCCATGGTGGTGAACCTGCAGGAACCAAGGGTCAGCTGTGGAGAGAACGGGCTGGATTCAAGATTTCTAAAACTGATATTTGACTGAAATAACCACAGTAAAAGAGATTTGAAGAATTGTTTTGTTGATTGTGATTTTTTAGCAGTTTACTTTGCAAACCGAAACAAGCTTGTCATGGGCCGAGCCAGCTTGGCTTTCCCTGGCTCGGTCCTGATCTCTCTGTGGGGGTTTGGTTCTGTTGTGTATGTGCATCTTGTGTATTTCTGTAACCATAGCCACTGCTTGACCGGCAGCTGTTAGTCAGTATCAGCAATCTACTTTCTCCCACGCTGCTGACAGGCTGTCGGCCCAACTACGCCCCCTCGCTCTCCCTAGTTCCACCAGCTGTTTCCAGCCCCGGTAATTAACTTTCCCACACCTTGCCCAGGTGTTCCCAATTTGTGTGGCCAGCGGCATTTGGATTTAAGCAGCTCCTTGCTAGACAAACGCCGCTGGGTGACACTAACGTTCTCCGTTGTATGACCATGAGTCACTGAAGGTTCGTGCTCGCTGTTCTACTAGGAGGACTTGGATTGCTAAAGGCTGTGAGTAACTATAGCGTTTCTGTGTGCGGTTGTGCCGCTACGCTGGCAGTGTTTCCTTGCGCAGCACAACTGCTACGCTTTCTCCCCGTGCAGCCTAGCGTCTTCGAGAACTCTGTTGTTAGCCCGAGCTGCCTTACCATTTTGTCTGGTTTTCCCTCAACTTGTGTTCAATAAATGTGTGTGTGGTAACCCCTGCGTACAAATCCTTCCTTCCTTCTCTCCCTCCATGCGCTGTGGTGAAGTGCATGGAGAGTTTATGACAAAGCTAAATAAAAATATTGCATGTTCACTGTTAATAGTTAGAAAAACTGTATTTCATTGAAGTAGTTTTTTGAAAAAGATGATTTTTTTGCAAGCGAGTTCTAAAAGAGACTTTCATATATTTATTGCACATAGAGTGAAACATTTTAAACCTGATTTAATATTGATGATAATGATAATAGTTTTTAACGTTAAATGACAAATCATGATTTTCTAATTTACTGAGATGCACAAGTACAACTGAGATGAAGCTGAAGATGTAATCTGTTTTACTGCTGCTGAAAATCATTGAGGGTCATCATTCTACAGTACAGGACTGTGGTCTGCTTAAGGACATTAAAAACTAAATGTCAGAGGTGATACTGGGGTGTCTAAATGGGTTAGGACGTGCTGAGATGGAATGCAGAAACAAGCACCTACATTTCCACTGAAATACCCCACTCATAGCACAGCATCTCTCCAATAGCCTCTCTTAACCAAATCCTACTGTCTGGCTTCTCGTGCCGACCCTGTTTTCACTAAATGACAGTGGGTGTCAGCGAGTCTCTGGTGCTATAACCACGTTCCTCTGGGTAGGTGGGGCTCATCAGACTTGGGTGTCAGTCCATCTAGGAGAAGGACCACTCTGATTTCAAATCTGGGCAGGTGGTGCCTGTTAGCCTTGGCCGGCAAACTGTCTAGGAGAAGGTAAACTCTGATTCCAAACCTCCGCTGCCTTGCGGCTATATCTGATTACAGGAAAGGCTTTGGGAATAACCCTCAAGGATAAATCCGGAGTGGAGCCCTAAGGCAGTTGGCAGATGCTCAGCACTACTTCCGGCAACTCCTGCAGTGGAACTGGTCCCAAACTGTATTGGATCATCCTTTCCTTTGGACTCAGCCAGTGACACCGAGAGGGGGACACTGACGTACGGGCAGCCCAGGGTCTCCATACTACCCCGCCCAGGCTTTTTAGCGCAAACTGGAGAGGCCACTCCAGCGGCGTCGCAAGATTCCGGCACAACACGGGACGAGGCAGTTACCGGTTATAAGCTCCAACTGATTGGCATAGGGAGGAGCGCCAGGGGTCTCGTCTGATGGTGGGAGAAGCCTTCGCAGCTTCATTGGGCAGCTACCGCCCGCCTCAAGCTGGGCAGCCCCCAGCCAGTAAGGTGCTGCCCCGCCATGGCTTGCCTGCTCTACTGGGTGCGTAGAGCTTAGGGGTCTCTCCCGACAAGCAAGCGTCAATCTGCACCAGGCAGTCAAAAGGAGAAACATATGAAGACTCCAGCTCTTCGATTTGCAAGCTGGAACGTTCGCACCATGTGCCCCGGACTTACTGATGATCTCCAACAAATGGATGACTCTCGCAAGACCGCCATCATCAATAAGGAACTGGCACGACTTAACATCGATGTTGCCTGCCTTCAAGAAACCCGCCTGGCCAACAGCGGTTCTTAAAGAATCAGACTACACCTTTTATTGGCAGGGCCTGTCCCAGGACGAGTCCAGGCAGCATGGCGTAGGTTTTGCAGTGACGAACTCACTGATCGCCACCACAGAAACCCCTACAGGAGTGTCCGAAAGAATCCTCGCCCTCCGCATGAAGACATCACCAGGCTTTGTGAACATCCTTTCTGTGTATGCCCTGACCCTCACGTCCACTCCAGAAGCCAAAGATCAGTTCTACGAGGGTCTAGAGGAAGTGCTATCTAGAATCCCCCGCTCTGAAGGCTTATTTTTGCTAGGCGACTTCAATGTTTATGTCGGAGCAGACTGGCAAGTGTGGCCATCCTGTCTTGGCTACTTTGGCATAGGCAGGATGAATGAGAGTGGACAGAGGCTGTTGGAATTCTGTTGTCATCACAGCCTCTGCATTACAAACTCCTACTTCAAGCGTAAAGAGCTGCGGAAAGTGTCTTGGAGACACCCCCAGTCCCGTCACTGGCACCAGCTAGATCTTGTCATCACCAGAAGAGCGGACCTCAGCAGTGTTCTTCACATGAGAAGCTATCACAGCGCTGATTGTGATACAGATCATTCCCTTGTTGCCAGTAAGGTCAGACTGAAGCCAAGGAAGATCCACCATGCCAAGACTAAGGGTCGCCCCCACATCAACACCTGCGGAATTTCCGATCCGATCAAGGCTCAGACCTTTGCTGACAGCTTTCAGAGGAAACTTGAAGCTCACCTCCAGTCCGATATCCCAGGCGACGTGGATGCCAAATGGAACCACCTTCGCAACGCCATCTATGACTCAGCCATGACCGCATTCGGAAAGAAAGAAAGCAAGAATGCTGACTGGTTTGAGGCTCACTGGGATGAAATGCAGCCAGTCACAGAGGCCAAAAGAGAAGCACTGCTGGCTCACAAGCAGAACCCTTACCCTGGCACACATGACGCCCTTCAAGCAGCAAGGAGCAAGGCACAGCAGATTGCCCGCCGTTGCGCCAGTGAGTACTGGCAGAACCTGTGCACCAACATCCAGGTAGCTGCCGATTGCGGATATGCCAAAGGAATGTATGAGGGCATCAAAACAGCTATCGGCCCCACAAGCATCAAAACAGCACCGCTCAAAGCCAAGACAGGCGAAGCCATCACCAACAAGAGCAAGCAACTTCAGTGCTGGGTCGAGCATTATCTTGAATTGTACTCGACCCAGAACATCGTGACAGACGTTGCCCTTGAAGCCTTGCCTGGCCTACCAGTCATGGAAGAGCTTGACAAAATGCCCACGCTGGAAGAGCTCAGCAAAGCCATAGACTACCTTGCCTGTGGCAAGGCTCCAGGGAAAGACGGTATCCCCCCAGAACTTCTGAAATATGGAAAAACAGCCATCTTACAACCACTATATGATCTCCTCTGCCTTTGCTGGGAGCAAGGTCACATTCCCCAAGATATGAGAGATGCCAACATAGTCACGCTGTATAAGAACAAAGGCGACCACAGTGACTGCAACAATTACCGCAGCATCTCTCTTCTGATCATAGTTGGAAAAGTCTTTGCCCGGGTCACCCTGTTCTGCCTGCAGAGCCTCGCTTTGCAAGTCTATCCTGAGTCCCAGTGTGGCTTCAGAGCCGGAAGGTCCACAGTGGATATGATCTTCTCCCTCCCTCAGCTGCAGGAGAAGTGTCAAGAGCAACAACAGCCATTGTTCCTTGCGTTCGTGGACCTGACCAAAGCCTTTGACTTAGTTAGTTGAAGCAGGCTCTTCCAGATCCTGCGAAAGATTGGTTGTCCCTTAAAGCTCCTTGCAATCATCTCCTCCTTCCACATGGACATGCATAGTACTGTTTGCTTTGATGGAGCCACCTCAGATGCCTTCCCAGCCAGCAGTGGAGTGAAGCAGGGTTGCGTTCTAGCACCGACTCTCTTTGGGATTTTTTTCTCAATGCTCCTCCACTACGCCTTCCCCAACTGCCCTGAAGGTGTCTACGTCCGCACGAGATCAGATGGAAAACTCCTCAACATCCCAAGACTTTGTGCTAAAACCAAAGTCTACGAGGTCCTCATACGTGAGCTACTGTTTACAGACGACACTGCTCTAGCATCACACAGCGAGGAGGGCCTGCAGCACCTGGTCGACAAACTGTCCCACGCCTGCAAGGAGTTTGGCCTCATGATCAGCCTTAAGAAAACCAACATCATGGCGCAAGATGCTGTCTCCTCTCCTGTCATTACCATTGACAACACACAGCTGGAGGTTGTGGACACCTTCACCTACCTAGGGTCCACTGTTTCAAACACGCTCTCGCTGGACACCGAGATCAGCTCCAGAATCACCAAAGCAGCTGCTGTCATGGCCAAACTAAACAAGCATGTGCGGCACAACAATCTGCTGAGTTTGAAGACCAAGTTACTCGTATACCAAGCTTGCGTCCTGTCCACTCTCCTGTACGGCAGCGAGTCCTGGACAGCCTATGCCAGGCAGCAGAAGCGGTTAAACGGGTTCCACCTCCGCTGTCTTCGTTGCCTTATGCACATCAAGTGGTAGGACAGAGTCCCCAACACCGAGGTCCTTGAGCGCGCTGACTTGCCAAGCATCCCTGCATTTATCAGCCAGAGACGACTCCAGTGGCTCAGCCACGTACACCACATGGAGCCTGACCGTCTGCCAAGAGAAATCCTTTACAGAGAATTGCGGGTGGGTGTCTGCCGTGTGAGCTGACCGCTGTTGCATTTTAAAGATGTCTGCAAACGCAACATGCGGTGTGCACAGATCAACACCAATAACTGGGAGGTTATTGCCAAAGATCGAGCCACCTGGCCCCACAGTGTCAAAGAGGGTGTTCTCAAGATGGAAGCAAACACGAGAGTTCAGATGGTGATGAAGTGTGCGACGAGGAGAGAACGTGCAGCATCAGCACGTGCACCATCAATCTTCATCTGCGCCAACTGCTCCAAAGACTGCCACTCAAGGACTGGGCTGTATAGTCATTCCATGCGCTGCTCCAACCCTCCAACCCTTTTATCTGGTCATGGTCCTCTTTCTGTCTGGTGAAGATTCTCAAGTAAAACATACAATAATAAAGATAAAAATAAAGTTCTCTCTGTCAAAAATATCAGCAAAAAAAACCCTCAACTGATGCTGTCATGGTTGCTAGGTAACAGGGTAGTGCGTGGTTATGTAAACATACATCCTCCAAAGACTAGACCGTCTCATTTAACAGTCATAAATCAGCCTGTAGATGCAGCCTACCCGACCTTTGAGTAATCTGGCCTCCAGGGCCATGGCCTATGAGGCTGCAACACCTGAATTGAGACACAGCCACAAATTTCTCCAGGATGCACTACTTCAATACCACAATGCATCTTAAGTCAGGTCTGCACAGAACTGCCGGAAGTCAAACGCACCCATTACGAGACACATGAGGCAGCACAAACAGTGTCATATCACTCCAGTGTAGTGTATATAGATTCATGGGTTTATAGGTGTTTATTGTTGGTACAAGTATTCATGTAAATATGAATGTGAGTAGGAATGAAGATTTCCTTTCATTACACTCATATCCGCATAGGGCACCAGTCCAGATAATGGACAATTTTATTAACAATTCTTTATTTGTACCAATTATGAATCAGTCTCAGAAAGAAACCTTGTGAGTTCTTGTCTGCTGATAATCAAGAAGATGGACATGAAATCAAACAATAACTCCCATATGTCTTTCAATAGTTTAATAGGAAATGTCAGAATAGGTTAACACATTCCAATGATTTTAAAACAAAGAATTCAACATGTATCATCGGTTACGGAATTACTGAGCATCACCTGTGAATCAAACATTTGTGGAACCAAATAAACCATAGTTTGACTTGGCAATATACTGGAAACTGGAAAACCATAAATAGCATTGGTTAAGAAAAGTGGATGCAATTTTATGAAGGAAATGATGAGTAAACTATTTATAAAAATGGAAAATTGGTGTTACTCAAAAAAAGAACGTAAATTAATGAAAGGACAAAAATGCATTTTGAAATTCTGATAGGAGTTGCATGAAAGTAAGTTTAAAGAACTTACACCAGGAGTATTCTGAAGAATTAAGTTAAATTAAACAACAGACCATCAATCAAGCAGAATCATTGCATCCCAGTAGGTAGCAGGTGGTCCACTGGATTCTGTTTCAACTGGACTGGTCCTGTTGGAAGACTGGCAGACAGGCTCCTTACTGTGGTTATGGCCTAGTCCCGAGATCACAAAACAGCTGGTTCTTCAGCAAGCTGGCTGCGGTCTTCTCTTATGCACTGAAGAAGGAATTGGTTTATTGTAGAAAGTCCCATCAGAAATTCCAACTGAGACAAAAACACACCACAAATCCGTTTCTTCCGATGTTTGTGGTTTAAATGAGTTGGTTTCAGCTTTTTAAAAAAAAAAAAAAAAAAAAACACAAAATCTTCTTGCAAGGTAATTTAAAGAAAAAGATTAAAATAAGGAAAAAGTGAACTTTAAAGAAAAGAAAAAAAAATTCACAGAGCATGACAGGCTCTGAGCCTTATTTGGAAGATAGAAAAAAAAATGGGAGAGCAGAGAAGTCTGCTCCTTACAGCTTGACCAACACCCTAAAGCCGCCTATGATACGGTCTGGCACAAAGGCCTCCTCCTGAAACTTATAAAGGCGATCCCTGCTTGGGCAACAGCAATTATAAAAACCCTGCTGACCAACCGAAGGTTCAGAGTCCACCTCAGTCAGAACACAAGTGCATGGAGAATGCAGAAAAATGGACTCCCACAAGGCTCAGTTCTAGCTCCAACTCTGTTCAACCTCTACATAAACGACCTGCCTACTACAAAATCCCGCAAATTCATCTATGCAGACGACATCTGTTTGGCATTCCAAGCACCAGACTTTGAACCACTGGAACGGGTGCTCACGGAAGATCTTGCCAAACTGGACCAGTTCTGCAAAATCTGGCGCCTAAAACCAAGCCCAGCAAAAACCGTCTCCAGTGTATTCCATCTCCACAATGCAAAAGCTGCCAGAGAACTAAACATCCACCTGAGCGGACTCAAGCTTAAGCATGCCCCAAATCCAACTTATCTTGGAGTGACCCTTGATAGGACCTTATCCTTCAAGGAACATCTAAAGGGGACGGCTGCTAAGGTGAAGGTACGAAACAACCTGCTCTGCAAGCTCGCTGGTGCAAAATGGGGGGCGGCAGTCTCCACCCTGCGCACCTCAGCACTGGCCCTTTCATACTCTGTAGCAGAATATTGTGCCCCTGTCTGGTCCAGGTCATCTTACACACACCATGTAGACACCCAGCTCAACTCAACCATGAGAACTATAACTGGAACAATCCGCTCAACACCACTCCCCTGGCTCTCTGTACTCTCAAACATAGCCCCTCCACACATCTGGCGAGCAGCATTAACTCAAAGGATGCTCCAAAAAGTTAAAGATTTTCCTCACTTACCAATCCATGCAGATATCTACACCCCACCCACTGCCCGACTTTCATCCAGACGGCCGATTTGGAAAAACCCTCCCCCAGCTGACTTTACCATCCAGACAGCTTGGCAAGAGGAATGGGAGACCAAGGAGATCCCAAACAAACAGCTGGTGATAAACCCCAACCAACAGGTCCCGGGCACCAACCTTCCAAGGAGGCAGTGGTCTACACTCAATCGCTTCAGGACTGGACATGGCCCCTGCTTGGCCAGCCTTCACAGATGGGGCAGTAGCCCTAGCCCACTGTGCGCATGTGGAGAGGAGCAAACAATGGAACACATCATAGAGGCTTGCCCGCTCCAAAGACTGGAAGGAGGATTACACACCCTCCATACAGCAAACCAGGAGGCAACTGCTTGGCTTAAGGACTTTGCATTCGCTAAATAAATAAATAACGCCCTAAAAACTGAAAAAAGAGAAGATTTTTTCCGGGTGTGGCAGAATTTCACTGATTCACTTGAAACCTGAGCTGGACCAATTACATTGCTTCTTTTTCCAGCAGAAGCCATAAGCTCAACCTCAAAAAAGGAAATGCAAGGGAGCTTGGAGCATTGGTTATTTCAAATTTCAGGGCTTTGTGGGTCTCCCAGCAGAAAGAGGAGGGGGAGAGACATTTGATATGAGAAGTAAGACACATATGTTGCTGAATAAAGCATAAATTCCTTAAACTTTAGTGACTAAGATATTCTACTCAATAATAAGAGAACATACAATGTCTCTACATTGTAATTGTAATTAATTTGTGATAGTAAGCATGCAAAAATTAATTTCTTCCTGAAAATACAGCCGTACATATCAAACCATATCAAATCATATCAATAAAAACATTTGAAACCACAATTGTCCATTCCAGAGTTCAACCATGTCTTTGGTAGTGGATGCTGACTTGAGAGAAAGAATATGAATTAATTTATTGTTCACAACTGCAGAGATTCCATTTCAGAGAGAGAAAAAATTATTAAATATTCCTACGTCGTCCACCAGATGGCACTGAGGAATCTTGACTCCCAAGTTTGGATTATATCAACCATAAATCTGTCATTTGGGGCATTCCTTTGCCAAAGAGCAGAAAAAGAAGAACAACTAAGTCCTGGAGAAGGGATTAACTTACACTTTATGGCCCATGGATAGTGTTACAGCTCTGATCCTTGGGTGATAGAAGCAGTTCATGACCAGACTTTTGAGTTGAAACAATTTTCTTCAGCAAAGAATGATTTTATGGATTGGAACCAAAATGGTTAATGCTACACCAGTGAAATCACAAGTCAGCTGTATAGGAGTAAGCCAAGAGCATGTTTTAAGAAAATATAAGGCACTTCACTCTTTTTATTAGAGATTAGAATTGCAATCAAAATTATTCAACCCCCACTGAGTTTTAGGTTTATTGGCAACATTTTGAAATTTTTCAGGTGTTTGCAATAAACAAACTACACAAGAACAATTTAAATCGTTAAAACTAACATTGCAATGATGTTATCCAAATCCAACGCTAAATCTTATTTTCAATGACTACTACAGTCTCAAAATTATTTAACCTACTGAATAGAATTCCTCATAAGACCACACATTTGCAAATCAGGTGTGGTCTCAAGCACACCTGATGCAACCAATCAAGGGCTTCATTAGTTGAATCAGGTGTGCTTGAGATAGAACACCTCAAATACCTGGCCTGTTGACAGTGACATTTGATTGCATGTTAGAGATATGGCTAAGTCAAGAGAATTGTCCAAACAGTTCAGAGAAAAGATCAGTGCCTTACACGAACAAGAAAAAGGATGCAAAAAAGATAACAAAGGCACTGGATATTCCTAGAGATACAGTTGGAAGCATAGTTTACAAGTTCAAAGTTAAAGGAACAGTGGCTACACTACCTGGACGTGGCAGAAAGAGGAAGCTATCAGTGGCTGCCACCAGAGTCCTAAGGAGGCAGGTGGTCAAAAACCCTCAACAGACTGCAAAAGACCTGCAGCAGGACTTGGTGGCAGCAGACACTGAGGTTTCAGTTTCCACAGTAAGGTGCATACTAAACACTGAAGGGCTCCATGCCCAAACTTCAAGACATATACCACTACTGACCCAAAAGCACAATAAAAGTTGACTCTAATTTGCTCAAAACTATATAAATAAGTCAAAGAGGTTTGGGGATTCTGCTCTCTGGAGCGATGAAACAAAACTGGAACTTTTGGGCCTATGGATCAGCGGTATGTCTGGAGGAGGAAAAATGAAGTATACGCTGAAAAGAACACCCTGCCTACAATGAAGTATGGCGGTGGCTCAGTGATGCTCTGGGACTTTTTTGCTCCCTCTAGCACTGGAAACCTGCAGTGTGTGGAGGGCAAGATCAATTCAATCAAGTATCAGGAAAAATGGCATTTTGTGTTGAATTTGGAGAAACCACTTGTAATATTAGTTGTGTTGAGCTATTTAAATTGTTTTTGTTTAATTTGTTTATTGCAAACAGCTGCTAGTTTGTACATCTTGCAAATACATAAACAAAATTTGCAATGGGGGTTGAATAATTTTGACTGCAACTGTATGTTTGCTTACCCTCAAAAGCAAACAAAAAATAAATAAGGCAAGTTGAACATTCAGGCCAATCTCCTATTTTTATATGAAAATACAAAAACTGCCAAAAGTAAAAATGGATAAGAACAAATGATTGTTGCACTATAAATTTCACTGTTGCTACTTCAGCAAAAATTCTGGAAAATAAAATGAAGATGCCATGAAAATGTTAAGGAATGTCAAAACAGAAGTTGTCTTTATGTGTCCCACTTTACACTGCTCTACCTGGAAACTGATAATGTTATATTAAAAAAATTATCATACACAACCATAGAATAAGACGGGCCTATTGTTGAAAGTTATATTATCATCTGATGGGTGCGGACTTGTGCTCGGCCCCCACCTTGTCACTGTCATGGCCGCCAATCTGTCACACCTGTGTGTGCACTTGCCTGCCATCTCCCTCTGCCTATTTATTCCATCAGGTCCAGTGCTCGGCCCGAAGTCATGTGTTTCTCTACCTAGAAACCTGCTACGCCAGCCTTCGAGCTTCCCAGCCTCGTTGTGTGTTTCCACGTCGGCTTCCAAGCCATCGTTACTCTCTGTCCGGGCCTGCGCCTTCCGGACCACCAACTACCAAGTAAGCCACCACTATTCCTTCTCACCCTGTCAGCTTCTCCTGTGCACAGGCGGAGATCCGTGGCAGCAGACCTCTCCCTAGCGGCGGATTCGTCTACCTTTTTCACCGGCATCCAGCTCACCGGCCACCTGCGGGCACTATCCTCCTGGCTGCAGCTTCAGCGCTTACCTGGGCTACTCTCTACCATCTCTGACAGTAAGCACTGTTCCATCAAAAGTGCCTACCAGGCTGAAAACTGTTATTAATGCCCTCTGTCTCTTCCCAGGGTTGCCAGGTCGTATGGTGCTCTGCCGGCCCCAGCTGATTCGCCTGATTACACTACACTTACACAACCCTGCATATACACAACCACTCACACACACTATATCAATAAAATGGTTAATTGTATCTGCCTTGAGTCGTGTCTGCTTTGTGGGTCACTAGAACCATGTCAGTATGACTCCGCCAGAGTAACCCAGCAGACAGCGCGCTAGTGCGCAGAATGAACAACTTAGAGACTTGGGTAGATCAGTTAGCCTATCAACAGCAGGTGATGCTAACACAGTTAGCCCGCATAACAGACAGGCTAGATCATTTAGTTAGCCCACAGGGTTTCCCTGCAGCCCCTGTTAGCTCCTCAGCTCCCGCTAGTTCCACCACTAGCCCCATCGTTAGTCAGCCTACTCCGGGCCCTGCTTGTCGGCTTACTCCTGTCCCGACTCCCACCCGTTTCAGTGGCAAATTGGGGGAGGCCAGGGGGTTTCTCATGCAATGCGACATCGTATTCCAACGGGTACCCGGGGACTTTCCCACTGACCAGAGTCGCATAGATTATGTGATTAATTTGTTGGAGGATTGGGCTCTGGCTTGGGCATATGCGGTGATGGCTAGGGCTAATTATGCTTCACTAACATACACTCAGTTTGTGAATGAGTTTCAGGAGGTGTTCAGCCTCTCGGACCGCGAAGGCGTGCTTACCTTTCGATTGTTAAATCTCCGGCAGGGGCCTAAAGTCATCGCCGACTACACCGTGGACTTCCGGGTCGTGGCTATGGAGGTTGGGTGGGAGGACGCCTCTCTATGTAGTATTTTTGTTAGAAGCCTGAGCCCTAGCCTACGGGACGAGCTGGCCCGGTTGGAGAAGCCCTCTACACTGCATGAGTTAATCTCCCTGGCTATCAGTATCGATAACAGACTAAGGGAGCAGGCGGCCGAACGGAGGACTTCTTGTCGCTCGGGCAGTCTGGCTTGCCGCTCCCTACAGCCCCCCCTGCTGGCCCTCCCATCTGCGGACTCCCCGGAAGATCAGGAACCTATGGTTATGGGTGGGTTTAAACTATCACCCGTGGAGAGACAGCGCCGCTGGGAGTTGGGGTTGTGCATTTATTGTGGGAGCGAGGAGCATGAGCTCGAGTACTGTCCCAAACGGCCAAAAGGGGGAGTCAGTGCGTCGCAGTAGGGGGACTCACGGACTTGCTCCGCAGTAATCCCCTCACCCATTTCTTGATCCCCATTCATTTCAGTTATGGACATAAGGAGATAAACACATATGCACAGGGGCCGAGCAGAGTAGAGCAGCTGCCAGGAAACCTGGCAACCTGGTTGGGGCTTCCCACGCAGCCGTTAGAGACTTCACTCAGGCTCATAGCATTGTCTAAGGCTCCACTGGCCACAGACACTCACCGGACCGCCCCAGTGTCAGTCATTATATCAGGCAACTATCGGGAGGAGTTAGGGCTGTATGTCTTACCAGTGTCATCCACTCCGGTCATCCTTGGCTATCCCTGGCTTCACCTACACAACCCCTCTATTGACTGGCATTCGGGGTGTGTGGTTTCCTGGAGTTCATTTTGCTTGAGTGCCTGTTTGCAGTCTGCTGCATGCTCGCCTGCCGTGCCTCTGGGTGCACCTGCCTCTCCTCCTCCCGACCTGTCTAAAGTGCCATCTGAGTATCACGATTAAGGGGCCATTTTCAGCAAATCCCAGGCCCTTTCCCTTCCCCCTCACCGCCCATAGATTGTGCGATCAACCTCCGGGCCGGTGCTCCGCTGCCATCTAGCAGACTGTACAACCTGTCTGCTCCGGAGCGCGCGGCTATGGACACTTAGATCAAAGAGTCCCTTAGTTCGGGCATAATAAGATAAGATAAGATAAGATAAGATAAGATAAGTCCTTATTAGTCCCACAATGGGGAAATTCCAGGATTGCAACAGCACAGGGATAGCAACACTCAGAGCACCAATCAAGAGACAAGAAAAAACAAGAGCAGTGAATATACATACTATGTACATATAAATATATAAATATATAAACACACAGTGCGGAGCATTGTAGCTAGATGGAATGAACAGCATAACCGTCTACTTAGTTATCCTACATGGTATGATTATGTACCCATACATATTGTCACCCTCCGTAGCGACCGGTATTGTCCTAGTTGTATACCGGAGGGACCATTGTGTAAGTCTATTCTGTCTTTTGCATTCAATACTATTAGGTTGTCACGTTTTTTTTGCTATCTCTGCGAGCAGCCCTGCTTAAGTTATACAGTCTGACAGCCGTAGGTAGGAAGGACCTGGGAAACCTCTCGGTTGCGCACCTAGGATGATGTAGTCTGCTGCTAAATGAGCTCCTCAGTGCGTTCAGTATGTCCTGCATAGGGTGGGACTCGGACTCCAGCAGAGATGACAGTTTAGCCACCATCCTTCTCTCTCCCATCTCCTCCACTGGGTCAAGGCGTTGCCCCAGGACAGAGCTAGCTTTCTTGATCAGTTTGTTCAGTCTCTTCCTATCGGCTGCTGTAACGCCACTGCCCCAGCAGACCACTCCAAAAGTGATGGCTGATGCCACCACCGTGTCGTAGAATGTCTTCAGCAGCGCCACTTGTACACCAAAAGACCTGAGTCTCCTCAGTAGGAACAGCCTGCGCTGTCCCTTCTTGTAGAGTGTGTCAGTATTGTGTGACCAGTCTAGTTTATTGTTCAGATGAACACCCAGGTACTTGTAGGATGTCACCATCTCGATGTCTGTTCCCTGTATGTTTACTGGTGCTGTGAGGGGTTGTCCTTGCCTGCGGCAGTCCACCACCAGTTCCTTAGTTTTCCTTGCGTTGATCTGGAGGCAGTTCCGATGGCACCAGTCCACGGAGTCCTGGATAAGTCCTCTGTACTCAGCTTCATCTCCATTGGAGATGAGGCCAATGATTGACGATAATAAGACCTTCTTCATCGGTGGTGGGGGCGGGGGGGGGGGGGGGGTTGTCGGGAAGAAGGATGGTTCTCTTAGGCCATGCATTGACTTTCGTGAACTCAATAATATAACCATCAAAGACAAATACACCCTCCCTCTCATCAACTCTGCATTTGATTCCCTCCAAGGGGCCTGTTGCTTCACGAAGCTAGAACTGCGCAACGCCTATCATCTGGTGCGGATACGGGAGGGGGATGAATGGAAGATGGCCTTTCGGACCCCTAGTGGGCATTTTGAATATTTGGTCATGCCGTTCGGGCTGACCAATGCCCCGGCCATCTTCCAACGTCTAATTAATGATGTTCTGAGAGACTTTTTGGGGACATTTGTGTTTGTATACCTGGATGACATTCTCATCTTTTCACAGTCCATGGAGGAACATCGCGTGCACATCAGGCGGGTTCTGCAGAGGCTGCTGGAAAATAAGCTCTTTGTAAAGGCGGAGAAGTGCGAGTTCCATGTTTCTCGGACCTCCTTCCTAGGCTTCATCATCGCCCACAAGGAGATCATCCCTGACCCAGCTAAGGTGAAGGCGGTGGTAGAGTGGCCCACCCCCTCGTCTAGGAAGCAGCTTCCACAGTTCCTGGGGTTCGCTAATTTCTACCGCCGTTTTGTACAGAACTACAGCCGCATTGCCCTACCACTGACCAACCTGACATCCACCAAGGTGCCCTTTCGATGGACGGAGGAAGTGGACACGGCTTTTTCTCTCCTGAAGGACAAGTTCTCTTCCTTGCCTATACTGACGCAGGTGGACCCCGCTCTCCAATGCCTAGTAGAAGTAAATGCCTCGGACTCGGGGGTCGGGGCCATCTTGTCCCAGCGCTCCCCGGCGGACGGTAAGATACGCCCCTGAGCGTACTTCTCCCGTCGCTTATTCCCAGCGGAGCACAACTATGACATCGGCGACAGGGAGCTGCTGGCGGTCAAGCTCGAGTTGGAGGAGTGGCGTCACTGGTTGGAGGGCGCTTCTCAACTGTTCATCATTTGGACTGACCACAAAAATCTGGAGTACCTCCGGACGGCTAAGCATCTGAACGCTCGAGAGGCCCGCTGGTCTCTCTTCTTCGGACGTTTTAACTTCACCATTACCTGCCACCCTGGGTCGAAGAATACCAAACCCGATGCCCTGTCTCGTCAATTTGCCCTGGAGACGGCGGAGATGGCCGAACATCCCATTCTCCCCTCATCGTGTGTTGTGGGCGCCCTCTCCTAGGGTATTAAAGACAAGGTCTTGAGGGCACAGTCTGACGAGGCTGACCCACGGGGGGGGGGGGGGGGTGCAGCAGTGAGGTTGTTTGTCCCTTTGGCTGTTCGGGGGGAGGTCATTCAGTGGGGTCATGCATCCAAGTTTGCTTGCCACTCGGGAAGGGCGCACATGGTGGCTCTCCTGCAGAGGGCGTTTTGGTGGCCGTCTCTCCAGAAGGATGTGGAGGACTACATCCAAGCCTGCCCTCAGTGTGCGACTGGCAAGACTTCCTCTTCTCCACCTGCCAGGTTGCTTCACCCCCTTCCCATCCCGGGCAGGCCATGGTCGCACGTGGCATTGGACTTTGTCACCGGTCTTCCCATGTCCAATCACTTCACTACTATCCTCACACTGGTTGACAGGTTCTCCAAGGCTGCCCATTTCATCCCTCTGCGGGGGCTGCCCCCAGCTAAGGAGACGGCCGACCTCTTGGTCCGGCACATGGTTAGGTTGCATGGCATCCCTCGGGACATCGTCTCTGATCGAGGACCACAGTTCGTCTCCAGGGTCTGGAGGTCTTTCTGCACTGCATTGAGGGCCACGGCAAGTCTGTCATCTGGATACCATCCACAAACCAACGGGCAGTGCGAGCGAGTCAACCAAGAGGTGGAGGCGGCGCTGCGGTGCGTCGCAACCTCTAATCCATCATCATAGGGCACGCACCTCCCCTGGATTGAATACGCACATAACACTGCTGTATCGACAGCCATTGGCATCTCCCCCTTCGAAGCCTTGTTGGGTTATAATCCCCTGCTGCTCCCTGAGGAGGAAGGGGACATCGCCGTTTCTTCTGTTCACGCCCACGTGAGGCATTGCCGGCGGATCTGGAAGACGACCAGGGCAGCACTTCAGCGGACTGCGGAACACAACACCTCGGAGGCCAACTGGCGCAGGGTCCCAGCTCTCACCTACCGGGTGGGCCAGCAGGTATGATTATCCACCAAACACATTAACCTGAAGGCTGAGCATAGGAAGACATCACAACAGTTCATTGGTCCTTTTCCCATCAGCCGGATCATTAACCCTGTGTCTGTGTGCCTGACTCTTCCCCCCTCCCTCCGCATCTGCCCGACCTTTCATATGTCGCAGGTGAAGCCCGTCTGCTCCAGCCCTTTGTGTCCTCTCCCAGGTCTCCACCTCCACCGATGGTAATCGACGGCGACCCGGCATGGCCAGTCACTGCCATCTTGGAAGTTCGTTGCCAGGGTCGTGGCCTGCAGTACCTGGTGGACTGGGAGGGGTTCGGGCCGGAGTGGAGATCCTGGGTGCGTCCCTCCTTCGTGCTGGACAAGCAGCTCATCAGGGACTTCCATCAGATGCACCCGGGAAGGTTGGAACGCCCACCGAGAGGCGTGCTGTGGGGGGGGAGTACTGTCATGGCCGCCAATCTGTCACACCTGTGTGTGCACCTGCCTGCCATCTCCCTCTGCCTATTTATTCCATCAGGTCCAGTGCTCGGCGCGGAGTCGTCTGTTTCTCTACCTAGAAACCTGTTACGCCAGCCTTCGAGCTTCCCAGCCTCGTTGTGTGTTTCCACATCGGCTTCCAAGCCACCGTTACTCTCTGTCCGGGCCTGCGTCTTCCGGACCACCAACTACCAAGTAAGCCACCACTACTCCTTCTCACCCTGTCAGCTTCCCCTGTGCACAGGCGGAGATCCGTGGCAGCGGACCTCTCTCTCCCTGGCGGCGGATTCACCGGCCACCTGTGGGCACAATCCTCCTGGCTGCAGCTTCAGCGCTTACCTGGGCTACTCTCTACCATCTCTGACAGTAAGCAGTATTCCATCAAAAGTGCCTACCGGACCAAAAACTGTTATTAACGCCCTCTGTCTCTTCCCAGGGTTGCCAGGTCGTATGGTGCTCTGCCGGCCCCAGATGATTCGCCTGATTACACTACACTTACACAACCCTGCATACACGCACCCACTCACGCACACTATATCAATAAAATGGTTAATTGTATCTGCCTTGAGTCGTGTCTGCTTTGTGGGTCACTAGAACCATGTCAGTCACTCTGTTCCCTCCTCTGACTCGAAACCCCCCATCTGCTGGGGCTATAACAGTTAACATTTAATAACTATTCAGTCTATTACTACGATATTTTCATTCTTTTTCAACTATAATTTAGTGTCATCTTTTCTGCCCCTCCCTTGTGTTCTCTATTGCTGAATTTAAATTAACACACAGCAACCACACACATGTACAGTGCCAGGAAATCATCTCAAATTAACCTTACCAAAAACGCCTCCCAACAGTCTCAAAATAAACCAGCACTCCCCTCAGTTTCCCTCTCTTTTCATAGTCATCATACATATGCATGTGCATCTGGCTTTTGTAGTCTTACACCTCTTTTCTGATCGTTTTTCTTCTTGCCTTGTCTTTCTGTCTTTGTATTGCTTGCTGCTGTTTATATTTTTGTTAGATAATTCTGTATCATATGCATGTATTCTAGCCGATATCATAAATATGTTCACCCAGCCACGCCAGCTGTTCTCTCGCAAAGAAAGAAAGAAAGAAAGAAAGATCAGTCTACATGCAAATTAAAGGCTGTAAGACAGATTGTTTCCGAACTAAAATTAAGAGTGTTCATTGACCCATGTGTCAAGATCCAACAAGTTTCTTAAAATACTGCCATACAAATAAGATACTTCAACAAAGAAACAGTATAGTCTAAAAGGGAATGAAATAAATATTGTTAAAACACTTATATAATGTAGAAGGGACGGCCTTTGTTCCTACTGCATTAAGATAAAAGAGAATATTTTTTACAGACACTATCGTCAGCTAAAGTAATGATGAGCTGACATTAGAATTGAACATTAGATATAAATTCTGGCAGTGGGTGGAAAACAGAATCCCTTTAAAGAATTAGTTTCTTGTTCACGCTAGCAGTAATGAGAGCACATTAAACTGTGCAAAAGCTGTCAGATAAACAAAGGTCATTTACCTTTTCATTTCAAAGCTTTGTGGTATTTGTACGTTAGAAGAGACAAAGCCACATGTCATGGCTGAACTCTGAGTGCTAAGCTGTGGTTGGCTATTTCTCTTTCATCTGAGAGACTGCCCAGCATGTTTGCTCAGAATGTATGTGGCTTTGGCGATCAACAGGATATGCTGCTAGCTCACAAGAAGCATCTGCAGGCTAAATTTAGAAGAAACATTTATTGTGAGAGTTTTCAGTTTTGTCTCCCTGGACATGTACTTGTATAATGTGCAAAATGTCTATTAGTGGCCACTTACGCCCAGACAAGTTGCAACCTTTCGTACAATTTTACGCACAATGCTATATGGTTCCAAGGTTGTCATAGCCAGGAGCGGCACTGGGGTTAAGCTCCCAGTGCTCATAAAATGCTCCTTATGGTGTGCGTCTCGAAAAGCCTCTGACAACTAAGTCCAACTCCTAGCCTGCCCGTGTGGTTTAGTCTCTAAGCCCTACGGAACTGCTTTTACTAATAGGAGAAGGGGCGAGGGCGGATCTCTGGTGCCTTAAAACCAGATGCTTCGGGTAGATGGTGGCTCGTCAACCTGGGAAGGTAGCCCATCTAGGGGGAGGTAAACCCTGATTTCAAACCTCCGCTGCCTTGCGGCACACCCAGTCACGGGAAAGGCTTCGGGAGTCAACCCTGAGGAAAAATCCAGAGTCGGAGTCCCTAAGGCAGTTCTCTGTTGTGCTCAACATTGTTCTGGCAGCTCCTGCGACAACGCTGGTGCCAAACTGTAGCAGCCCTGCTGTTCCTTTGGATTCATCAGTGACGTGGAGAGGGGGGACATGCTGCATGGGCAACATCTTGTCCTCCATATCTTCCTGCCCAGGCTTGAATCCTACCAACGCCCAACGCTGGAAGGTAGAACACCAGACCACTGGAGAGGACACTCCAGCTTCGCCTTTGGCGTAGACAAAACACGGGGAATGACAGTTACCGGTTATAAGCCACCGCTCAATTGGCGTAGAGCGCGGTGCCAGGGGTTGTTCCCGACGGTGGGAGGGATCATTGGATCTCACTGGACAGCTACCGCCCGCCTCAAGCTGGGCAGCCCCCAGCCAATAAGGTGTTGTCCCGCCACAGCCTGCTTTCCTCATTGAGTGCATGGGGATGAGGAGAAGTCCGAACAGCAGGCTGAGAACCTTCGCAATAGGCAAGACAAAAAAAGAAAAGCGACCAACTCTAAAACTGGGAACTTGGAACGTCCGCACTATGATGACAGGAATCGCTGCTAACCTCAAGGACATCAACGACACCAGGAAGACTGCCACCACCAATAATGAGCTGAAGAGACTGGAAGTGGATATCGCCACTCTCCAGGAAACACGGTTGGCTGACGCAGGCACACTGAGAGAGAAGGACTACACGTTCTACTGGCAGGGAAAGGGCAGTGACGAACACAGGGAACACGGAGTGGGCTTCGCAGTGAAGAACACCTTGCTGAAGATGGTGGAACCGGGCAGCAATGGCTCTGCACGAATCCTCACCCTCCGCCTGAACACCACTCAAGGCCCAGTCACCCTCGTCAGTGTGTATGCCCCAACACTGACAGCCACACCAAAGGCAAAAGACGCGTTCTACGAGAATCTCGCAACAACTGTCAAGATCATCCCCAACTCTGAACAACTCATTCTCCTTGGAGACTTCAATGCCAGAGTGGGTGCTGACCACGACTCCTGGCCCTCCTGTCTTGGACCATTTGGCGGGGGCAGAATGAACGACAACGGACAGCGGCTGCTCGAGTTCTGCGCATATCACGATCTGTGCATCACAAACTCGTTCTTCAAGACCAAGCCCCAACACAAGGTTTTCTGGCGACATCCGCGCTCAAAGCACTGGCACCAGCTGGACTTGATACTGACCAGGCGCACCTCACTGAAGAACGTGCTAATCACCCGTTCGTTCCAGAGTGCAGATTGCAACACAGGCCATTCATTGGTGTGTTGCAAGGTCAAGCTGCAGCTGAAGAAATTCCATCATGCTAGACAGCCTGGAAAGGCACGGATTGGCACCAGCAAGATGGCCCAACCAGAACTTGTTGAGCAGTTTGCCTCCACCTTTGAGAAGGAACTTGGTGTACCACAAGAAGGAGAATCTGCAAAGCAGAAGTGGGAAGAGCTGCGAAACACCATCCACCGCACAGCCTTGGCTACCTTTGAGAGGAAGACCTCAAAGTCACAGGACTGGTTTGATGCCAAGTTGACCGAGATGACCCCCGTCATTGAAGCCAAGCGCTGATGGAGAGATGGGTGGAACACTACTCCGACCTCTACTCCAGACAGAACACCGTGACACCGTCAGTCCTCGATGCCATCGACTGCCTGCCATCCATGGACGAACTTGACGCCAAGCCAACTATGGATGAACTCAGCAAGGCCATTGATAGCTTGGCCGCTGGTAAGGCACCCGGCAACGACGGCATACCCTCCGACCTGATCAAGCACTGCAAGACCGCCCTACTGCTGCCATTGCATGACGTCCTCTGCCAGTGCTGGAAGGAAAGTGCCATACCACAGGACATGAGGGACGCCAAGATCATCACCCTCTACAAAAACAAAGGGGAGAGAAGCGACTGCAACAACTACAGGGGTATCTCCCTCCTCAGCGTTGTTGGCAAAGTCTATGCACGAGTTGTTCTCGTTCGTCTACAGAAGCTTGCCGAACGTGTCTACCCCGAGTCTCAGTGTGGCTTCCGCGCTGAGCGATCGACGGTAGACATGATATTCTCCATCCGCCAACTCCAGGAGAAATGCAGAGAACAGAACATGCCCCTGTACATCGCCTTCATCGACCTCACCAAAGCGTTCGATCTGGTCAGCAGAGAGGGCCTTTTCAAGATCCTGCCAAAGATAGGATGCCCACCAAAGTTGCAAAGTCTCATCGAATCGTTTCACACCATGCAGGGGATAGTGCAGCATGACGGCAACGTCTCAGAGCCATTCAACATACGCAGCAGAGTGAAACAGGGCTGTGTACTTGCGCCAACCCTCTTTGGGATTTTCTTTGCTATGCTCCTGAGGCATGCCTTCAGCACAGCAACAGAGGGAATCTACCTGCACACAAGATCTGACGGCAGGCTTTTCAACCTCGCCCGCCTGAAAGCCAGAACCAAAGTACGCGAGGCTCTAATCAGAGACATGCTGTTCGCAGACGACGCTGCAGTCGCAACCCACACACAGCAAGAGCTTCAGACCCTGATGGACCGCTTCTCCCAGGCATGCAAGGACTTCGGGCTTACCATCAGCCTGAAGAAGACTAATGTCTTGGCGCAAGGCACGGAAGCACCACCAACCATCACCATCAACGACTACGAGCTGGAGGTCGTGAATCAGTTCACGTACCTGGGGTCCACGATCAGCAACGACCTCTCCCTTGATACAGAGATTGACAAGAGGATTGGAAAATCAGCCTTCACACTCGCTTGCCTCACCACACGAGTGTGGAAGAATCCCAAACTCTCTGTCAAGACGAAGATGGCAGTGTACAACGCCTGCGTCATCAGCACACTGCTCTATGGGAGTGAGACGTGGACAACATACGCCCTGCAGGAAAAGAGACTGAACTCCTTCCACTTGCGCTGCATTCGCTGCATCCTGGACATATCCTGGCAGGACAAAGTGCCCAACACAGAAGTTCTGTCCCGCGCCGGCCTTCCCTCCATGTTCACTCTACTCAGGCAGCGCAGGCTCCGCTGGCTAGGCCACGTTCACTGTATGGAGGATGGCAGAATCCCCAAAGACGTCCTCTACGGAGAACTGGCGATTGGCAGGAGAGATGTTGGCCGCCCACAGCTGCGCTTTAGAAACGTCTGCAAGAGAGACATGAAGGCCCTGGAGATCAACACAGAGCGCTGGGAGGACCTTGCAACGGACCGCTCCAAATGGAGAGGCACCCTGACCAGACAGCTCAAGGCGGGTGAAGAGAGATTGACTGCTGCAGCAAATGAAAAAAGGACCCGCAGAAAGAACTGCCACAGCTCCAGCAGCACGGAGACCACCCACAAGTGCAACCTGTGTGACAGGGACTGCCATTCGCGCATCGGCCTGTTCAGCCACAGGCGGTGCTGTTCCAGCAGAGTAGACGTTTAGGATTCTCTTCCATGGTCATCATAGACCGACGGAGGCCGACGACGTGGTAACATTTGAGGTTCATATCAGTTGAAATCTTAATCTCTCTCTCTTGGTACTGTATATGGTTTGCAGACCACCAGCAGTTTAACTTGTATTTGTTTGAGAAGATAAGGAAAAAAATATGGCCAAACTGAATGTTGGTTTGTCTCCGATGAGGTGGCTTTGAGGGAAAAAAATGAGCTTAAGACTATTTCACCAAGTGTGTGGTCGATTGATCTGAAGATCATTTTAGTCCCTCAGCCACCTTAAAGGAAACAAACCAACATTCAGCTTGACTATATTTGTTTCTTTATCTTCTCCATCAAATACAATTACTTTTTCACATAGGGCCAGGAGGATTAATGAATGAAATCATCATTTAAAAACTGCATTTTGTATTTACTTGAGCTATCTTTGTCTAATATTAAATTTGTTTGATCTGAAACATTTAAATGTGACAAATACAAAAATGTAAGAAATCAGGAAGGGAAATATACTTTTTCACAGCACTGTACATTATGTATGTTAACTCCTTTTTTTTTTTTTTTTAAATTGAAGCCGCTGCGAAACAACTTTTGCTTTATTTGGTCTGGCTAATTTTCACAAAATTCACGTGTTGAATGAAATAACCATAAAGATCAAATGAATGGATGTTTTAGGGTTTAGTGGCAGCATACCCTTGCTTCCTTCAGACACATTTATGTGGGAACCATAACTAAGGGTGCATTCACACGGCCACTGTTTGGTCTGGACCAAAGGACCAAAGTGTGTATTCCGCGGATAGTTTGGTTCGTTTGGCACCGTCTGAATGCGCCTGGAACTCTGGTGCAGCACCAAACAAGCGAACTCTGGTCCCCCTGAAAGGGGGGGGGGGGTCTCAGTTCGCAGACTGGTGTGCTTCGCTTGCCGTGTGAATGCAAACGGAGTATCCAGCGGACCAAAGGGCGGACGTGCCCCTCTGCGATTGTGTAACAACAGCAACACACAGTGAGAAGAGAAAGTGGCGTTTACTGTAAGGTGCCTTCACATCAAAACACCACCTGGCAAATTTTTCGCGGAGCACGATTACATTATAACTCAATGTAAATACAAGAAAAGACTGGGTGAGATGCAAACAGACGAAGTTGCCACTCACCTGAAAAAGCTGAAAACTTGACATGTGTTTCACGTCTGTGGCAGGAATCCGTGGATAAATAAATCCAACATCTCGATTCAGCTGAAGAGCTCCCAATCCTTCTGCCAGGTCGTCGTCGGCCTCCGTCGGTCTATGATGACCATGGAAGAAAATCCTAAACGTCTACTCTGCTGGAACAGCACCGCCTGTGGCTGAACAGGCCGATGCGCACCGGTGTTCTACCTTCCAGCATTGGGCGTTGGTAGGATTCAAGCCTGGGCAGGAAGATATGGAGGAGAAGATGTTACCCATGCAGCATGTCCCCCCTCTCCACGTCACTGATGAATCCAAAGAAACAGCAGGGCTGCTATAGTTTGGCATCAGAGCCATCGCAGGAGCTGCCAGAACGATGTTGAGCACAACAGAGAACTGCCTTAGGGGCTCCGACTCCGGATTTTTCCTCAGGGTTGACTCCTGAAGCCTTTCCCGTGACCGGGTGTGCCGCAAGGCAGCGGAGGTTTGAAATCAGGGTTTACCTTCCCCTAGATGGGCTACCTTCCCAGGTTGACGAGCCACCATCTACCCGAAACATCTGGTTTTAAGGCGCCAGAGATCCGCCCTCGCCCCTTCTCCTATTAGTAAAAGCAGTTCCGCCGGGCTTAGAGACTAAACCACACGGGCAGGCTAGGAGTTGGACTTAGTTGTCAGAGGCTTTTCGAGACGCACGCCGTAAGGAGCATTTTATGAGCCCTGGGAGCTTTACCCCAATGCTGCTCCTGGCTATGACAACCTTGGAACCAGGTGTTTCTACCTGCCAGGTAGAAAATACAATAAAGACAGCTGCACGGATCCAAGAAATGCTTTTACCGGAGAAAGCTGAGGAGAAAAATTTAAAAAAAAAAATGTTTCTTGGACTTGAAGTAGTGAGGAGGAAATGCAGGCTCTGATAGATATTTGGTCTGAGAACCAGACTTCTCAGCTGCTTGTGGCTGCACACAAGAATACCGATGTTTTTTATATGTTTAGCGACATAATGGCAGCATGGGGGTTATACAGACAGCGAAGCGTTTTATTTTTTATTAGTTTGTGGCGCATAAACACCTGGGCTGAACGGTGTTATGCTGAGAATTGCTTGCTTGCCGAGAATTGCATCCCATCGTTGGATAAACATAATTTAAAGATAAATTACAAGAGGTAATAACAATCTTTACTTCTAAAAATGTATAATGGGTACTTCTGAAAAAGCACAAATGGTTACAAGCCTGGCTGTAGTGTTATATTTTATAGTTTTGGTGGATGGGATGCAATTCTTGGCAAGCGAGCAATTCTCTGCATAACACCGGTACTGGCCAATCGATGAGCCAGATTTCTCTTCTTCGCCAAGATTTTTTCTTGCTGGTCAGTGGTGGTTTCGGCTACAGCGCCACAAACAAGCAGCTGTTGTAACTGCGTGACGCTGTCCAAGCAGTTTGGTCCGCTTGAGTAAAGTGCTGTGTGAATGCAAACCAAACCAAATGAAGGTGTGAAAATTCTCGCCATTCCCCACTGAGTTGAACCGAGACCCCCGGACTATGCTGGTGTGAATGCAGCCTAAAGCAGCAGTCTCATCTTTATAAAACAACTACTGAAAAATAAATCCACATGTTCCATTTACTGCCATAGAAACATCAAAGCACAACTGCTATTTCACAGCACCCCAGAGTAGATAAGATTGTAAATGTGTTGTAATTGGTTAATCACTTCCTTTTTAGATAAGTTTTTAGATGATGTTAGAAAGTTCTATAAGCTAACAGTGTTTGTAGAACCAAGAAGCGAGACTGCAAAACATCCCTCCACCGTGGATTCACACCTCATTCTGACCGCACAACCACAATGATGCTGAACTTTCCATCTTTCACTTTGGTTTTTTCACTGTGTGTGTGATCTCACATGGACTTGTGAAACATCAAACAAAGAATTTAATGTGAATTAAAACAACATAGAAGTGGAAAATTGTAACCTGAGGGATCACATGTAATATATTTTTTAAACATCCAGTGTGAAGCAGACGGGATAGATGAGATTCTAGTACAGGGGTGTCCAACCATGTGCCATGGAGAGCCAAGACCCTGCAGGTTTTCTCTTCTACCCAGTCTCTTCAGCAGGTGTTTTCACTTATCAGCAATCAGTGGGAAGAAGTTCACTGAAATCTGCTGTTGAAGACACTGGTTGGAGGTAAAACCTGCAGGGTCTTGGCTCTCCATGGCACATGGTTGGACACCCCTGTTCTAGTATGTCCACTGTTGAAGAAAAATTAGCAAAGTAGTTTAGTGTCATAAACGCAAAGAATTTATGACTATTTTATTGACCTGTTCTCAGACAGCAGGTATTTATTCATATTTTCAAATCCTTTCTTGTAATTTTAAAGAAACACTCCGTTGAACATAAATCCCCTATAAAAACAAATCTACATTGTCTAGAATGGCATCTGATGGCCTTTTTTTCTACAAAAAAAACTTTCATTGTCTTACAGTTTCAAGTCAAAAAGCACCCCCCCCCCCCAATAGGCCCAACTGCATACCACAAGGCAGGACTCCTTAAACCAAGGCAGAACTTTAGTGCAAGAATGATTGGGTGCCGAAGGAAAAGTACCGTGATGTCAACGCACCGGAGAGTCGGTAGTGTCAACATAAATAGGAAACTTGTAGAGGCTGGGTTAATCATCTCAGACTGGATGCAGAGGGTAAACAGAGAAGGACAATAGGTATGGAGATTATGGTGAGGTAGCAGGAAGAGGGAGTTGGGGGAGAAGGGATGAATGTATTGTGATGCAAGATGTCATGCAGATGTGAGATGGGCGGTTGATATAAAAGGAGAGCCCCTGGTGAATTGAGACATGCTTTTTCTGTGTATGACTGATGTGAGAGTGAATAAAGTCGTCTGCTGCATAAATCAGTTTCCGTTATTTACACTCTCCACACTGGTGACCCCTTGACGAATTATGGAACACGAGCCAAGAACCCCGGAGTCGGCCTGGACGGGAAGCCCCAGCGACGCGGCAAGCATCCCAGAGACGGCCCGGACGGGAACCCCCAGCAATGCGTGCGCTGTTTCGGTCAAACTACCGGACTTTTGGCTGCACGACCCGCGATCTTGGTTCCACCACACTGAGGCTCAGTTCGCCCTCTGCGGAATAATGGCAGACGACACCAAATATTACTATGTGGTCACAGCGCTGGACGCTCACACATCTCAGCAAGTAGCGAATCTGCTCCAACAGCCTCCAGCCCACGACAAATACAAGGCTCTCAAGGCCGCGCTGACCCGGCGCTACACGCTCTCAGACTGTGAGAGAGCGGAGAGGCTCCTGAGGCGCTCCGAGTTAGGAGATGGGTCGGCGGTCGAACTGATTGAGAAGATGTTGGCGTTGATGGGCAAGGACGACGGGCACTTTTTGTTTGCCCACCTTTTCCTCCGGGAACCTCCCAACAGAGGCGAGAGCAGTTCTTGCCAATTCGCCGTTGCTGGCCGCGCGTGACTACCGTGCGCTAGCCCAGGAGGCAGATCAGATCATCCTCACCACCAGAGCCCTCACAGTCAACGCGGCAGTGTCGGAACCCAGCGAGACGACCAACGGAGGCGAGGAGCCACCGACGGTAGCGGCAGCGGGAGCAAGGAAGCGGCAGAGAGACACGCTTTGCTTCTACCACCGCTGCTTTGAAGAGAACGCATGCAGATGTGCGCCACCGTGCCAATTCAAGCGTTCGGGAAACGCCAAGGCCGGCAGTCAGTAGCAGCTTCGACCGCCAGTGAAGAGAACAAGCTGCTCTATGTGACGGACTCGCACTCGGGGAGACGGTTCTTCGTAGACACCAGAGCCCGGAAGAGCATCATCCTGCCATCCTACACCGACCGGTTAGCGGGAGCTAGCAGCCCTGGGATGGTAGCAGTAAACGGCTTGGACATTAAGACTTTTGGTGAGAGAACACTGGCTTTATCCCTACACGGCCGTATGTACAAGTGGACTTTTGTCATAGCAGCACCGAGTTTCCCTGTCCTGGGAGCTGATTTTCTGTGTGCACACGGGTTGCTAGTCGATGTTGCTAACAGACACTTGGTTAATGCAATGTCTTTTGATTCTCTCCCCTGTACAGCTCGAGGGGCTGGGCCAATAACACAAGCCAATGCCACAGCTCCAGGTGGTAAGTTCCACACACTGCTCACTCAGTTCCCAGCATTCACGGTCCCGACATTTTCGGCAGCCATCGCAAAACACGGGGTGGAACACTTTATCACCACCACTGGGCCGCCCGTTTTCGCACGACTTCGGCGCCTGGACGCAGCTAAACTGGCCATAGCGCACGAGGAGTTTGTCAACCTGGAAAGGTTGGGCATCATCAGGCGATCGAACAGCCCATGGGCATCCCCGCTACACATGGTCCCTAAGGCCGAGGGATCGGGGCGACCGTGCGGAGATTTCCGCAGATTGAATAACGCCACAGCGCACAACCGCTACCCGATTCCCCATATTCAGTATTTTTCCCATTCACCTCGCCGGAGCACGCATTTTTTCTAAAATAGACCTGGTCCGCGGTTACCACCAGGTCCCAGTGCGCGCGGGGACATACCCAAAACAGCGGTAATAATTCCGTTTGGCTTGTTTGAGTTTTTACGCATGCCCTTCGGATTAAAAGGAGCGGCACAGACATTCCACCGCATGATGGATGCGGTGTTGCGCGATCTCCCATTTGTGTTCGTCTACCTGGATGATATCCTGGTGGCCAGCGCGTCTGAGGACGAACACGTAACTCACCTCAGGACGGTTTTCCGGAGGTTGGAGGAGCACGGGTTAATAATCAACCCGGCGAAATGGCAGTTCGGCGTGACGGGGATTGATTTTTTGGGGTACCGCATCTCACTGGAGGGAGTGATACCCTTGCCCAACAAAGTGCGTGCCGTGGCGAATTTTCCCCAGCCTCAGACGGTCAGGGCGCTGCAAGAATTTTTGGGGATGGTTAACTTTTATAACCAGTTCCTCCCCCGCGCAGTTCAACTCATGCAGTCATTGTACGCCGCGCTCAAGAAACAGAAACCCACGGACAGAGTCAAATGGACTCCGGAGCGGGAGCAGGCGTTCTCTGAGGTTAAAACAGCCCTGGCAAACGCTGCACTGTTGGCGCATCCGGACCCGGCGGCCCGGATAGCGCTCACTACCGACGCCTCGGACGTGGCCATAGGGGCCGTCGTGGAGCAACGTGTCGCCGGTTCTTGGCAGCCGCTCGCTTTTTTTCAGCAGGGCTTTGCACGACAGTGACTGTAAATACAGCACGTTCGACAGAGAGTTGCTGGCTCTCCACCTGGCCATACGCCACTTCCAGTTCTGGCTGGAAGGGCGCAGCTTCACCGCGTTCGTGGACCGCAAGCCGCTAATATTCGCGATGGCCAAGGTTTCGGAACCATGGTCGGGCCGGCAGCAGAGACAGCTGGCCGCGATCTCAGAGTTTACGACCGATATTCAGCATGTGTCAGGTAAACTGAATGTGGTGGCAGACTGCCTCTCGTGCGCAGTAGTGGTCCTGGTCTGCATGGGGATAGATTATACACCCATGGTCGCAGAGCAGATTGGCGATACGGACGTGTGCACACTCCAGTCTGGACCAACAGGGTTAAGGCTGGAGAGCAGAGTACTGCAAGACGGCAACCCCCCCCCAATCTGCGACGTCTCCATGGGACGCCCGCGCCCTGTGGTCTCAGTTGCTTCGCGCCGCCGTGTGTTTGAGGTCAGTTCACACTCTGGCGCACCCAGGAGTGCGCGCGTCAGTCAAAATGGTGGGAGCGAAGTTCGTGTGGCCAGGCCTGTGCAAACAAGTGAAAGAGTGGGCTGCAGCCTGTGTAGCATGCCAACAAGCCAAAGTACACAGACGCACAAAGGCTCCTTTGGAGCCGTTTCGTATACAAGCGAAGAGGTTCCACCATGTTCACGTGGACCTCGTGGACCCCCTCCCGCCATCGCAGGGGTGCACGCACCTTCTGACAGTGGTGGACCGCACCACACGCTGGCCAGAAGCAGTCCCGCTGGCGGCAACCACGTCCGCGGATGTGGCGCACACTTTTTTGACGACATGGGTGGCACGTTTTGGAATCCCGTCGGACATCACGTCCGATAGGGGCCCTCAGTTTGTTTCCGACCTCTGGTCCGCGATGGCCCGAAGTATGGGTGTTGCAATTCATCGCACAACCGCATACAACCCACAAGCCAATGGGTTATGTAAGCGTTTTCATAGGTCACTGAAAGCAGCGCTCAGGGCTTCGCTGACGGATGCAAATTGGGTAGACCAGTTGCCGTGGGTTTTTTTGGGGTTGCGTTCCGCACCAAAAGAGGATTTGGAGGCTTCCCCGGCGGAAATGTTTTTTTCTCAGCCACTGCGGCTGCCCGGGGAATTTTTGCCAGATAATCCCACGCCGGACAACTGTCCGTCTCAGCGTTTGCAGCATAGCGCAGACACAGGCACGCTGCCTGGCCCAGCCCACCACTGTTTTCCACGCGCTTTTGTGCCAAAAACTTTGAAGAACGCAGCGTTCGTGTTTGTCAGGCACGATGCCCACCGCCCTCCATTGCGCCCACCCTACGATGGCCCGTTCAGAGTGCTGGAAACAGGGGACAAACATTTTTTGTTAGAGTTGGGGGGTCGTCGGGAGAAAATATGCATAGACAGACTTAAGCCCGCCTTTGTGGTGGCGGACGAGCAAGTGATGTTGGCTTGGGCCCCTCGGCGTGGAAGACCCCCACTGAGAACTCCCCAGGTAAACGATTCATCAGAGCAGCCACATGGGCAAGTCGAAGGCTTCCCCCCCTCACCATGCCCACCCGCAGACAGACACACCCCCAGGAGCCCCCCACTGGCACAGCAGTGCCGCGGAGGCAGTAAACCCCCGTTACAGCAGATATGGGAGGAGACTGAAGCCAAAAGGACGTGAGGACTGAAACTCGGTCTGAGATTCTCGGGGGAAGGGGGGGGCGTGTAGAGGCTAGGTTAATCATCTCAGACTGGATGCAGAGGGTAAACAGAGAAGGACAATAGGTATGGAGATTATGGTGAGGTAGCAAGAAGAGGGAGTTGGGGGAGAAGGGATGAATGTATTGTGATGCGAGATGTCATGCAGATGTGAGATGGGCGGTTGATATAAAAGGAGAGCCCCTGGTGTATTGAGACATGCTTTTTCTGTGTATGACTGATGTGAGAGTGAATAAAGTCGTCTGCTGCATAAATCAGTTTCCGTTATTTACACTCTCCACAAACTAAATAATTAACTAACACAGGAAAGCTGGGAACTAACTAGGAACTAAACAATAACATAAGGAAGAGTAACTGAAAACAGGAAATGAAACTATGACAAGACAGGAAAAAACAAAAGGAACCTTTCACAATAAGAGATGGGCTGGGAACTAAGGATAAACAAAGAATATTAATGTTAACAGAATGGCAATAATGGTGCAAAGAGTCAAAAAAAAAAACCCAGAAAGGACCATGTCCAGATCATGACAAGTAGTTTGTTAAAAAATGCTAATTAGCCTGGAGGATAACTTCATTTAGGCCAGGGAGTCCTAACTGGCTCAACACTACCCACGTGCCAGCACCACATATAGCCACGTCACCAAAAACGTTCTGTTTCAGCTCGCCTTTTTGCAGGGGGTGGGGCTGAAGTGAAACTTTACAGCAAAAAACAGACACGAGACATTTGCGCAATTTCGCTCTTGATATTAACCTCACCAGCCCACGTGACAAACGCGCAATGCATTCTGGGCAGGGTAGGTTCAGCAATTGTAAACGGACTGCAAACACACAGCGCCTCGGCATTTCTTGTGAATGAACGGAAAAAAAAAATCACAAAATGGACCGGGAAGGAAAATTTAAAGGGACCGTACTCCGCCAAATTGAATGGGACTGCAAAGGCACGCTATTTGGCGAAGCTTGAAGGGGTTAATGGACTAGATCCCTACCAACATATCACATGGAGTTCGGATGTAAACATTCTGCCAAATTTTGACCATGCCTTCATTTATAATTATATGACTTTAAGCATAAGTCCATACACACATGAAGTTTTTAGTAACTTTAGGTCTTTGAAGCAAGCGAAAGTGCAGTTCACAGACGGATGGGTGCATGACTTGTAGATGTACAAGGTAGACTTGAAGACAGTTGTGCTCACAAAGGTGTTTTTTTTTTTTATTTCTTGTCTTGATTACAAGTATTTATTTACTAACTAAACTAAGTGCATGCCATAAATTGAATTATGCACCCAATATACATGTGAAAATTTGCTTATAATATTTTATAATCAACCCCTGATGCACTTGTGTCCTGCATCTGTTGTGAAAAAGGCTGTATGGAAATGAAATCTCCATATAAGCACCGCAACAACATCCTGCAGTCCTGTGCAGACAAGGATTTTTACCTGAAACTCTCTGATGGGAGACTAGAACTCAAAGCACAGTCACAAGTACTACAAGCAGGTACAAACGCAAATCTTTGTGACAGGCTCACATTTCTGTGACTTTGTTGTGTGGACCACAAAAAGTTGTGTTGTTGTATGCGTCACACCAGATTCTGACCTATGGGAGCAAATAATTTTACCAGTGGCCCAGAACTTTTTTTTATGAAGATTTCCTACCTGAGCTTGTTGCCTGTCACTTCACTGACTCTGACCCCACAACACAAGAGGAAAGCTGCAGCTGATAAACCCACCCAGAAGCCCAAAAGACAACGTCTAACTGCATTACAGCCAGGTCCCACACACAATCCCAAAAGAACAGCAGAAGTGTGGTGGACTTGCAGGCAGCCAGAAGAGCTGGATGACATGGTTGCCTGTGATAACCAAAACTGTGAAATTCAGTGGTTCCATTTAGGATGTGTGGGACTCTGAAGCACCAACCCCACAGCAGCCGTGGTTTTGCGACGTGCACATTAGAGTAGTGCTGTAGCATGAGACAGTTATGCGCTATAACGTTGTGCGAACAATGATACATGTCGATCATGCATGTCAATTTATATTCTTGTATTGTGTCATGGTTATGGTTACAGTTTTGCATCTTTGAAATAAAGAGCTGGAGTTTGTAAGCCACTGTGTACTTTATTCCAAAAATTGTTACAAAGCAAGCAAGTGTATTTATATAGCACATTTCATACACAAGGACAACTCAGTGTGATTTACATACATAAAAAGAGGAAAGAAAGAAAAATGTTTGAGCAATAAGAAAAATTGAAGAGGTGCTGCTTTAACTGCTTCAATATTATTGACACAGTTAAAGACATGATGTCAAAAGGGCTAAACCACACCAAAAACATGTCATGGCCTACATTCTAAAACTAAAAAGTTCAAAGCAGTCAATAATAACTGTGACCTTATTGCCAAACATTTCAACATACTGATGTGGCATGCTAGCCTGCAAACAAGGTCTCTTTGGCCAGTACACCAAAGGGCTGAGGTGTGCATGGAGCACATTTATGGTGTTGCAGAACAGGATGGATGCGGTTTGTCTGCTTATGTCAAAAAGGTGTGCAATATGTTCAAGAGGCAAATTAAGCCGCAAACACATCATAGTTAAAAGGAAAATTTGAAAATGGGAAATTTTTCTGTCTTTGGTAGGCTGGGAAAAAATTGCATCAGCAGAGCCATTAAACTAAAAGATGGAAGCCCAGTGTTGTGGAGTGTGTGAAATCACAGGCAGATGCATTTCAAATGATTTATTGCACACTCACATCTCACGAGCACAGAACAGAATGAACTTTTTCCCAGAGACTCTCCTCTTAAGTTTCATGGCTTACATCACACACAACAGGACATTTGCATCACACTGCATTCAAAACCCTACATCCTTGACTCCTTCCCGCTCTCTCACCAGGAGCCTCCTGCTCTTTTGTCTCCCATGCTTATTCACTGTCTCTTGTCTGAGATGCTAGAAATCTGACACTCCCAAGGTGCTACAAATACCCCCCCCCCCCCCAGCATCTTAGATAAGACAATAGAATAACAGTCCACATGCTGTGATAGGACAACAGAACATCAGTCCACATGCTGTTTGGACTTCCGTCTCCTCCCGTATCTGCTGTAACTGGGTTTTACCGCCTCCGCGGCGCTGTTGTGCCGGTGGGAGGTTGCTGGGAGGGGGGCCACTTCGGTCTGTCCGTGTGGCTGCTCTGGTGAATCGTTTCCCTGGGGAGCTCTCCGTGGGGGTCTTCCACACCGAGGGGCCCTAGCCAACAGCACTTGCTCGTCCGCCACAACAAAAGCGGGTTTGAGTCTGTCTATGCCAATTTTTTCCCTCCTACCCCCCAAGTCTAGCAAAAAATGCTTATCCCCTGTTTCCAACACTCTGAACGGTCCATCATAGGGTGGGCGCAATGGAGGGCGGTGGGCATCGTGTCTGACAAACACGAACTGACAAACACGAACTCTTCAAAGTTTTAGGCACAAAAAAACACGGAAAACTGTGGTGGGCAGGGCCCGGCAGCGTGCCTGTGTTTGCGCTATGCTGCAAAAGCTGAGACGAGGAGCTGCCCGGAGCGGGATTATCTGGTAGAAATTCCCCGGGCAGCCGTAGTGGCTGCGTAAAAATGAGCTCTGCCGGGGAAGCTTCTAGATCCTCTTTCGGCGCGGAGCGCAACCCCAATAAAACCCATAGCAGCCTGTCTACCCAATTTGCATCCGTCAATGAGGCCCTGAGTGCTGCTTTCAGTGATCTATGAAAATGCTCGCATAACCCATTGGCCTGTGGGTTGTACGCAGTTGTGCGGTGAATTGCAACACCCAGGCTGCGGGCCATCGCAGACCAGAGTTCGGAAACAAATTGAGGGCCCCTGTCGGACGTAATGTCCGACGGGACTCCAAAATGCGGCACCCATGCTGTTAAAAAAGCGCGCGCTACGTCTGCGGACGTGGTTGCCGCCAGCGGAACCGCCTCTGGCCAGCGCGTGGTGCGGTCCACCATTGTCAGGAGGTGCGTGCACCCCTGTGATGGCGGGAGGGGGCCCACGAGGTCCACGTGAACATGGTCCGAACCTCTTAGCCGGAATACGAAACAGCTCCAAGGGAGCCTTCGTGTGTCTGTGTACCTTGGCTCGTTGGCACGCCATGCCGGCTGCAGCCCACTCTTTCACTTGTTTGCGTAGGCTCGGCCACACAAACTTCTCTCCCACCATTTTGACCGACGCGTGCACTCCTGGGTGCGCCAGAGTGTGAACCGACTCAAACACGCGGCGGCGCCACGCGGCCGGGACCACGGGACGCAGGCGACCCGTGGAGACATCGCAGATTAGGGGGGGTATGCCGTCTTGCAGCACCCTGCTCTCCAGCCTTAACCCTGTTGGTCCAGACTGGAGCGCGCGCACGTCTGCATCGCTAATCTGCTCCACGGCCATGGCTGCGTAATCTATCCCCACGCAGACCGGGGCCACCACGGCACGCAAGAGGCAGTCCGCCACTACATTCAGTTTACCCGACACATGCTGAATATCGGTAGTAAACTCTGAGATCGCGGCCAGCTGTCTCTGCTGCCGGCCCAACCACGGTTCTGAAACCTTGGCCATCACAAATGTTAGCGGCTTGTGGTCCACGAACGCGGTGAAACTGCGCCCTTCCAGCCAGAACTGGAAGTGGCGAATGGCCAGGTGGAGAGCCAGCAACTCTCTCTCGAACGCGCTGTATTTACGTTCACTGTCGTGCAAAGTTCTGCTGAAAAAGGCGAGCGGCTGCCAAGCCCCGGCGACGCGCTGCTCCACGACAGCCCCTATGGCCACGTCTGAAGCGTAGGTGGTGAGCGCTATGCGGGCCGTCGGGTCTGGATGTGCCAGCAGTGCGGCGTTTGCCAGGGCTGCTTTAACTTCCGAGAATGCCCGCTCCCGCTCCGGGGTCCATTCGACCCTATCCGCGGGTTTCTGTTTTTTGAGCGCGACGTACAATGGTTGCATGAGCTGCGCCGCGCGGGGAAGGAAACGGTTATAAAAGTTCACCAATCCCAAAAATTCTTGCAGCGCCCTGACTGTTTGGGGCCGGGGAAAATCCGCCACGGCGCACACTTTTTCGGGCAGCGGGATCGCTCCTTCTGGAGAGACGCGGTGCCCCAAAAAATCAATCTCCGTTACGCCGAACTGGCATTTCGCCGGGTTGATTATTAACCCATGCTCCTCCAACCTCCGGAAAACCGTCATGAGGTGGGTTTCGTGTTCGTCTTTGGACGCGCTGGCTACCAGGATATCGTCCAGGTAGACGAACACAAACAGGAGATCGCGCAGCACTGCATCCATCATGCGCTGGAACATCTGTGCCGCTCCTTTTAACCCAAATGGCATGCGCAGGAACTCAAATAGACCGAACGGAGTTATTACCGCTGTTTTGGGTACGTCCTCAGCGCGCACTGGGACTTGGTGGTAACCGCGGACCAGGTCTATTTTGGAAAAAATGCGTGCCCCGGCGAGGTGAACGGAAAAATCCTGTATGTGGGGAATCGGGTAGCGGTCGTGCGCCATGGCGTTGTTCAACCTGCGGAAATCTCCGCACGGTCGCCACGATCCCTCAGCCTTAGGGACCATGTGTAGCGGGGAAGCCCATGGGCTGTTCGAGCGCCTGATGATGCCCAACCTTTTCAGGTTGGCGAACTCCTCGTGCGCTATGGCCAGTTTAGCTGCGTCCAAGCGCCGAGGTCTTGCAAAAACGGGCGGCCTGGTGGTGGTGATAAAGTGCTCCACCCTGTGTTTTGCGATGGCCGCGGAAAACGTTGGGACCGTGAGTGCTGGGAACTGAGTGAGCAGTGTGTGGAACTTACCGCCTGCAGCTGTGACGTTGGCTTGTGCTGTTGGCCGGGTCACTCGAGCTATACAGGGGAGAGAATCGAAGGACAGTGCATTAACCAGGCGCCTGTTAGCAACATCAACCAATAAATCATGTGCACACAGAAAATCAGCCCCCAGTATATGGTAATTCAGTACTGCTATGACAAAAGTCCACTCATATGTACGGCCGTGTAGAGATAAGAGCAGAGTCCTCTCACCAAAGGTCTTAATATCCAAGCCGTTTGCTGCCAACATCCCGGGTCCGCTAGATCCTGCCAGCCGGTCAGCGTAGGTCGGCCGGACGAAGCTCTTCTGGGCTCCGGTGTCCACGAGGAAATGTCTCCCCGAGCATGCGTCCGTTAGGTAAAGCAGCTTGTTCTCTTCACCGAAGGTTGTTGCTGCTACCGACCCCCGGCCTTGGCATTTTCCCGAGCGCTGGAATTGGCACGGTGGCGCACATCTGCGTGCGTTCTCTCCGAAGCGGCGGTGGTAGGAACACAGCGTGTCTCTCTGGCGCTCCTTGGTCCCCACTGCTGCTACCGTCGGTGGCTCCTCGCCTCCTCTGGTCATCTCGCTGGGCTCCGCCACTGCCGCGTTGACTGTGGTCGCCCTGGTGGTGATGGTGATCCGGTCTGCCTCCTGGGCTAGCGCACGGTAGTCTCGCGCAGCCAGCCACGGCGAATTGGCCAGAAACGCTCTCGCTACTGTCGGAAGGTTCCAGAGGAAGAGGTGGGCAAACAGAAAGTGCTCGTCGACCGTGCACATTAACGCCAGCATCTTCTCCATCAGGTCTACGGCCGAACCCTCTCCTAGCTCGGTCCGCGTCAGGAGCCTCTCCACTCTCTCACAGTCCGAGAGCGTGTAGCGCTTGATGAGCGCAGCTTTGAGCGCCTCGTATCTGTTGCTGGCTGGTGGCTGATCGAGCAGGCTCGCTACCTGTTGAGCTGTGCGGGCGTGGAGCGCTGCGACCACATGGCAGAATCTGGTGTCATCTGCCGTTACTCCCCGGAGGGCGAACTGGGCCTCGGTGAGGTGGAACCAAGAGCGCGGGTTGTGCTGCCAGAAATCCGGTAGCGTGACTGAAACCGCACACGCGTGTCTGGAGGTTCCAGTCCGGGCTGTCTGTGGGATGGCTGCCGCCTCGCTGTAGCTTCCTGACCGGGCCGGCTCCAGGGATCTTGCCTCATGTTCCATAATACGTCTTGGGTCACCAGTGTGGAGTGTGTGAAATCACAGGCAGATGCATTTCAAATGATTTATTGCACACTCATATCTCACGAGCACAGAACAGAATGAACTTTTTCCCAGAGACTCTCCTCTTAAGTTTCATGGCCTACATCACACACAACAGGACATTTGCATCACACTGCATTCAGCCCCCTACATCCTTGACTCCTTCCCGCTCTCTCACCACGAGCCTCCTGCTCTTTTGTCTCCCATGCTTATTCACTGTCTCTTGTCTGAGATGCTAGAAATCTGACTCTCCCAAGGTGCTACAGTGTAATATTTCACCTTTGAGTCATTATCTTTGAGGAAATTCTCATCCAGGGTCTTTCTGGAGAGCTCTCCCTTTAACTTTCTGTTCTCCTCTTGCAAAAGTAAAATTTCTTTAAGCCTAAGGTGACACATGCTGCAGTTCTGTAGTTCTTGCACATTTTCCTCTGGAGCATCATCAGCCTGACAGATCAGTGCTGCTTCATCAGATGTTGTCTCCTCCATCTCAGCCAGAGGTGTGGTGTCATCTGTTGCTGATCAGGACAATAAACAACTGTAGTTAATATATTTTGTAATCAAAAGGAATCCCAAGACACATTTTAGAAAGAAAAACATAGGTAAAAAAAGACTACCTGAAGGAGCTACATTATCCATCTCAGTCACGGGGCCAGTGATGTTGGGGGTCTGTGCTGGGGGGGTCACTTGCATGCCCTGCTGATTCTTTTTGTCATAATCTTGTCCTTCTGCATAAGCGGTTAAACCTGTCAGGAGTGGTAGCTGGAAGCTCTGCATGCCCAAGGTTTAGAGAAGGTGCCCAGTCAGGATCACAGTCTAGCATTTCATAAGCTGGTCTGCCTGTTAAAGCAAAGGAAACGGTAAGAAAATACTTTGGTGTAGAACAAATTAAACCCGCTTACACAGGTGTGTGAGTGGTAACTTGGATATCGGAGTCTTTCTTTAGCTTAGCTCTGTTTAGCTTAGTACTGCTGACATAGGGTAAAAGCTATGACCAAGCAAGTCTTAACCACAACACAAGCAAGTTTTAACAACAGACATACACAATAAATCATAACGTACCTTTATGAAAATGCTTTGAGCACACCACCATCGATACAGGTGCGTGTTTGAAAGTTATGTTGGGTCTTCTGACTGCTGCAATCCAGGCCAGGTGTCGCCTCTTAGTTAGAATCAGAATCAGAATCAGAACGCTTTATTGCCAAGCATGTTTACATAAAAAACATAAACATACGAGGAATTTGACTTGACATTGGGCGCGCTGAATAAGCGCATCTCAATGACGCGGCAGCCATGGAGGCGCCTGTCAGCAGTAGAGGGTAAAGAAGGGAATGAGGGGAAAGGGAAGTGACACAATGGGCACAGAGAAAAAAGCATTGTTAATCAAAATAAAGCTCATTTTATGACCAAAATTGTGATTACATAGAAAAAAACTCTCCAATGCACAATTAGCAGACAATAGATCACACAAAAACAAAAGTTGAGAGAGACAGTGTGTGTGTATATGTGTCAGTGTATGTATCAGTCATGTGATGTTGTATGCAGTGTGTAGTGTGGGTGTGTCAGTTGCTAGTGAACAGCAGAGGGCACCTCCTGGCAGTGGATGGATGTTATAATCATGTGATCTATAAGCAAGTCCAGAGTCTATCTCTCTCGTGCTTGCAGATGGTAGAGTTTGAAGACACATGGTAACACTGTCCTTGAAGAGTTCAGTCTGCTGAAACAACAGCAATTGTTTGTCAATTGTTTGGGTTAGCAGAGCCGCCTCTTCCACCTTATCTTCATCGAGGAGGAATGTAAACAGGGCACCAAAAAAAAACAAGGTCAAATCTGCACAGTGCACTCAGAGAATAGAATTTTCCTCTGTCATGCGATTCTGTGGTTCATAATTTCCATGTACAGGCTTAAAAAACATTACCTGGAGAGCACTAGCGACTCAAGATGTTTTCCTACCATCTGAATCAATTACCATTCAGTTCACCATGCCGCCTCGTGCACTCCCCAACTGGTCGAATTAGGTGAAGGAGCTTGCCTGGGTCCGCATTTGAACAGCTCTCCACCTTCCTCAATTTCTGAAACATCAGGAAACTCCAAAAGCCAAAGTAGAAGTCCTGTGATCATAGCCAATAGATGTCTTCTGCATCTCCAGTCGAATCATACAGACGCATGAGTTCCCAATGTCCATGAGTCTTCCCCTTGGGTCCCCCCAACCCAATCTTCTTTTAAAGTGGTGACAATCACATTTAAGCCGCTTTCCAGATCCATAATTTCTGTTTAGATTAAGATTCAGCAGAAGAAGAGCGACTAAACACAGACAAAAACGCAACATTGCAAGCTGGGATCAGAAGGGAGAGGATTAGGAGGGAGAGGAGGGAGAAAAGCGTCTGCTCTCTCTGAATGCCGGAAGAATGTTACATACGAAACGTGAGCTATGTTGTTCTTCTTCCATGCTGGAAAACGATAAAAGCCTATTCCGTGGTTTACCTTTTCTCCACAGCGGTTGTGAGAACGACTATTACAGTTTAAAACACAGCCGCTTTGTGACGATGTCTCCTACGTTGACGTGATCTCAGCGAACTAACGGTTCCTACCCTACCCAGAATGCACTTGGTCAATTCTACGGACACTACATAACACTGGCGGAATCAATAGACAGTCTAAGTCACGCCCCCTCTACTTCCGCATATGGGACCTTAAATCGAAAAAAATTCTCCATTGAAATGAATGGCAAGAGGGGAATTATCTTTTGATCCCAATCAAATTTTGCCACAAGTTACACATATGATGCTTGTCGATTTAAAAGATAGTTTTCCATGTAATTAAAGTTGTTGGCTGTCATATAACAACAGAGTAATATTTAGTTTTTGCTTCAACGATAAGCAGACAACTCCCATAATCCCACATCACTAAACACAAGCATGGCGGGAGATTACTAAAACCTCACCTCCTGTTTTCTGATCGATGAAAAAAGATTTCAAAGAGGAGAAAAACAACACAAAGGTATTGTTTTGTATTGTGAGAGCTGCAGCTGATCTAGAGGACTGTTAGTTACTTCACCCCGAGCGCTTTGAAAAAATGATGTAAGCTTCATCCATCCACCGTTATTTATGTGGAAAATTAAACTTTAAATTGAAAAACATCATATGTGTAACTCGTGGCAAAACTCGATCGGGATCAAAAGATAATTTCACTCTTGCCATTCATTTTAATGGAGAATTTTTCTGATTTAAGGTCCCATATGCGGAAGTAGAGGGGGCATGACTTAGGCTCTCTATTCAATTCAATTCAACTTTTTTTATATAGCACCATTTCACAAGAACCGTCATCTCATAGCACTGTCAAACTGTAGGGGAAAACTCCACCATTGCAGAAAGACCCCAGCAATCAGGCGATCCCCTGTGAGCAAGCACTTGGCGATGGTGGAGAGGAAAAACTCCCTTTTAGCAGGAAGAAACTTCCAGCAGAACCAGGCTCAGGGAGGGGCAGTCATCTGCTGCGACTGGCTGGGGGGTGAGGGGATAAAGAAGAAGAAGAAAAGAACAGACATGTAGAACGCAAACAGCATGACAGGGACTCAATCTATGGGAGAGAACAAACGGATGTTAACAACCAGCAAAAATATTTCATTGAGAGTGAAGAAAGGAGTGAAGCCCAGTGCATTGTTGGAGGTCCCCTGGGTGTCTAAACCTATTAGCAGCCTAACTAAGGGAGGGTTCAGGGTCAAGGTCTTGTAAATCATAAAAAAACATGTTACAGACATGTTAGCAAGAAAAAAAACCCCTCAATTTTTGGCAGAACGTCACTTTAAATACTCATTAAAAAGTTGATTTTCCTTAATTGTCATGTACGCCCCTCCGGGACAAAGACAAACCCAAGCGCTTGACTGCAGTGAGACATTTATTGACAGACAAAAACATAAACAGTCCAAAAATAAACTGTACAGGCAACAATGCAACAGGAGAACTTACACTGATGAGGCTTCTCCAGAGTGGAGCACGCTCTGGAGGGAATGGAGGGGGAGACTGACTGTAAGGAATAGTCCAGTCTAAACACTGTCTGACTGCCACGGGGACAGAGAGGAAAGGCAGAGTTTAAATACATGAAAAGCAACGAGTAACAGGTGCGGGAGCCAAGCTGGCAGGTACAAATTGCCTAACTGCTCCCAGCTGGTGGGAGAGCAGGTAGAGTGAGAGGGGAAAATAGCAAGTGTCCAAAAACACAATCAATCACAGCTGATGGACTGAAAACAGACTGTGAGTGAACGATGAGTGTGTCTGGGAATGGAGGACAGGGCTCGTGTTGTAGTGACCCAGCACGCTGTGGACGGACATTATCTCACACTCATCAGGGCTGGAGGAAACGGAAGACAATTTACATACGAACAGAGAGCCCCAGGGGGGCAATTAGACGGGACTGTTATGTATGTGTCCTCGGAGAGGACGTCCGGGCCGGGCGCCAGCTGATGTCATGCTAATGATTTGTATTGACTGATGTGTATTAGATGACAATCACTTTGCTAATGTGCCATGCATTCTCTCTGTCTGTATAACGTGTATAAAAGAGCTTGTGACACGTGCCTGAGCAACGCAATAGCTCACTGAGCTACAAAGCGTGTTTCATTATGTTGGAGGAAATAAAACCTTGCACCCTTCCAGCTCGTCGCATCTCACCTGTTCTATTACCTCCACATTGGTGACCCTGGACATGCATGGTGCTTCTCTCGACTATGCCATTTTCTCCACACTGGTGACCTGACGAGAGAGAATGACCGTCTACTCCCTCTCACTGCGCTGTGGATTCCAGAGTACCAGAGAATGCCTGCATCCTCTTCATCCACACCGAAGCGCGCTCTCCGGAGCAGGCAGCACTGGGACCGACACGCACCATGAACAGCGACATGAGCAAACCAAAGGAAACAGCCTGAACGGGAAAGATCACTGGCACTGTCTGCGCTGATTTCCATCAAGCTCCCTGACCCTGACTCACCTCCCAACAGTGGACTTTCTGCACACAGAAGCCTCACGCACACACCGCAGGATTACGAGGACAGCGCAACTTCCAGCTATGTGGTCACTGTGCCAGGTGCACGCCATGCACCAGGGACAAACCGGCTCCGCAGACTTATACATCGTCCTCCGCCACTGCACATGCCCGAGAAACACGGCCAATCGCCATCCTCAGAACCTTTAGAGGTGCTCATGCACCTGAAGCAGACATGTAGCCCGCACACGGGACTTTGTATGGTTTTTTTAGCCGGTTGCTTTCCCTGATGACTTTAGGGCTGCTCCCGCACCTAAAACCAAACCGCCAAGTCCCTCACACAGCTTCAGTTTTTTTTCACAGCCACTACACATCCTCGGGGAATTTGGCCGTTCGCCTTCCCCACACCCTCGCAGGACTGAGCCGCACGAGGAGTAAGAGACTTAATTTTTTTTTTTTTTTGCTTAGCCACTGCGGATCACCGCCAGGTTTACCAGGAAAGTTCCTCACTATGGCGGATCCACACGCAATTTTTGCGTGGCCCAGACACCTTTCACGTCCCAGGCCGGCACTCAATTATTCCCATCCACCTCCCCCCCCTCCTCCACATCATTCTTCCCGCACCTCAAAGCCGGCCGATCACCAGTTTGTTCCATTATGCACAACGTGCACCAGCCCCATGCACCCACGATCCACAGCCATTCAACATGCTGGAACTTGGAGTGGAGCACACTGTCTTTTCCACCCCTCCCCCATCCCCCCCACGGACTGACATGCCCTCCGACACTCCTCTATAGCAGGACAGTTCTACCGGAGCTAAAGCACAAATGACCGGGGGGGGAGGGGTCACAGCCCCTTATGAGTGTTCTGGGGGGGGCGACATGGAGTGACCCAGAACGCAGTAGTTCACTGAGCTACAAAGCATGTTTCATTATGTTGGAGAAAATAAAACCTGGCACCCTTCCAGCTCGTTGCATCTCACCTGTTATATTACCTCCACAGTGTCACCAAAACAATATGACAAACTCACAAGAAAATAATAATAGACAGAAAAATACTCAAAACTACAAAGGGAGTCTGAGCGCTGTGAACAAACGCTGAGACACATGACATTAATTACACTACGGAACACTTTTTTTTTGTTTATTTCCCAGTTGCTTATACAAATGGAACTTATTTTCTTTTCAAACTTTGCATACATTGCAGTCATCTTAGAAATTAATCACTCTCAGGCATTTTTTGAACAACTTTAATGCAAATGCATGTCAATTTTGATTGATATGTTGCTTTAGTCAAACCTTATGTAAATGAAAATGTTCAAATTTGCCAATCATTACACAGAACAGATTCATTTCTAGGTTGTAAGTCACAAAGGCAAAGTTTGAAGGGAGTATTGGTCATGTTCTATACTTTACACTACAAAGATTTCAGAAAAAACAAAAATATTTGTGTTACTTTTTTCAGGTTAAATAAAAAAAAAATAAGACATACTTGAATTTTAAATTTTACAGAAAGGTAACAAAAACAGAAGAATGACAATAGTAGTTACTGCTCTTGGCTTCAGTTGAGTACATGAAGTATTGCTGGCGCTGATGTTTTTAGACAGTGTTGATAAGACCTCTAGTGCTACCTACTGGTAAGTAAATTAATTTCCACTTACTGTCATGGAGTTGTTTTTACTCACTAATCAATGCACGCATTGTGTTATATGACAAAACAAGGTATAAAAAACCAGGTGTAATCTACTTCACTTATTCTCAGATTTATTTCTGGAAAGTATGGCATTAACCAAGAATCACAAGGCCTTAATTACTGCAAAGCATGGAGGGTGATATTTTGCTCTCTGCTGATGATGGTTCTGGGTGAGCACATTGTCATCTTGGCACATTCTGCTCTTTGGCTGTTGTGTAACTGCCTCATCAGGTAATCAAATGCAGCTGGTGGATTGTCCATGCTCAGCTGATTGTTTGAGTGAGCATCTTTTTAAGGAGCACCCAGTTGACAGCCCGACATGGGATCATCAAGTTCATGAACCTCCTCCATTTGACTGAAGATATCAGTAAGCTATTGCAGCCCATCTATTTGAGTCCTGCTCCCTTGCTCAACACCATATCCCTGTAATTATTAGGTTACTCCAGCTGAAGCCTCCAGAATAATCCCTGGACATTCTCAAGTTCATGCTAACCTCTGTGTCTCAGGAATTCCCTGCCTTCTTGCTCTCTTGTGAATCTGGATCCCTGTGGTTCTCTCTGTGTGGACCCTCAACTCCAACAGGCTTCCAGATCACCCTTCAGCCACCCCAGACAAGACCGTGCTGCAAAATCCTATCCCTTACTCACCAGTGCCTCTGTTCCCTCCATGATTCGTGGCTGTCAGGTTGAAATCCTCCCTTGTTTACCACTGCTCTAACGCCACTGCCAGACTTCTCTGTTTTCAACTAAGCCCACGTCATATATTGACTCCATTATTGTCTTCGCCTATTATTCTGGCCACTCATCCAACTCTCTCCATGTCTCCTACGGGTGTCTCTTCTTCCATGCACTGTGTAGTGTTTAGAATATGCAATGTTTTCAGCTTTTAAATATTCAAGAAATACATAAAAACATAATTATTGTGTAAAGAAATATTTATTTTGCTGTCATGCCAAACATGATCATTTATGATATTGGAGAGCTATGAATTAATTTATGATTTTTGCCGGGCGGATAAAGTGATAGTTACTACTCTACACCAGCAGGGTGAGTATAGAGCCAGTTTTTAGCTCAGAGTTAAAAATCTTATGTTGTACATTGATTACATTAGTTTTGAGAGGACAGCAGAACATGTAATGACACCAGTTAATTACCGGTTCACTTGGAGTAGACAAACTTTAAGAAGTTTTCATGGGTCATCAGTTTAAAAAAAAAAAAACTTCAAACATCAAATTCAGGTGGGACTAGTGCATGATGTTTTTCACTACTGCCATCTCGGGGGTATTCCAGAAATCAGGTTTAGTGGCTTACCTGGGTAAGTTAACTCAGAGTTTGTGGAATCTCTTAGATTTTGGTTCCAAAAAGTCAGAGTATGTTTGTAACTATGGTGACAAAGGCTATGAACATAATCTGCTCCTGACTAGGTTATGTTTGGGGTATCTTGAGAATATTTAAACTTTAAGAGGAACCACATCCACAAAGAGAAGTGTGAATGCAGAGAATCAGATAACCTGTCACTCAAAATCACCTATAATAAAACAAATCATCACTAATTTGTTTTTAAAGCACCTTCTTAATTTCTTGAACAAATATTAGTGATGGCCACATGAAGCTTTCTAGAGGACTTGAGGCCTTTCATCAAAATGGTTCATATAGACGAGGCCTCATGTGAAACTTCATTTTCTCTACTAGGCCATGTAGTCGACAAAAAGTATACAACATGCAGATTTTTGCAAGGTCATTATTGGTTTAATGTGTTTTTTTTTCATTTCAATAAATGCACTGTCATTTAAGAGATATCAATGATCATAAGAGAAAAAAGAAATAATAAAACTCGGGTGACTACAGTGAATGTGCTTGTCTTACTTATCCATTTTTACTAAGAAATAACGTTTCAACAGTCTTTGGACTAAGGCAATTTCTTTTTTTTTTTTTTTGATTATTTCTCCAGCTTTGGAGAATACTCTCTCAGAGCACAGAGGATGTAGGTGTGCAAAGGAAGGCTACTGCAAGTTTGTACAGTGTAGGGTAGACAAGTTTCTCTCTCTCCCAGTACATTCACCTCTGTCCTTATTGTCATGCAGGGCACAATAGTGCCTCAGCATAATGATATGTTATTGTTGTATCCAAGGTCTTTGACACACAACAGTCACTTCACCGTGCACTAGTTGCCCAAACCTGCACCTGCTCACCAGACAGCGGAGTCCGGCTCATCCAGCCACATCACTCTCCGTACGGGGTGCCCGACATAAGATAAGATAAGATAAGATAAGCCTTTATTAGTCCCACAATGGGGAAATTCCAGGATTGCAACAGCACAGGGATAGCAATACTCAGAGCAACAATCAGAAGGCAAGAGAAAAACAAGAGCAGCGAGTATACATATGTACATATAAATATAAATATATATATAGACACACAGTGTGGAGCATTGTAGCTAGATGGAATAAATATATAAATATATAAACACAGTGCGGAGCATTGTAGCTAGATGGAATAAAAATATGAGTATATAAACACAGTGCGAAGTATTGTAGCTAGATGGAATGAATATGTAAATATATAAACACACACAGTGCGGAGCATTGTAGCTAGATGGAATAAATATGTAAATATATAAACACACACAGTGCGGAGCATTGTAGCTAGATGGAATAAATATGTAAATATATAAACACACACAGTGCGGAGCATTGTAGCTAGATGGAATAAATATATAAATATATAAACACACAGTGCGGAGCATTGTAGCTAGATGGAATAAATATGTAAATATATAAACACACACAGTGCGGAGCATTGTAGCTAGATGGAATAAATATATAAATATATAAACACACAGTGCAGAGCATTGTAGCTAGATGGAATAAATATGTAAATATATAAACACACACAGTGCGGAGCATTGTTGCTAGATGGAATAAATATATAAATATATAAACACAGTGCAGAGCATTGTAGCTAGATGGAATAAATATGTAAATATATAAACACACAGTGCGGAGCATTGTAGCTAGATGGAATAAATATGTAAATATATAAACCCACACAGCGTGGAGCATTGTTGCTAGATGGAAAAAATATATAAATATATAAACACACACAGTGAATGAATGAATGAATGAATGAATGAATTTATTTGAATGAATGAATTTTATTTCGGATAGTACAGTACAGGTTAAAAGAAACTGTATAATATAACAACAAGGTCAAATTAGACAAAGACTCCTCCTACTATACAATTCCACGTAAGTTATCCGAAATGGGTGATGGCTGAAGCCGCAGCTTATATTGCCCACCCATATTCCATCCAAGAATTCAAAAGAGAAAAAAGAGAAAACAAGACAAGAGCGATTACAATTTAAAACAAAGCTAAGACAAAATGTGACTGAGAGAAAAAAGAAAACTAAGCTAGGCTAAGTTAAGCGGTTACTATTCAAAAACAAATCTAAGACAAAATGTCACAGAGAAAAAAAAGAAAAAAGAAAAAAGAAAAAAAAAACTAAGCTACAACACAACACAGGCTGGATATGTCAATCCTTATGTGAGTTTACATGTCGTCTTGTAAATATGTTTGGAGTATTTCTTCCTTTAGTTTTTGTTTAAATTGTCCAAGTGTTGTACATGATTTTAATTCAGGTCCAAAATCGTTCCATAATCTGACTCCTTGCACTGAAATACAGTGTTGCTTGGTGGTTGTTCTCACTGTAGGCTTTTGAAATATACATGTTCCTCTGAAGTGATATCGTTTCTCCCTTGTTTGGAACAACTTTTGGATATTTGCGGGCAGTGATAAATTCTTTACTTTGGACATTATTATTGCGGTTTTAAAGTCAACCAGATCTTTCAACTTGAGAGTTTTTTGTTTAAGAAAAAGTGGGTTTGTTGGTTCCCTGTAAGCTGCTTTGTTTATTATTCTAATAGCTCTCTTTTGAAGCATAAAGAGTGGATATATATGTTTGTTTTATATGTTTTTCCCCATACTTCATTACAATATGTCATGTATGGGAGTATTAATGAATGATACAAGGTGTATAGTGTGGGTTGATTCAGCAAATATTTCACTCTGTGTAATACTGCAATTGATTTGGATACTTTACCTTTAATATAATTAATATGTGACTTCCAACACAGTTTGTTATCAATTATTACTCCAAGAAATTTAGTTTCAGATACCCTTTCAATCTCTACACCATTTACACTGAGTTTGGGTACTGGGTTGTTGTGATGGTTGTTAAAGACTATAAATTTTGTCTTACTTAAATTGAGCGTTAATTTGTTTGAATCAAACCACAGTTTAAGCTTTCCTAATTCCTTTCCGAGTGTATCCAGAAGTTGTTCCAAATTGTTTCCACTGCATAGCAAATTAGTGTCATCGGCAAACAATATTAAGTCCATTTTTTCTGAAACTTTACATATATCGTTTATATACATATTGAATAATAATGGTCCCAAAACTGAACCCTGTGGGACTCCACAGGTGACCTTCAGTAACTCTGAGTTTTTGTTGCTAACACATACATACTGATATCTGTTCTTTAAGTAACTACTTAACCAGGACAGTGCTACCCCTCTAATACCACAATTTTGTAGTTTCTTTAATAATAAATTGTGATCTACTGTATCAAATGCTTTTTTAAGATCTAGGAATACTCCAACTGAATACTCTTTATTTTCAATGGCTGTTGATATTTTTTCTGTAAATTCCATTAGGGCATATGCAGTTGTCCTCTTGTGTCTGAACCCATATTGCTGCTCACACAATAAATCATTCTTCAGTATGAAGTTGTCAATTCTCTCATAGAATATTTTTTCAAGTATCTTGGAAAATTGCGGTAATAGTGAAATTGGTCTATAGTTTGAGAGTTCCCCTCTGTCGCCCGTCTTGTATATTGGAATTACTTTAGCTATTTTCATTGCATTGGGAAATATACCTGATTGGAGAGACAGGTTACAGATATACGTCAGTGGTTTTACTATGCATTCGATAACAGTTTTGACTAATAGCATGTCAATACCATCATAGTCCGTAGATGTTTTACTTTTGAACAATTTAACAATTTCAATGACCTCTCTTTCGTCTGTGTTCTTTATGAAGATGGAGTCTTTTACAGCAGTGTTATTGCATATTGTATCACCTGTAGGCACCGTATTGGGTATTTCTCGGGCCAGATTAGGTCCAATGTTAACAAAAAAATTATTAAATTCATCTGCAGGTGAAGCTATATTCACACTCTGAGTCGTTTTATTATTTTTTGGAAAAAAAATAATGCTCCTACAGTGCGGAGCATTGTAGCTAGATGGAATAAATATGTAAATATATAAACACACACAGTGCAGAGCATTGTAGCTAGATGGAATAAATATGTAAATATATAAACACACACAGCGTGGAGCATTGTTGCTAGATGGAATAAATATATAAATATATAAACACACACAGTGTGGAGCATTGTAGCTAGATGAAATGAAACAGCACAACCGTCTACTTAGTTATCCTACATAGTATGATTATGTACCCATACATATTCTCACCCTCCATAGCAACCGGTATTTTCCTAGTTGTATACCGGAGGGGACCATTGTGTAAGTCTACTGCGTCTTTTGCATTCAATACTATTAGGTTGTCACGTCTTTTTGCTATCTCTGCGAGCAGCCCTGCTTAGGTTGTACAGTCTGACAGCAGTAGATAGGAAGGACCTGCGTTTGAAACCTCTCGATTGTGCACCTAGGATGATGTAGTCTGCTGCTAAATGAGCTCCTCAGTGCATTCAGTATGTCCTGCATAGGGTGGAACTTGGACTCCAGCAGAGATGACAGTTTAGCCACCATCCTTCTCTCTCCCATCTCCTCCACTGGGTCAAGGCGCTGCCCCAGGACAGAGCTAGCTTTCTTGATCAATTTGTTCAGTCTCTTCCTATCGGCTGCTGTAATGCCACTGCCCCAGCAGACCACTCCAAAAGTGATGGCTGATGCCACCACCGTGTCATAGAATGACTTCAGCAGCGCCCCTTGTACACCAAAAGACCTGAGTCTCCTCAGTAGGAACAGCCCCATCTTCAGGAAAATGATTCATTTTCCTCCAGAAGTTAATTAGATTAAGTTTTCTCCTCGTTGCCAATTGTTACAGACATGGACAAAATTGTTGGTACCCCTCTGTTAATGAAAGAAAAACCCACAATAGTCACAGAAATAACTTGAATCTGACAAAAGTAGTAATAAATAAAAATTCTATGAAAATTCACCAGTGAAAATCAGACAATGCTTTTGAATTGTGGTTCAACAGAATTATTTTAAAAAACAAACTCATGAAACAGGCCTGGACAAAAATGATGGTACCCCTAGAAAAGATTGAAAATAATGTGACCACAGGGACATGTTCAACCAAGATAGCACCCAGCTCTGCTGCAGCCAGCAACACCAGGGCCGCGCCCACCGCGCGCTCATCACAGGCTGCTGTGGATGGATAGTAAAATGGCTCTGTTTTCTGATGTTTAAACAAAGCATAGTTGGTTCTTAAGTGGCAGAATAATCCACTCAACCATGCAGGGTTTTACTGGCAGTCTACCCAGTTACCCAGGTTTAAAATAATAGTTATGGTGTATGGAACCATATGATTTATGGTTTGGCTCTTAGAGCTAATTAACCATATTGTGCTTTTGACACTGGGCAAATATACTGTATGTACCTAAACATTAGCAGGAATAGTGTGGTTTAACATCATGCAGTATTGTGTTTTACTATCATGTATATGTTAGCCACAGCACTGGTCAAAATACACTGTTGTATATATGTGTATTCTGCTATGCTACAGCCCTGATGTGAGACGTGTGTTAACCTTTCCTGCTTCAGCCTCCAGACTGTGGTCGAGAAGCACAGGGAAGATGATCCTCCAGGGCCGAATTTAGCGTTAGTTCCGGGGTTAGCTCCCTTCTTTTTACTCACAACAGCAGTGGAAAGCAGAGGATTGGACACAGTGACCCGCCTGAGGAGCTGTACCATTTATTATCATGCTGAAACAGCATACACCGTACAGTTACTGCTAACTCTTCTGATCTGAAGGCCAACTCTAAACTTACCCGGTCTCAGCATACAGCATGGCCTAACAGCTGCATTCTCTCTGCACCACTCTCTCATCAACACTCTTGCTTGACCACGTGTGCAGAGCTCAACCCCTTAAAGGGACACACACACCAATCCTGCAACACTACCCCATTCTGGATGACAATAATGAAATTAATTCTACTCCAGTACACTGGCTGACATAAGCCAATACTCATAACATACAGGGATGGATTCTTGTTTGCATTCAGTCCAGAAAAGAATACTGTGTACCCATATTTATAGTCCATCCATGGACAGTAGTGTGGAATTCAGTCCAACAGTGAAGTGAAATCATCTGAGAGCACATATTAAACAAAATAAACAACATCAAATCTGAAAAGGCATTAGCAACACCTCTTGTTCAGGATATATGAATACATTTAATCCCTACCTAGGCATTCGGGAGCTTATGAAACTAAGTTTCTATGTCTACAACACAGAATACAAAGAACAGTTTGAATGGCAATACTACTGTTACTCGGGCTTTTTCTTAGCATGAACATAGAAAATTAGAGCAATTTTTAGTTCAATGTGAGCTATTATTCAGAGGAACTTCAGAACATTAAATGTCTTTGAACTTCAATAATTGTCCATAACACTCAAAGTTAATAAGCACCTGACCGGTGCCCTTCTCCAATGTCTCTGCCTTGCAGAATCCTGGTCCAGGGCAGGTGGTGCGATTTCTTCTAGTGTCCAGCCCCATGCTTGCTCCAGGGCCCAGGTGGTGTTGAGAGGTTCACAGCACCAGTAGGGTTTTAGCTGGTCATGGTGAATCACTTTCACCTTGGCCCGAGGCCCTTTTTGGATGTGACACATCAAGTCATCCAGCTGCTCCAAGATGAAGTATGGTCCTTCATAAGATGGCAGGAACTCCATCCATCCATCCATCCATCCATCCATCTTCTACCGCTTTTCCGGAGGTCCGGGTCACGGAGGCAGCAGTTCAAGCAGAGAAGCCCAGACTTCCCTCTCCCCAGCAACCTGCTCCAGCTCTTCACAGAGGATACCAAGGTGTTCCCAGACCAACTGGGAGATATTGTCTCTCCAGCGAGTCCTGGGTCTGCCCCAGGGACTCCTCCCAGATGGCAGGAACTTCCTGACTTTATTTTTGACCTTCCGGGTGCCTTTGTTGAGGTACCACACAGCATTCAATTCAATTCAATTCAATTCAACTTTATTTATATAGCGCCATTTCACAACAACAGTCATCTCATAGCACTATCAACTGCAGGGGGAACCCCCACAGTTGCAGAAAGACCCCAGCAATCAGGCGATCCCCTGTGAGCAAGCACTTGGCAACGGTGGAGAGGAAAAACTCCCTTTTAACAGGAAGAAACCTCCAGCAGAACCAGGCTCAGGGAGGGGCAGTCATCTGCTGCGACTGGCTGGGGGGTGAGGGGATAGAGAAGAAGAAAAGAACAGACATGTAGAGAGCAAACAGCACGATGGGGACTCAATCTATGGGAGAGAACAAACAAATGTTAATGACCAGCAAAAAAAATATTTCATTGCGAGTGAGGAAAGGAGTGAGGCCCAGTGCATTACTGGAGGTCCCCCAGCTGACTAAACCTATTAGCAGCATAACTAAGGGAGGGTTCAGAAACACATGATCCCTCCCTAATTGTACGCTATATCAAAAAGGTAGGTTTTAGCCCTATTCTTAAAAACAGAGATCGAGTCTGACTCCCGAATCCAAATTGGCAGCTGGTTCCACAGGAGAGGAGCTTGATAACTGAAGGCTCTGCCTCCCATTGTACTTTTGGAGATTCTAGGTATTACAAGTAATCCTGCATTTTGGGAGCGTAGTGCTCTGTTAGGATAATACGGTAGTATCAGATCTTTTAAATAAAAAGGAGCCTGATTGTTTAGAGCTTTGTAAGTAAGAAGAAGGATTTTAAACTTAATTTTAAACTCTATGGGAAGCCAATGAAGGGAGGCCAGAACCGGAGAGATATGATCTCTCTTTCTAATTCATTCCCGACCTTATACTGTGCACCGCAGCAGTTTTTATCATACTGTCTCTTAGCCCACCTCACTGACTCCCCAAGTACATCTCTGGTGATTTGGGGAGCCATCTCCAAGTGCTCTGTTTCATTCAAGGGCCACTTGCTCCATCAGGCCTCCTACTCTGACAGTTCCCATGGGTGCTTGAGATGTTTTCAGGGGTCTAGCTTTGGACTGACAGCTGGTACATGTGCTGCACCAGAGTGACACATCTTCCCTAATGCAGTACCAGTAGCATCGAGTCTGCAGTCAGGCTCAGAATCAGAATCAGAATCAGGTTTATTGCCATTGTTCATGTGATACACAAACTAGGAATCTGTCTCGGTGCCATGCTGCAACATTAAAAACATAATGAGAAAAAGGGATAAACTAAAAAACTAAAGGACTAGAAACGTGCAATAAGTGTAGAAAAATAAGTAATAATAAGTAATAATAATAATAATAATACTAGTAATAATGAGTAGTACTAGTCAAGGCAGTTTTAAAAAATTAGCATGTAGCAGATAATGTGAAGTACCACATAGTGCAGTCAATAATGCAACAGAAAAACAGTGATGATTGACATGAGTCTGGTTGAGCTGCTGTACATAGTGCACGAGAGTCAAAAGTCACTTAGTGTTCAGCAGTCTGATGGCAGAGGGGAAAAAGCTGTTCATGTGCCGGGAGGTTTTAGTCCGAATGGACCGAAGCCTTCTACCTGAGGGGAGGGGGGCAAACAGCACGTGACCAGGATGTGAAGGATCGGCTATGATCCGGCCAGCACGCCTCCGGGTCCTGGAGATGTACAGGTCCTGGAGAGATGGGAGCTTGCAGCCTATCACCTTCTCAGCAGTGCGCACGACGCGCTGCAGCCTTAGTCTGTCCCTGGCAGTGGCTCCTGCGTACCACACAGTTATGGAGGAGGTGAGGATGGACTCGATGATGGCCGTGTAGAACTGCACTAACATCTTGGTGGGTAGCTTGAGCTTCCTCAGCTGCCGCAGAAAGAACATCCTCTGCTGGGCCTTTTTGATGAGGGAGCTGATGGTTGGCTCCCATTTGAGGTCTCGGGTGATGGTGGTGCCCAAGAAGCGGAAGGAATCTGCAAAGGTGATGGGAGAGCCTGTGATGGTGAGGGGGGGGGCAGGGGGGATGTGACTTTCCTGAAGTCCACAATCATCTCCGCTGTCTTCAGAGCATTCAGCTGCAGGTTGTTGTGGCTGCACCAGGACACCAGCTGGGCCACCTCTTTCCTGTAGGCGGACTCGTCACCGTTGGAGATGAGCCCGATGAGGGTGGTGTCATCCGCAAACTTAATCAGCTTAACAGACTGGTGGGAGGAGGTGCAGGAGTTGGTATAAAGGGAGAAGAGTAGGGGGGAAAGTACACAGCCCTGGGGTGATCCAATGCTGATGCTAACAGAGTCTGAGACAGACTTCCCCAGCCGCACATGCTGTCTCCGGTCCGTCAGGAAGTCGGTGATCCACCTGCAGAGGGAGTCAGGCACGTTGAGCAGGGACAGCTTGTCCTGGAGCAGATCGGGGCGGATGGTGTTGAATGCGGAGCTGAAGTCCACAAACAGAATCCTGGCGTAGGTTCCCGGGGAGTCCAGGTGCTGCAGGATGGAGTGGAGGGCCAGGTTGACTGCGTCGTCCACAGACCTGTTAGCACGGTAGGCAAACTGCAGCGGGTCTAGGAGGGGTGTGGTGATGGACTTGAGGTGAGACAGGACCAGGCGCTCAAAGGACTTCATGACTACAGAGGTGAGCGCTACAGGTCTGTAGTCGTTAAGTCCAGTAATCCGTGGCTTCTTGGGGACAGGGATGATGGTGGAGGATTTGAGGCAGGTCGGCACGTGACATTGCTTAAGGGAGGTGTTAAAAATGTCTGTGAAGACAGGAGCCAGCTCTTTCGCACAGTGTCTCAGGGTGGAGGGAGACACACCGTCCGGCCCGGGGGCCTTGCGCGGGTTCAGTCTGGAGAACTGTCTGTGCACGTCCTGCTCACTAATGACAAGGGGAGGGGGGGAGGAGGAGGAGGAGGAGGAGGGGGGGGACCGCTCTTGATGAATTAGGGGCTGAGGAGGCAGTGGAGCTGGGTGGAGTGGGTGAGTTGGACACAGCTGACGAGGTGTCAAAACGGGCATAGTGTTGGGACAGTCTTTGACAAAGGGCTTTGTCATCCTGACCTTTAGAAGCCTGAGGCCGATAGTTGGTGATTTGCCTCAGTCCTCTCCACACAGAAGCCGAGTCATTAGCAGTGAACTGCTGCTGGAGTCTCTCAGAATATACAGATTTAGCTCTCCTCAGCTCTCTGCACACTCCTCCTCCGATAGACTTACCGGACAGCTCTGTGACGCGGTCAGCACGAATCAGCTGGAAACCCTCGAGGCTGATCGCGCTATCTGGAATGTTCTCATTAAGCCAGGTCTCAGAGAAGCAGATGACAGACAAGGAAGCGAGGTCCTTGAAACGCATCAGCAGTCTTAATTCTTCTACCTTGTTCAGGAGAGAATTGGCATTGGATAGAAATATGCCAGGCAAGGCTGTTCGCGAGCCTCTTTTTCGTAGCCGAGCGAGAATCCCCCCTCTCTTCCCTCTTTTCCGCCGTCTTGCTTTTTTGGCCAAACAATGGATCAGATCAGCGGCAGGAGCTAAAAAAACTGGAAGAAGGTCCATGGGGGTGAGAGTCCTGATATTTAGTAGTTCTTCACGGGTGTATGAACCGGCAGATGCACAATCAGTGAACAAAAACAGACAAATTATAAAAATTAAAGGGCAGCGATACACCACGGCGGCCGCTGTGGGCGCCATCTTGTTTGGCTCGACCAAACAAGATGGAACGCACAGGCTACTGTGCGTTCCTCAACGAAATGTCTACCACCTGGCCTTTCACAAATCTGTCTCATTACACCAGACTGGAGCACATGTGGCAACATAACTTGAGGGTAAAACTGAGTGTCAGGACTTCCGGTTATGGCAGCCATGTAGGAAGACGTGTTTCACACTGCTCTGCTCCTAAAAATAAAAAGTTTGCTTAAACTCTCTTAATTGGAACAAAAACCCATCCCAGCGTTTAGGCACGGATATGGTAAAGACCAAGGCTGGGAAATTAGGTGGCGGAAAAAGCAATTCGACAAAACAATCCAAGCTAACAGATTTCCACGCTCGAGGCGAAGCACAAAAAACTCCAGAGACTATGGCGGAGGATGGAGCCAGCGGCGGAGCAGGAACTGCTGGGGAGGGGACAAATGCAGTGCTCACTGCCATCAACTCTATGAGAGCAGAGTTTTCGTCTAAATTTGATGGGATTATAGCAGCGATAGAAGGAATGAGAAAGGAAATAAGCGACTGTATGGAGCGAGTATCACAGGCGGAGCTCCGAATTTCAAGCGCTGAAGATGACATCACCAGCCTACAATCAAAGGTGCAAACATTGGAATTAAAATGGAAACATCTGGAAGATAACGTCCTGGATTTGGAATCCCGTTCGCGACGGAATAATTTGAGGCTGGTGGGCCTCCCGGAGGGAGCGGAGGGACGGGACTCGTGTTCCTTTTTGGAAAAATGGATTCCAGAAGCGCTGAACAATGCGGACCTGCAGTCATCGGTCGTCTTAGAGAGTGCTCACCGAATCGGCCCACCGAGAGATAATAAGACACCACCGAGGACGCTGATTATAAAGTTCCTCAGCTACAGGGACAAGATGACGGTCACCAACGCGGCACGAGCTAAAGGGGAAATTAAATACCAGGACCAACAGGTGCGGTTCTACCCAGATTTGGCCACAGGAATTCAACAATTAAGGAAACAGTTCGACCCCGCCCGCAAAGAGCTGCGCAACCTCGGGATTTGTCACGGAGTGATTCATCCGGCAAGACTGCTGGTCACATATAAGGGGAGAACCCATATCTTCAAGACCCCTCAAGAGGCGCAGGAGATCATTAAGCAGATCCAAGAGGAGACTGGTGGGAGCTACGCATGAACATGACAAAGGTAGAACTTTTAAGCATTTGTACAGGCATCTGATTGATCTGAAACATATAACATGTCTACAAAATACAGACTGTATTAAAAAAAAAAAAGCTATGATGTACAAAGTTGCTATAAAACTTTGAAGTTATGTTGAAAAAACTACAGAAGAGAGTTAATGTCATTAAAAATAGTAGTAGAGTCAGGGTGATTGAGAGGAGAAAGAGAGAGTGGTTTGACTGATCCTTGCAGGTGTGGAACAGTCACTAGCTATAACAGGAGACAGAATTTTTTTGATTTTGGGGGGATTATCACGAATGTGGGGAAAGGGAATTTGTTTTTGTGTAGTTTGTAGGATGAATGTTCCATCATCCATGTTTTTGCTTCTCTGTATGAGCATGTTCATATTGCAAGGTAATCTCAAACTCCTTATTGATCATAGATCAAAGCGTTAATCTTAATTTAACTTCATGGAATTGCAGAGGTCTACAAAATCTAAAAAAACTTAAACAAGTTATGAATAAAATAAAAGATATAGATTCAAAAATTTTATTTTTACAAGAAACTCATCTAATAGAGGAGGATGTAAAAAGAATTAGGAGAAGATGGCAAGGTAATGTGTTCACCTCATCATTTTCATCCCGAGCTAGAGGAGTTATGATTCTCATACACAAAACAGTCCCATTTCAAGTGAAAAATGTAATTGGAGACAAATTTGGAAGATATCTAATCATCCAAGGATCTTTGTTATTAGAAAATATAAATCTGGTGAACTTATACGGCCCCAATATTGATGATCAAAACTTCTTTGTCAATTTATTCCTTACTTTATCATCACTTACAGGGCAACATATAATAGCAGGGGATTTTAATTGTATATTGAATCCCATTATAGATAGGTCAACAGGACTGGACTGTACGCACAATGGATGCAGGATGACCATTAATCATTTTATGAAAGAATAGAGATTGCTAGATATATGGAGAGAAATGAAACCACAAGTCAAAGCCTATTCTTGTTATTCTAATACCTATAAGACATTCTCACGTATTGACTACTTTTTGATCTCTGCAGAATTAAGGTCCAAGATTCAAAACTGTTTCTATGATAACATTGTGATCTCTGATCATGCACCCTGCTGTCTAATATATGTAGATAAGAAATTGACAAAGGATCCAGGTAGGTGGCATTTTCAGCATAAATGGCTTCAGGATGAGGAATTTGTTAAGTACATAGAAAAACAGATAGATGAGTTCTTTGATATTAATACTACACAAACAACGGCATGTATAAAGTGGGAGGCTTTCAAAGCTTTTATTAGGGGGCATATTATTAGTTATATAGGTTCAAAATCTAAGAAGACTTGAAAGGAGAGAGTCCAATTGGAACGTAAAATAAAAATTCTTCAAGAAAAGGTGTATGCAGGAAGTAACCCACAGTTAGAGAACGAATTACTGATTCTGAGAGCTGAATATGATAAAAAAATCAGCGAATAGAGCTGCCTCGAGTCTTCTAAGACTGAAGCAAACTTTTTATGAACAAGGTGAAAAATCAGGAAAATTATTGGCATGGCAGATTAAACAATAAGAATCTAAAACACCAATTACCAGTATTATAAGTAACGGACAGGTAGTTATAGATCCTTTAGAAATTAATAGTGCCTTTAGAGATTACTATGAAAAACTATATGATACAAAAAATAAAACTGACTTTACAAAACTAAATGGGTTTTTGGGTGGATTATCTATACCGTGTATTCCAAATGAAAACAGGGAGATACTGGAGTCTAAAATTAATCAAGAAGAAGTTGGGCAAGCCATTGATAATATGAAATCAGGAAAAAGAGCAGGACCAGATGGTCTTCCAGTTGACCTCTATAAAAAATTTAAGAATAAATTAATAAAACCACTTTTGGAAATGGTTTTAGAAGCATTTCAAAATGGTAATTTACCACCATACATGAATAATGCCTTAATTATACTGTTGCCAAAACCAGGTAAACCCCCTAATAAATGTGAAAACATGAGACCAATAAGCCTATTAAATGCTGATCTTAAGATAATCTGTAAAATTTTAGCAAAACGACTACAAAAAATATTACCAAATATTATTAACCGAGATCAGAATGGCTTTATAATGGGAAGACAAGGCTTCCATAATGTAAGAAGACTATTTAATATTATTTATTCCAATAAAGAAGCTCCGGATACAGCTCTCCTATCATTGGACGCCAAAAAGGCCTTTGATAGGGTCGAATGGCCCTTTCTTTTTGAAGTCCTACAAAGGTTTGGACTTGGAAATAATTTCATAAAATGGGTCCAGATAATATACAATAATGCTACAGCAGAAATCCTAACAAACAGCAATATCTCAAAATCAATAAAAAATCAATAGAGGATGTCGACAAGGCTGTCCACTTTCACCTTTATTGCTTACTATGGCAATTGAACCTTTAGCGATGGCAGTACGTTTACATCCACAAATATATGGAATTAAAGTAGGACCAACAGAACATAAAATCTCCCTGTATGCCGATGACATAATTTTGTTTATGTCGAATTTTTAAAAATCAATTCCGACCTTGTTAAATTTAATAAAGAACTTTGGGGAAATATCAGGATATAAAATAAATAAAACAAAATCTTCAATATTAATGCTAAATGAGACCCAGAGAAATCACCCAGCTCCTGAGGTAAATCAATTCAATGTTGTAAATCAGTTTAAATATTTAGGAATTCAAATTTTGCCTAAGCTAGAATCAGTCGCCAGTGCCAACTATGAAGCCTTAATGACAGATATTAATGAGTTACTTCAGAGATGGATGTCACTGCGTCGATGATCGGGAGAATTAATATACTTAAAAGTAATATCTTACCTAAAATACTTTATTTATTTCAAAACATTCCTTTACCACCACCTTCAGATCTATTCTCAAAAATTAAAAAAAAGTTAGCGGAATTTATATGGAACAATAGGAAGCCTAGATTACGTTTGTCCTTACTATATTTACCATTTGATCGTGGAGGTCTGAAATGTCCAAACTTTATGTTGTATTACTGGTCAGCACAACTGAGGTCTATGACATATTATTTTTCATCAAATGATCTCCCTCACTGGACTGAAATGGAATCATACAATTTACCTTTACCTCTTCCCTTATTCATATACTCAGACTCAGCTAAAAAATTACAGAAACAAGTTAAAAATCCAATTGTAAAGCACATGATCAAAATATGGTGTGAAACCAAAAAATATTTAAAAGAACCACACTTACTGTCACAATTTAGCCCAATATGGGGTAATCAATATTTTACACCAGGGAGAGCGGATGCTGTATTTAAAGTATGGAATTTAAAAGGGATTCAAAAGATTCAAGGCTTATATTTGTCACGTTCAGATAACATAATGTCTTTTGAAGAACTGAGGATTAAATTCAATCTTAATAGAACACATTTTTTTAAATATCTTCAGCTTAGAAATTTTATTCGATCAAATCAAAATAAAGCTCTCACCCGACCTACTTATTCATCCTTGGAAAAAATTTTGACAAAAGGTAGTAAGAGAAAGGGTATTATTTCAGAGTTTTATAACTCATTGACACTATTCTCAAGTGAAAACTCACAGAAAAGACTGAATTATTGGAAAGAAGACCTGCAAATTGAAATTTCAGAGGAACAATGGGAAATAGCTTGTGCAGAAGCTCAAACCAAATCAATAAATGTACGTCTTAAACTGATACATTTTAAATGGTTAATGCGGATGTATGTTACACCAGTGGAGTTAAATAGATATAACAAAAACATACCAGATACATGCACAAAATGTATGGAAAGTAAAGGAACCCTATTTCACTGTTTATGGGAATGTAGAAAAATCAGAATGTTTTGGGAAGAGGTGAGGGTAACAATTGAAAAAATAATTTCAAAACAATTCACATTGACCCCTAAACTGTTTTTGTTGGGTCTGTATCCAAAAAAACATAACTTTAATAAGAGTGAAAGAGCATTCATAGACCTCAGTTTGCTTAATGCCAAAAAATGTATTGCACTACTGTGGAAAAAGACTCATAGACCAAATGTGACTCAGTGGTTAAGACAGATGTTAACAAACCTTCCACTAGAAAGAATAACATACATACTGAAATCAAAGGAAAATGTGTTTGAGAATATATGGAGACCTTTCATTGATTATGTAAAGAAATTAAACATAACTTCTGAAGAAGAAGGTGAATGATATGTGTTGACCTTGCAAATTCCAAACTGGTGAATGTATATTATGTATACTTATGTAATAGATTACCTAGACTAAACAGAGGAGCATTGTTGTTGATTTGCTTTTGTTAATGGTTGTTGTTGTTTTTAGTACATTTTTTTTGTTGTTGTTAGTGGGTTTTTTTTTTTAATTTTTAAATTACTTTAGTGTTAGTGTTTGACTGTCTGTGCCATGTGTGTAAAAAAAGGTTCAATAAAAAATATTGTGAAAAAAAAAAACTGAGTGTCATCTAAACAATACAACCACAGGAGCAGTACTCCATCTCTGACGTAGAGCCTTTTCCACTGGCTCCAATATGCTTTGGTGGCTGGACTTTGCGATGACATGGTTACCCAGGAGGGGCGTTCACCTCCAGACTACAACCAGGCTTTGATGGGGGCGGTGTCTGGGTCAGCCTCCTCTGCCTGACAGGGCTCCTCCAAGGACCAGCCAGAAAACAGTTCATTTTCTTCTGTTTTGGTCAGGTTTTTTCTCACATGAACTTAAAGTCTCTGTCTCAGTGGGACTATTTCCACCTACTCCCACTAGACTTACAGCTGTGAAATCAGGATCTCCCTCTGCCTCCACTGGGTTCAGTGGCTCTTGGCTCGCAGCTCCTCTTCACAAAACAGCACAATACATTCATTCCTGAAGTCGAGGCGGGCTTGAGCCTGGGTCAAGAATGGGTACCCCAGGAGGACCTCATCACCTGCAATGTCTGCAACCAGGAAATTCACGCTCACCTGTCTGTTATTGATCTGAACAGGAATGTGAGCCTCACCAAGCACAGGAATATTGCCATGCACAACACCTTGTACCATCGTTACACCTGACTGTTTGAGTGGAGGCTAGATATCAGGGGTGTATAGCATTGTAATAACACAAGGGCAGCACACTCTTCCCAGCACCAGTGTCCAAAACAGCACACACCTCCAGTTCATGCAGCCACATGTAAATGCTCATTTCTCATTGTGGAGGCTTAATATGAAGCAGTGAGTTCAACAGTGAGTTCAACGTGTATTGTTGCAATCTGGGCACTTACTGTTTTCTTCGGTGAGGGGCACTCTCTTTTCATATGACCCAGCCCAGAGCAGTTATGACAGTGAACATCACCCCACTTTATATCTGCTTCATGGCTGTTATAAGATAAGATAAGATAAGCCTTTATTAGTCCCACAATGGGGAAATTCCAGGATTGCAACAGCACAGGGATAGCAACACTCAGAGCAACAATCAGAAGGCAAGAAGAAACAAGAACAGCTAGTAAACATATGTACATATTACTATAAATATATATATATATATATATACTGTATATATATATATATATATAGACACACAGTGCGGAGCATTATGGTTGGTGAATGAGCAGCAGAAAGTCCAAGCTCTCTCTCCGCGGATGCGGCGGACCAGCTGGAAGTCTTTGGGCATGATGGTGACCCTCTTAGCGAAGAAGAGACCCACCAGGTAGGCCTCGCTGGCCTCCTGCAGAGCCACGACGGCGAAGCTCAGGAAGCGTAGGTCGGTCTTGAAGTCCTGAGCGATCTCCCTCACCAGGCGCTGGATGGGCAGCTTACGGATGAGCAGCTCCGTGGATTTCTGGTAGCGACGGATCTCTCTCAGAGCCACGGGCCTGTAACGGTGAGGCTTCTTCACTCTGCCGGTGGCCGGAGCGCTTTTCCGAGCAGCCTTGGTGGCTAGCCGCTTCCTGGGGGGCTCTTTCCTCCAGTAGATTTTACGGGCGGTCTGCTTGGTTCTTGCCATCGCTCTTCATTATTCTGTCTTATATTTCTTGCACGCCACCTAAACTCCAGCCCGGCACCCGCTTCGTTTTCGCTACAGTTCCTGGTATGTCGAGTTTCTCCGTTAGTACCGGGTGGCGGTTGAGTGCTAGCTAGCACTAGCCCTTCCCTGCTGTAACGTCTCCTGCTGTAAACAGTGGCTCCGTCCGCCGACTCGGGAGACCTTTGGGGCGATCTGTGTGTCCGTGATATATATATAGAGTGAAAGGTGTAGCAAGAAGAGTTATGTCCACAAACCTGGCAATGAAGACGGACGAGTAGGCTGTGCTGGAATTGAACTTTATAACAAAACTCTCAATAGTGCAGTACATATATATGAGCATTCAGCTCCTAACTGTTCCTATGGTGAATGCCGGCAAAGAGACCATAACATGGCCGGCTCCTCCCTTAAGTATGCTGGCATGATGATGGCACCAGCCGGCTACATCATCATGTCACTCTGTTATAAAATCCTTTTATAAAATTCACACACACCCCTTGGAAAAACACAGGACACTTTATTAATTATTACCCTCCCCAATTTAGTAAAAACATTAACTTCCTGAACTAGGGTCAGCGGGTGGACCGTCGCTGGACCCGATACAGCTGAGTGGATTATTCTGCCACTTTGCCAGCAGCGCTCCTACTTAACCTTTTGAGTGTGTCTGTCACCGAATTGTGACATAACCCCTAGTGGTCAAGAGTGGTAAATATTTTTGTCAATAAAATAGTTCAGATTTCCAAGGCTATAACTTGAAAGTGGTCAGAGATAATGGCTTACTGTCAGTTACAAAGATTTAAAATATGATCCAAAGTTTCAGATAGGAATAAATTTATGCATCTAATTTGCATAATGTCGTGGCAGCTCTTTAAATTCCATAACTAAGTCAAAACTGGACTTTAGACATATTTACACAAAGAATGGTTCGGTCTTTTGACACCGTTTTTTGTACAGAGGTACCTCATCATCTTATCTTCAAAGTATTTGAACAAGAAATCAGTACATTATTAAAAAAAAAACACAGAAATAAGTCACTTACCGGCTGCTAATGGGACTCGCTCGCTGCCATTGTCGCTGCATTTTCACCCATCGTGGTCGTTATTTTGCGTCCTGTCACTCATTTACGCACTCTCCCACATCTACAAAGTCTTATGATTATCCCACATAAACTTCGCTTGTATCCCGTGGCTACTTTCCGTGCACAAAGCCGTCTGCGTGATGGTGACAATGATCGATCGCGGCCATATTAGCTAAAAGAAGGGAATACAGGAAACGGAAATGAGGAGTTCTTCTTCTTTGGTGTAGTACATGTCATCCATTGAGACCTCCAACAGACGTCTGCCACCTTCTGAAACTGGCAGATCAGTACAAATCAGTACAAACCTCCAATGCAGCCGGCAATGTCAGAGTGAAATGACAGGCGCAGCGCCGCACTCTGCCACTAGGGGCACGCAAATTCACACACTCAGAGGGTTAAACAGTCATTTTCATTCTCACAGTCTTCCATGGAAAGGCAGTTCTGCTGGAGGGGCCTTGCAGCGGAGCCGCAGTGGATGCACCCCTGGAGATGCTGGGTCCCCCGGACCAGAACCAATCTTCACAATGCTGTGACCCGGGTCCCGTGCTGCACCAACTGACTCCTGTGAAGCCTCGCCATCTGGAGCAGCCACTGGAATGCGCTGGAGTTGGTTTACGCGCCGTATCGAACCATCCGTCAGTCTGAAGCACGCTGGTCCCAGCTGCGCCACGATCCTCAAAGGTGTCCGCAATCTCGTAGAAGGTGACTTTACCGGCCGCAGACCCAGTCGATCCTCCATGCATACTTGCACCCAGTCCATCACTTGAAGAGGTGCTTTGTTTGGTTTCACATGCCTTTGAGGTCATGAAGATGCTTGATTTACCTCCGTCGTTGTGTTGGTCACGGACTCTTCACCCAGCACCCCCGCAGCAGTCTCTGGGGTCCAAAGCTGGTCATCTGTACTGAAGACGTCTGGTGTCTCCCCTGTGTCGCTCACCGTCACGGACCCTTCACCCGTCGGCTCAGCTGTGGCTCCCGTAGACTGGTGCTGAGTGAGGATACTGAAGCGGTCTGGCTCCTCTTCTCCTTTGCCTGATGTGCTTTGTTGTTGTTGTTCCGTGTTGTGGATAACGTCCATGCCCAGTTGTTGCACCCTGAGGTTCTCTACGTGCACGGGCTCCCTCTCCTGCAACTCCGCAGCAGCCTCCGTAGTCTCCGGCTGGGCGAGGATCTGAGGTGAGTCCGGCCACTGACCCCCCTCCAAGCAGCCCTCCTCCTGTGTGCTCAGGACAGTTGGTTTCTCATTGGTGTCGTCCTTTACACTCTCGTCCCATACCACATCATCATCATCAATATTCATTGTGTCCAAATTGCCATAGCCTGACAAGTTGAGCCCATCACTGTTGCGGATGGTAAAGCCCAGTCGATAAAAGAGGTCACACCCCTTAATGTTTTCACCATGTGTAGCCACTTGAAACTCAAAATCATAAACAATCTTCGACTTGTAGTAGACCGTTAGCATGATTGTCCCAACGTTGCTAACTCTGTGGCCACCATATCCATACAGCACAGTTGGGTTTTTTCAAATTGGGTGGTTGGGGAAAAATTTCTTCACCGTGGCCTAATTCAGCATCGACTTAACCACTGCAGTGTCGAGCAGCAGTGGCACAGTCATGTCATTCAATTCAACCATGCTGTATGTGTATGAATTAAATTCAGGGCTTACCACATGGATGGTGGTCATTGCCAAGTGCTTTGCTTGTTCGGTGGGCCCCACACCATCATCAACTGACGCATTTTGGCAAAATGGTTGTACCTCCCACACTTGTTACATCATTGTCCTCTTGCTGGGGAAAAACGTGCTGTCATGGTGCGTTGGGGAACCACAGTTATCACATGCGGAGCCTCTCAGAGAGGTCCTCCGGTTCACAGCATTCGTGGTGTTCGCCTTGAACTCCTCTGTCCTGTCCCCATATTCCTCCATGCCCACAGCGTTGGTGAGCAGTGACTGTCCTAGCTGTCGTTACTGTTGGCGCACACCTAGCTCAGATGCTAACTGGTCCACTGACTCCAATTGGAACGTAAGCTCAATGGTGATAGCTAGCATCATGTCATTTAACGCCATTAGCATCTTAGCCCTTAGCCTCTGGTTGTTTGTGTGTTCGGCCAATTGGTCCTGCACATCCCATCCTCTAACAGTCCAAATGGGCACATGCTAGCCAGTTGTCTCAAGTCAGCGACAAATTGTTGGGTGTACTCACCAATTCTCTGTCACCTCTGGTGTGCTACGCATATTGTCTGGCATAGCAAAGTAGCTAGCTAGCAGTTCCATAGCATCCACATACGAGTCCATCGGACCAAGCGTGTGAAAAATCCTCTGACCTTCTATGCCTAGGTTGTGGACAAGCAGTGCCCGCTTCCTTCCTTTATTCAACATTTCCAGGTCCAATGCAGCAACGTAGGTCTCGAACATGTCCAGCCAACGTGGTCACGGGACAGGCGATTTGCCTGGGAGCTCAAGGAAAGGCCTCAGCGATCTTAGGCATGCTTCCATAGTTCGCTAATTCTCGTCACCAAATAATATGTCCACAAACCTGGTAATGAAAATGGACCAGGAGGCTGTGCTGAAACTGAACTTTATTACAAAACTCTCAGTAATGCAGTACACATATATGAGCATTCGGCTCCTAACTGTTCCTATGGTGAACGCTGGCAAAGAGACCATAACATGGCCGACTGCTCCCTTAAGCATGTTGGCGTGATGACGGCACCAGCCAGCTACGTCATCATGCCACTCTCTGTTATAAAATCCTTTTATAATAATGGTTTCTTCTGAATGGGGTGCATTTGGGAGGGCATGCTGCACTTGTCTCACACTCCTCCTCTTTGATTCTCAAGACAGCAGCGCGAGTCCTACATTTAGTCATGTTGCGGGCCCCTGCTTGCATGAGGTTTGCAACATAGGATGCTGCATGCTTAATGGTTTCATGGTTGTGGGAAATGTCATAGGCTTGGGCTAATGTACGGGGCTGCTGCTTTAATAATGCGTTGTTTAATAGTGTCTTGTTCAGTCTCTGTTCTGTTGCTGTATGCTACTGTAACTTTGCCATATACTATATGTCATCCCTTAAAACACGAAGACCCTCACCAGGTTTGCGAATGTGCTGTCTCACCTCAATAGCCACAGCTGCTGCATGCTGTGATGAGAGGCCATATGCATTTTCCATCTCCTCCACTAGACGGCTGTAGTCCCACTTAGAGGAATGCGGGTTTCTGTGCACAACCGCCCCTGCTGCACCCACGAGGCTGAACTTCAACTGGATTGTTATTGTCTTTTCTGACCAGTTATTTGCTTCGGCACAGCACTCAAACTGGTGTAAAAACTCTCTCCAGGGGTAGTGCCATCATATTGCCCAGGGCGTAAAGTGGGGACTCTCTTTCTGGTCATAGTCATCCTCACTGTCAAAACAGAGCTGGCAGTCTATGGTGGAATAATTTGTGCACTGCCTATACTGCTCATATTTGGGGGAAATGTCCTTTAATAGCACAGTCTGATCACATTTTCGTTGGAGCATTTGTCCATGGTGGGGGCCTTGGCTCTGAGTACTGCATTGACAGTCTCCACAGTGATCTTTTTCACTTTTCGTGCTGATAAGGGGTTTGTGCTTGATAGCACTGGCTGGGGGAAAACACATGACATCTGAGCCATTTCTACTCTAGGGCCACCAGCTGTGCATCACTCAAAAATGGGTTAAAATATTCAGGACTCTGATTAGTTTCACTCACAAGGTCTGTTCTTAGAGCAACATTATTCTCTTCAACCATAGTTAGTTCCATGATGGGGTTAGAGTGCTGGCCACTTGCCCAAACACACGTGCATAAAGAGGCGAGGCCTTATTAGCTGTAACCATCTTAGCTTAGCTCAGTAGCTCTGAGGGGGGATATTATAAGAGTCTTGGCTTATTTCACCCTTTAACTGCTCACTAAAGCTGCTGCAGTATGTCTGAAAGAGTCCCTTTGTGGTCACCAGTGTGAACCCTTCCTGCTTCAGCCTCCAGACTGTGGTCAAGAAGCACAGGGGAGATGATCCTCCAGGGCCGAAGCTAGCGTTAGCTCCAGGGTTAGCTCCCTTCTTTTCACTCACAACAGTAGTGGAAAGAAAAGGACAGGACACAGTGGCTCACCTGAAGAGCTGTAGCATTTATTACCGTGCTGAAACATCATACACCGTACAGTTACTACTAACTCTTCTGCTCTGAATGCCAACTCTCTGCACCGCTCTCTCACCAACACTGTCACTTGACCACACATGTGGAGCTCACCCTCTTAAAGGGACACACACACACCAATCCCACAACATGTGTTCTGAGTCGGTTGTCAAGCTTAGTCCACTCGCATCTATGCACCACACAGTTATACCACCTACCGATAGCCAGGTCATGTGTGTGTTAGCTAGTTTTAGTGACTTCCGCTGTGCTGTACCCGGTTGTAGTCTCCGCTGCTTTACATACTATGGTTCTGTTTGTACAGTTGTGTGAAAAAGTGTTTGCCCCCTTCCTGATTTCTCATTTTTTTGTATGTTTGTCACAATTAAATGTTTCAGATCAAACAAATTTAAATATTAGACAAAGATGACACAAGTAAACACAAAATGCATTTTTTAAATGAAGGTGTTTATTATTAAAGGGAAAAAAAATCCAAACCTACATGGTCCTGTGTGAAAAAGTGATTGCCCCCTAAACCTAATAACTGGTTGGGCCACCCTTAGCAGCAACAACTGCAATCAAGCCTAACTGGCAATGAGTCTTTTACAGTGCTGTGGAGGAATTTTGGCTCACTCATCTTTGCAGAATTGTTGTAATTCAGCTACATTGGAGGGTTTTCAAGCATGAACCACCTTTTTAAGGTCATGCCACAGCATCTCAATCGGATTCAGGTCAGGACTTTGACTAGGCCACTCAAAAGTCTTTATTTTGTTTTCCTTAAGCCATTCAGAGGTGGACAGTGGTGTGTTTTGGATCATTGTCCTGCTGCAGAAGCCAAGTGCGCTTCAGCTTGATGTCACAAACAGATGGCCAGACATTCTCCTTCAGGATTTTTTGGTAGACTGTAGAATTCATGGTTTCATTTACAATAGTAATCAGTTATCAAGCTCCTCTCCTGTGGAATCAGCTGCCAATCTGGATTCGGGAGTCAGACTCGATCTCTGTTTTTAAGAATAGGGCTAAAACCTACCTTTTTGATATAGCCTACAATTAGGGAGGGATCATGTGTTTCTGAACCCTCCCTTAGTTATGCTGCTAATAGGTTTAGTCAGCCGGGGGACCTCCAGTAATGCACTGGGCCTCACTCCTTTCCTCACTCTCTATGAAATATTTTTTTTTTGCTGGTCATTAACATTTGTTTGTTCTCTCCCATAGATTGAGTCCCCATCGTGCTGTTTGCTCTCTACATGTCTGTTCTTTTCTTCTTCTCTGTCCCCTCACCTCCCAGCCAGTCGCAGCAGATGACTGCCCCTCCCTGAGCCTGGTTCTGCTGGAGGTTTCTTCCTGTTAAAAGGGAGTTTTTCCTCTCCACCGTCGCCAAGTGCTTGCTCACAGGGGATCGCCTGATTGCTGGGGTCTTTCTGCAACTGTGGGGGTCCTCCCTACAGTTGATAGTGCTATGAGATGACTGTTGTTGTGAAATGGCGCTATATAAATAAAGTTGAATTGAATTGAATTGAATAGCAAGTCTTCCAGGTCCTGAAGCAGCAAAACAGCTCCAGACCATCACACTACCACCACCACCATATTTTACTGTTAGTATGATGTTCCTTTTCTGAAATGCTGTGTTATTTTCACGCTTGATGCAATAGGACACATACCTTTTCCCAAAAGTCTTGAGGATCATCAAGATGTTTTCTAGCCAAACTGAGACGAGCCTTTAGTATGTTCTTTTTGCTCAGCAGTGGTTTTCGTCTTGGAACTCTGCCAGGCAGGCCATTTTTGCCCCGTCTCTTTCTTATGGTGGAGTCATGAACACTGACCTTAACTGAGGCAACTGAAGCCTGCAGTTCTTTGGATGTTGTTGTGGGGTCTTTTGTGACCTCTTGGATGAGTCGTCGCTGCACTCTTGGGGTAATTTTGGTCGGCCGGCCACTCCTGGGAAGATTCACCACTGTTCCATGTTTTCGCCATTTGTGGATAATGGCTCTTACTGTGGTTCGCTGGAGTCCCAAAGCTTTAGAAATGTCTTTATAAACTTTTCCAGACTGACAGATCCAACACCAGTGAAGTTCTGGTTTTCGGGGGGGGGGGGGGGTGTAAATGGGGCATATTGGAAATACCACAACACCCACCGCAAACATGGGGACACATGCACAGGATGATGTCATTACATTGTGGGTATAAAGGAGGACTAACGGCAGGAATCATCCTCTTTTGGCACTCCGCCTTTCAACCACCGAACTGCTTCTATCACCTCTCTATTAGCTTACTGCTACTATTAGCTTGTTGCTATTGTTAGCTTTCTTTAATAAAGCTACCATCAACACGTGGACAAGTCCACTGGTCTCATTGTCACAACACAGACACAACACCCAGAGCTCCAGAAAACCCCTCAGAGGATGAGTAGTATGTTTGCTAACTGCCATGGTCTGCTAACTACATAAATGTCGTCATGGCAACAGTACATAAGCACATCAGGTGAAGATGTGAAAGGGGTCATTGACTGAAAAATAGAGGCTGATAGTGGGTCAGATCATCCTCAAAATCGAAATGACTGGTTCTTGGTCCATTTCCAACTTCTCCTGAAAATTTCATTATTGATTTGAGTAACATCCTAATGCACTAATTATTGTAGGTGTAAACATTTATTCTTTGATTTGTAAATTATGTATTTAAGCAATATTACACAAGATGAAGTACGGAATCATAAATATAGTAACTCCGGGTGTGGTACGGCTGATGCCCTCCGCTGTACCACACCCAGAGTTACTATCCTCTGGGATTTCGCAATGTTGCGATCGCGTCAATTAATGCAAAATCAACCAATCAGCGTAACTATTGCACGACCTTGCAACTTTGTCCAATCACCGCAACTTTCCCGCAATTTTGGCCAATCCTCATCAACTTCCAGCAATTTCACCAAACAAATTTGTCTCTCGCTGGTGCTAAAATGCTCAGTCTAACCAACCAAATGCATTGCTGCACCACATTCACTTCCATGTTTATAGTGAGTATTGATGGAACACAACAGCAAACAGAGTAAGTGATTTACAAAAAAAACCACTCACCCGCGAGATTTCCAACACCATCCCTTCCTCCGTCTCCCCCAGCCTGCCGATGGACGTCTCGCCACGTCTCCATCCTGACCACATGCACGAAGTGCTGGGTTTGTGTTGAAAAACGTCCATCTGCCCTAAAAGCACCCTGTCGCGGGAGCGCGTGTGAGGAGAGATGCTGTCAAACTAACACTACAGCAAGTATTAACATTTTACACATCCTTAGAGGTAAAATCATTACTTCATCTGGTCAATGAGCTTTAAAGCTGTGAATCTCTGGTCTGGATGGACAACCCCCCCGCAATCGTCCCGCAGTAAATGAAAGATGTGTGTGTGTCAAGACCAATGTGCAGACAGACAGGCAGGCATGGAAAGAGAGAGTATATTCTCTTTTTTTTCCTATAGACAATACAGAGCAACAGAATAAATTACACAGGGCTACAAAAATCATTTTTTTGTAAGTTGTCTGTGTTTTTTCAACTGATTTAAGACAATTTTGCACCGCTGAAAATGACATCCGTTTCTCTTGATCAGGTCAGGTTTTTATGCTAAGTTGATTTTTAAAAAATCTGATCTTCTGACTAAAACGATTACATTTTTGTGACATTATCGGTGATTTTTGTTAATATTTCTCATCCGAAATAGATTTTTTTTTTTTCAAGAGACAAAAAAATCATTTTCTAACACAATTTATTGATTAAATGTTACAAACTTGGGGCAGTGCGGTGGCGGAGTGGTTAGCACTGCGGCAGAACAGCAACTCACCCTTGGCCGGGGGATCCTGGGTTCGATCCCAGCCCCCAACCAACAGTGATCTGTGTGGAGTTTGCATTGTCTGCATGGGTTTACGCTGGGATTTCTCCGGTTTCCTCCAACATGCCAAAAACATGCATGTTAGGTTAACTGGCATCAAACTGGGGATTCTAAATTGTCCTTAGGTATGACCGTGAGAGTGAATGGTTGTCTGTCTCTCTGTGTTGGCCCTGCGATGGACTGCCGATCTGTCCAGGGTGTACCCTGCCTCTTGCCCAAAGATGCTGGGATAGGCTCCAGCCCCCCCACGACCCGAAAAGAATTAAGCAGAAGAAGATGGATGGATGTTACATACTTCGATTATTGTAAATTGAATAGTAGACATTGATAAAGGTAAGTACATGTAAATTGAATGTTACGTCATCATTGTTCAAAATTCAGAGCTTCAACTTCTGTTTATTCGAACCTCTAGAATGCTCAGCGGCAGGGATGTCTCTCTTCAGAGTCCAACAGTAATCAGCCATCATGACAATTTATGACATCATGTCATAAATTGGTGCATGCAAACTCTTCAGAATTTGAGAAATTTCAAGAAATAAAAAAGAATTTTGCATCATATAAAGCAAAAATACCCGTACATGTAAACAAAAACACAAAAAACAACATGTGACCATAGTTCAAAAAGTTGACCTGATTGAGCAAAACCAATGTGATTTTTGGATTCAGCACATCAAAATTGTCCTAAATCAGTTAAAAAAAACTTAGACTGTGGGTCACCCCCACAGCCTACAGACAAGCATAGCGCTCAGCTGGAGCAATTAGCAGAACAGTGAGATGTATGGACTGTTATCAATAGGTGGAGAGGAATTCCGGCCAATAATCCTGCTATTGATTTGTGTGACTCTCAAATGCAAATGTCCATGCTTACTGCTGTGCATGTATTGTCTGTAGCTGGGTATATAAGCAACTGTATATCGCTTACTCTCTCTCTCTTACTGCTCATCTGACTACACGCATTCCCTGTTTGCTGACGAGAGCCTGAGGGCTCATTCCAGCATGCTTACACAGTGCTGGAGTGAGTTCTGTGATGGCGGATGAAATAAACACCACTTTTAAACCTCAGTTCGCCGTGCCTTATTTTACCACCCGCCACAAGGCAATAAATTTGGTGTTGACCAGTGTTATTTATTTTTTCCTCTCTGTTCAGTACAGAGTGGTTGGGACCATAGGGAGTTTTCAAATGAAGGTGCTGCTAATAATTTCCAAATCTCTGTATTTGCTGTTGCACAAAAGAGTTTTTCTGTATAGCAGGAGTTTCTGCTTAATTTACAAATCACTATAATAGGAAAATTTTGACAATCCTGTGCTTTTCTTGTATTGTTATATAGAATATCACTGCAGTAAACTCGAAAAAAACATCTGCTTTAAAATCTGTGATTCTTCCCACAACTTTTAGAGCAAAAAACACTCTAAAAACATTGCAACTTTTTAAAAAAGCTCCCGAGAATTCAGGCTTTTTGGGCCACAACAAAAACATCCCTCAACATCCTGGAGGGACTGTACTATATTCATGACACTGTAACGAGTGTAACATTGCTTTTATACAACAGTTCTGGCAAACATAATTTATTAAAGGTCTGATGACACGATTTTGACATTTTTTAGCATGTTGTGTAAACCCAAAAATCGTCGATGATCAATATAATATTTACAACCGTGTCTGCATAAACTAGTTATCATCAAAAAACCGCAGCCGCTGACTGGACTGTGGTGCTGCCCACCGAATGAAGGGCGGCACCACCATGACATAAGCGACAGAACGGACTCCGGTGTTGTTGACTGGAATGACAGCAGCTTTGTAGCTTCCAGTTTCTCTGGTTTCTTGTTTTAATTTTACGGCTATGCCTTCGTGTTATGTCGCAGGCTTAGATAAACAGCAGGCCGTGAAAGACCACATGACACGCTTCAGCACCAACTGTCATAAGCCTCCTCGTGTGCTCCTCGTGTGCTTTTACGCAGGAGGAGCGCACGAGGAGGGGAAGGATTAATGGATTTACGCGCAGCTTTGACCTACTTTCTGTGATCGCATGTTGACGCTCGCCGGTCCAGCCATGTCCCCTCTCTCATTATCACCAACTGATTCAAATTCCTGCTGATCATGTTTCCCGGTCCTCGCCCAGGTGCTTCTCATCACACCATCACCAGCAGTGCGTGTACTTAGCGGCCATTTGCTAGTCACGCACTGCTGGTCTATAGTATTGTCGTCTGTGCTGTTAGTCTGCCAGTATTTTCAGCACTCTCACAACATTAGTCACTCCATGTTCGCCGTGGTTCTCGCCCGTCCTTGAAGCAATGTCGGCTCTGGGGCGCACCTGTGGCTAACACGTCTCCTCTCATTCGTTCTCTGGGCAATGCTGGCCCCCAAATGCCATCAATAAGTGTGTTTGTGTTTTTTGTACGTCTTCACCTTTTTGGGAATTGTCTGTCTTTCTGTATTAAATGTGCTGTGGTGAACCCTGCACGTAAATCCTTGTTATTTCATCCTCCCTCTCTGTGCCCTGCATAAGAGCGCACGGAGGGTCATGATGAATGGATTTACGTGCAGAATTCATCACAGTACATGTATTGGACAAAAGAATGATGACAACAGTTCCCAAAAAGGTGAAGACTTACAAAAATAAACAGAAACACTTACAGTTGGCGTTCAGGGCCGACATCGCCCAGCAAACATGGAGAGGAGGCGTGTTAACCACGGTTGCGCCCAGGACCGACATTGCTTCAAGGGGCGCAACAGAACCACGGCTGTGTGGAGTGGCTAACACGTCGTGATAGTGTTGGCAGTATTGGCTGGCTGACAACACGGCAGATAATGCACACAAAACATGAACAGTTGACTGTCAAAGAGAGAGGGTGCGTGGTCGGACCAGCGAATCTTGGACAGTGCCCACCTGAAAGTGGGTCAAAACGCACATAAAACACATGTACAAAACAAAAACAAGAACTCAAAATATAATACATAATAAACCCGATGCCTGAGCTACAGAGAATACACTGCTATGATTTTATTGAAAAATCGAGTTTAAATAAATTAATAATGAACAAATAATTTGTTGCAACATCTGTAACAAAAGCACAACGCTCGGTGTTCCCCTGCCGTGTGTTTGTCACTGCTGCTGCGGCGGCCATGTGTGTCTCTCCACTGTCAATCTCTGAGTCTGACTCACTAGGCACAATGCCCGCTTGGCACGGCTCAAACCTATACGGTCTGATGCCCCCAGATTCTTCATTGTCATCCCATTCTTCCGAACTATAATCGTCTGAAGATTGGACAACACAAACCAATTCCAGACTACATGTGTTGGAACCACTGTTGATGTTTTCTACCACTTCCATCCTGTGTGTATAATGGGCAGCCAAGCGCTGTGTTCTGTCGATGACGTTACAACATGGCCGGGGGGTGGGGGGGGTGTCCAGCCACTGATGCAATTGGTGACGTGGCGCTCATGAAAACGTCGGATATTCTTGTGAAAAAAGCCTGTTTGACTTAGAACTGCACAGACCAACCTATTTCGTCATATTGTATTATGTGTTGAAAAATTAGATGAACTAACTACTAACTAACCTGCACTTATATAGTGCTTTTCTAGTCACAAAGACCACTCAAAGCGCTTTCATTAATACTAACCCTCTATTCTAAGGGCCTATAGGAGTCAAAAACGTGTCATCAGACCTTTAAATGACAGCAATACTGGACAAGATATTATGATTTGTTTGTTTAACCAGTTGTTTTGTGCAGCTGAGAAAAAAATAGTCCCTTCTAAATGTAACCAGTAGCTGTTGCTAAATCAGCGTGAAGATGTTTATTGTCATTTCACACACATATAAACAAATTAAATATTGTCAAGTGCAAAAGTAATAAGTGTTTATAAAACATATACCTGCTGAGTCGGTACTGCAGAAGACCCCAGATCAAAATGTATCCAATGCTGTTCATCAGAAGCACCAGTAGATAGCCAGTAGCTAGTCGTTAGCATGCTAGCGATTTAGCACACTTTACTGGCTTTTCTTCGCATTTTCAGATGAAACAAAGAGTCCATCACCACAAAGGCATTGTGGTTTGTTAATGGAGACAATAAATCAAACTCTAGCACCGCCTATTTTTTTAAACAGAAGTCAAATAGCTTAATGATAGCTTAATGAGTTTAATGACAGAAGGGTAGACAGGTAGGCGGAAACAGTTTGGGTTTTGTTTTTTTTTCAAAAGGGTGGGACTTCCGGGTCACGAATGTTTAATTTCTTGTCAGACAGTACCTCCATCCATCCATCCATCCATTTTCTTCCACTTAATCCTTTTCGGGTTGCAGGGGAGATGGAGCCTATCCCAGCATCTTTGGGCGAGAGGCAGGGTACACCCTGGACAGATCGCCAGTCCATCGCAGGGCCAACACAGAGAGACAGACAACCATTCACTCTCACAGTCATACCTAAGGACAATTTAGAATCCCCAGCTTGATGCCAATTAACCTAACTTGCATGTTTTTGGCATGTGGGAGGGTTTACTCCAGGATTTCTCCGGTTTCCTCCCACATGCCAAAAACATGCAAACAGCACCTCACTGTGGAAATTAAAGTATCCAAACAGTACTGCAGTTGTCAGAGTTGATGGACAATTACTGTCAGTAATTTAGCGGTTACTAGAACACCTTTGAAACGAAGTGATACATATCCAGTGAAATTGGAGTGCAATTATTGCAGATTATAGTAACTCCTGGAATCGCTATTGTCGAATCAAATTGCTTGGTCAGAACTAATTCTTGTATAAACAAATTTTAACAATATCCTCATCTACAACATTTACAAAAAAGTATAAAATTCTGTATCTTCAGTGATACTTCAATAACAACAACCCTCATCCAGGATAAAACTGCTATTTTTATTTATATATTTCTGTATAAAGTACATTTCCAGAAATTTTTTTAATATTTAATATTAAATACAGCACTTTTAGTTGGACTCTACTTTTTCAAAGACTTTTATCTGTCACACAAAAGACACATTTCTGTATTAAATTTTGAACATTTTTAAGATTGATTTCGTGACCACTGTCAGAATGCCAAAGGCAAGCTCAGTCTCAATTTTGTATTTTGAGCTTGTTACCGGAGTGGTGGCTTAGAGGTAGAGCATCCGCCCCAGAACCGGGTGATCGGGGTTCAAGTCCCAGCCGGGTCCTGCCAAAGACCATACAAAAGTAGAACTTCCTGCCGTCCAGCTTGGTGCTCAGCAAGAATGGAATGGAGGAGGGAAATGTCGGTGGAAGTGGCTCAGGAGGTAGAGCGGGTCGTCTAATAACAGGAGGGCTGGCGGTTCAAATCCCACTCTCCCCAGACATCCTGCCGTTGTGTCCCTGGACAAGACATTTTACCTGCCTTGCCTCCAGTGTCCATGACACTGGGTGTAGTGATTGGAAACGCCATTGGCGCAGAATGGCAGTCATGTTTCCGTCAGTCTGCCCCAGGGCAGCTGTGGCTACAGTAGTAGCTTACAACTACCATTGTCTGTGGAGTGAATGAATAATGTATCCATTGTAAAGTGTCTGTTAAAAGCACTATATACTGTAAATCTGATGCATTATTATTATTGTTGTGTGCAATAAGTAGGGGTTTTTTTACGTATTTATCTGTCTTCTTTAGTAAAAGGATTAAGTACTTGTCATACTATAATACTGGCATTGCTACATTGTGAGCAACTTTAAATTATGTTTGCAGAGTTTCTTGAAAGTAGAGGTATAAACAACCAGTGGATGGGTGCCAGAGTCACAAGCCAAGGTCCTGGTTAAAATGTCATGGTAAGGAAATACTCCTACTTTAAATAATTCATTTACCTATTTATTTAAATGTTTTTTGTATCCACCTTATTCCTAGGCCCCATGATGCCTTGCGTGAATTATGGTAGCAACTTCCGGTACTAGTTAAGAACGTATGGTTGTCACTGAAATGGGACACTTTTTCTTGTTAAAAAACAATGACTTCGGCATCAGAAATGCGAGAACACAGCTTATGCACGTCAAAAACAGCAATATAATCACTATATACAATACAGCAATATACCACTTCCCATGATTATCGAGAGATGAGAAGATGACCTTAAAAAGTGGCCTGGCAGACTGTAGCTCTGTTAGTTAGCGCCGCTGCTAAGATGCTAACGCTGTAAACAAATGACCCATGCTGGCAAAATGTGTCACTTTGATGACATTTTCAAAACTGATGTAATGTTATTTCCATATTCTGTATTGAAAGACCTTCAAAATGATATTTGATTTCTAGGAAGTGTGCAAAAACAGACAGAAAAGGATTATTTGTTTATATTTTGGCTAAGTTGAAAACTTGCATTCGATCAGTCGGGAGTTACGGCTTCTGCAAAAACATACAGTATGTATTTTTAGAAAGTACGATTTCTTAACTTTCCAATGATACCAGGCACTCATGGGGGTTTTCCCAGGACTTGCCGCTAGTGTGACCTCTCTGTAATCAGGCTGTCTTCTTGGAATCACTTTCTGGAGCCACTCATGTTGATAGTAACAGTTGTTTATTACACCTGCATGTGTAACAAGACAATTGGGTAGAATGGAAACATCCCAAGGCAATGATAGCACATACACCAGCCTTTAGTAATTCCCCCGTTGCTGTGAGGCAAAAGACGAGTTCTACGAGAATCTCGCAACAACTGTCAGGATCATCCCCAACTCTGAACAACTCATTCTCCTTGGAGACTTCAATGCCAGAGTGGGTGCTGACCACGACTCCTGGCCCTCCTGTGAAGGAATTTTTACTGTACAACATATGTGCAATTAAATGTATCTTTGGCAAAACCTGGTAACATTATGATCGTATAGTGAATATTTTTAACTCAAAAACACTGACAGACTGTAAAGAAATCAAAAATAATATAAAAAAGGCATTTGCCACTTTGAATATTTTCCAACATATCAGAAAAAAAAATAAAATTGTCCTGACTTGTTTTTACACTCTTGTGCACACAGCATTTTTTAATTTCACATTTTGTCATGAAATATATACATTAGAAAAGTACAACCGACATATAGACAGTAAACCTTTGGTCTTTTATGAACCATAATATTCTCAGTTAATAAACAGTGTAACATACCTGCTTGTGTAACAAGACAGTTGGGTAGAATGGTAACATCCCAAGGCAACGATAGCGCATACACCAGCCTGAAAGATGGCACAATGCTAGGTTAGCAAGCTGCTAGTTAGGGCCCTTTTTTAAATGATAAAACAAGAAAACGGGTAGTTAATTTATAAAAAACATGGCAAAATTATACTTGAAATTATTATCAATAACCCAAATATATCCATCTTCTGTAGTATGTGAATTTGTGATGAGTTATTTTTACATTCTGAGAGGCATTCACAGACACGTTACCTTTAGTAGTTCCTGTAATTAACACAGTAATTGCTGTGAAGGAATTACCCATAATGCATTGCCATATCTACCCAGAGAAGGGAGCTGCAGTTACACATTGATGACAGCGGTGTCACTGTTGTACTATTTGTTATGTCCATAACCCATGCTTCAATAAACAGGCCAGAGGTGCAGTAGAACGTAACTTTATTGATGAACCACAATACCATACAGACACGTTGCATAGGCAGAAGGTCTTGTCGAAAAGAGACCGTGCCTCTTAAGCACTGACCCTTTATACTCCAGGGTGACGGCGGAACCAGAAAGGTGGAGCCGCCACCCCTAGTACACCCAATAACAAATGTATCGCATTTGATACATTACATTTTTCCCTCCCTGTAGAAAAGTCTACTGCCGTCCCACCTCCACGCAGCTAGACGGATTATTCTACCGTCTTTGTTACTATATAGTCCATAAAATAAAAACTGCCGTGTTCCTAATAAACTAATTTAATCCCAGAACATATATATACAACCAATTTTACATTTCACACAATAACAGTCAATATGTACATTCACATCCCGCTGTACCAGCCCCCACCCCAACACACCCACCCCACAACCAGGGCAACTCACAAAATTTCATGCAATTAAATGCAACAAAACAAACAGTGTTGGCTTTTTTCCCAAGCTGGGCCATCATGTAGCTAGTACACGTGAAACAATTAACTACGTGACTTGGGCAATCCAACATATGAACATTTCAACCATAACATGTTAATAAGTCACCCCTTAGTCACCATACACTCCCGAAGGAGAAGCCACCCCCGGAGTTCCGTCTGGCAGATCCCGCCCAGAGCGTCTTCGTCTCTTCAACTCTGAGGATGAGCAACATCGGCGTTTTGACATCTCCTTCTTGTCGTCGATGCGCCGCAGCTTGTTGGGATGTCTCCACGAGTCATCGGACAGCCAGAGATAGCCGTCCTCCTGAGCAGCCACCACCCACAGCTGCCCCTGGTCATCCCGTCATTTCCTTTTATCATGGGCCCCCTTTAGCCGAGACTCCCCTCTAGGCCAAACTACATCAGCGACCCGCAGGGGAGCTCAACTCAGCTTCAAATGTCCACGACGTTTAAAGCGGGCTTCTTCTCTGGGTCAAACCGCTCTACCAACCCGATCCGAAGCCCACCTCAGCCTCCAGTGTTGCTGGGTGGCACGTCTTTCTACCATGCTAGCCGGTCCTGCCCGCTCTGTTTTATTTGAAACGCCAGCAAAGCCATTGTAGCTCCTTGCTTCACAATATCTCCAGGCCGAACTCCGGAAGCAGAGAGGGCTATCTTCTTGGCTCCATCCACCGTCACGGGCGTTCCACCGTGCCATCCAGTTCCCACATCCAGGGCAACTTGGACATTGGCACCGGAACCCTCCCGCGATGGCCCCGGATGGCACTGGTCCTGGTCAGCTCCCAGAATACTAAACCAGTCAGTGTCCCATACCACATCGTCCTCCACGCACGGAACCGGTTGGTCCCAGAAACCACAGCCCGACCACTCCTCTCCAACGCCGCTGGTGATCGTGAAGCCCAGGTCGTAGAACATGTCACAGCCCATTATGTTCAACCCACTGGCAGTCACCCCGAATTAGACGTTGGACATCATTGCCGACTTGTATCTCGCCATCAACTCCAGCGAACCCACGATGGCCAACTTATTGCCTCCGTAGCCAAAATATGACGTTTACAGTCCTCTCACACGGTAATACAGGAACAAACTCCTCACAGTGGGCCAGTTTAACAAGGAAGCCGCCACTCCCATGTCCACCAACAACGGCACTTCTACGCCATTTAGCATTACATTGCAGTGAATTTGCCCATCTGTGCTCGGGGAGACGGTGTGAACAACCATAGGAGTTGTGGCGGGGGAACACCCTTCACGTTTTCGGTCCCCTTGCTCAAAATTTTTACAGGCCCTGGCAAAATGGTGTAGGAGTCCACACTTGCCACAGCGTTTGCCCTTCCGCGGACACTCTCTTGCCTTACACCGGTGCCTAGTGGACCCACAGCCATAACACTGGGGCGGACCTAATTTTTATAGCTGCAACATATTCTTCTTCATCCACGCTGTCTTCGCTATCAGGGTCCACAGCCAGCGCCGTCGATCATGGTTTGGTATGACCCAACGTAGTTCTCTCACCAAGGTCCTTGGATAGTTTTTCAGCTGCTTCAAACTGCTGCACTATCTCGACTGCCATGGCTAATGTCAGTTCACCAGAGTACATGAGGAGCCTCGATCATGCCGCAGAACAAAGCGTATGTTCCGCCAACTTGTCACAGACCATTTCTTCCTCCAAAGCTCCAAATTGGCACTCCCCAGCCAGCTGACGCAGGTCTGCAACGAACTGCTGCACTGACTCTCCCGTCCGTTGGCGGCGCTGCCAAAACTGAATCCTCCAGACTATGACGTTTTTCAGAGCGCGAAAGTAGTGCGCCATTAGCCCAACCACGTCGTCAAAACTATCACTCTCTCCCAATGTGCGGAGAATCTGTTGTCCCTCCATGCCAAGATTACGGATTAAAATAACTCTTGCACGCAGTTTCTCCAATTCACAGAGGTTCAGGGCCACCAAGTAGTTCTGGAAGGCCACATACCACCTCGCCCGGGGAACAGGCAGTTCGACCGGGACCTCCAAAAATGGTTGAATACTGCAAACAGCTTTATCCATACATTTATCCATGTTGCCAAATATGTCCATAATCCGTGCTTCAATAAACAGACCCGAGGTGCAGTATAACATACTGTAACTTTATTGATGAACCACAATACCATACAGGCCCTCCGCATAGGCAGAAGTTCTGGTTGACAAGAGACCGTGCCTCTTCCGCGTTAGCCCTTTACACTCCAGGGTGACGGCGGAACCGGAAAGGTGGAGCCGCCACCCCTAGTACACCCAATAACAAATGTATCGCATTTGATGCATTACACTATTTAGCTGGATTTAATCCAGACCTTTTAAACTCTGTTACACTAGCAAACAAAGAAAGAGTCATGATTTATGACTTCTCTGCCTGTCGCTCGTAGTGACGCGGTGCACATTCCGACTCATTTTGCCAGAACAGGTCAAATACATTAATGTCTCCACCGCAATAAAGTCAGCTGCATTTTGTTAAAATATGTTGGACATAATCAGATTTACCTCAGAGTAGACGTAGAATCTAGTCAGGACCACAAAGGTCCTTACTTACCTTACCTTATACTTTCAGTAAAGTATACAAAATCAAAAAAAATCTAAATCAAAATCAAAGAAGCCTCCATTTATACAGTCTATGGCACAACCACGAACACCAGCAACAAGTACCAGAACTATGCCAAAACATTCAAAAAATACAAAAAGTGCAAGTGCTGAAATTAGTTGCCACTTGAGTGCAAAACACATATGTGGACTATACATTAAAATGAATTTGAAAAACTTCTAAAAACACTATTTTAAATGCCCCTGCTACTCCACTCTTACTGACTGATTTAACACTACTTCAGCCAAAACCGGAAGCTCCGCCCATAATCGTTCCTACAGCGGCACCCCTAGGAATACTTTATTAATCCCAGAAGGAAATTCAGGGTATCCACGTGGATAGATGAGGCAGCCACGGTGCGGCGTCAATCCCTTCACCATTCACACATATACATTCATAGAGCCACTTTCGAGTCTCCAATTAACCTAATCTGCATGTTTGGGGGTTTTTTGGCCTGTGGGAGGAAACCGGAGTAGCCGGGGTAAACCCACACAGACACGGGGAGAACGTGCAGACTCCACACAGAAGGGTCACTGATGGTCAGGGGGGTGGGATCGAACCCACGGCCTTCTTACTGCTCTGCCACAGTGCTAACCACTGCTCCACCGAGTTCACATTATTATTATTATTATTATTATTATTATTCAAGATTGAAAGATTCAAGATTCAAAGATTTTATTTGTCAATGCTACTATACGTACAGGGCATACAGGAGAACTGAATTGCCGTTTCTCTCTCTCTTCAGTGGTGTGTACAGTATAAAAAAAGAAAAAGGAATAAGGCTGGAAAAGCAACACAAAAGACAAAAGATAGCCGACAAAAGATAGACCCAGACATCCCATAGTGCAAATAAAGATAAACAATAGACGATGAAACCCAACAATCCTACATACAGAAAGCAGAGTAGTAATACTCGTAGTTTCAAGTTAAATGCGATAGTGTAGGTGCATACAGTGACAGATAGGACTGCACATGATCAGTGTTGCAATGACAGACAGCAGCAGATATGGCATTTGTGCAAATGGTTGCAGTAAAGTGCAAAGACATACAGCAGCAAATGTAAATTGTTATTGCTCTGTAATTGCAAATGTTATTATTGTTATTATACAGCCACATTCTGAGGGAGTTTGGAGACATGAAGATTGAATGAGCCATGTTTTTCACCTCCATTGTTGAAGCAGCTGCCAGAGCTGTGGCTGCAAGGTCACTGGTGCATCTCATGGTGGCAACCCCCAAACCAAGTGGTGGACATCATTAGTGAGGGGTCCCATCAAGCTGAAAAAGGAGTCCTATCGAGCTTGGTTGGCTTGTGGGACTCCCGAAGCATCTGAAGTGTACCAGCAGACCAAGAAGAGTGTAGCTTGGGTGGTTGCTGAAGCAAAAACTTGGTTGTGGGAGGAGTTTGGTGAGGCAATGGAACAAGACCTTCAGTCGGCCTTGAAGAGATTCTAGCAAACTGTCTGGTGAATTAGGAGAGGGAAGCAGCTCCCTGTCCACACTATGTATGGTGCGGATGGGGTACTGCTGACTTCGAGTGGAGATATCATCAGGCGGTGGAAGGAATACTTTGGGGATCTCCTCAATCTCACTGACATGCCTTCCACAGAGGAAGCAGAGCTTGAGGACGAGGGGGACGACTCACCGAAGTGGTTAAAAAATTCTTCAGCCACAGGGATAGATGAGATTCGCCCCGAGTACTTCAAGGCTCTGGATGTTGTAGGGCTGTCATGGTTGACACGCCTCTGCAACATTGAGTGGAGGTTGGGGACAGTGCCCTTGGCGTGGCAAACAGGGGTGGTTGTTCCTCTGTTTCAGAAGGGGACTGAAAGGTGTGTTCCAGCTTTAGGGGGCTAACACTCCTCAGCCTCCCTGGGAAGGTCTGTGCCAAGGTACTGGAGAGAAGAGTCTGGCCATTGGTCAAACCTCAGATTCAGGAGGAGCAATGTGATTCTTGTCCTGGCCATTGCACATCAGACCAACTCTTTACCCTCTCAAGAATCTTCGAGGGCTTGTGGGAGTTTGCCCAGCCAGTCTGCATGTGTTTTTTTGGACTTTCATAAGGCATTTCATCACGTCCTTCATGATTTCTTGTGTGGGGTGCTTTGGAAGGAAGGAGTATGATGGTACAACCTATCCTGTCCCTATGCGACCATTGGGAGAGTTTGATTTGTATTGCCAACACTCAGTCAAACTCGTTCCAGTGAGACTTGGACTCCACCAGGGCTGCCCTTTGTCACCAATTCTGTTCATAATTTTTATGGACAGCATATCTAGTCGCAGCCAAGGAACGGAGGGTATCATATTTGGTGACCACAGGATCCCGTCTCTGCTGTTTGCAGATGGTGTTGTCCTGCTGGCTTCACTGAACAATGACTGACAGATCTTACTGGAGCAGTTTTCTACTGAGTGTATAGGGGCTGGGATGAGAATCAACACCTCTGAGTCTGAGTCCATGGTCCTCAGCCGGAAAAGGGTGGATTGTCCTCTCTGGGTCGAGCTCCTGCCCCAAGTGGAGGAGTTTAAGTCTCTCAGGGCTTCACAAGTGAGGGGAGAGTGGAGTGGGAGATTGGCCAATGGATTGGAGCAACATCTGCACTGGTGGGGATGTTGTACCAGTCTGTTATGGTGAAGAGGGAGCTGAGCTCTAAAGCAAAGCTGCTGATTTACTGGTCAGTCTACGTTCCTACCCTTATCTATGGTCATGAGCTTTGGGTAATGACCGAAAGAGTGAGATCACGGATACAAGCAGCTGACATGAGCTTTCTCCGTAGGATTTCTGGACTCACCCTTCGAAATAGGGTGAGGAGTTTGAGTCATCTGGGAGAGGCTCAGTGCAGAGCCACTGCTTCCCCCACAGTGAAAGGAGCCAGCTGAGGTGGTTTGAGCCTCTAACCAGGATGCCTCCTGGGCGGTTCCCACTTGAGGTGTTTTAGAAAATGGATGGATTATTTTTTTTTTATTATTATCCCAATAGCACACATATGTTGCGCCATTGTCGGCAAGTTTACATTGGGAATATATCATATAGAGATTGTTTGCACATTGGCAAAACATTGCTCATATGTCAGAGATGACCATTAGCTGACATATCAAAGCTATAGGAACTACAGCCACATATTACTATACTACATATACTTCTTTCAGTTGCTCCCTTTTCGGGTCACCACTGCATATCTTTACCTGATATCGTGATGAGCCACATATTTGATTTGGCAAGGATTTTATATTGGATGCCCAGTCATAAACCCAAGACCTTCCAGCTGTGGGGCAGATGCTTCTTCTAGTTAGATATTAATTATGACCTTTATTTATTTAGGTCAGATCTTTAAGACTGCAACTATTTTGTTATTCAAGGTCAGAAACACTACTACTAAATTATGACTAGTGGTAGAGCATCACAGCCACAGCCAAAAGGTTGTCACACCAAAGACCAGATAAAATCCTTACCAAATCAAATATGTGGACCATCACAATGTCAAATAATGATAAGGTGTGGGAATCTGCAAAATCTTTGCCGACATATTGCCAATGTGCAAATGACCTCTGTATGTATTCCTGATGTAAACTTGGTACATTAAGCCAACTTCGGCGTGATGTATGTGTGCTGTTGGGATATTATTATTATTATTATTATTATTATTATTATTATTATTATTATTATTATTATTATCTTTTAGACTTGTGCTCATCGATATCAACAATGGAGCCCAAGCCCAAGCGTCTCTGTTCCTCATCTGTTGACGGGGCAGTGTTACCTCTTAGGGGACAACCTGTGTGTTGGAACTGAAGAAAGGACTTGGTGAAGGGTAGTTTATGATGATGAGCACCTAATTCAACATCAAAAGGACCATGAATGGTTTGCATATTGCCAGCAGGGTCATGGAGTAGCTTTTGCAAAGGCCAACAGCTCCCTGTTATTTGGAGCACCGGGAGCATGTAAGTGGAAAGGTGAAGTAAAGCGTACATCTTTAAGGGATAGAATATTACATAATTTCAGTGCTTAATTGCTTTTTCTTTTTTCTTTCTGTTTGATACCATTCAGAGGAATTGTACGAATGGAGCTTTTGGGCAACCAGGACTTTGACAGTGATGAACCTTGTGAGACTGGTGACAAAGATCAGTTTAACCCCAAACTCATTCATCTACATAGAAGCAGCTACTTGGGTCAGTTTATAGAGGGGTCTGTTTAATAAATGCTCAAGAAAGAGTCATTTTGCCGTAACATTTGAGTTCAGGAACGTCCTCCTAGTCAAAAATCTTCATCTCATATTGTCCAGGATTCTCTATTGACTCTGGAAAGGCCCTCATCAGAAAAGGTGAGCTGACAGTCATTTCGGGAGCACCCAGAGGGGGTTACAGTGGTCAGGTGACATTTTTGAAGCCAGATCCTGTTACACAAACAAATTTGTCTGTGGAGCTGGTCCTGTCTGGGCCAGGTCTGGCCTCCTCTTTTGGTTATGATGTGGCAGTGGTGGCTCTCAATGGGGATGGGTAGGTCTAAACATCAATGTAGGTAATTTCTGCCATAAAAAACATGGGTCTGTGTGATAATATTTGTTGAGGTGTTATATCCTTGTTGGAATGTGCAGGTGGGAGGACCTTGCTGTTGGAGCACCACAGTTCTTTGTTAAAGATGGTGCTATTGGAGGAGCAGTCTACTTTTATTTAACAACCAGGGAAGGAACTGGGAGAAGGTTGTTCCAATCACAGTTTTTGGAGAAAAAGATTCCATGTTTGGGCTTGCAATAGAAAATATAGGAGACATCAATCAAGATGGTTTTGGAGGTGAATCTTTCTTCATTAGTGGCATTTACAGTATAGTAATAAGGACAGATACAGTAATGTTTGATATAAAGCATTGTCCATTTATACAGTAATTGGCTCACAGTGAACAACTGGTCATCAGGTTAGGCAAGATTCTCAAACTGTATTCTTTCAGTTGCTTTTTTGTGACAGGGCGGCGGTGGTGGAGGTGTAGTGTGACCGACTACTGATCGGAGGGTCATGGGTTTGATTCCTGATCTATCTGCTGTCCCACTGTCGAAGTGTCCTTGAGCAAGACACTGAATCCCCAGTTGCTCCTGGTGGCCTGGTTAGAGCCTGTGTGTATGGCAGCTCTGCCGCCATCAGTGTGTGAATGTGTGTGTGAATGAGTGGATTGCAGGATCTGTAAAGCACTTTGGTCATCCTAGATGAGAAGAAAAGCGCTATATAAGTGAATAGCATTTACATGTGATAGAAAGTAGTAATGTTGTTGAGAGAAGGTCTACTCCATGTGCACCCTTTTCTGTTGGAGAATGTAGAACATCGCTCATCTTGAAAAGTCCGTCTGGAAAATTCCATCCATCCATCCATCCATCTTCTACCGCTTTTCCGGAGGTCCGGGTCGCGGAGGCAGCAGTTCAGGCAGAGAAGCCCAGACTTCCCTCTCCCCAGCCACCTGCTCCAGCTCTTCAGAGGGGATACCAAGGCGTTCCCAGACCAGCTGGGAGACATAGTCTCTCCACCGAGTCCTGGGTCTGCCCCGGGGTCTCCTCCCAGTGGGACGTGCCTGAAACACCTCAAGTGGGAGGCGTCCAGGAGGCATCCTAATCAGATGCCCATACCACCTCAACTGACTCCTTTCAATGTGGAGGAGCAGCGGTTCTACTCTGAGCCTCTCCCGGATGACTGAGCTCCTCACCCTATCTCTGAGGGTGAGTCCAGCAATCCTACGGAGAAAGCTCATTTCAGCCGCTTGTATCCGCGATCTCGTTCTTTCGGTCATTACCCAAAGCTCGTGACCATAGGTGAGAGTAGGAACGTAGATTGACTGGTAAATTGACAGCTTTGCCTTAGAACTAAGCTCCCTCTTCACCACAACAGACTGGTACAACGTCCGCATCACTGCAGATGCTGCTCCAATCCGTCTGTCAATCTCTCGCTCCATTTTCCCCTCACTCGTGAACAAGACCCCAAGATACTTAAACTCCTCCACTTGGGGCAGGAGCCTGTCCCCAACCCGGAGAGGACAATCCACCTTTTTCCGGCTGAGGACCATGGACTCGGACTTGGAGGTGCTGATTCTCATCCCAGCCGCTTCACACTCAGCGGCAAACCGTCCCAGCAAGAGCTGTAGGTCATTGCTGGATGAAGCCAACAAGACAACATCATCTGCAAACAACAGAGATGAGATCCTGTGGTCGCCAAGCATGACACCCTCCATTCCCTGGCTGCGCCTAGAAATCCTGTCCATAAAAATTATGAACAGGATTGGTGACAAAGGGCAGCCCTGGCGGAGTCCAACTCTCACTGGGAATGACTCCGACCGAGTGTTGGCAATACGAACCAAACTCTCACAACGGTCGTACAGAGACCGAATAGCTCGTAACAACAAGCCCGATATCCCATACTCCCGAAGCACCCCCCACAAAAATCCACGAGGGACACGGTCAAATGCCTTCTCCAAGTCCACAAAACACATGTAAACTGGTTGGGCAAACTCCCACGAACCCTCAAGAATTCTCGAGAGGGTAAAGAGCTGGTCCGATGTGCCACGGCCAGGACGAAAACCACATTGCTCCTCCTGAATCCGAGGTTCGACCAACGGCCAGACTCTCCTCTCCAGTACCTTGGCATAGACCTTCCCAGGGAGGCTGAGGAGTGTGATCCCTCTAAAGTTGGAGCACACCTTCCGGTCCCCTTTTTTGAAGAGAGGAACCACCACCCCGGTTTGCCATGCCAAAGGCACTGCCCCCGACCTCCACGCAATGTTGCAGAGGCGTGTCAACCATGACAACCCAACAACATCCAGGGCCTTGAGGTACTCAGGGCGAATCTCGTCCACCCCCGGGGCCCGGCCACCAAGGAGATTTTTAACCACCTTGGCGACCTCAGCCCCTGTGATAGGCGAGTCATCCCCTTCGTCCCCAAACCCTGCTTCCTCTGTGGAAGGCGTATCAGTGGGATTGAGGAGATCCTCGAAGTATTCCTTCCACCGCCCGACGATATCCCCAGTTGAAGTCAACAGTGTCCCATCCGCACCATATACAGTGTGGACGGGGAGCTGCTTTCCCCTCCTGAGCCGCCGAACAGTTTGCCAGAATCTCTTTGAAGCCGACCGAAAGTCTTGTTCCATGGCCTCACCGAACTCCTCCCATACCCGGGTTTTTGCTTCAGCAACCACCCGAGCTGCACTCCGCTTGGCCTGCCGGTACACCTCAGCTGCTTCGGGAGTCCCACAAGCCAACCAAGCTTGATAGGACTCCTTCTTCAGCTTAATGGCTCCCCTCACCACTGGTGTCCACCACTTGGTTCGGGGGTTGCCACCACGAGATGCACCGACCACCTTGCGGCCACAGCTCTGGGCCGCCGCTTCAACAACAGAGGTGGAGAACATGGCCCATTCAGACTCCATGTCTCCAGACTCCCTCGGAATGTGGTTGAAGTTCTTCCGGAGGTGGGAGTTGAAGACCTCCCGGACAGGGGCCTCAGCCAGACGCTCCCAGCACACCCTCACTATACGTTTGGGTCTACCAGGTCTGAATGGCTTCCTCCCCTGCCATCGGCTCCAACTCACCACCAGGTGGTGATCAGTTGACAGCTCTGCACCTCTCTTTACTCGGGTGTCCAAGACATACGGTCACAGGTCTGATGATACGATAACAAAATCGATCATCGACCTGCGACCTAGGGTGTCCTGGTGCCAGGTGCACATATGGGCACCCTTATGCTTGAACATGGTGTTTGTTATGGACAGACTGTGGTTAGCACAGAAGTCCAATAACTGAACACCACTCGGGTTCAGATCGGGCAGGCCGTTCCTCCCAATCACCCCCCTCCAGGTTTCATTGTCGTTGCCCACGTGCGCATTGAAGTCCCCCAGTAGGACAATGAAGTCTCCAGGAGGAGCACCCTCCAGCACCCCAGTCACAGACTCCAAAAAGGGTGGGTACTCTGAAACATCATTTGGTGCATAGGCACAAATGATGGTCAGGACCCGTTTCCCAACCCGAAGGCGCAGGGAAGCAACCCTTTCATCCACCGGGGAAAACTCCAATATAGAGGCAGCAAGGTGGGGCGATACAAGAATACCCACCCCTGCTCGTCGCCTCTCGCCCGGGGCAACTCCAGAAAAGGCCAAGTTCCAGCCCCTCTCCAGGAGACTGGTTCCGGAACCGGAGCTGTGTGTTGAGGTGAGGCCGACTATATCTAGCCGGTATCGCTCAACCTCGTACACCAGCTCAGGCTCCTTCCCCACCAGAGAGGTGACATTCCACGTACCAAAAGCCAGTTTAGAAAGCTTGGGATCAGTCCGCCAAGGTCTCCGCCTTTGACCGCCACCTAATCCACATAGCACCGGACCCCCATGATCCCTCCTGCAGGTGGTGAACCCACTGGAGGGCGGACCCATGTAACTCCTTCGGACTGAGCCCGGCCAGGTCCCATGGGTGGAAACCCGGCCACCAGACGCTAGCCTTCGAGCCCCTCCCCCAGGCCTGGCTCCAGGGTGGGGCCCCGGTAACCCCATACCAGGCGGGGTACACTGAATCCTTGATATACAATTTATCATGAGAGTCTGTTGGATCGTTCTTAGTCTGGCCCTTCACCCAGGACCAGTTTGTCTTGGGAGACCCTATCAGAGGCAAATTGCCCCCGGACAACATAGCTCCTGGGATCACTGGGGCACGCAAACCCCCCCACCACGATAAGGTGACGATCCATGAGGAGGCGTCTGGAAAATTGATTTTTTTAAATATCAGCGACCAAATCATTTTCTTCTCCCCTGCCAGCCATTGTGGATGGAGAAACAGCTATTATATTTAAACAGATACAGTATATTGTAACTGCTTGAGCAAGTCCTTGCAATAGTGTTTCACGAGCTAGGATCCTCTGCATTGTGGGTGGAGGAGTCTAACCATCCAAACAAAAGATGTGAAAATGCTGACGTTTTCAGACGCCTTCTATGTGTACCCCTGGACAAACAGAAGACATCTGATTGGTTAAAGCAACAAGATAAGTTTAACAGTTAATTTAACCTACAGAGCCTCACTGTTAATTCCTGAAGGGCCAAGGCAGATTTGCTTGACCCTGGCAACACAGATGTCTGAAATGTGATTGGACAAAAAAACTCTAACATGCATTGCTCTACTGGAAGGAGTGCAACCAAGAGAAAAGCTACAAAATGAAGTGAAAAGACTACTGGAAATAATTTAATACATCCTCATGGAACAAATATGTTGTAAATGCTGTAAATGTAATTCTGATAGTGTTTAGGCCAGCAGAGAAGGCTTTGCTGGCCCTGAGGGTCCACCACTGGTTGCTAATAACTTGGTATTCAAACTTGTCATATTGGTTTTTGAAATGTTCCTTTGTAATTATTTACATTAACATTATATTTTCATGTTGCTATGGTTAATATTGTTTTTTCCTCGCATTTATTTTGCTGAATATGTTTCCCTTTTTAATATACTGTATCTTGTCATTTATACTATCTTTGTCACTGGCCAAGACCAGTCATCAGTGTTACGGCCTCTCTTAATGTAACACCAAATGAAATAGACATTGTAAAGGAACAATGTAATGAACAAAAATGGTGAGATTTATAAAAAGCACAAATCAAAACATGATATAACTGCAGTATTAATGTATTTAATCCAACTTGTTTTCGCACAAACCTCAAGTAACTTTTCAGTTAAGGCATGTTTTGAATACAGAGCAAGTCCTGAGTCCATACGTCAAACAGGTTCATTTTGTCTTCTTTTAATTATTTATCCTTTTTTTTTTCCTTTGAAAGACAAAAGTAAAATAGAAAGATGTCTTTACCTTCTTTACATGTTTCAACTGCGCTGCAGCCTTCATCAGAAATGATGAAGGCTTTCTATTTTACTTTTGTCTTTCAAAGGAAAAAAAAAAAAAAAAGAAAAAAAAAAAAAAAAGGATAAAGTCCTGAGTCCTTTAGTCCTAAACTGAGTAAGTTTCCTGATGTCACTTCACTATTTTTCGCACCAAAACCAGTTTTGCACTCATTATATTCTTGTACTTCAGTAGTACTTTTTAGATAATAATTGCAGTCAGTTGTTCTCATCAGTCAGTTGGTAATCTTAAATATAATTCACAGCGCTTAACTACACCTTTGAAGCTGATTCTGAGAGAAGAAGGTCCAGGGTCAGGTTTCTGGATTCATCTGGAGGACAAAAACAGCTGCCTGGGCAAGGAAAGAAAATCTGTATCGGCACTAAACTATGACTTTTGGTAATGGTTCAGCATGTTAGAATGATAATTTTTTTTCTTTTTTTATCCATTTACACATATCTTTGCAGTGTGAGGATACTGCCTTTTTTACCAGCAGGTATTACACCCTACAGTTAAAAAAGGGGACCTCTAGTGGTTGTGAAAATAAGTACATAAAGGAAGTTGTAATTGGGGCTGGGAATCTTCACCGATTTCCAGATTCGATTCAATTCTGATTCCGAAGGCACTGATTCATTTCTATTTTGATCCAATTTTATTGTATTTGATATCAATTCAGTCAGGGGTATTGCCATTATAATAACTACTTTACTTGAATATGAAAGAATTTCTCAGAGACCTAATGCTGCAAGTTGTACACTTGTAACTTGTTGACTTGTAGGGTATGTATTGTATATGAGTTTGGCCCTAGAGGCTTGCCGCCCTGCGGAGTGAACGTCAGACAGACTGAGGCCAGTGTATGTAGTTGTGTGCGTTTTCAATAAAGTTCAGTTGGATGTTCGGTACAAGACAACTCCTGTCTCTCTAATTACAGACATAACATTTTGGCGACAAGGAGAAACTATGGAGGTGTATGGGCCACCTCCACCACCGTTTCTACAGTAACCAGGAGAGCCAGCGATCCTGTGGCCTAACTAGTTGGCCGTGTTTGAGGGGCACATCACGGCGTTGGGCCTGAGTAGACTCAACGGAACACAGAGACGAGCACTTCTGGTCTACCATCTCGGCGTAGAAGGTCAGAAAATTTTCCACACGTTGAGGGAGACGGAGTCTTATACAGATGCTGTCAGACAGATACTTTACCAAACACACAAGGAGCACGAAGTTGTGGGTAAAAAGGCTGTTGGCACTAAAAGTAGCTAAGCTAGCTAGCTCGCGAAAGTTAACAGCACAGCCAGTGGCAACGGCGAAGTTAGCCACACACTAGCTAAAAGCTATAAGCTAGTTTTCACGGTGGAGTCGGAGCCACAGGAGAGGGAGCCCCCAATCCACTGAAGACGACAGCTGAAAAGCACAGCATGGTGAGTGACCGCAGCACTGGAGGTGAGCAAAGAGCAGTGAGTGAAGATGGCACGGGGGGAGAACAGCGACCAGACTCGGCTCAGTTTTCCCCGCAGCTAGGGTCGGAGCAGTGAGGGGTGGGGGAGCGCGAGCATGCTGAGAACCCTGAGAAACAGCAGTGACAGCCAGGCGCAGAGACTGACACTGGGAGCAAGCAGTACGAATATTTACCGAGCACCAAGGAGGTCGAGCAGGACCAGCCTCGCTCAGGGTCAGCACAGGAAGACCTCAGTGCCAAAGCCCAAGATGCCTTGGACGAAGGTACTGGGCGTGATGACAAGACGCCTGCATCGTCGAGCAAGGCCAACAAGCTAGCTCCAGTTTTCCCTGGAGCTCAGCCACAGGGGCCCGGTGAATCTGGGGCTACAATGGCAACTGCTGCAGCAGCTTTGAAAGCGGTCGGGGCCAGACCATCAGGCACGGAGAAACCACGTGCCAAGCAGCAACACTGTAAGCTGAGCAAAGCTCCCCTGAGAGTTACGGACCGGGTTTGGGTTTGTGAGGAGGGACAGCCACGGTGAATACGGACCAAATGACAGCCTAATGATCACCAGGGGCGGCTGCACATCATGGCTAAATGAGGTGCAGCCTATTTTCAACTGTTGGATGGTTCATGGAGGCACGCCAATGAGCTGCGGCGTGTCCGGACGAAGGCTTCGGATGGCAGGTCCGGACGAGAAGGGCAGTTGATGGTGAAGAGAAGAGGCACTCTCACCTGTGAGTTCAGTTATGACCCCGGGGACAGGCTGCTTCCAAGGGAACTCCTATCGAGGGGCTGCCCTGGGCCCTCAAGCCGGTTCTATCCTTTTCTGCCTGAGGACAGTGGTGTAACTTGAAAAATTATATTAAATAGTTCTCATGTTCATATGGGTGCATGTGTTTAAAAAATTATAATTATTAAACTGTTATTGTTTGGGGATTATTTTTATGTCTTATTATTATTATTTTTAGGAACACGGCAATATTTTAGTTTATTAATGGACTTTTATTTAGTACAGACAGCAGAATACTCTGCCTTGCTGTGTGGGGGTTGGACAGTAGTCCACCTGTACCCCCTAGTTTTAGTTTGTTGTATGAATGGGATAGGCCATTTAATGATTTCAGTTTAGTTTTCTTAGTGCATTATTCGGGTCCTAAATTGGGGAGGGTCTTAATGGTGTGTGTGGTTTTAGACTTTTCTAAAGGGTGGGAGAATATTGTTTGGCCCTAGACGCTTGCCGTAGCCACCCTGTGGAGTGACGTCAGGTGGCCTGCTGCCAGTGTATATAGTTGTGTGTGTTCTCAATAAAGTTCAGTTGGATGTTCGGTACAAGATGACTCCCGTCTCACTAATTACAGACATAACAACACGGGCCAACTTTGGAGAAAGGTTAGAAAAATTTATAATGTAGTACACTGCTGGGTAATGGTGAAGGACAAGCTGACAGACAGAGTCAGGCAGGATTCTACATGGACTACAATGTTTGCAGATGACATTGTGATATGTAGCAAGAGTAGGGAGCAGGTGGAGGAGAACCTGGAGAGGTGAAGGTATGCACTGGAGAGAAGAGGAATGATAGTCAGTAGAAGCAAGACAGAATACATATGTGTAAATTAGAGGGAGGCAGGTGTAACAGTGAAAATGCAAGGAGTAGAGGTAGTAAAGGTAGATGAGTTTAAATACCTGTGGTCAACCTTCCAGAGCCATGGAAAATGTACAAAGGTGAAGAAGAGAGTGCAGGCAAGGTGGAGTAGGTGGAGACAAGTGTCACGGGTGATTTGTGACAGAAGCATAGCAGCTAGAGTGAAAGGGAAGATTTATAAAACGGTAGTGAGACCTGCTATGATGTATGGTTTGGCACTGACAAAAAGACTGGAAGCAGATGCTGGGGGTGGCAGAGTTGAAGATGCTAAGATTGCCATTGGAACTGCCTAGAAGGGACAGGATTAGAAATGTGTATATCAGAGGGGCAGCTCAGGTTTAGTGGTTTGGAGACAAAGTAAGAGAGGCAAGGCTGAGATTGTCTGGACATGTGCAGAGGAGAGATAGTGGATATATTGGACAAAGGATGTTGAAGATGGAGCTGCCAGGCAGGAGGCCAAGAGGAAGACCAAAGAGAAGATTCATGGATGAAGTGAAGGAGAACATGAAGAGGGTTGGTGTTACAGAGGAAGATGCAAGGGACAGGGTGAGATGGAGGCAGAGGATCTGCTGTGGCGACCCCTAAAGGGAGCAACCGAAAGAAAAAGACCGTACTGCTGGGTTTCAGAAACATAACATTTGTAATTTGATTTTCATTTCCTGAGTGAAAATTGGCTGGTGAGTCTTGATAAAAATAAATGTCTTATGTTCCAGAGTGACATCAGGGACAGGTTGCAGAGTATTTCTGTCTCTGTGACAGTGTCTCTCTTGGGATCCAGTCAGATAACCAGGACCAGCACAGATCTGCCCAACGTTACTCCTGTCCTTAACTCCTTCCACCAGAAGACCACTGTGTCAGAGGTACATTCGTCGGCCTCCGTCGGTCTATGATGACCATGGAAGAGAATCCTAAACGTCTACTCTGCTGGAACAGCACCGCCTGTGGCTGAACAGACCGATGCGCGAATGGCAGTCCCTGTCACACAGGTCGCACTTGTGGGTGGTCTCCGTGCTGCTGGGTCTGTGGCGGTTCTTCCTGCGGGTCCTTTTTTCATCTGCTGCAGCAGTCAGTCTCTCTTCACCCGCCTTGAGCTGTCTGGTCAGGGTGCCTCTCCATTTGGAGCGGTCCGTTGCAAGGTCCTCCCAGCGCTCTGTGTTGATCTCCAGGGCCTTCATGTCTCTCTTGCAGACGTCTCTAAAGCGCAGCTGTGGGCGGCCAACGTCTCTCCTGCCAGTTGCCAGTTCTCCGTAGAGGACGTCTTTTGGGATTCTGCCATCCTCCATATGGTGAACGTGGCCTAGCCAGTGGAGCCTGCGCTGCCTGAGTAGAGTGAACATGGAGGGAAGGCCGGCATGGGACAGAACTTCTGTGTTGGGCACTTTGTCCTGCCAGGATATGTCCAGGATGTGGCGAATGCAGCGCAAGTGGAAGGAGTTCAGTCTCTTTTCCTGCCGGGCGTATGTTGTCCACGTCTCACTCCCATAGAGCAGTGTGCTGATGACGCAGGCGTTGTACACTGCCATCTTCGTCTTGACAGAGAGTTTGGGATTCTCCCACACTCGTGTGGTGAGGCGAGCGAGTGTGAAGGCTGATTTTCCAATCCTCTTGTTGATCTCTGTATCAAGGGAGAGGTTGTTGCTGATCGTGGACCCCAGGTACGTGAACTGATTCACGACCTCCAGCTCGTAGTCGTCGATGGTGATGGTTGGTGGTGCTTCCGTGCCTTGCACCAAGACGTTAGTCTTCTTCAGGCTGATGGTAAGCCCGAAGTCCTTGCATGCCTGGGAGAAGCGGTCCATCAGGGTCTGAAGCTCCTGCTGTATGTGGGTTGCGACTGCAGCGTCGTCTGCGAACAGCATGTCTCTGATTAGAGCCTCGCGTACTTTGGTTCTGGCTTTCAGGTGGGCGAGGTTGAAAAGCCTGCCGTCAGATCTTGTGTGCAGGTAGATTCCCTCTGTTGCTGCGCTGAAGGCATGCCTCAGGAGCATAGCAAAGAAAATCCCAAAGAGGGTTGGCGCAAGTACACAGCCCTGTTTCACTCCGCTGCGTATGTTGAATGGCTCTGAGACGTTGCCATCGTGCTGCACTATCCCGTGCATGTTGGTGTGAAACGATTCGATGAGGCTTTGCAACTTTGGTGGGCATCCTATCTTTGGCAGGATCTTGAAAAGGCCCTCTCTGCTGACCAGATTGAACGCTTTGGTGAGGTCGATGAAGGCGACGTACAGGGGCATGTTCTGTTCTCTGCATTTCTCTTGGAGTTGGCGGATGGAGAATATCATGTCTACCATCGATCGCGCAGCGCGGAAGCCACACTGATACTCGGGGTAGACATGTTCGGCAAGCTTCTGTAGACGAACAAGAACAACTTGTGCGTAGACTTTGCCAACAACGCTGAGGAGGGAGATGCCCCTGTAGTTGTTGCAGTCGCTTCTCTCCCCTTTGTTTTTGTAGAGGGTGATGATCTTGGCGTCCCTCATGTCCTGTGGTACGGCACCTTCCTTCCAACACTGGCAGAGGACGTCATGCAATGGCAGCAGTAGGGCGGTCTTGCAGTGCTTGATCAGCTCAGGGGGTATGCCGTCGTTGCCGGGTGCCTTGCCAGCGGCCAAGCTATCAATGGCCTTGCTGAATTCGTCGATGGTTGGCTCGGCGTCAAGTTCGTCCATGAATGGCAGGCAGTCGATGGCATCAAGGGCTGACGGTGTCACAGTGTTCTCTCTGGAGTAGAGGTCGGAGTAGTGTTCCACCCATCTCTCCATCTGCTTGTTCTTTTCTGTGATCATCACCCCAGTGGAGGATTTGAGGGGGGCCGTCTTGCTCTGAGCCGGACCAAGTGCTTTCTTGATGCCATCGTACATACCACGGATGTTCCCTGTTATGGCGGTGGTTTGAATGTCTTGGCTGAGCTGAGTCCAGTACTCGTTGGCACAGCGCCGAGCAGTCTGCTGAACTTTGCTTCTCGCAGCCCTGAGAATCTGGAGATTCTTCTCGTTTGGGTACTTCTTGTACTCAGCAAGTGCTGAGCGCTTGGCTTCAATGACGGGGGTCATCTCGGTCAACTTGGCATCAAACCAGTTCTGTGACTTCGAGGTCTTCCTCCCAAAGGTAGCCAAGGCTGTGCGGTGGATGGTGTTTTGCAGCACTTCCCACTTCTGCTTTGCAGATTCTCCTTCTTGTGGTACACCAAGTTCCTTCTCAAAGGTGGAGGCAAACTGCTCAACAAGTTCTGGTTGAGCCATCTTGCTGATGTCAATCCATGCCTTTCCAGGCTGTCTAGCACGATGGAATTTCTTCAGCTGCAGCTTGACCTTGCAACACACCAATGAATGGTCTGTGTCGCAATCTGCACTCTGGAACGAACGGGTGATTAGCACGTTCTTCAGTGAGGTGCACCTGGTCAGGATCAAGTCCAGCTGGTGCCAGTGCTTTGAGCGTGGATGTTGCCAGGAAACCTTGTGTTGGGGCTTGGTCTTGAAGAACGAGTTTGTGATGCACAGATCGTGATATGTGCAGAACTCGAGCAGCCGCTGTCCGTTGTCGTTCATTCTGCCCACGCCAAAAGGTCCAAGACAGGAGGGCCAGGAGTCATGGTCAGCACCCACTCTGGCATTGAAGTCTCCAAGGAGAATGAGTTGTTCAGAGTTGGGGATGGTCCTGACAGTTGTTGCGAGATTCTCGTAGAACTCTTCTTTTGCCTCTGGTGTGGCTGTCAGTGTTGGGGCATACACACTGACGAGGGTGACTAGGCCTTGAGTGGTGTTCAGGCGGAGGGTGAGGAGTCGTGCAGAGCCAGTGCTGCCCAGTTCCACCATCTTCAGCAAGGTGTTCTTCACTGCGAAGCCCACTCCGTGTTCCCTGTGTTCGTCGCTGCCCTTTCCCTGCCAGTAGAACGTGTAGTCCTTCTCTCTCAGTGTGCCTGCGTCAGCCAACCGTGTTTCCTGGAGAGTGACGATATCCACTCCCAGTCTCTTCAGCTCATTATTGATGATGGCAGTCTTCCTGGTGTCGTTGATGTCCTTGAGGTTAGCAGCGAGTCCTGTCATCATAGTGCGGACGTTCCAAGTTCCCAGTTTTAGAGTTAGTCTCTTTTGTTTTTTTGTCTTGCCTGGTGCAAAGGTTCTCAGCCTGCTGTTCGGACTTCTCCTCATCCCCATGCACCCAATGAGGAAAGCAAGCTGTGGCGGGACAACACCTTATTGGCTGGGGGCTGCCCAGCTTGAGGCAGGTGGTAGCTGTCCAGTGAGATCCGATGATCCCTCCCACCGTCGGGAACAACCCCTGGCGCCGCACTCTACGCCAATTGAGCGGTGGCTTATAACCGGTAACTGTCATTCCCCGTGTTTTTTTCTACGCCAAAGGCGAAGCTGGAGTGTCCTCTCCAGTGATCCGGTGTTCTACCTTCCAGCGTTGGCGTTGGTAGGATTCAAGCCTGGGCAGGAAGATATGGAGGACAAGATGTTGCCCATGCAGCATGTCCCCCCTCTCCACGTCACTGATGAATCCAAAGGAACAGCAGGGCTGCTACAGTTTGGCACCAGCGCCGTTGCAGGAGCTGCCAGAATGATGTTGAGCACAACATAGAACTGCCTTAGGGGCTCCGACTCCGGATTTTTCCTCAGGGTTGACTCCCGAAGCCTTTCCCGTGACCGGGTATGCCGCAAGGCAGCGGAGGTTTGAAATCAGGGTTTACCTTCCCCTAGATGGGCTACCTTCCCAGGTTGACGAGCTACCATCTACCTGAAGCATCTGGTTTTAAGGCGCCAGAGATCCGTCCTCGCCCCTTCTCCTATTAGTAAAAGCAGTTCCGCCGGGCTTAGAGACTAAACCACACGGGCAGGCTAGGAGTTGGACTTAGTTGTCAGAGGCTTTTCGAGATGCACGCCATAAGGAGCATTTTATGAGCACTGGGAGCTTAACCCCAGTGCCGCTCCTGGCTATGACAACCTTGGAACCAAAGAGGTACAAATGTGTGCATATACAATGTTACAATCTGGCTTAAAGACAGTGCCCATAAGGAGAGAAAATATGAGATGGTTAACAAGAAAAAAGAGATTTACAAAACCAATGAAGAAATTTTACATGTGAAATGCAAACAAAAGCAGTGAGCCCTGGATGAGGGACATAACAATTTCTTCTTTTTCTGATTATCTTAATAAATGAGGGTTGTGGCAGTGACAATGCTTGCCAAAGTAACCTTCAGTTACATTACAAGTTTTGTTCCAAAAAAACAGAAAATGGTGGAGATGTATTTAACCCCTTGCACTCTGGTCAATTTCCCTAAAAACGCCAAAAAATAACGTACCCAAATTAAATCAAAAGCTGTTCTTCAACCCTTTGCGGCATCTTCATGGGGTTGGTCTCATTTAAAAGAAAACACTTTGAATTTTTTGGCAAAACAGTCATAATCTCTCTAAGTGCTCCTGCCACTGAGTAGCAGTCATCTAAACATACTGAACTTGAAGAAAATAAATTTCGCCTGGGTGGTTTTTTTGGATAGAAATGCTTGCAAATAACACACAGCTGTCAGATCCGGGCTGGAAAATGCAACAGAAATGTAGAACCAAGTGTTATCCAGCTGAGGTCAAAATTTTGTAACAGTTATAAAAGTAAACTTAATTCATTGTTAATATTACAAAAAAGGGCAGTCCGTGTTATACACAAAGTCGGGTACCTCGAACATACTAATTTATTGTTTTTACATTCAAAGTTATTGAAATTATGGGATCTGGTTCGTTATTACACAGCACAATTAATGTTTAAAGTCAGTAAAAACCTCTTGCCACACAATATACAAAATCTTTTCAGGGAGAGAGAAGGGAAATATAATTTACGGGGGAATACAAAATTTAAAATGCACTTAGTAAGATCTACTCGGAAGAGTTTTTGTGTGTCTGTGTGTGGGGTAAAATTGTGGAATGGGTTGGGGGAGAAACACAGGCAATGTCCAAACATCCACATATTTAAATCAACATATAAAGAAATGATTTTTGAGCAGTATGAGAATGAAGGGCAGTGATGTTACATTGTGTCTTCAGTGAGGGAAGGTTGTTGTTGTGTTATGGTGATTGTGAAGGTGATGGTGTTGTCTGTGTTTGTATTGAACATACCAGAAGTGTATGTTCATTGTTGTTGTAATATTGTTGGATGTTGGTATTGGTGTCAATATGGACTGTCATTGTTGTGTCATTTTTGTTGTATAATTTGACTATGGGTGTATTATGGTGAATGTGGTTGTGGGATAATGATGATTATGAGTGATACTGTAATTTGTTGGGTATGGAAAAGGGGTGGGACTATATAAGCGTTGGCTTCTTCCCACTCCTTTTGAACATTTTATTTTTGGCTTGTCTTTTTGTTTTGTTTTGAATTCTCTTCTTTTTTTTTAGAATGTTCAAATAAAAATCAATGTCAATGTCAATGTCAAAAATGAATATATTACACAGCTTTCTTCACAGGTTGTCCCAGGCGTTTTTGAACTGTGCCAAATTGTGCCAAATGGCACAGTTTGGAAAAACATCTCTAACTTTTGAATGATTCAATATAGAAGCTTGATGTTGGGCTCTAATGAAAGGTGACACTCAGGGCTGTGTGTGTGTGGGGGGGGGGTTGTTTATTCATTCATGAATGAATGAATGAACAAACAAGCCCCCACACACAAAGAAACATGCCACATAAAAAATGTGTGGCTTTTTTTACAAGAAAAAATAACCTACAGTGCACTAAAAATTATACTAAAATATCTGTAATGTAGAAGATAACAACTCCCACCCCCCCACCCCCACCCCGCTACAGAGGACGGACATCGCCCAGTGCGCCGCAGTCACGGTGCGCCGCGGTCTACTACGCACAGTTGTAATTTACCGATCGGTCAAAAGTCATTTTTGATTACAGTTTTCAGGGATAAAGAATAATTTAGCTTATAACACTTACCTGTCCACAACAGCAGTGTCGCTGGCGAACTTCTCTTCCTCATTGTCAGACGAACATGATGCTGGTCCGCTTGTTACGGACTCGTGGTTCTGGTCACGCGACCTGGTCAAACCATAATTCCATTATTGCGGTTTTGCGCTTCCATGATTGCGGTTTTGGCAAACAATTTTTCAAAACAAATAAGAACAGTAGTAAGAAAAAAAGACTGGCAAACGCGTGTGTGTCACCTAGCAGCTAAAACAAAACAGATTTTGCAAGGGAGGCACGCTTTCGAACTACTGTGATTCAATTGGCTCGCTGTATTCGCAGCCGTTGGTAGGCGGGTCCTTCTTGCTAGGTTTTCAGTCATTGGTTCTTCAAGGTTTCAGAAACCCAATTCAAGGCTCTTATTAGTCAGATGAGAGGTCAATCACATCTAAACCAATCAAAGCACTCCTTTGGCTTTCTGTTCGCGGCTGTGTCTGTAGTGGAAGAACGGAAATGCAGGGGGGTTTTCTCAGTGCGCCGTAGGATGCACAGTGTGCGTTCTAGGGCGCCCTCGTGCACTCTAGGACGCAGAGACGTGTCCGCCCGCGGTACACCGAAGTGCAAGAGGTTAAATCACTAGCAAGGTAAACAGATTTTTTTCACACTTTAAAATCCTTCTTCCTCACATAGTAAAGCATGGAGCTGGGCATTTATCTTTGGACTTCTCTCTAGAGAGGATGGTGTTGCAGTCATCACTCCTTCTGATGAAGATGTAGCTCTGAAAATAACTGTAACCAACAGAAATGGAGATGATGCTCACCAGAGTCATGCAGTCATCATGCTGCCAGATACATTACACTACTCATCCATAATCCAGAGCAAAGATGGAAAACTTAAGTGTTGTAGTTGAGACAAGAGTAAGAAAGATCAAGACTTTAAGGGGCTGAGACCAAGTCAAGGCCGAGACCTAGCCAGGCTGAGACCAAGACCACTGTGTTTGTACTGTAGGTCTTGGTCTTGACTTGGTCTTGACTATAGTCTTGGATTTGTCTGGTCTTGTCTTGGTCTTGGGAGACTCTGGTCTTGACATTGTCTTGGGTACAACACTAGAAAACTCTAAAAGTTATAACATATTATTTTATCACACAAGCAAATATGTAAAAAAAAAAAAACTTGAATCATGCATTGTATCCACAGGAATCACAAATGAGTTGTACAGTTAACGACAAAGGAAACCTTATAAACTGGGAACTGGGAAATCCACTCCAAAGAGATGCGTAAGTGAGTACCATTGCTCAGATTTGTTCACAGGTGCGTCACTATTTGCATTCTATGAGAGTTATTTGGTTCTCTTCAGGTTACCTTTTATGTCGTTCTCATAACTTCGGGCATCTCACTAAGTACAAAAGATGTCAATGTCACAATGAAACTGGAGACGTAAGTAGCCTGATCAGTATGGAAACTTGCACATGACATTTGATCAAAGGGCTGTCAGTTATTTATGAAAAATATGTTGTGTTATTTGTGTGACACAGGACAAGCGTGCAGATCACAGAGCCAGTTGAGGCAGTAGCTAAGGTTGTTTTTGAGCTGGCGTTGTAAATACATGCGTGAGTTTTGGTTGTTGCTTTTACTTCTGCTTAATTGTAACACAAATAACAGTTTTGTTGTTCATTCATTCATTCATTCATTCATCTTCTTCCACTTAATCCTTTTGGGGTCACGGGAGGGCTGGAGCCTATCCCAGCATCTTTGGGCGAGAAGCAGGGTACACCCTGGACAGATCACCAGTCCATCGCAGGGCCAACACAGAGAGACAGACAACCATTCACTCTCACAGTCATACCTAAGGACAATTTAGAACCCCCAGTTTTGATGCCAATTAACCTAACTTGCATGTTTTTGGCATGTGGGAGGAAACCAGAGAAACCCCGGAGTAAACCCACGCAGACACGGGGAGAACATGCAAACTCCTCACAGATCACTGTTGGTCGGGGGCTGGGATCGAATCCAGGATCCCCGGGCTAAGTGTGAGTTGCTGTGCTGCCGCAGTGCTAACCACTCCTTCACCGCGCCGCCAAGTTTTGATTTGTTGTTCTTTTTCTCAATTATATACAGTGGAGATCAAAATTAGAGAACAATGTATTAATACTTGATTCATTCTGAAATATTGTTATTCTTCATTGCTCAAAATTTGACAGAATATCATCTGTGGCTATACCACTGCTATACTAGCATGTTTTGTTTTGTTTTTTTAACAATCAAGGCACTTCAACACAAACGTTTATTTTGTTAAAAAAAAAAACAACAGTGAGCAAAATTAGAGAACAGTGACCACTGCATCAGAAGAGAAGATTTAAACAATGTCGTTTTTTGTTTTTTTTAGGGCTATAGGATTCAAAAGTTAATAGGAAGTGTAGAGGCCCTTGCTTTGAATGACTTCAGCACATCTGCACCCACAGGACATCACTAGTTTCTCACACTGCTCTGGTTTGATCTTGGTCCATTCTTCTTGCAGTCTCTTCCACAGTTCAGTAACTGTAGTGGATTTCTTAGCCATTACTTTGCCACCAAGGATTTTCCAGACATTTTCTATGAGGTTTAGATCTGGACTCTGGGCTGGCCATTTCATTGTTTCAGTATTGTTAGATTCAAGGAATGGTTTAACCCCTTTTGCAGTGTAACAGGGGGCATTGTCTTGCATGAAAATTGTGGGCTGATTAGGAGACAATTGCAGTGAAGGAATTGCATGTTGCCAAAGGAGGTTCACATAAACATTTTCATTCACCCTGCCATGTAGCTGTACAAGAGGCCCAACTCCTGCTGCAGAAAACATCCCCCAAACTATGACACTTTCTCCTCCAAATTTAACTGACTTCTTTACACACTTTGGGTTCAGTCTTTCCTCAGTTTGACACCTAACATATTGTTTCCCATCAGACCCAAATAAATTGAACTTACTCTCATCACTGAAGTGCACTCTGGACCAGTTCTGTCCACACAACATGCTCCTCAGCAAAGGCAAGTCTAGCCTCTTTATTCTTTCTGTTGATGAGAGGTTTGGTCACTGCTGAGTGAGCTTTGAGTCCAAATTGACTTAAATAGCGAGACACTATGTAACCAAGATAGATCCTTGCCCTGTTCAGCAGTGAACTGGTGAGCAATTCCAACTGCAGTGTTGAACCAATTCCACATTGAGAGTCTTCACATAATCCTGTCCCCCAAACCAGAGCAGTGTGAGAAACTAGTGATGTCCTGTGGGCACAGATGTGCTGAAGTCATTCAAAGCAATTTTTCCTAGTAATTTTTGAATCTTATAGCCCTGAAAAAACATTGTTTAAATCTTCTCTTCTGCCACAGTGGCCATTGTTCTCTAATTTTGCTCACTGTTTTTTTTGTTTTGTTTTGTTTTTACAAAATAAATGTTTGTGTGAAGGGCCTTAGTTATTTAAAAAAAAAACAGTCTAGTACAGCAGTGGTATAGCCACAGCTGATATTCTGTCAAATTCTGAACAATGAAGAATAACATATTTTCAAATAAAAATTTACAAACTGTATATTTGTAAATTACTAATAATACAATACTGTTCATCAGGCTCGCCAGACCTTCTCAGGTTTCACTTGGTGAAAAATTAATTGGTGAAAGTGCTATAAAAACAGTGGACCAAATAAGAACCTCAGTTCAATATGAATTTAGGGTGAGTTGTTATTTATTACTATCTTTGTGGAGTAGAATGTGTTGCTCAGTTTTTTCTCAGTCAAAAAACATATCTTCTTTGGAACAGATCACTAATTTGGGAAGATCATTGAAATAGTTTGCAAATGCATCACTAAACATCTTCTGGCCAAAGGAGAACTCTGGAGGAAAGTGCCTTCTGTACCTGACTAAAATCAGTAGTAAAGGAGTACAGTCTGTCCCCTGCTCACCTGTAGATGAAGTCAATCCACTGAAACACATAAAGGTAGGGGATGACTCCCCCTTTACTGTCACTTATAGACATGCATGTAGTATCTCTAACAAAGCAATGTTTAAACATATTGGCATAATCCAGCAAGCAAAAGATGTGAAGCAGAAATTGAAGCTCTCTCAACGGACAACTTCTTATTCCTTCCAACAAGAAGAAAATACAAAACTCTGGTAAGAAAAGCATATATATTTTTTATATTTAAAATATCCATTAAAAGTGTGCTGCAAAATGTCTCCTTGAAGTGGTTTAAATTCAGTAACAAGTATCATAAATGCCCATCTCAGTGCACTTTTTGTTGTAAGATACACAATAAACATCATACATGCACAAACCTATGTTTTTTAGGCTATGTCTGTAAGGTGACAGGGTTAATGGTGACATCTTATGTTGTTGCTTGCTTTGCTGGTTGTCTTCACTTCCAGAACTGCTTCGAGGGACTCAATTGTGTGAAGATACAGTGCCCCCTGCTGGGATTGGACAATACTGCAGTCATTATTCTACATTCACGCCTTAGGAACACGACTTTGGCAGAGGTACTTCCTGAAATAGCTCTTGATACACTTTATAATCACAGCAAGCAGGCGTTTTAGGCATTTTAAAATGTAAATACTGTATATATAAATTTAGAAAATAATCGCCACAGCGGATCACCTGCCTCCATCTCACCCTATCCCTTGCATCTTCCTCTGTAACACCAAGCCTCTTCATGTCCTCCTTCACTACATTCATGAATCTTCTCTGTGGTCTTCCTCTTGGTCTCCTGTCTGGCAGCTCCATCTTCAGCATGCTTTGTCCAATATATCCACTATCCCTCCTCTGCACATGTCCAAACCATCTCAGCCTTTCCTCTCTTACTTTGTCTGCAAACCACTCAACCTGAGCTGTCCCTCTGACATACACATTTCTAATCCTGTCCCTCCTTGTCACTCCCAATGAGAATTTTAGCATCTTCAACTCTGCCACCTCCAGCATTGCCTCCTGTCTTTTTGTCAGCGCCACCATCTCCAAACCATTCATCATAGCAGGTGTCACTACCATCTTGTACAACTTCCCTTTCATTCTAGCTGCTATCCTTCTGTCACAAATCACCCCTAACACTCATCTCTACCCACTCCACTTCTTCGCCTCTCGTGCACTGTGCATTGCTTTGGATGGTTGACCCCAGGTATTTAAACTCATCCACCTTTACAATCTGTAATTCTTGCATCTTCACCATTACATCTGACTCTCTCTCATTCACACACATGTATTCTCGCTTGCTTCTACAGACTTTTTTTAATTCACACATCACAAACCAAATACATCTAAAGTAACATTTCAGCACTGAGTCGATGTGTGAGAGGGTCACCCTAAGGCAGCTACTTAAAGCTTATAATTAGGGGTCCAATTACACACATTCACAACAGAGGTTAGACGGGTTAGAGTGTCAAGTGTAGTTTGAGCATTGTGGTGTAATCTAAGTATTACATATGTGGAGCCACTAGGGGGCGACACAGACCGGATGTTGTCAGGTGTACAGCATGAGGGAGAATAATATGGCGGAGTTCGTGTGTTAATGTGTTGCAGCCAGTCAATAAAGGAGGCTCCGTGTTCACCCAAAGCAGCAGTCTTTATTTATAAAAGAACCCAACACAACATGGTGTCAGAAGTTGGTGCGCTTTGAGGTGAGAAAAGTCAGCTTTGCAACCGGCTAGCGGCTATGCCAGACGAAGTTCAAAGGGCTGCAGCTGCGCCAATTGATCCTGTAATGGCGGCGGCTACTCCAGCGGCAACCTTCACCATTAAACCACCGGAGCCCTTCGACTTTGTGAAGCCCCAGGAGTGGGAAAAGTGGATAAGACGTTTTGAGCGTTTTAGACTGGCAAGTAACCTGAATAACTCATCTGAGGCGAACCAAGTAAATACACTGGTTTATTGCATGGGAGATGAGGCTGACGACGTGCTAAGAGGGCTCGAGCTAACGAGTGTGCAGCGCCAGCAGTACGATGCCGTTAAAACAGCCTTTGATAGACATTTCGTTCCCAGAAAGAACGTGATTTATGAACGAGCAAAATTCAACAAGCGAGTGCAACAGCCGGCAGAACCAGTAGACTCATTCATAACAGCACTCTACGCGCTGGCAGAAAACTGTGAGTACGGTGCACTTCATAATGACCTCTTGAGAGACAGGCTTGTAGTGGGTCTGAAAGATTCGTCGCTGTCAGAAAGAATGCAGCTTGACAAAGATCTTACCCTAGCTAAAGCTATAACAATGGCAAGACAATCTGAAGAAATAAAACGACACCAAACTGACCTAAGAGGTGAAACTAGCGTTAACAGAACAGCCGTGGATGCGGTACACATCAGAAAAGCCAAGCCAAACAAGTTCATAATCAAGGAACAAAAACAGATTAAGTCCTCAAGGCCTCAGCAGACAAAACAAGACAGTAAAGCTTGTTCCAAATGTGGCAAAGCACCAGCACATGCAGCAGTACAGTGCCCAGCTAAAAACGCGGAATGCCATAACTGTAAAAAAAGTGGACACTATAGTAGAGTCTGTAGGTCCAACCCAACTGTGAATGAGGTCGCTGACAATGCAGACAGATTTTTTCTGGGTGAAGTGGATCTAGGGGAGGATCCATGGCTGGCAGACATAAACGTGAGAGGAAATAAAGTGACTTTTAAGTTAGATTCCGGAGCGGACGTCACAGCGGTTTCTGACCAAACATTTGAAATCTTCAAGAAGAAAAATGAACAGTTGGAAAAGGCACAAAAACCACTCTACGGACCGGGTGGAACTGCACTAACCGTGTTGGGGTCTATGACAGAGACTATTACATACGGTGACAAGAGCGCTACTGAGAAAATCTATATTGTCAAAAATCTGCGCATGGCACTACTGAGTAGAACAGCTTCCGTGAGACTGAAACTAATTGCCAGAATTGACACTATAGACCAAGAGACAGTGAGAAAAGCGTACCCCAAGTTATGCGATGGACTTGGGCTTGTTCAAAAGCCATACACAATTAAACTGAAACCTGATGCTAAGCCCTTTTCGCTCAAGGTGCCAAGGCGTGTGCCACTGCCGCTCATGGGTAAAGTGAAAGAGGAGCTCGAGAAGATGGAAAATTTGGGAGTCATCAGTCGCGTGGAGCAGCCAACAGATTGGTGCTGTGGCATGGTTGTAGCTCCCAAAAAGGACAAAGACAAGGTGCGTATCTGTGTGGACATGACACCTTTAAACGAGTCAGTGTGTCGCGAAAGATACATCCTCCCGTCTGTGAACCAAACGCTAGGCATGCTCACAGGTGCTCAGTACTTTTCAAAGCTCGATGCAAATATGGGATTTTGGCAAATACCACTGTCTAAAGAGTCGGCCTTTCTCACCACATTCATTACGCCATTTGGCAGATACCACTTCAACCGTTTGCCATTTGGTATTTCCAGTGCTCCTGAACATTTCCAAAACATGATGGTGACAGAGGTTACATCGGGTCTCGACGGAGTCGTCTGTCACGTGGACGATATCCTGGTCTGGGGATCCACGAAGGAGCAGCACGACGCAAGACTGCACGCTGTCTTGAAGCACGCGGAGAAAGCCGGCGTTACGTTGAATATGTCAAAATGCGAGTTTGGCAAAAGAGAGGTCAAATTTCTTGGGTTTATTGTTTCAGCAGAAGGAATGAGGCCAGATCCAGACAAAACCCAAGCTGTTCAGGACATGAAAGAGCCAAGCAACGTGAGTGAGATCAGGAGCTTTCTTGGAATGGTGAACCAGCTGGGGAAGTTCATTCCGAACCTTTCTGAAAAGGACAAACCATTGAGAGACTTGCTTTCAACAAAGAACATGTGGTACTGGGGGCATGAACAACAAAATGCGTTTTGTAACCTCAAACAAGAACTGTCCTCTGCTCCTGTATTGCAGCTCTATGACCCAAACAAACCACAGAAAATATCTGCAGATGCCTCTTCATACGGATTGGGGGCAGTCATGCTACAGAAAGAGAGAGACGTGTGGTCACCAGTTGCTTACGCTTCCCGATCATTGACACCTACAGAGCAGCGCTACGCCCAGCTGGAAAAAGAAGCGCTGGCTCTCACGTGGGCCTGCGAAAGATTCAATGACTTTATCCTGGGTCTGCACTTTGAACTAGAAACTGATCATAAGCCACTAGTGAGTCTACTGGGAGGACAAGCTTTGGATGCGCTTCCACCGCGTATACAGAGATTTCGTATGCGCCTAATGAGGTACTCATACACTATAAAGCACATCCCGGGCAAAAGTCTCACCACTGCCGACACGCTCTCACGCTTACCGCTCACAAACAGTGTTACTCACACAGACACAGATCTTATGGAGGACACTAACATTTATGTTGACTCTGTGCTAGAGGGACTCCCTACAAGCAGCAAATATCTTGCAGATCTCCAAGAGCAACTGCAGTCCGACAGCGTCTGTTCACAAGTCATGAAATACTGCACAGAAGGCTGGCCGGATCGTAACCAGCTACAGGGAGCGGTGAAGCACTACTGGTCTGAGAGAGCCGTTTTGAGTGTGCATAACGGACTACTACTGAGAGGCACGAGGTTAGTTATCCCTGCTAACATGAGAAATGCAGTTTTGGATAAGATACATGAGGGCCACCAGGGGGTGGTTAAATGCAGAGAGCGCGCCCGTCAGGCTGTATGGTGGCCAGGTTTAAGCAACCAGATCAGTGAAGTTGTACTCATATGTAGACAGTGCAGGTTTTGGGGAAAACCTGGTCTTATGAGACGAGACAGCATTCATCCCACTTTGGATGGTGCTTCTCATTTATCTAACAACCTGGCATCTTTTTTATCCAAATTTCCAAAACCGTGACTACTCAGAGTTGGGACCAGGAAGCACAGTCGCAGTCTTACACGCCTCTCTGCAGCTCCTCTTCATCCGCCACCCCTCAGCTTAGCCCCTGTCTTCCCCATCAGAGAATCGTTGTCTGCTCCCTCCAAAGTAAATAAAAATATAATGTATAAGCATCCCAAAGTGATAAAGCAAAATATTGGTAAAACTCAAATTAAACATAAAGCCTCTAAATTGAATGATTTGGCCTCTGTTCCTCCTCATAATTTAAAAATTAAATGTGGTTTATTAAATATTAGGTCTCTAACTCCCAAGTCTCTGTTAGTCCATGATCTGTTAATTGATCATCAGATTGATTTAATTTCCCTTACAGAGACTTGGTTAGGACAAGAGGATTATGTTGGTTTAAATGAATCAACTCCCTCTGGTTATTTAAACTGTCAAAATCCCAGAAGTTCTGGTCGTGGAGGAGGAGTAGCAACAATTTACCATTCCAAATTACTAGTTAATGTAAAGCAAAAAACATGTTATAATTCCTTTGAGGGCCTGGTCCTCAGTGTTGGGCACTTTAGCAATTTCAGGTTAAACCCAATTTTATTTGCCATAGTTTATCGTCCCCCATCAACCTATTCAGAATTTTTATCCGAATTTCCTGATTTCTTAGCTGATTTAGTGCTGAAATCTGATAGAATAATTATAGTAGGGGACTTTAATATACATGTGGATGTAGATAGTGACTGCCTTAATGTGGCTTTTAATTCAATATTAGACTCGATTGGGTTTTCTCAGAAAGTAGGAAATTCTACTCATTACCTCCACCATACATTGGACCTTGTTCTGACATATGGCATAGAAATAGAAAATCTTGTAGTGTCTCCTCATAACCCTGTACTGTCAGACCATTGTCTGTTAACCTTTGATTTTACTATTTCTGACTATTTGGCTCCTAAAGAAAAATATTATCACAGTAGATGCCTCTCAGATGATGCTGTTTCCAAATTTATGCAGATTGTTTCCTCTATGCCATGTGTCAACACAACGGAAATAAGCTATAGACAGCTTGCTCCTTCTGTAATTGATAGCATGGTGGATAGTGTTTCAACTTCTCTGCATCAGGCTCTAGACTTGGTGGCCCCCTTAAAAAAGAAAAAGTCTAATCAGAGATTTTTAACTCCTTGGTTCAACACAGAAACTCGTAGCTTAAAACAGAAGACTCGTCAATTAGAAAGAAAATGGCGCTCTACTAATTTAGATGAAATCTATTTAGCTTGGAGAAATCATCTTTTAATTTATAAAAAATCTCTTAGAAAAGCTAGAACGAGTTATTACTCTGCATTAATAGAAGAGAACAAGAATAATCCCAGGTTTCTTTTCAGTACTGTAGCCAGGTTGACAAAGAGTCAGGACTCTGTCAATCCTAGCATCCCCTTAGAGCTTACTAGTCAGGACTTTATGAACTTTTTCAATAATAAAATTTCATCCATCAGAGATAAAATCAATCAGATTCTTCCCACAGTTAACTTAAATACTGTAACTACTACAACTCCTTCTATTGATGTCTGTCTTGATGAGTTTACTCCAATCGACCTTTGTGAGTTAGACAAAATAGTTTCCTCATCCAAACCTTCAACTTGTCTTTTAGACCCTATTCCTACCAGGTTATTTAAAGAAGTCTTCCCACTTATTGGTAGCTTTATTCTTCATATAATCAATTCTTCATTAACTTTAGGCCATGTACCGCAGGCTTTTAAAACGGCTGTAATTAAACCCTTACTCAAAAAGCCAACGCTAGATCCAGGAGCTTTAGCTAACTATAGACCAATCTCTAATCTCCCTTTCATTTCAAAAATCTTAGAAAGAGTTGTTGCTACGCAATTATTTGACCACCTGCAGGGAAATGGTTTATTTGAGGAGTTTCAATCTGGGTTTAGAATCCATCATAGCACTGAAACAGCCTTAGCGAAGGTCACTAACGACCTCCTCATTGCATCTGATAATGGACTAGTTTCTGTACTTGTCCTTTTAGATCTTAGTGCAGCTTTTGATACTATTGATCATAATATTCTACTTGATAGATTAGAACACTATGTTGGACTTAATGGAACTTCGTTGCAGTGGTTTAGATCTTATTTATCTGATAGGTTCCAGTTTGTTCATGTAAATGATGAGTTTTCTCTCAGCTCAAAGCTTAGTCATGGAGTTCCACAGGGATCTGTGCTTGGCCCTACTCTTTTTAGTTTATATATGCTTCCGTTAGGCAACATTATTAGAAAGCACTGTATACATTTTCACTGTTATGCAGATGACACACAATTATACCTGTCAATGAAGCCAGATGATACTAATCAATTAGCCAAGTTAGAAGCCTGTCTTAAGGAAATCAAAGTTTGGATGACTTGTAATTTCCTGCTATTAAATTCAGATAAGACTGAAGTCATTCTTGTTGGTCCAAAAAACCTTAGAAATTCCTTTCCAAATCAAACTTTCAGTTTGGATGCAGTTACTCTTTCTCTTAATAGCTCTGTGAGGAACCTTGGAGTTATTTTTGATCAGGATTTGTCCTTCAATTCACATATTAAATTTGTTTCTAAGACTGCCTTCTATCATTTGCATAATATTGCCAAGATTAGGAGCATCTTGTCTCAGAGTGATGCTGAGAAGCTGATCCACGCTTTTGTTAGCTCGAGATTAGATTATTGTAATTCTTTATTATCAGGCTGTCCTAAAACATCTTTAAAAAGTCTTCAGCTGATCCAAAATGCTGCAGCAAGAGTTTTAACAGGTACTAGAATGAGAGATCATATCTCTCCGGTTCTGGCCTCCCTTCATTGGCTTCCCATAGAGTTTAGAATTAAGTTTAAAATCCTTCTTCTTACTTACAAAGCTCTAAACAATCAGGCTCCTTTTTATTTAAAAGATCTGATACTACCGTATCATCCTAACAGAGCACTACGCTCCCAAAATGCAGGTTTACTTGTAATACCTAGAATCTCCAAAAGTACAATGGGAGGCAGAGCCTTCAGTTATCAAGCTCCTCTCCTGTGGAATCAGCTGCCAATCTGGATTCGGGAGTCAGACTCGATCTCTGTTTTTAAGAATAGGGCTAAAACCTACCTTTTTGATATAGCCTACAATTAGGGAGGGATCATGTGTTTCTGAACCCTCCCTTAGTTATGCTGCTAATAGGTTTAGTCAGCCGGGGGACCTCCAGTAATGCACTGGGCCTCACTCCTTTCCTCACTCTCTATGAAATATTTTTTTTTTGCTGGTCATTAACATTTGTTTGTTCTCTCCCATAGATTGAGTCCCCATCGTGCTGTTTGCTCTCTACATGTCTGTTCTTTTCTTCTTCTCTGTCCCCTCACCCCCCAGCCAGTCGCAGCAGATGACTGCCCCTCCCTGAGCCTGGTTCTGCTGGAGGTTTCTTCCTGTTAAAAGGGAGTTTTTCCTCTCCACCGTTGCCAAGTGCTTGCTCACAGGGGATCGCCTGATTGCTGGGGTCTTTCTGCAACTGTGGGGGTTCCCCCTACAGTTTATAGTGCTATGAGATGACTGTTGTTGTGAAATGGCGCTATATAAATAAAGTTGAATTGAATTGAATTGAATTGAATTGAAAGAGTTAATGTGAGAGAGCCTTTAATGCCCACAGATTTACCAGAAAGGCCATGGCAGAAGTTGGGAGCTGATTTGTTCACGCTACAAGACAAAAACTATCTGTTATTAGTGGACTACTTCTCTAGGTATATAGAGATTGCCCAGCTCAGCCCAACTCGCTCTGCCAATGTCATTGTGCATTTAAAGTCTATGTTTGCACGTCACGGAATACCAGAGATACTGATCATGGATAACGGCCCGCAGTTCGCAAGTCAGGAAATGGAAGACTTTGCAAAGGAGTACTGTTTTGAGCACGTGACCAGTAGTCCCAGGTACCCCCAAAGTAACGGTGAGGCAGAAAGAGCTGTCCAAACAGTCAAAAACCTTATCAAAAAAGCCAGTGATCCATACCGAGCACTGTTAGCCTACAGAACCACAGCGTTGGCAAATGGCTACAGCCCAGCACAGCTTCTTATGGGGCGTAGGCTTCGTACCACCCTGCCAATGCTTCCAGAGGCCTTGCAGCCATGCGTGCCGAATCTGCAACAAATTCGTCACATGGAAAAGGAGAGACTGATGAGGCAAACAGAATGTTTCAACAAAAGACACAGAACGAGAGATTTGGATAAACTGTTACCCGGAAACTCTGTTTGGATTACAGATGCAAAAGCACAGGGCACAGTGACATCTGTCCACAAAACTCCACGGTCTTATGTCATCAGTGGACCACAAGGAACACTGAGGAGGAATCGCAGCCATTTAGTGCCTATGCCTTCTCCAGAGAGCCAAATGGAGACTCCACAGGACGCCCAGTCTGAGGAAACCTCCACAGAAACTCAGACTCAGGAATGCACACCTGCCATCATGAGAACAAGATCAGGCAGAGAAGTGAAGAAACCACAAAGACTGGATCTGTAAAACTTATGTATTGCTATTTCTGAGATGCAGAGTTTGAGTTCTTGAAATGTTGAAAAAATGCGATATAAGAGGCTTCTGCATAAAAATGTTCTCACGCATGGTACAAGTGTTTAAAAAGAAAAGGGTTAGAAAAAGTTAGATCGCCCATCATAGTTAGTTGACCAAGGTGAGCAGGAATGATTTCATGTGGAAATGTATTTTGTTTTTCAGCTAAAGGGGTCAACTTGGCTTCAGTAAGGGGGATGTGGTGTAATCTAAGTATTACATATGTGGAGCCACTAGGGGGCGACACAGACCGGATGTTGTCAGGTGTACAGCATGAGGGAGAATAATATGGCGGAGTTCGTGTGTTAATGTGTTGCAGCCAGTCAATAAAGGAGGCTCCGTGTTCACCCAAAGCAGCAGTCTTTATTTATAAAAGAACCCAACACAACAAGCATCACTATAACTGTAGACTCTGTACCATGTCTTGGCCTGAATGTTCTCACTCAGACATCTTAAGCTTTCTCCATTAATCACTTTCATTTTTATTTTCTGATGTGAGAATGAGGGTCTACCAGTAAGTTCAAGAAATAACACAACAGGGAAATGGTCAGAAATTTAATTCCTGTTCCCTCCAGAGCATACCTCCACTGCTCCAGGTTCTCTTCCACCTACTCGCTATTCTCACTACAGATCACAGTGTTATCTACCAACATCATTGTCCATGGAGACTCCTGCCTGACCTCATCTCTCAGCCTGTCCATCACCATGGCAAACAAGAAGGGGCTCAGGGTTGGTCCCTGATGTAATCCAACCCCCACCTTGAATCCATCTGTCAATCCTATAGAGGGTATGTGTATGATGTCACCGAATGGAACTCATGTCAGTTAAAAAACATTGAACGGCAAAAATGAGTGGCAGCATTAGGATGTTTGCAGTAAAACACAAAAAATACACTCAATATTCAGTCACAGCAGTACACAGAGGACCTGCTTGTATTGTGGAGAGCTAACCTTATTCTATCTTGATTAATTGGCAAAAAATAAATAAATAAATGTTCTGAATCAGTTCTTCAGTTACTACATGCTCCTTGGTCTTTACCCACACCACTACAGTCAAGCAAATGGTGTGGCATTAACATATAAAGTAAAAAAAAAGTACTCTGTGCATTGCTGTGACTAATTATTTTGTGTGATTTTTATGTTTCGCTGCATACAAAATAAAGCTCTCACATGTGATTGCCACTCAGTGCTGTGTTGCTATGGTAACTGTCCTATAACTGCCAAGAATTCTGTTCCAGTGCATCCACTCGATAGCACACCTCACCACGGTGTCGCTGCCCTCATACAAGTCCTGCACCACCCTGACACTTCTGTCACTCCTGACTTCCTCATACATTACCACACTTCCTCTCTCGGCACCCTATCATATGTTTTCTTTAGAGTCACAAAGACACAGTGCCACTCCTTCTGACCTTCTCTATATTTCTCCATCAACACTCTTAAACAGATTTATTTTTATTGTGTTATGGTGGAGAGTTATGTAGATGCCATGTTTGCTTTAATATCTTTTTTCTTGGAATTGTTTTTACATGGACATTCACTTTTGATTCTAAATCACCCACCAATGATTCATTTAATTTTCTTCTTCCCATTTAGGATTACAGTTCCTTCAACTACCTGGACATTGTTGTGGATGCCACTCTGAGTCTAACAAATTCTCCAGAGAATATTGGACTTAAAACAGAAAATCTTGGCACCAAGGTAAACAGTAGTGTTAATAAAAATATATGATCAAATAATTCTGGAAAACATTTTTATGATATTTGATACCACCGTGCTCTCTGAAAAAGTGCAACATGAACAGATCTTTAACCTCTAATAATTATAGTACACCTAGAATTTTTTTTTTTTAATTCACAGGTAAAACTGACAGTATTCCTGGAGAAAAAGATTGAATTCTTGATCAAAGTTGCTTGGTGGATAATCTTCCTGACTGTTGTTGCATTGCTGCTGTTGTTGGTGTTGTTTGGCTTCATCATCTGGAAGGTAACAACGAACCAGCTGTGAAGGGACATTTTCTCGTATTTATGGTATTTCCATTTCTGAACTGAACTGTCCATGACCAAAAATTATAGACACCGTACTGAACACAGGGTAGTCATAGATAACGGCTGTATTCTCAAACCAAACTGAAAAGTTTAAAAGCACCTAAATCCAAAAGAAAAACAATGTTAAATGCACTATATTGTTTGTCAAACTGATTGCAGTTGAGTCAGTCTAACTGTGTTTAGGGATGTTATTTGTACTGAACTGCAGTGTCTGTGTATTCAATCTTGCACTGACTCCCTTTCATGTTTTGTTCCTTTCAGCGTGGTTGCATCCATTGCCTGGATCACACCAAGAAACTGCCACAAGACGAAGATCCAAAACCAGACGTCTCCACTTAAACTAAAAGGACCAGTTTGAGAAGCATGTTCTGAGGTGGTGATATTGTGGATTAACATCTCTCTTCCTCCATCTTTGATGATGACAGAATATGTGTGCGTGTTGAACTTGTGTCACTGAGATGTGGAAATGCCACGTTAAGTTACTGTTTTTTTGTCTTTTTGATATAAAATAAAAACAGTAAAAACAAACATTTATTTCTTCAAATTTTTAATGAAGCAGAAAATATCACTTGTTGGATACCAAAAAAATTGTTACAATCACAGGAAAAAAGTTTTGCTATACTTTTACCATAAAGGAATGTGTGAGTACTGGGAATGGATGAGAAGAATATTTCTGAAATTTAAGGGAAATTTTGCAGCTGCCACTGACTAATCTGACACTGATCATCAGAAATGAACAGGAATAAAACTGTCACTCTGAAAGTAATGTGAAACTATTTTTTGGTGGTGGTGCAATATAGTGGGAGTCTAAGATACATTTTTTGGAAGAATTTCATTCCAAGTTTGCTTATGATTAGTAACACTGGATTTCTTGTATTTTATTTTGCAGGTGTACAATTGCTGAAACTGAGGGGGAATATATACATTTTCAGAATAAACCCTTCCCTAGCTCATCTTTGTACTGTACTATTAAAACAGAAGTTTTAACTGAAATGACTATTAGAACCAATGGCAAATCATAATGCCTCATACAACAGAAGAGTTATTTTACAGCAACTTTACAGTCTTTCATAAGCTCACTGCTCATGTTTTACCTTCAGAAAAGTCAAAAATTACTTGTGTTTAACATTTAGGAAAACATGCTTGTTTGCTTCATAGGGATTCCAGCCGCAGCTACCAGTTTAGTAACTATCCACTTTTAAAATTTATCAAACTCTGAGTTGTAGAGGCGCTGATGTTTAATCCAGCTAAAAAAAAAAAAAAAAAAAGTTGATACGTGGTGTACACACTGGACAGACTATGTAAGGTAGATTTTAAAAAAATAATAGCTATACTAAAACTTGTTTAACAAATATTATTTAGATGCTGAATAATGATGTGAAACATCAATAGCGGGGTTTTGTGTCAGACAATGGTTGACCAAAAAAAAAAAAAGATTTCACTAGTTACGGCTTGGTAGATTAGAATATAAAAGAATGAATGAATAAATATTCTGGTAATCTGGTCAGTTGAGCACACAGCCCATGGACAATTCTCAAAGTAGCCTTCCCTAAACTGCAGTCTATCAACTGTAATGCTTTACTTATTCATATTTGGGGACCTAGCTCATGAAATGTGCATAAACCTGCCAACAATTGATCTTTGACTCCTTTCCCACTGCCAGCAGGCCTGGTCTGACGGTTTCTGCATTTTTTTGCTTTTGTATCATGCTGGGAAAACAGTGACGTAAACAGCAAAAAGCAGCAGGAGATAGATGATGATCAACATTTGTTTTCCATATCTTTTCTTGCCAGGTTTGCATAATTATCCAAACAAGAAATCACTGTTGTACACTGAACCTGCAACATTTGCTCCTCAGTCACTGACTCAGTTGTCTTGCTGCTCAGTTACTGGCCCAGAACTATCACAGAGTGACATTAAAGCCTATATCAGTGCATTAGTTTGGGCATTCACTGGGCTGGGCTGTTTGTATCACATCCAGTCAAAGATGAAGTTGATATACTGTGTATTCCTGTCTGCTACAGAGCCATTTGTCCTTGGAGCGAATGCTGAGTGAACCCGAAAAAGTCTGATGTTTGTTGCGAGGGTGGAGCCCAAGGCAACACCCTCCTGCCCCCATGTATTCGGCTGTTGTAGGGATGTGTCCTTGTATGCAAGGGTCATGTGATGTATCCCACACCTCGAAGAGAAGGAGCCACTGATAGAAACTAAGGATTAAAGGACACACAGAAGAGCCCCACAATGATGGAAATTTCCTTGTATGTTGATAGAAGACCAGGTGGAAAGCTCGGTCAAAGACCAAATAAAAAAATTAAACCTATTTGACCCTGTCCACAATGGCAGAGGGTAAGGGTCAGGTTCGAGGAGGGCGGTACTGGAGAAGATTTCCAAACATGGGTAGAACCTGTAAATGCTGTTATACAGCCTGAGGGAGACCTGGATTTAGTTATTTAGTAGCTAGACAAGACTCCTGAACACACAGGCAGCTGTGGCAGGTTTAAAATATTGTGAAAATGTATATTTGTGAATGTGACCTTTAAATTTGTGCATTTCATGCTCAAATTATGGTCATAGTGCTACAGCCTCATAGTAGATGTACGTAACTGAGAAAGAAAATTCTGTGATAACCCTGGGTGTCTGAGGATGAGGCGTAGTGTTTTATAAACAGGAGCAAGCTTACATATTTGTGAGCACAAACTGACACCACTCTGCTTCACGCTGGTGAAATTCACCTCAGAGGGAAAAAAAAAGTCATGTTCTGACACAGGTCTACATGGTGGGAGTTTTGGCCAGTGGAAAAGGAGCTTTTGTAAGAAACTTTCATCACTAAAACCCAAGTTTCCAAAGGTTATACACAGTAGATTTAATTCCTTGCGAATCAAGCATATTTCCCTAAAGGTAACCTTTTTAGCTGAAGCCATCTCTTCCCTTTTACATGTTGGCATTTACCTCCAAGTTTTGTTTTCTTCACAGAATATTCTTTCATCTTCATCAAACACATTCAGCCTTAAGCATCATGGTCACCATTTGTCCTTCAAGATCCATTCAATGTCATATTTCACCACAATCATCATCTTTAAAAAAATCTTTTAAAAAAAATTAAGTACAAAAGCAGACATTAAAAAAAAATCTCCAATTCCTCTCAGCATGGCTTCATACAAACACACAGTACAAACAGTATACCAAACAATAAAAAAGCATCACACAAACACACACATTCAGACATCATGTTCACTAACATTCTTAAAGATGCCACAAAAACACTGCAGCTAACTACTTCATTTTTTTTCCTTTTTTTAAATATCAGAGAAATTTAAAGACTTATTTCAGAAAATGAAAATCCAGACTTAAAATTAACAAGACAATAGAAAAAATAAATACATAATAAATAAGTAAAAAATACAAATACATATATCATAACCCATAGATTGAAATTTACATTCAAAATCAACTCCCTTGTTTGGTTTCAAGGCTCAAACTTTTGCCTTTTCAGGAAATTTCAAACCCAAAATACAGATGTTTAAATTAATGAGTTAATTAAGTTCCATAAGATAAACGACGAACCCCACATCAGAACCATACTCAAAGCAAATTAATTAACTGAACATTTATGAGAGCGCCAGCAAACAAATGCACTTAGACCAAATCAGCTCATTGATCCAATGCAGTAATTACTGGTTCAACTGATCCCCCACCAAACTATCGGCTCCATCACCTAAAACAAATGTTTATTTGGTTGATGTTTAAAAAATTGGTCCTTATTTGTTCCCTTACAAGCATCCAGGCCACACCATTCAGCATCAGATTCCAATCGGTCAAACATCCTAAAATTAGTATTTAAAAAAAATTATGGCATTTATTGGTTTGCAATTATCAGTTTGTGCTGATGTCTTGTTTTGGTGTTTGGAGAATATGAAAATATTTGTTTATTCATTTGTTGCTGTAAACAGGTGTTGGATTATTGCTAAATTAGCCTGTGTGATCTGGGATATTTTTTCCTGCTGGTGTAACCTAATGGAATGGTATTTTTTTATTATCTCAACAATGTGCTCCAGCATGACAGAAAACTCACTTCACCTTCACACTGGCAGTAAGCAGCTATCTCCACAGGGTGGCAGGAGTGACCACAAAAGACAAACACAACAAAGGAAGCAGGGAGGAGGTGAGCGGGCTGGCTGCAGATTTGACCCGGCCGTGGCTGTTGTTTCTGTTCCACTTGGATCCAGTTTTCTCTCGGCCTCGAGGCGGCTTTGCTGGGTTGGGTGCAGGATTGTGTGGGGGTCTGCTGTAGGGTGGAGAGTAAGGGCCATGACCGGGCCAGTCATGGTTGTACCGCTCCCCATGATCTCCTCCCCCTGACCCACTGCCTTCCTCACCTGTAATAAAGGGGAAAAGGTGTCATGGGAACAACAACAACAACAATAATCTGATTAGGGCTGAGTGAGATGGACCCAAAAAAATCTTAAGTAATGATATTTTTATCATGACTGACAGCTCTTTTAGTCTTTCTAAAGCCTCCTACAGCTGGGCAAATGGGAAGCTGCTCTTGAACGGATGAACTGTGTACTCATGGGTGTACTGTTCTTCATCTCCAACACAGTGGCTAAACAAACCAGACCATCAGTTACGGAGTAGCTCATTCCAGCCTGATGAAATCAACCCAAGAGTGCTCAGAACTCCTGACCCTTGACCTTCAGCACAATCTAGATACAGACCAACTTAAGGGTCATTGTGCATGAGTTTGCCCAACTCTGGGGCAGTTGCTTATGAGGAGTAACGATTTTTGTGAAATTATAAATTTCCAGCTCTTCAGACCTTTGAAAGTGACCTTGAGCTCAACCTGGATGCAGAGAAACCTCAGTATGATTGTGTGCAAGTTTGTTGAGAATTAGGGCAATTGCCGAGGAGGAGTAACAGTTTTCATAAAATCATGTGCTGAGATCTCCTCCTGACCTTTGACCTTGACCTTGAGCACAACCTTGATGCAGACCCACCTGAGGATCATTGTGTGTGAGTTTGGTGACTATGGGGACAGTTGCCTAGGACAGGGGTCTACAGCCTTTGCCAACAGAAGAGCCATCTTGCCCATCTCCGACTAAAATAGAATCTAGTAGCTGAGTGCTGCAACAGCAATTTGACCTTTAAAATAAAATAAAGATTGTGCTGCATATAAAGTTTTTTATAGACATAGCTCTGAATATTACACTACTCACAAAAAGTTAGGGATATTTGGCTTCCGGGTGAAATTTATGGAAAATGTAAAAAGTTCACACTACAGTGATATTTTATCATGAAAGTAGGGCATTAAGTAAACACATGCAGAGGTGATTTCCTCATCTCAAACAATTTATTGAAACAAAAGCCAACAACAGTGGTGGGTATAGCACAACAAAAAATGTCAATGTCTCAATAACTTGTCATGCGCCCTTGAGCATCAATTACAGCTCAACAACGACATCTCATGCTGTTCACAAGTCGACTTATTGTCTGCTGAGGCATGACATTCCACTCTTCTTGAAGGGCATACTGATGGTATGGTAGGTGGGACGGTACTGTGTATATCTATGTTGTTTGGGGCTGGGTATATATGTATGTATGTGTATGGACTGTATGTATGTAGGGATGGACGGGTGTCAATGTTGATATGTATAAAATATAGTTAACTGTCTACTTGGGGTTCTTAATAGAGGTAATATGTATATATTTCACATGAGTTGTATTTAGGGAAAAGAGGAGTTGAAATAAGTAAGTGTGAACTTCTTCCTTCTCCTTTTCAAGCACTGTATACACTTTTATTGCTCTTGTCATTTGTTTTGTTTTTGCTTTTTTGTTCGAAATAAAGTATCTCATCTCAAGGGCGACCCTCACATCATTGAGGTTGTGGGGTGCAGGGTTACGAGTCTCTACACAGTGATTCAGCTGATCCCATAGGTTTTCTATGGGATTCAGGTCTTGAGAAAGTGCAGGATACTCCATTTGAGGTACCCCAGCCTCCAGCAGCCATTCCCTAATGATGCAACCTTGATGAGCTGGAGCATTGTTCTCCATGAAGATGAAATTAGGCCTGTGTTGTTCATGCAGGGGCACAGTGACTGGATTAATGATGTTATTCAGGTAGTATCGGCTTGTCACTGTGCTATTCACAAGGCGTAGGCAGTTCTGTATTGACTAGACACACCTCCCCAGACTGTAACACCACCACCACCAAAGGCTTGTTTGATGACAACAGCGGCTGATGCATAGCACTCCCCTTGACATCTCCAACATCGTTGGCGACCATCATTTCTGCTCAGGGTGAATCGACTTTCATCAGAGGACAGCAATGAGGTCCACTGGTCCCTTGTCCAGCGTAAATGCTCCCTGGCCCATGCAAGATGATGATGCCTGTGCTTGGTGGTGTGGTCAGGTACCCTTGCAGGTCGTCTAGCACGCAGACCACACTGATGTAAACGGTTTTGAATGATCTGACGTGACACTTGGGTGCCTCTCACCTCCCTTAAACATGCCTGGAGTTGAGTGGCATTCATCATCCGGTTCCACAGGGCACTGTTCACAATGAAGCGGTCATCAGCGTGGGATGTGGCCAAAGGACGTCCACTTCTATGCCTTTCTCTGACTCTTCCAGTCTCTCTGTATCTCTGTTACAACCTGCTGATGACACTCTGTGCCTTTTTAAGCCCAGCGGCCACCTCCCTCTGAGAACATCCTGTTTGAAGCCTTGCAATGGCGAGGTAATGTTGATCAGTTGTTAGGTGTCATCTTGCTCTCATGATGTCAAAATGTGAACAGCATGATGAAGAGGACTGCTTAAATACCAATTCTAATTGAACCAAAAAATTTATTGGTCAATTTATTGATCAAACGCCTGTTGTGAATTTTGCCATTAAGCACTTTGATAGAGAACAGCAAGTTATGCAAAAAATACTGAAACATTGAACAGCTGAACATGTGCATTCAATAGGTTAGAGAAGGTCAAATTAAGTTCACCTGTAAAGGTTATAGTGCATTTTAGGTGCATCCTGAAATTTCACCTGAAAGTCGAATATCCCTAACTTTTTGAGTTGTGTATATGGCATTAATGAATTCATACTACAACAGTGAAAGAAACCTTTAAAAAAAAACTTTGTCAAGCTTTATATATAGCTTCATTCGTGAAATAAAAGTATTACAAATATATTACAAATTGTTTTGTGCTGAAAAATAAATTTCTGAATATCTGACCATAATTTTTTTGTATAGTTTTCAATTATCAGCACATTCATAAATTGTTTAAAACTGAAAAATATCATCCATCTCCTACTTTCAACAGTGTTCACACAGCTTTAGTTCATGATATTTTAATAAATTAGAGACAAAAGTTTCATTTAGAAGAAACTACTTTTCATCCTTTTTACGATTCCTCATAATGTTCCTTATTCAAATGTATTAATATGATGTAAATCTGTATCCTTCACTTGTTCTCCAGACTTCTTGTCTGATAATTGGTTGTCTGATATTCTTCTTTATTTATTTTGGAACAAAACAAAAATAATTCTAAACAATTTTGTAAATAATATAACTTCAAAAAATCATTTGACGCAAATGAAGCCAATTAGAAACAATTACAGCAGAGTGGAAAAATGAAAAATACCTCCTTCTAAATGTTGGTTATAACTTAAAAAAAAAAAAAAAAAGCACGGCATTGATAGACAGTCTGCACTTATAATTCACTGTCCAAAACCCCACAGGTAACAAGCAGTTATCCTACAGACAAAAAGCTGAAAACATCCTTAAAATTAGAGGGCAGCCAGAGAGCGCATATCTCCACCAAGGCTCCGTCCCTCCCTCCGTCCTTTTGTCCATCCATATCGCCATCCATCTGTACATTGTGAGATCGGGCCTTGGTGGAGGTCTGTACTCATGAATCACCTCCAACGTCTAATGAGTTCATCTTTGGGCCAAGAACCACCTCTGGTGAAAATTTCATCCAAATCCATCCAGTAGTTTTGGAGTATTGTTGCTCACACTCTGTGAGGAGGTAAGAGCCTTGGCAGAGGTATGCATTTTGAGATCATCACCAAAATCTAATCATGTGTTCAGTGTGCCATTACACACCTTTCCTGAAAATTTGAATGAAAGGCGCTATATAAATGCAATCCATTATTATTATGATTAACAGACAGAGAAATGACAGCAAAAACAATATGACTACATAATAATAATAACAAGACTGTCATAATTGTATTGACCATACATTGGGGCTGGGCAATTCCACCTTAAATCAACATCATGATTTATTGAATCTTTCAGGTCGGTTTTCTTTTTTTTCTCCCTCCTCTCTTCTCCATTACAGTTTACTGACAAGGTTCATAATTGAATGAATGAATCTTTATTTCGGATAGATTAAAAGTACAGATTAAAAGAAACTGAATAATATAACAAAGGGGGGAAAAAAATCCAGCATGGTCAAATTAGACAATAACTCCTCTGATTATACAGTTCAACACAAGTTATCCGAAATGGGTGATGGCTGAAGCCACAGCTTATATTGCCCACCCATATTCCATCCAAGAATTCAAAATGTGATGACGGAGTGTCACCACTGTTATGGTTTATTGTATGTTTAACTATATTATTTGTGTAATATTTGTAAATGTTAATGATTGTTTGTTGAATGTGCACATATTATTTTTAGGATCTGTTTTTGACTATTTGGATTGCCTTTTTGTGAGATAATTGTTATGTTTGATTATTTGGGTAAAACAATTGGTGATTTCTAATTCCACATACCTTTGCCAACATGTTTCCTGAGGGTGTCCGGGCAAAAGACTTTGTTAGGGGTTGAATGCCTTTTAAAGGACACCAGCAGGAAGGAAGCATGTGATGGTGAGTCAGAGGGGTGATTTAAATTTGTAAATAGGGGATTAAATTTTTTAGCGAATTATTTATGGTATTATTTATTCTGTATTATTTATATGTATTCTGTAAATAGGTGGGGATTATTTATGGACTTTTAGATGCTATTGGGTATGTGTGAAAAATGGAAAATGTTATGGTCTTACCTGGGGATATGGTATGTGCTAATTGACTTTGATTATCTCAGATAGTATATAACAGGTGAGATCGTTAAGAATCAGTGTGGTCATCGATTGATGGATTGTTGAGAGAGTCGTGTCGGTGTGAAGATATGGTATGTTCGCTGAAGTTGTTACCTGTGAAGTTTTTTGAAATAAAATTTGAAAATTGATGGTTGATAGCCGCCTCGGCCAGCGATGTTACATTTGGTGGCAGCGGTGGGATTCGAACCCACGCTTCCTGAGAGACTGGAGCCTCAGTCCAAAAACAAAACAAGAGCGATTACAATTCAGAACAAAGCTAAGACAAAATGTGACAAAAAAAACTAAGCTACAACACAACACAGACTGGATATGACAATCCTTATGTGATTTTATATGTCATCTTGTATATATGTTTGGAGTATTTCTTCCTTTAGTTTTTGTTTAAATTGTCCAAGCGTTGTACATGATTTTAATTCAGGTCCAAAATCGTTCCATAATCTGACTCCTTGCACTGAAACACAGTGTTGCTTGGTGGTAGTTCTCACTGAAGGTTTTTGAAATATACATGTTCCTCTGAAATGATATTGTTTCTCCCTTATTTGGAACAACTTTTGGATATTTGCGGGCAGTGATAGATTCTTCACTTTAAACATTATTACTGCAGTTTTAAAGTCAACCAGATCTTTCAACTTGAGAGCTTTTAATTTAAGAAAAAGTGGGTTTGTTGGTTCCCTGTAAGCAGCTTTGTTTATTATTCTAATAGCTCTCTTCTGAAGCATAAAGACTGGATATATGTTTGTTTTATATGTATTTCCCCATACTTCAGTACAATATGTCATGTATGAGAGTATTAATGAATGATACAAGGTATATAGTGTGGGTTGATTCAGCAAATATTTCTCTCTGTGTAGTATTGCAATTGATTTGGATATTTTACCTTTAATATAATTAATATGTGACTTCCAACACAGTTTATTATCAATTATTACTCCAAGAAATTTAGTTTCGGATACCCTTTCAATCTCTACACCATTTACACTGAGTTTAGATACTAAGTTGTTGTGATGGTTGTTAAAAACTATAAATTTTGTCTTACTTAAATTGAGCGTTAATTTGTTTGAATCAAACCACAGTTTAAGCTTTCCTAATTCCTTTCCGAGTGTATCCAAAAGTTGTTCCAAATTGCTTTCACTGCATAATAGATTAGTGTCATCGGCAAACAATATTAAGTCCATTTTTTCTGAAACTTTACATATATCATTTATATACATATTGAATAACAATGGCCCCAAAATTGAACCCTGTGGGACTCCACAAGTAACCTTCAGTAACTGTGAGTTTTTGTTACCAACACATACATACTGATATCTATTCTTTAAGTAACTACATAACCAGGACAGTGCTACCCCTCTAATACCACAATTTTGTAGTTTCTTTAATAATAAATTATGATCCACTGTATCAAATGCTTTTTTAAGATCCAGGAATACCCCAACTGAATACTCTTTATTTTCAATGGCAGTTGATATTTTTTCTATAAATTCCATTAGAGCAAATGCAGTTGTCCTCTTGTGTCTGAACCCATATTGCTGCTCACACAATAAATTATTTTTCAGTATGAAGTTGTCAGTTCTCTCATAGAATACTTTTTCAAGTATCTTGGAAAATTGCGGCAATAGTGAAATTGGTCTCTAGTTTGAGAATTCCCCTCTGTCACCCATCTCGTATATCGGAATTACTTTAGCTATTTTCATTGCATTGGGAAATATACCTGTTTGGAGAGACAGGTTACAGATATACGTCAGTGGTTTCACTAAGCATTCAATAATAGTTTTGACTAAGAGCATGTCAATACCATCACAGTCCGTAGATGTTTTACTTTTAAACAATTTAACAATTTCAATGACCTCTCTCTCATCTGTGTTCTTTACGAAAATGGAGTCTTTTATAGCAGTGTTTTTGCTTATTGTATCACCTGTAGGCGCCGTAATGGGTATTTCTCGAGCCAAATTAGGACCAATGTTAACAAAAAAGTTATTAAATTCATCTGCAGGTGAAGCTGCATTCACACTCTGAGTCGTTTTATCATTTTTTGAAAAATCGGTTGGGTAGCTTGTATTTCTGTTTTTATTTCCAAGAATACTGTTAAGTATTGTCCATGTATTTTTAATATTGTCTCTGTTTTTCTCCAGTTCTTTACTGTAATAGTCTCTCTTACTACATCTTATTATATATGTTAACTTATTTTTGTATTGTGGTGCACATATGTAGTTTCACAGGCCCACATGTATATGACTGTTCATATGCTCTCATGTATATTCCTGTATGCTTACTTTTGGCTTCACGTCTGAAGAGGAACAAAAGGTCTGGACCTCCTAGGGAGATGAGGAGTATGGAGAGTTGGCCTTTTGATATGCAAAGAGATGGACATGAAGGATTTCCTGACCACCCAGGTTTGGGTGAAGGAGATGGGAACTGCAGGGGGGATGCATTGTGTTTGGGATTTAAAGACAATGGGATTTTGTGCTTTGATGTCAGGGGTATAAGACTGGCAGATGTTGGGAGGTTCGGCCTCTTTACTGATACTGAATGTTGGAGAGTGTGTTGAGAAATAAATGGAACTTGAGAAATAACTCAGCCTCATCCTTTCCACACATCTCCACACTGGTGACCTTAAGACGTATTATGGCCGGTGACGATTCTCCGGCACCGGACTCATCAGGAGCCAGCCAGGCTAATGCAGCTACCACAGTCCAGCTACCCGATTTCTGGCAGCATAGCCCGCGCTCCTGGTTTAACGTAGTCGAGGCACAGTTCCATCTTCGGAGAGTTTCGGCAGACGCCACGAAATTCTACCATGTGGTTGAAAAGCTGGACAGCCACACAGCGAGTAGAGAGCCTGATTAACCACCGTGCCAGTTCAAGCGCTCGGGAAACGCCAAGACCGGGAGTCGGTAGCAGCTGCGGCTCTCGGTGAAGAGAACAAGCTGCTCTACCTGAGGGACGCGCGATCGGGGAGGCACTTCCTCGTGGACACAGGCTCCCAGCTGAGTTTCATCACACCTTCCTACGCTGACTGGCTGGCGCCTTCCAGTGGCCCTGTGGCGTTAGCAGCGAACGGCTCGGCAATTAAGACCTTCGGGGAGAGGACCCTGTCTCTCTCTTTCCACGGCCGTACATTTGAATGGACTTTCGTCATAGCGGCAGTCAATTTCAACATGTTAGGTGCTGATTTTTTGTGCTCACATGGTTTGTTAGTCGATCTTGTTAAAAGACGCCTGGTTAATGCACTCTCTTTTTCCTCTATTCCCTGTACAGCGCGAGTGACTCCGCCAACAGCACAAGCCAACGTCACAGCTGTAGGTGGTAAGTTTCACTCACTCCTCAATCAGTTTCCAGCACTCACGGTGCCAACGTTTTCGGCGACCGTGGGTAAACACGGGGTGGAGCATTTTATTACTACCACCAGGCCGCCCGTTTTTGCAAAAGCTCGCCGCTTGGATTCAGCTAAACTGGCCATAGCGCGCGAGGAATTCGCCAACCTAGAAAAATTGGGCATCATCCGGCGTTCAAAGAGCCCTTGGGCTTCACCGCTTCACATGGTCCCTAAAACTGATGGCTCATGGCGGCCGTGCGGTGATTTTCGCAGGCTGAACAATGCTACAGCACACGACCGCTACCCAATCCCACATATCCAGGATTTTTCAGTTCATTTGGCGGGGATGCGCGTTTTTTCTAAGATAGACTTGGTGCGCGGTTATCATCAGGTCCCAGTATGCGCTGAGGACATACCCAAAACAGCGGTAATAACTCCTTTCGGGCTTTTTGAGTTTTTGCGTATGCCGTTTGGGCTTAAAGGCGCAGCGCAGACTTTCCAACGCATGATGGATGCAGTGTTGTGCGATCTTCCTTTCGTGTTCATCTACCTGGACGACATTTTAGTAGCCAGTGCATCCGAAGACGAACACGAAATCCACCTCACGGCAGTTTTCCGGAGGTTGGCAGAGCACGGGCTAATAATTAACCCAGCGAAGTGTCAGTTCGGGGTGGCGCAGATTGATTTTTTGGGGCATCGCGTCTCTCTCGAGGGTGCAGTTCCTCTGCCTGACAAGGTGCACGGTGGCAAATTTTCCCCAGCCACAAACGGTCAAAGCGTTACAGGAGTTTTTGGGAATGGTGAATTTTTATAACCGTTTCCTTCCCCGCACGGCGCAGCTCATGCAACCATTGTACGCTGCGCTTAAAAAACAAAAACCCGCAAATAAAATCGAATGGTCCCCCAAGCAGGAGCGCGCATTCTCTGAAGTCAGAACAGCCTTGGCAAACGCTGCGTTGTTAGCACACCCAGTCCCAACGGCCCGCATAGCGCTCACTACTGACGCATCAGAGGTGGCCATAGGGGCGGTTGTCGAACAGTATGTGGCTGGAGCCTGGCAGCCACTCGCGTTTTTCAGCAGGACTTTGCGCGATAGTGAGCGGAAATACAGCGCATTCGACAGGGAGTTGTTAGCCCTCCATTTGGCTGTTAGTCACTTCCAGTTTTGGCTGGAGGGGCGCCGTTTCACCGCGTTCATTGACCACAAGCCGCTGACTTTTGCGATGGCCAAGATTTCAGAACCTTGGTCGGGCCGGCAGCAGAGACAGCTGGCCGCAATTTCAGAGTTCACTACCGATATCCAGCATGTAGCGGAAAACTTAATGTGGTGGCAGACTGCCTCTCGCGTGCCGTGGCTGCTCCAGCCCGCGTAGAGGTAGATTTTGCAACTGTTGCCGCGGACCAGGGCAGCGACGCGGAAGCGCGCGCGGCCCCAGTCCGCGTAGGGATAGATTACGCAGCCATGGCCGCGGAGCAGGGTGGCGACACGGATGTGCGCGCGCTCCAGTCTGGACCAACAGGGTTAAGGCTGGAGGACAGGGTGCTGCAAGACGGTATGCCCCCCCTAATCTGCGATGTTTCCACCGGGCGACCCCGTCCGGTGGTTCCGGCCTTGTGGCGCCGCCGCGTTTTTGACTTGGTTCATTCTCTGGCGCACCCGGGGGTGCACGCTTCGATCAAAATGGTGGGGGAGAAATCTGTATGGCCGGGCCTGCCTAAGCAGGTTAGAGAGTGGGCGGCAGCCTGCATAGCTTGCCAGCGGTCCAAAGTGCACAGACACATGAGAGCTCCTTTGGAGCCGTTTCATATTCCAGCTAAAAGGTTTGATCATGTCCACGTGGACCTCGTAGGCCCCCTACCGCCCTCGCAGGGCTGCACACATCTTCTGACAATGGTCGACCGCACCACGCGCTGGCCGGAAGTGGTTCCCCTGTCGTCAACTACAGCCGAGGAGGTGGCGCGCACTTTTTTAACTGCATGGGTAGCGCGTTTTGGGGTTCCGTCGGACATTATGTCTGACAGAGGCCCACAATTTGTTTCCAAACTTTGGTCAGCGATGGCCCGCAGCCTGGGGGCAACGATCCACCGCACGACCGCGTATCACCCGCAGGCTAACGGGTTATGCGAACGTTTTCACAGGTCGCTGAAGGCGGCTCTCAGAGCGTCGCTAACGGATGCAAATTGGGTTGACAAACTGCCATGGGTTTTATTGGGGTTGCGTTCTGCACCTAAAGAGGATTTAGATGCCTCCCCAGCGGAGCTAGTGTTTGCACAGCCACTTCGGCTGCCCGGAGAATTTCTCCCTGACAACCCAGAGCCAGAGTTCTCCTCGGCTCAGCGTTTGAAGAATAGCATGGGCCCGAGTGCCCTACCCGGCCCCGTTCACCACAGTTTTCCACGTGTTTTTGTGCCTAAAGCTTTAAAAAATGCGGAGTTTGTTTTTGTCAGGCATGATGCCCACCGCACAGCTCTGCGACCGCCATACGATGGACCATTCAGGGTGCTGGAAACAGGTGATAAGCATTTTTTGCTAGATTTGGGGGGCAGAAAGGAGGTGGTTGGCATAGACAGACTCAAACCTGCTTTTGTGATGGCTGACGAAACTGTGCAGTTGGCGAGAGCCCCGCGACAGGGTAGACCCCCTAGGGAGCATTCCCCAGTACACCCACAGAGATTGACTAACAGTTCTAATCCCCAGACAACAGCTCCACAGCAGGAGGACGCCGCGGAAGAGGTTAAGCCCGCCTGCAGCAGATACGGCAGACAGTTGAGACCAAGACAGCATGTGGACTGATGTGTGATGATTTGATTATGACATGCAATCTGTGTTTGGTTGTTCTCTCTTAGACGTTTGTGGGGGGGGGTTTATATGTGGTGCACATATGTAGTTTCACAGGCCCACATGTATATGACTGTTCATATGCTCTCATGTATATTCCTGTGTGCTTACTTTTGGCTTCACGTCTGAAGAGGAACAAAAGGTCTGGACCTCCTAGGGAGATGAGGAGTATGGAGAGTTGGCCTTTTGATATGCAAAGAGATGGACATGAAGGATTTCCTGACCACCCAGGTTTGGGTGAAGGAGATGGGAACTGCAGGGGGGATGCATTGTGTTTGGGATTTAAAGACAATGGGATTTTGTGCTTTGATGTCAGGGGTATAAGACTGGCAGATGTTGGGGGGTTCGACCTCTTTACTGATACTGAATGTTGGAGAGTGTGTTGAGAAATAAATGAAACTTGAGAAATAACTCAGCCTCATCCTTTCCACACATCTCCACAGTATGTTTTATACCGCTGCTCTGCTTCTTTTGTCCTTTTCTTTAGGAAAGCTTTATATAATAAATTTTTCTTTTTACACGCCTTTTGTAATCCTTTGGTTAACCATGGCTTATCGGCAAATTTATGTTTAAGCTTTTTCTTTACTAATGGACAATTTTTTTCATAAAGAGTGGTAACAATGTTTATAAATGTGTCATAGGCTTCATTTACATCTGATACATAGACTTCTGTCCAGTCTTGCTTCAGCAAGTCCTCTTTAAAAGAACTGATTGCACTTTGTGATTTGTATCTGAATGATTTTAAATTTTTTTCTGTATTGGCCCCCGTGTGGCCATGGATAAGTGCAAAGGTTGGCAAGTGATCACTTATATCATTTATCAATAATCCACTTTCTATTTTCTTATCAATAATATTAACAAACAGGTTGTCAATAAGTGTAGCAGTGTGAACTGTGATTCTACTGGGATGTGTTATTGTGGGATATAGACTCATACTGTACATAGAGTTCATGAACTCTGTAATTACATTTTGTTGATATGGATTTAGTAGATCAATATTGAAATCTCCACAAATTACTACCATTTTCTTACTAGTAATATTATTGTACAGCTCAACTAATTTATCTCTGAATGTCTCAATGCAAGTTCCCGGCGTTCTATATATGCAACTTATAATTAGATTTTTTGTTTTATCTTGGTCAATCTCAACAGTAACACATTCCAAAATCCCTGGTAGTGCAAAGGACATTCCATTTACAAGCTTACACCTATACAGGTCATCAATATACAGTGCAACACCACCACCCTTTTTTTGAGATCTGTTAATATGAAACATCTGATATCCCTCTATTGCCATCAGGGGAGCCTGCTCTTCATTAAGCCAAGTTTCAGAGACTGCGATAGCTGTAAATTTTCTGTCTAGCTGTTTTAAATAGTCCTGAATCTGTGGAAAGTTTTTGTTAAGACTTCTGCTGTTGAAGTGTATTATTGATAGTTTACCATCTAGTTGCACTTGACTTTTGAATTGCTTTTCAGTGTAATATTCACAATGGTTATGAATATTATTGAAAAAGTGGTTATCAGGATCAATATCATTCTCCATCTCTTGTAGTTTATGTTCAGCTTTATGGCATATTTTCAGAGTTTGAGTTTCCTCACTCTGTGTCAAATGACTTTGTCATATCCGGCTCTAGGGAGCCGGGCAATCAGAGCCAGGGACAAGCCAGTGAGTCGAGATGTTTTATTCTGGGTAAGGGATAAGGGATGAGGAGAGCACAGACACTCATACAGACGTACATTCTCAGGCTGCACAGCGCAGGGGTAGGTAGCTCGTACCGGACGTGGGGGTAACAAGACGTGCATACTCACAGCGGGATACAAACACCGGAATGCTGCAAGGGGAGTTGAGGCTGACACCAGACGAAGGGGCTTCAGCCTAGCAGTGCTTATGTCGCAGCCCCGAGTCATCGAGGCTGCTCCTATTTATCCTCATTGGCAGCGCCCCAGCTGATGAAGACTAATTGGCCCCAGCCGTCTATAATGCTGCCAGCTGGGGGCCAGCTGAGACGCTGCTCAATGGGAAGCAGGGATGAGGGAAAACATGGGCTCAGTGCCGAGACGGCATCTCAACCCATGGTGACAGAGCCCCTCCCTCAAGGTCGGGCTCCTGAACGACCAGGAACATCCCAGCCCCCCCCCCCCCCCCCACCTAGGGTGGGAGGAAGGGAGGCGGACCGGAGGGAAAGAAGCCAAGGGAAGGACAACACCAATGGGGCAATGTAGGGTAGCGGGAAAGAAAAACCCAAATACAATACTGACAAAACCGAATAATTAACCCAGGTACAGATGGGGAGAAGAACTGGGTCAGCATGTCGGTTACATACTACCCAGAGAGTACCAAGCATGCGTGACCCAGAGCAAGGAAAAAAAGAACCACCAAAAAGGTACAGGGCAAAAAATGCTGAGTATGGTCAAATAAAGGGGAAACACAATACACAGCACCAATATAAGTACATACACACAGTCACCAAGAAAAGTGAAGGTGACTGGAACAAATGGACAATTACAGAGCATGGTGTTACGGAAAACAAGGCACATGACTCTATAATGAACCAACAGGGCATAACAAAGAAATACTGAGTGCAGGCAAAGAAAAACCCACACACATGAATACATAAATACCCACAGTCACCTAAAGAAATGAAAGTGACTGGAATGAATGGGCAACTGCAGAGTATGGTCTGAAAGGGAACAAAACATAACTCTACAATGCAAAAACGAGACTAAAAACATGGTACAAAAAATAAAATGCTGGGTACGAGGGAAGGAAAACGCACAGCACTATAAATACACATCCACCAACAGGACAGACATTACACCCGAGTGACCTTAATAACGATAAAAGAAAAAGTGACACCCGAGGTGTATGGCAGGCAGAGTCCACAAATGGCCGAGATGGCTCCGGAGATCTCCCCGCCCATTGTCCAGCTGGCGAATCAGGGGAAGAGAAATGTTCGGACGGCGAACTCTGGACCCAGATCCCAGGAATCCAGTCCAACGGCTGCCGAACCAGGCCGCCCAAAGGCAAACACAGACCAGTGGGGGGAAACCAGATCGCCGAACCGAAAGTTTTGCGGGTCGGGTCGTCGACCCGCATCACTCAACCACCAGGACCGTTGAGACGGACGAAGGATCAGAGCGGATCCCGGTGGAAGAGGCTCAGGGGAGAGCCGATGACGAGGGCGGCGGGCCTCAGGGAAACGGCCACCTCCTCACCGGACCTGGACAACACTGGGGCAGCACCCACGTCGGACCCCGATCGGGCCTCAGGCGAACCCACGTTGGACCCCGATTGGGTCTCGGGCGAACCCACGTTGGACACTGCACCAGAACCGACCTCCAACGTTGAACCCGGACCCTCCAGCACCACGAGGAACAGCAACTCCTCGCCGGTGACCCTGGAAGAAGGCTCAGAAGAGAAAACAGAACCGGGATCAGGATCACCGGCAGCGCCAGAACCCGGCGAGACGAGCTCAGACGCAGCGGGCGGCTGCACCCTGCTCGTCTCCCCTGGAGATAGGCTGAAGTGCTCAAAGATAAAAAGAGAGAAAAGAAAGGAGAGCACTCGCCTGATCTCGGGTTCTGACGCCGTCCAGGACTGCGAAGATCCAGGATCCGTCGTCAGGAGGTCGTTGTCAGGCTCCCATCTAGCCGCGTCGGGCCCCGCAGCCAGCACGATGGTCAGCGCAGCTTGAGATTCCTCCAGCTCAGGTGACCCCGCCGACGATCCACTCGGCGTGAAGCCAGAAGAATCTCGTCCCACTGGACCGAACCGCTCCTCCGTGGAGACCCAGGGACGCTCAGTCGTCAGCGTAGACTCCACGCAGCAGTCAGTCCCCCTCCTCCGTCCGCAATGTAGCTGCGGAACCACAGGCCCTCTCCATATCCCACCACGTTGACCCGGAGCCGGGGACCGCTCGGCGGAGAGAGACACAGAGGATGCGGGATTAGGCACACAGGTTACAGCAGGTGGGGAGAGTTCAGGGAGCTGCGAACCCTGAACTTCTCCTCCAGGGATGTGACAGAGCAAATCATTAAGCAGGTGTGAAAAAACAATGACTTGCCTGCCCCCTGGAGGTTGAGCATCGCCTGCTGTAGTGGAATCTGCTTCTTCCTCTCCCCGCCCGGCGATAACGGAGGACCCCCCGGGAATTCGTCTGAGGATCGCTCGCGTTGTCTCCAGCAGAGAGCTCACCAGGCCGGGATTCCAGGCACACACAGCGGTCAGGAAGCGCGTCGAGGAGGAGGGGGAAACAGCCGGGGTGAGCCAGCCCGAATGTCCAGGAATGACAGCGGGGGAACGAGGCTCAGGGGACGAGGCTGTAGAATCTCCACACTGATGAGGCGAAGGGATGACAGCTGCGTGGGAGGAACGGTCCTGACGATGACCCAGAACTGGATCCGGACGAGGTTCGTGCAGAGGTGACTCGGCGATGTGATGACGACTACTCCCAGGGAACGAAGCGAGGGGGAGACCCAGGATTCGCCGCTCCAGATCGGAGATCGAGACGAGGGAGGCGTCGAGCACGGGAAAGCTTCGTAGCCCTGGAGTCCTCACCATCAATCTCACTGCCGCCGCCACATGCCTGAAGGTGGTGACAGGAAACACAGTAGAGCTCGCGACAGCCACTCGACCCCGGACATAACTGCTGTCAGCTGCGGCTCCTTGAAGGGAATCCCGAGTGACGTGGCGCAGGTCGGGGGAAGTCCTCTGGTTGGCGCGAACTCCCGGACTGGAATGGCGGCAGGAACGGGACTCCGAAGCGGGGAAAGACGTCGCCCACTTCGACTCCCTGCCGGGATTTCCATCCACCCCGTGGAGCTTCTCTTGCTGTGTACCTGCAGCGTCTATCCTGGCACTGTCCTCCAGATGGTACAGAGAGTGAGGGTGACAGTCCAGGAGTTCCTCAGCACGGCCCGGATGCCAGCGTCTCGCGTTGGAGGCGTCGTGCAGGGTGAAGAACGTCCCGTCGACAGCCTCCGAGATGGACCTCAGCTCGTCGCCCTGGCGCCGGAAGCGACTCCTGGGAAACGGCATGCTAGCAGCGCTGACACCCGGACAGAAAGGTACATTTCCACGGCGACTCACGGCCGCCGGCAACTCTTCTGGCTGCGACATACTGTCATATCCGGCTCTAGGGAGCCGGGCAATCAGAGCCAGGGACAAGCCAGTGAGTCGAGATGTTTTATTCTGGGTAAGGGATAAGGGATGAGGAGAGCACAGACACTCATACAGACGTACATTCTCAGGCTGCACAGCGCAGGGGTAGGTAGCTCGTACCGGACGTGGGGGTAACAAGACGTGCATACTCACAGCGGGATACAAACACCGGAATGCTGCAAGGGGAGTTGAGGCTGACACCAGACGAAGGGGCTTCAGCCTAGCAGTGCTTATGTCGCAGCCCCGAGTCATCGAGGCTGCTCCTATTTATCCTCATTGGCAGCGCCCCAGCTGATGAAGACTAATTGGCCCCAGCCGTCTATAATGCTGCCAGCTGGGGGCCAGCTGAGACGCTGCTCAATGGGAAGCAGGGATGAGGGAAAACATGGGCTCAGTGCCGAGACGGCATCTCAACCCATGGTGACAGACTTCCTCCAACTGGGGATAATTGATGTCTACTCAAGTCAGTCATAAGTTTTTTGTTTGTTTTGTTTATTTTTTTTTTTAAAGTACATTGACATGGTATGTCAAAAGAACTATTCTTGCCGTGTGTGTGGATATGGATTATCATTGTCTCTTAATTTTCTTAATCAGGGTTCATCTGTATTTATTTAAGTCAGTAACATCTCTGATCATTATGCTCTTTGCTTGCTCAGGTGTTCCATTTAGTTTGATCCAAACTCTACAATTTCTTGTCCATGTTGCCTGTATCTTATTTTGTCTTTTCAGCATCCGTGCTTGCTGTGCTATTTCAGCATTTGTTTTTGTTAGGTGTTCATTTAGGTAAACTTCTGTTCCCCGGAGCTTTCTGGCCTGCCTCAGTATGTCATTCTTTACCCTTCTGTTCACAAAGCGCATCACAATTGATTTCTTTGTTTTATTATCTTTTCTGGGTAAAGCGTAACAGGCTGAAATTGCATTTGCTTCGACCTTTATATCTCTACTATCAAGAAACTGAAGCACCTTGTTTTCCAGGGAGACTGATTCACTTGTGGGAGCCTCCTCACCTCTCAATCCTGTTGTAGCATGAGCGTATGATTGATATTTGATGTCTAGTCCACTTATAATTAGATCATCCATACGAGAACATTGTTCAAGATCCTCGACACGTCGCTCCAAGTCCGTAATTTTTTTTGTCTTTTTCCTGAATTGTTAATTTTAATTCTCGGACTTCTTCCATTAGGCCTAATATTTTGGCCTGCTGGCTAACCATTTTGGTCACTTCTTCTGACAAGAAGTTCAGAGATTTTTTTATCTCTTCCATTTCCTCCTTCTTTGGTGGCATTTTTACTGACCTGTGGATAGTAAAACAATCTTTGCTGGTGTCGCCGGTATCCGATCCGACCGACCTTGATTCCAGCTGGGCCTCAGCTAGCCCCCTCCGCTGCTAGTCCCGCTGCTTACCGCCGCCGTAACCGAGCTCCTGTCCAGCCGGGGTACCGGCAGCTCCTCCACCGAGTCCCGCCGCACACCGCTGCTGTAGCCGAGCTCCGATCCTGCTTCTGTCCAGCTGGGGTCCCGGTAGATCCTCCGCTGAGCCCCGCCACCTACCGCCGTCTGCCTCAGTAGTTCCTCCGCTGGGCCCCGCCGCTGTAACTGGGCTCCGACTCAGGCTCTTGTCTGGCTGGGGCCCCAGTGGTCCTCCACTGGTCCCCGTCTCCCACCACCGCTGCACCCGAACTCCGATCCGGCTCCCGTCCAACTGTTGCCTCGGTTAGTTCCTCTGGCGAGCCCCAATCACCGGGAACAGGTCGCTTCGTGTCGGTGTTAGGTGCTACGACTAGCGTTAGCTTAGCAAATGCTTCGGGTAAAGCGTAGCAGCGAACAACAAAAAGAAACGCTAATCAGTTTACTCACAGAGCCCGGTGAAAGGTGATTAAAGGGGTATTTCAACCAAGGTGGAAATCACTTGGTTGATTTATTACACTTGGTCAAATTTAATCACTTTGTCAAATTATTAAGCAATATTACACAACAGTGTGGTATCATACCAGTTTTTTGCAGTTATCAACTACAAATTCACATTGATGCAGCAAAGTTCAGCCTCCACCTCCTCCACCGTCACCTCCTTTACTTGTCTTCCTGTACCAGAGTCTTATGTCCCGCCCTTCCTTAATTCTGATTGGCTGCTTTGGTCTGACATTGATGAGCGCAGATTGTGAGGAAAAACTGTCGGCTGTGGGTTGTTTACTTCAGATAAGTATATCCGGTTCATGGCGTTTCATAATAAACGCACATAACAAAAACAACCATTCTGAATCACTGTAGAGGGCTTTTATTTCTACATAACTCAGGATGTATTAAGCTGTGACGGTGAAAACAAATTTACACCAATTCAGACCGGTCATGTCTGGTGAATTCATCATTTGTAGCCCAGGCAACTAATTTTAATGTCATTGAGCAGGAATTCTAGGATTGTTTCACATTTTTTAAGGATAATTAAAGTGCTGATTTTAGATAATCACATTTATGACTGTTTATGGACCTGCAGACACTAATGAGGCGACTGCTTTTCATTGTTTGTGTTCTCGTGGAGAAATTCTCTCCACAACACCCATACATGAATGCAAATTAATTTGTCCACAGAATTAAACTCCATTTTCCTCTGTGATTTTACTTTTCTGGATTTGTTCATGCCATACCGAGGATGGCAGGAAGCAGCTGCTCTCCACATGCATTGAGGAGAGGCTGAGCGGCTCTGTGCAGCCGCCGTCAGATGTGACTCAGTCACGCATGGGTGACAATAAATAATTTATATATATATATATATATATATATATATATATATTATTAGGTTCATAAAAGTATGTGTTTCCGTTGAGAAATGTATCCAATTGCAATAAACAATCATTTGAAAAATAAAATAATTAAAATTTACTTCATTAATTTCCATGTGTTTTGAGATATAACTGCAGGGAGTAGCAGCATGGAGGCTGAAGGGCCACATGCGGTTCCGGAGCCGCGGGTTGCTGACTCCTGGCCTAGGAGGAGTAGCTTTTTTTCCTGAAATCACATAAATGCCCTGATCATTTGACCTTTGACCATGACCTTGAACACAACCTGGATGCAGACCCACCTGAGGATCATTGTGTGTGAGTTTGGTGACTATGGGGGCAGCTGCCGAGGAGGATTAGCCACTCCCGTGTAATGTGAACGAATGGACGCAGCACCATCACAATAGTTCCTTTCGGCTTCACCGGAAAGAACTAAAAACTTATATCTTGAAAACAAAGCAATAAAAAGTGTTATTGAAAATGTTTGGGGAAAGCAAAAAAAAAAGAGCTGTTTACTCACTGAATCTGTTTTTATTTGACACTATCAACTGCTGGTTTAAATGTTCAAAATCACATGTTTCATTGTGCCGCTCCCAGAATACAATGCAAAGCATTCTACACAGACAATGAATGGAAAAATGGAGAAACCACAGATCCAGTGGAGGAGAGTTGAGGCATCATAAAGATGTGTGAAGATGGGGAGAAGCTCTATAACTATAATTTTAATGTATGATCAGCTATACTGATATTTCTCCACTGCATTTTCTAATCTCACACACCACTCAAAGAGCTTAACTAGGAACTACACTAATCTGTTCTATGGGCTGATCAGGATAACTAGGCCCAATTTAGAATCACCAGTTAAACAATATGCATGTCTTTGGATTGTGGGAAAAAACAGGAAAACCGAGAATAAATCCACACGTCACAGGGAGAACATCCAAATTCCGCACAAAGGTTCCTACTCCTGCCAGCCTGGGGATTCAAACCAGGAACCCTCAAGCTTTAAAGCAAAAGTGCTAACCACTGTACCATCATGCAGCCCAACTATTGTCTCACCATATTCTGGGTGGAAATCTACTGATAAACAGTAAAAAGTCAACATATCATCCAGCCCTGAGACATACAGTGGAGGTACAACTCAATTGTGAGGAACACTCACTGTCCATGAAGTCCACGTCCTGTCCGCTCATAGCGTGCCTCAGTTTGTTGGTCACCACTCGGAGCTCCATGATCAGCTGTCTTGTCCTCACATCTGGATGAGTGATGTCCACCTCCACCTCAGGGTTGTTGATCTGACTGACCAGGCCGTCTCCCGTCACATCTGGGAGGTACCTGAGCACACAAACACACAGGTATTCACGTCCATCATTTATATTCAGATAAACCAGTGGTCTCCAACCTGTGACTTTTTTGCCCTTAATAAGTGGTTTCCTCTGCACTGGCAACAAATAAAAAAAATACTTAAAAGTTACATGAACAGTTAAGAATTAAAAGGAAAAAGTCACAAATATGAGTTACAGTAAAAGGTTCAAATTTACAAAGGAAACGTTTCACATTTCCAGAAAGTCTCAAATTTGTGAAAAAAAGTTGCAAATATTGAACAGTTTCAAGTTTACATAAGGTTTTTTTTTTTTTTTAAACTTAGTAGTAAAAAGTCACACGAGTAAAAAAAAAAAGCTAATTATTGTGTTTCAAAATTTTTTACAAACCGAAAACTAGACATACTCCTCAAAATATTGTTTTTACAGTGTTTCTGTCCTCTTAAGTAGTTCTTATTCTTTTCAAGTGTTTGTTCAGTTTGCTTTTTATTAGATATTTAATGCTTTAAAATCGGGGGTGCAGTCATGATTGAGTTTGGTTGGGACTGGTCATGACTGAGGGGGCTGCTGCACAGACTGTAATGGGCGGCTGTATTGGCTGGAACTTGATGCTTCGTGGGCTTGTTGCAAATAATGTCACCAATGCAAGATTGCAGCATCCTAAATCCAGGAAATGGATCTTCACTTTTCTACAATGGATCTAAGTGGCAGAATGTTGTTTATATTTATACACAGTAGAGGTGGACAATAAATCGATTTTAAATAGGAATTCAAATGCTTTTGTTTGGAAGATTTTTTTTAATGAAAATTGACTTAATTGAATTTTTTTCCCCACAAAAAATATGTTTTATTTTCATTTTCCCCGTTTTTGTTAAAGTAAATACAGCAGCGTCTAGAGCTGCCTCCCCCACCACCATCTCTCCTCAACACAAACCCAAGTGAAACATGGCAGCAGAGTTACTAAAATCCACAATAATTGCACTCCAACTTTCACTGGATATGTATCACTCCGCTTCAAAGGTGTTCATGTACCCGTTAATTACTAACACTACTTTACTGTCAACTAACTCTCAGTGACAATTGTAATACTGTGCTGAATACCTTAAAGGGGACTTGTTGTGGTGGTCTAAACGCATTCAACTTGAAAACATTAGGCAAAGTATTTGTTATTTGGTTAAATAATTATTGCCAGCCATCTACCACCAGAGAAATATGCAAATAAGACCGCAGGCATGGCCAGCCAATGAAAACTATGCGCGCAGCCATGACACATGCGGATGTGACGTCACTACGTTACTACTGAAAAGTCAATACTCCGCCTGTACCAGCGACTAGGGTGCTTTTGTGAGTGTTTTTATTCTATTATGGCTGAATTGTCGGACTCTGAGGAAGAATTCGTCCAACATGGCTACAGGTTTGAGCCAGAAAGGTCTTCTGAGGGTGAAAGTGACGAAGTGGTCCTCACACACAACGGAATTTCGTCTGAAAGGAAACGTCTGTGCCCTGTTCCGAGATTGCGCAACCACTTTTCCGCTACGATCTTCTGACAATGTGAGCTGGGTTTGGGTACACAAAAGAAGTGTTTATCTTTGTTTTTTCGCTTATTATTGAAACATCCAAAGGCTTTACATTCCACCATGTTGCGATATCCATATCGCATTGTATGTTTTTGTTGTTACAAGAGCGCCGAGTGTCTGCTGATCTGTATATACTTTCAGCGGCGAGAGAAGAGCCCAGCACCGAATCCCCGGCCGTCTGGCGGCCGTTACGACCTCAGATCAGACGAGACGATCCGCTGAATTTAAGCATTTATTTATTTATTTTCTACTCGTTTTAGTTCTGCATTTAATGTGAACCCTGAGTTTGAAATAAACGTTTGAATTTGAATTTGAATATCCCGAAAGCCACTGCTCATCCGGGCACTCCAGGCTCAGCCAATATTGATCCAGATCGCGGTATCCACGCTTCTACGTCACAGGAAGCGTCCTGGCAGGCCATGTAGCCGCCAGTATGGCTGCGCGCATGTTTTGCTGACATAGCTGAACCAGCACATCAGCAATGGATTTATATCGCATTTCTTTGAACTTGAACTTAAACTTGAACTAGAACGTGAGACAGGGGCTCAATATAATATCTTTTTTTTCACGACCACGACAGGTCCCCTTTAATTTCCGCAGTGAGGTGCTGTCTGAAAAGATTTCTTACTTGACCTGGAAGTCCCACCCTCTTGAAAAAAGTTTTATTCAATCAGCTTACAGTCTGCCCTTGTATAAACATCAAAGCTATTTCATTTCTGTTTAAAAAAAAATAAGCAGTGCTAGAGTTGGATTTATTGTCTCGATTAGCAAACCATAATGCCTTTGTGGTGATAGACTTCGTTTCATCTGAAAAAGCAAGAAAAAGGAAAGAAAGTGTGCTACATCACTAGCATGTTAACTACTAGCCACCAGCTAGCTACCAGCATAAGCTATGTTTTGATATCGGGCCTTCTGCAGTACCGACTCAACAGGTATGTTCAATAAACGCCGATTACTTTTGCACTGCCAATATTTAATTTGTTTACATGTGTGTGAAATGACAATAGACGTCTTCATGTTGATTGAGATGTTTAGCAACAGTTACTTGCTACACTTAGAAAGGACTATTTTTTCCCTCAGCTGGGCAAAATAACTGGTTAAACAAACAAATCAATATTTTGTCCAATACTGCTGTCATTTAATAAACTGTGCTTGAGGAACTGTTGTATAAAGGCAATATTACACTTGAGGTCGTTACGTTATCTTGAATAATATACCAACTATGGGTGTGATACGTCCAATACCCTCCGCATACCACAGTTACTATATTCATTGATACCATAGTCCCTCTCGTTATATTACTACTCGTGGGGGTGAAGGCTGGTGGCCATCACCATGTGTAGAGCCAATTAGGTTAACCAGTGCGTGCCAACATTGCCGGTTTTGGGCCAGCTCCTCTACGTAGTCAACAGCGACTCCGAGCTGTCGGAGATCTCTCTCCACCATATCAAACTATCTGGTGCGTGGCTTGCACCAAGGTCTTTTTCACCCTGAGGCCCTGGGGTCGAACATGAGGATGGCTTTTGTCGGGTGTTCTGGTGGGAGGCGGAGGACATGGCCAAACCAGTGGATGTGCCGTTGTGTAATAAGGTGGGATGC